>OX439044.1:59437731-60037731 GCA_949317995.1 Acholoe squamosa
TTATATTTTTGATGAATTTCCTTAAAAAAAATTAACAAATGAATTTTTTCTTTATTTTTACAAGGCATTTTTCTGTAAAACACAGCAAATTAGAAAAATGGCATAAGAATTGTTTGATTATATTGTCCAAATTGTAAAACTTATCTATGTCCTTGGATATCAACCCTTTTTGTAACAACAATTATTCTTACTATTTATTTCAAAATGACATTTTGTCACTGCTTTTGTGACATTTTCAAGGATGGAGCCAGTGGCATTCTCATGAACTTCACCCTCAGATTACGAAAGAGACAAAGTCCCATACAGATGATGGTGGTGAGCAGTACAATGCCGCTCGGCACGAGCTGCACATCATAGGTATCTGCTCAGATAAGATAACAAACAGGAATTACGATGCACAGTTAAAGCATGCATTTTCTTTATGGATAAGGTGGAATCTCACATGACGATTCAGGGCTCAAATATCTCTGCGATTTTGTCTGTTAGGTTCTATGGACTTCTTGGGCTCCTAGGTCACAAGGGGTGCCAGGAGAGTTGTGCAATATCAAAGTCCCAATGAAGACTGTGCTAAGGTTTGATACCCGTGCATTTAAAGACAGAAAATATGTCATACACAGGGACATAACCATAAACCAGGACACATGTAGAATATGCTTTACAATAAAAGGCAACATTGTCCTTGTGTTCTGTACATCCCAATGTAGTTATATCTCTTGTGAATTTGAGGTAGGCTCCCAAATCGCAAGAGGTTAAAAAATCATAGAGATATTTGAGTCCTAAATCACCATGTGGGATTCAACCTTTATGTAATGTTTTCATACATGGGTGGGGGTGGGATCTCTGCTTGTGGACAACCTTCCTGAAATTTGCAGACCAACAGGTAATGGTTAGATAATGTGGTGGCAGGGCACCCGATACATCTACATGCATCATATAAAATAGGTATGAACAGTAAATGTGGGCATACCTAGTACACTCTAAGCCCCGATTGTAAATGGGCAGTAACTTGCCCTGTACTGGGTACGGGATAAGCTGCTGCAGGGTCATTAGATTTGTACTAACAGCAGCTCCTACTGTTTTCCAAAAACAAAAGCAATGTACTATATATGTGACCTGTACTGGCAAAAGAGACCTTATTCCCCTGAAATAAGGTCCCATTTCGCAGATCATGTCACATTCACCTCATTAGGGTAAGGTTTCTCATGGCAAAACTCGCCATCTCACCGCTGTTTGTTCGAGGATCCCCCAACTTTTTCCTCTTTCTTATGTTTACTTTGAGCGTCCGTAGCTTCTTCTACAAATAAAGAATCTTCAACCCAAATAGATATTTAATAAATATGGGTTTGCTTTATCCAATATCATCCTGATTCCGGGTGAAATCAGAGGAATATTGAAGATATTTGAGGTGAAAGCAATCATGACAAAGAGCACAAAATCAGTGGAGCCTCGGACAAACAGCCTCGAGAGGCTGTGAGTTGGTGCGAGAAAGCTAACCCTAATGGGGGGGATATAGCTTGGCACAGTCTGACAGTGTATAATATATGCACATTCAGGCCATTAAATGATGAATAAGAAAGGGTGACAGGATCTGCGAAAAGGGAACTTATTTCAGGGTGAAAGATCCCTTTTCTTTGTACAAGTCGGCATATAATTAAGATAGTTTAGTGGTAGACCACCAGTGAACTATATCTAAAATAATTTTACTACATAGGGGTTGAAATAGATAATAATCTAATGTTTTGTGAACAGAGGGACATAGTAAAAAGGAATGCATTTTCAGGGTGAATTAAATGGCAAAAATCAGGACATATTTAGATGTACTTGATTCAGTCAAATTAATTCAAAGTAAAATGATCATAATATTTGATTATGCAGACATTATTGGCTCAGGAGCAGCCCTGAGGCTTTAAAGCTGGTCTGCCGAGCTAGCCAGCCAGTTCCAAGTGTCCAGTTGTAAATTTAAATTTTCAGTAATAAGTCATTCACGTTTTATTGTAAAGTTTATGTCAGTATGGGTCTGACATTTGGCAGCAGGTTGTTGTTGTTATTAGTATTATTGTTATTGATGGTGCTGACATATTGTATTGGTTATAGTGGGACAGTCATGTCTTACCTTGTAACATGGTATCCTCCTTTTCCACCTACAAGGACCATGCAGTATTACAGAGCGTAAGCTGCCCTTGTATTCTGTATATGGCCCTAGACCCCTAAATTCGACATGGTGACATAGCCAGTCATTTCTTAAAATTGACATGGGACATGGCTCTGCTAGTGACATGTGACAGAGCCATTCCTTAAAATCGACATGTGACATGAGACTTAGTGACCTGAAAACTAGGGTCTGGAAAAGATATCTTCTATCCTCAGAAAGCTTCAGAATGCACTGTTTGGTCTTGCATTGTTCAAAATTTTCCTGGGGAGGCCCCAGACCAGACCCCATACACTTGTCTTATTCTAATGACAATTCTTTTTAACCATGGTGTCACTTTTCCAGTGTCTGAACTATGCCTTTATCTCAAGTTGAATATGACAGTCCCATGGCATAGGTTTAACCAAGAACCTCTGTATCACAATCCCCCCCCCCTCCACCCTGAGTGATAACCCTTTCTCGTATCACACTGCCAGGTAGATCATTGCAAATGGTCACATAACTAATGTTGAAATGATTACTAATGCCAAATAAATGAATTTTCGAACATTTATGACAAAAACAACTTGAGATAAATACAAAGGAGCACTCAAATTGGTCCCCAGTGAGTGGGGACCAATTCTCATGAACCTCTGTATAAGTATCAGACAACATTTTAAAAGTACATTATGTATTCCCCATTGGGCATTGAGAATAAGGATGATTTTTGGTGATCATTGAGTGATTCCCTAATGTACAATTTCTGCAAATCTCAAAGTTCAGCTAGACCAACCCAGCCCACATTTTTGTATTCTTTTTGCACACATGTATTTTATAATGGGGTACCGTATAAAGTGAAAGGGGGGGGGGGGGTGTTAAAGATAGGGTTTCACAATACCCTATTTATAAGTTATGATAAGCCCCTTATAGGCCAACTATAAACCGTGTGTATAAGCCACAGCTTATGGACCATTTAATATCCCTGGTGCGGCATATATCATAAATACACTGAGCACCTCCAGGAACTCAGGGTGCAACCTATACATTGGGTTTTACTTATACCGCTTTACTTATACATGGTGTTTATGGTAATAATTGGATTACTGGAAATCCTCTCATATAAGAATTACATTAATCTGCTTTCTATATGGTTTGACTCCAACTTAGGGTGCATCTTATAGGCGAGGGTTTTACACTGTAGAACAGTACTAAAATGACCAAAAATATCAGGTGTGTCCTATAGAATTTAGCCTAAATCTGGTTACATTCTACACGCCAGGTGCGTCCTATACACAAGGATTTATAGAAGCTGTGTTAGTGACACTAGTGACATGAGCTTTTGCTTAGTGACATGGGACATGGTCAATTCTTAAAATCGACATGTGACATTGGGGGCCGCCATCAAGGGCCCCCTGTATGATGTATATACAGACGTAGAGGTTGTCAGTACTATTATATATATATATATATTGTAGCGTATTTTAAGCTCCTCCGGATAAGAGAATGACGACCAGTAACTCGGACAAGTATAATTAACGTGAATCCTTTATTGCCTGGCTTGCTCTGCCACACCAGCTAAGTATATCTCTATATATATGCCGCTTTTCCTCCTCTCTGGAGCAAGTGCAGGTGCGTCCTATAGCCACCCCAAACCCAGACTGACTGTCCGGTGGGACACCTCCAGTATTTATACACTTGCAAGTCCACCGGCGCTGGTGTATGTACAACATACACCGCCGCCGGAGACGCTACTCCGAATAACACAACTTTACACAATGCTGACGTGACTCTGCCTCCGCCGGCTTCCCCCGCCCCCATGCCAGGATGGTTTCGGGATCCACCGACGTCGGCTCGGTCTACGCCACACTCTCCCCAACTAATTAACAGTCGTACTGGGAAAGAATGTCAGAGTACCCTCCTGCAGATGGGTATCCAATTTTGAATAAACAGTTATACACCATGGCCCCTGGGTGTTTGTGATTATTAATTCTTAAAAATACATTGAGCAATATAGATAATCATACAGTATACACAGTATCAATACTTATAGCATGCTCCACCGGATAGCTTCATAATTTACAAATGATTTAACTATTATACAACTGCTACCTTCAAGGCCAATACAACATCACTGCCACCGCCGAGATGCCCCCGACTCATCCACCGAGCCGTCCACCGGTCCTCCGAACCGTCCACCGACGGCCACCTTCCTCCGGTTGTTGCCGTCTCTCCTCCGCCTGCCTCCGGATGCCGCCCCCGCGGCTCGACCAGGTCTGCAACACAAGGTAAGGCACTTGTACTGCTTACCCCACCGGAACTGATGCATTTTGTTCTTCATTTGAGGTGCTACTGCTCCCCCAGCCTTTACTGGCTTACACCCATCGATTACTTGGGTGCATTCCACGTCGTCCCAGCTTATCCCGCAGTCACCCTCCGACCCGGCTGCATCACCGCCCTCCCTCCTTTTCCTCCCACCGACCTCCGCCGGCGCCCTCCTGTACTGGAGTTTCCGCTTCCCCCGCCGTAGATACACCGGAAGAGGCACTTACCCTTTTTTACTGGGTGCTCGTAGAGGCTTCCTCCTCCTCTCTCTCCTCCTTCTCCGGGGCCTTCGGGGTAATAGGCCATGGCTGCCCGCATCTGGAGCACCGTCCCTCCCTGGAAGCCTTGGCATACCTGGTTCGGGTCACCTGAACCAGTTCCACATCACCGTCAGCCAAGCTCTGCACTGCCGAGCTGCACACACCCCCCGGCACCACTCTCATCTCGGGCCCCAAGTTCCCCGGGTTCCGCAAGCGCCTCGTATACTCCTGCAGCTCACGGGGGCCTGTGAAGTCCTCGTTCCAGGGCATCAAGTTCTCTTCCACCTCTACCCTTTTACCAGAGTCGGGAGCCGGGGGAGGGGTAACCACCACGCGGCTTACAGACACTACTCCTTGTGTGGGAGCCACGCCCCCGTCAGGTATGGGTACCACCTGGGCGTCTGTCACTATTATAACACGTTCGGAGGTTGGTGGGCCTAAAGGGTCCTCATCCTCCACACTCCCCTGCACCGTCTCCACCCCCTCCGGCACCAACACCATAGTCTCCATGTGTCCCGCCTCCTCCCCAGCCTCGATTTGTAAGAGAAAGTCCCCCTTGGGAGACTGCACCACCAGCCCCTCCAATCCAACAGTAACTGTCCTGGGGTAATGCACTAAATCAGGCCTCCCTTTTGCTCTCCCGGCCATCTTGCCTTTTTGTTGGGGGGTTACTCCAACGGGTTCCCCCTCATTGTCCATGGGTTTGCTGCCGGAGCTCGTCTTTCCCGGGGTCTTGGGGCGCTGGCCCGTGGGAGTTAATGTACTCAGTAATATTTCCTCAAGGCTGCGCCGCGTTCCGGGGGTGGGAGTCTGGGGCACCACCGGTGGACTAGCCTTTTCCGGGGTCTCCCCCGTGCGCACGGTAACCAGTGTTTCTAATCCTGTTTTCTGGCTACTCTTTCCCGGGCCTTTCCCTTTTCCTCCTTTTGTCTTTTTAGCTTTCTGTTCTTTGAAAGCTCTTTTCTCCTCCGCCACCCTGGCTTCTGCTTCTTTCTTTTCCTCTATAGCCTTCTGTCTTTCCATTTCTCTCTCCTTCTCTAACCTCTTTTGTTCCTCTAACTTCTTCTGCCTGGCCCTCTCTCTGCCAGCTTTGACCATCGCTGCATCTGCTCCTCGAGGTCAGGGTAGCCAGCCACGCCGGGGGGGTATTCAAAGATCTCTTCATCGACTTTAGCTGGAGCGGAGACCATCTCCGTGGCTCCGTCTTCGGGGTCTGGTTTACCTGGTCCCCTGTCCTCCTCCGCCTCCGGGGAGTCGGGGGTGGAGGTGGCCTCTTCCTCAGCAGGTGTACATAATTCCGGTTCAATGTGGGGCTTGGGGCAGTCCTCCTTTAAGGTGTACTCCGGCGGTTTTTCAGGGCTGGAATCGAGTCCCCCGGAAATTTCAAATGCCTTTCCTTTTTCAGGGCTGGACTCCTGAGCTGACTGTGAACCGTCGTCTGTGATGTCATCGTAAGTCCCAACCTTTAGCTGGGTCCTCTGTGTTGGTATACCCGTCTTAGCCGCATCATATTCCTTTTCTATTTCATCTATGTCCAGTGTGCCCACCGGCAACTCCTTCTGGAGTCTAGTTAAGGTTTTGGTCGGGGTCTCCCCCTCCCTACTGTACCTGTCCATTAGTAATTTAAGAACAAAGAGAACCTTTCCCTCCTCCTCTGGCTCCAATTGATATTTACCGGTGACGGGGTCCGTTATCATTTCTGTAACCCGGCGGACGGCTCCCTCCTTACCGAGGGACCGGCGCACCTTTTTGTCGGGGGGCTCCTCCACTGCCTCCTCGGACACCCGTTTCCGCCCCTTGCCAGTACTACTCCGGGTGGCCACCCTTTGCGCAGGTAGTTCCTGATTGGGTGGAGTTTTCAGTCCTACCAGTTCCTCTAGATATTTGGCCGCTGCGGCCACCTCCTCCATTTCCTCATCCCCTATGCTTATCCCGGGGGACACCAGTGACGATATGATAGAGGCGCTGCCCGGTGTCTGGCTGGAGGGCACCACCGCCTCCGTTTTAGAAGTGCTTGCGGCGGCGGACTCGGCCGGCTCCTCCGCCTTCCCAGCCCCTCCTTTTGACGTGTGTACCTTAACCTTCCGGGGTTTGCCTTTAGACTTGGGTTTTGCAGACGTAGAGGTGCCTGGAGTTTGTGCTGGAACGGCCCCCGCCTCCCCTTCACTAGCCAGCCGCAGTTGCTTGGTCTCTTTCGGGGGCACCCATCCTTTTATGTCCGGGTGCTGTCTCTCCACGTGGCGCACCAGGTCATTCTTGTAATCTTTGGCGACCTGGTATTCACAGCCGGTGGAGGGGCACTCGTATCCTTCTTGCACGGCCTCATGCTTCCTCTGATGGCGTTTTAAAGCATCGCTGCGTCCAAAGGCATACGGTTTGCCCTCCTCCCTGCAGATCTCACACCTGTGCTTTGGTATCTGCACTCCCCCTACCCATACCATGGGCACAGACTTCTCGTCTTCGTGTGTCTTAGGCATATTACCGAGTTCTAACTGCTTCCAATCAATGGTCGATATTGCCGAATCCAGGGGATGAGTCCTTCCTTTATACACCCCCGGCCCGGCCACACCCCTCCCCCCTGAGTTGTCTTGGCCAATTAGCAGTCAGGAACCTTCCCAGCACGCCTGTGCCGCCGGGGTTTCCCCTGTCATGAGGCCGTCACCCGACCGTGAGAAAGTCCGCTCTGCTCCTTCCTTCGAACGTTCCGGTGGGTAGTGGACGTGGGAATGGGTTCTTGACCAGCTGTCTTTCGCACGGTCCTTCTTCCTGTAGGGTTTGTTGTTTACTTTTCGGTGGACTGTTTCCTCGGTGGGCCGTTGGCGGTGTTTATTTCTATCATTCTCCCTTCCCCCGTGCCTAGGGCGGCTGTGGGACCGTGAGGACGAGGATTTGGGTGGAGATTGGCCCCCTCTCTCCCTCCGGCGGCCCTCCCTGTGAACCCCGTCTTTCTTTACGCGCTCCCTTGGCCCTTTTTTTTCCTCCTCCCGTCCGGCTTGTGTGTCCCCTGTTACACCATTTCTACAGCTCTCCTCCACCTTCCTCATTACAACACGTCTGTCCTCCACCATTTCTGTTGGGAATGTGACTGTTATCTTCAAATAGTGGTCGTCTCCCTCCTCATTGACGTCACTCGCATTCTGGTTTCGTAGCAACACCGGTTTTGGCGGGGCTATCACTCCGGCAGGGGGCGCGCTCGGCGTTTTAGGCGGAGTTTTAGGCCCGTCCCCCGAGCTAGGCGGCGTAGTAGGCTTGAAGGCGCCCGGCGGGGCCGTGACCCCAGCCTGTACTAAGTATAGACACGTAGGCGCAACCTTAGGCGTCCCCTCCGCCTTAGGCGGTGTTTTAGGCCTCCGGGGTAAGCGACCCTGGGCTATTAGACGGCTCTCTCTCTCCTCATTCCGTTCGTTATCGTACTCTGCCTCCTCTAGCATTTCATAGACCCGCCACCTCTCTGCATGCTTGGCTAAGATACGACATCTCTCTGGGTCCTTCCTCCGTCTGGCCCACTCTGCCCTCCTGAACTCCTGCCCTCCTGTTTCTCTCCCTAGTTTCTTCTGTCTCCTCCTCCAAGGGGGATAAATATTCTTCATCCAGGGGGGGTTCGTCATCTGGGGGTTCACCCCTCCAGTGGGCCATTGCAGCTTCTGCTCTGACCCTAGTCTTCTCCTCCCACCACCATTTCCACCAGCTGTCCCCACCTTCAGCCATCTTAACAGGTAAGTATGCTTGGTCACGAGGCCCGGGGTTAGGGTCCCTTATTATCGCCCGTATCGCCTTAGTCCCCGGCGATCCATCCCCCGCACCCTGGTCGGAGTTGGCTACCTCTTCCTCCGCCGGGTCTAACTCCGTGCACTCATCCCCCAGATCCTCTTCCTCTGGCAGGCAGACCTCCTTTATAGAATCAAAATGTACCACCTTGGTTACACGGCCCCTCTTTATCTTGTACACTGCATCCCCTATTCTCTCCTGCACAGTCCAAGGGCCGGTCCAATAACATTGCAACTTGGGGGATAGTCCTCTCTTCTTTAGGGGGTGATAGTAGAAGACCTGGGATCCCGTTGGCAGATGGCCCTCCTCCGCCCTCCCATCATAGTTACGTCGTTGGTGGGCCACCGACCTCCCTATGTTACTCCTAGCTGCCTCATACGCCCGTGCCATCTTCTCCTGGACCTCAGCCACGTATCCAGCCTTATTCCTCGGGGGTGGGTCCAATGGGTAGATCAGATGCAGGGGGACGGTTGTTTCTCTTCCCAACATCATCATGTTAGGCGATACTCCGGTGGAGCTATGCACTGATGACCTATAGGCGGCCATCACAAAAGGGAGCTGCAGGTCCCAATCCTGCTGGTCGGTGGCCACCACCGTAGCCAGTAGTGCCTCAATGGTCCGGTTAGCTCTTTCCACCATTCCATCACTTTGAGGCCTAAAAGCGCAAGTCCTTGTTTGTTTGACCCCCAGCAAGGCTACTATCTCCTTAAACAACCCCGACTGGAAATTCTTGCCCTGATCGGTGTGAATCTCCACCGGCGCCCCTAGCCGACATATGAGCTCCTCCACCAACTTCCTTGCCACGGTGGGCGCTTCCTGATTGGGAATGGCGTAGGCCTCCGTCCACTTAGTGAAATAGTCAGCTGCTACCAGGATGTGTTGATTACCCCGTGAGGTCGGGGGCAGAGGTCCCATCACATCCAGGGCTACCCTTTGGAGTGGTAGACCAGCCCCAACATGTCCCATTAGAGCTCGGTGGGGGGCGGGGGCTGCCTTCCGCCGCAGGCACGGCTCACACTGCTCGCACCACCGGGTGACATCCCTCCGGAATTCAGGCCAGTAATATCCTCCCTGTACCCGCCTGATGGTCTTGTTACGCCCTAGGTGTCCGGCCAGTGGTTCTCTGTGTACCTCCTGCAGCACCTCCTTCCTGTTAGGCTTGGGAACTGCTATCTGGAAGTGGGCCGACCCCGCCTCCCCTATCCACCACCTCCCCAACACGCCCTTGTGTATTGTCAGCCTCTCTCTCTGGGCATACCAGGCCTTCTTCTCGTAGCTCCAGTCCCGTCTTACCGCTTCAGTGGGGGCCTCTCCTCCTTCCACCCACCCCCGTACCTCCCTGAGAAGGGGGTCATCATCCTGCAGCTTTTCCCATGCCACCCCCACCGGAGGATCCGGCCCCTCCGCGGGGGATTGGTTCCCTCCTTCTAGCACTTGACTCTGAGCTCGTGTGAAGACACGACACCACCGCCTGTCTTCTTCAGGGTCTCTGCCGCATTGTTTACAGGGTGTCCTGGATAGGCCATCCGCATTACCATGGGCCTTTCCTGGTCGGTGTTGTATCACTATGTCATAAGTGCCTATGATCTGAAGCCACCGCGCCAGCTGGCCCTCCGGTTCTTTGAACTCCAATAGCCACCGAAGGGATGCATGGTCGGTGCGCACTACCACCGGCCGACCCACTAAATAGTGTCTGAATTTCCGGAGGCCAAAGACGATGGCTAACAACTCCCGCCGCGTAACACAATAGTTTCTCTCAGGTTTGCTAAGGGTGCGACTGCCATAATCCAATACTCTCTCTTCCCCATCTTGTTCTTGTGCCAGCACCGTGCCCAACCCCGTATCACTGGCGTCCGTGTCCATAATAAGCTGGCCTTCTGGTCGGGGGAACCCCAGGATAGGAGCTTCTATCAATTTCTGCTTCAGTATCTCGAAGGCATTTTCACACTCCGGCGTCCACTTGAAAGGCCGTCCCTTTTCCGCCAGAGAACTGAGTGGTTTAGCCTTAGTTGAGAAGTCGGGGATGAAGGCTCTATAATGCCCCGCCAGACCGAGAAAACTCCTCACTTCCGTGATATTCTGTGGTGGGGGCCACCCCTGAACAGCCTCCACCTTGCCTGGGTCGGTCCCTACCCCGGCCTCACTGATCTGGTGCCCCAGAAACAGTATCCTCCGGCGGGCCAGTTGGCATTTGGAGGGTTTTATCTTAAGGCCGGCCTCCGCCAGTCTTTGTAGTACCTCGCCCAACCTCTCCATATGCTGTTCAAAGGACTCGGCAAACACGACAATGTCGTCTAAATATACCAAACAGGTACGCCACTGAAGCCCCCGCATGGCAACCTCCATCACTCGCTCAAACGTCCCTGGGGCATTACATAACCCAAACGGCATTCTGATGAATTGGTAGAGCCCCCGGTGGGTGGTGAACGCTGTCTTCTCTCTGTCCTCCGCCATTACATCCAGTTGCCAATACCCACTGGCAAGATCCATTGATGAGAACCAGGTGGCCCCCGCCATAGTGTCCAAGCAGTCCTCCACCCGGGGCAGAGGGTAGGCATCTTTTACTGTAGCTTTGTTTAACCGCCTATAGTCCACACAGAAACGGGTTGTCCCGTCTTTCTTCTGCACTAGCACCACCGGAGATGCCCATGGGCTTACTGAAGGCTCGATTACCCCCGCCTCCAACATTTTGTCAACCTCCTCTTCCACCGTGGCCCTTCGGTGGGGGGCTAAGCGTCTTGGTGGCTGCTTTATAGGGGGTTGATCCCCCGTATCTATTCGGTGTTGGGCCATAGTGGTGTGTCCCTAATCACCCTTATGACACTGGAAGGCCGCCATGTGTTGATTAAGTAAACCCGCAAGCTCCTTTCTTCTGTCTGGCTCTGTTCCCTCCACCAGCTCTCTTATAAGCCCTCTCTTCTCCTCCGGCGACATAGCCTCCACCCGACGGCACCAGCTTCCGGGGTTCTCCCCCAGATCCTCTCCTGGCGTTTCCACCCGTTGGATGCCACCCAGAGTCATATCCTTGTAGACGATGATCGGTTCCGGCCCGGGGTTCAGCACCCTGACCCAAGTTTCTCTGTTTATTGGCTGGACCAGGCCTCTGCCCACCAGGAAGTGGGGTTCACCTTTGTGCCCGGCCATACTTTCTATCATGCCATTCCCACCGTCCAACCACCGACCCATCACCGCGCCTTCCAGAAATGCTTCCTCCCCCGCTCCGACCACTGCTGAGCGGGTGCTCACCACTCGACACACCGATTCTGGTTGGGTCCAGATTAATCTTCCCCTGGCCACGTCCACCACAAGCTGGTTTTCTCGTAGAAAGGCGGCGCCCAATATTCCTTCCGTCCCTGTGTCCCCCACGATAAACACCGCGTTCGTGCTCCTGCTTCCCAATTGTAATGAAGCCTGCACCTCCCCTTTAAGTTTCAGGGGTCTTCCATCCACCGAAAAGACAACTTCCCCCGTTTCTTGGAGCGGCCGATCACCCCCGTGTCGTTCCCACCACCCGTGGGAGATAAGGTTTAGTGAGGCGCCAGTATCTACCAGCATCTGTATAACGGCTCCCTCCAACTTGCCTTCCACTATTAGTCCTCCGCCGCCCCTCTCTCGCCTTCCTTGCACAATATTCATAGGCCCAATCCCCCCGACCTGTACCTGGCCTTGGGTAGAGGTCGGTTCTAGTTTCCCGATGGAATAACATCCTTTCCAGTCTCGGGGGCCCCCCCAGGTTTGTCAGTTCTCCTGTTGGGGCACTCCCGCTTGAAATGCCCTTCCTGGCCGCACCCATAGCAGGCAGTACTCCGCCTCTTCTTTTCGGTGGAGAGGGGCTCCTCCATCTTCTTAGCCATGCGGTCCATTAGTTCCACCATTTTATCCATCCTGTCGGTGTTGGTTTTGAGATGCTCATTTACCGACGCGTCAGCGGTCCTAACCCTCTGTGATGTTTCCTGCTCCACCTTCAGGTAGGCTTCTGCCCCCACGGCTGTCATGACGGCAGCTTGTAGGTCCTTTGGCTGTGACTGATAGACCCATTGTCTTAGAGGATTATCCAAACATAGCAGGAATCTGTCCAAAACCAGGGTGTCTGTAGTTCGGGCGTCGGCCTCGGGGTAAGCTAGCCGGGTGTACTTCATCAGGTCCTCCCTCAATTCTTGCAACGCCTCCCCCTTCCTCCGTACCCTGGTGCGGAGGACAGCTTTATAGGTCTCCTCTTGATTGGTGGGCTCGGCGTAGCTGGTTTTCTGCCGTTCAACAGCCTCCGAGCGGCCCCCGCCAAACTCAGCCCTAGGAACATCCCGGCCTCAGCCTCGTCCCATCCATTCACCTTCACACACAGGTCGAAGTGGTTGAGGTAATCGCCTAGATCCCCCGTCCCGTCGTATTTTGTGGGTTTAACCACCGGTTTTCCTTTTGCACTCACTTCGCCGTCAGCTCCGCCAGATAGGGACGGCAAAGCAGGTAACCGGGTTTCATCCACTGATAGTTGCTCTCCCCCGGCCACCTCTTTTTTTACAATCATCCTCTCTCCCTTGTTGTCAGGGCCCTCCGTCCCTCTTCCTTCCTCCCGTCCCTCCACTGCCGGTTTTATCTTCCTATGCTTTGAGAGAGTCTCTAGGAGCTGGTCCCACTCCTCCTCCGTCCAATCCTCTGACCCTTCCTCCAATCTCCTCTGAGTCATGCTTGAAGTATTTTCCGTCTTGACTCTGGGCTGGCGCCTCCCCCGGCTTGGCCTCCGGGGTATCTCCCTCTCCACCTCCTCCTTCTCCCATGGCCATCTGAAGTCGTTTACGGGACTTGCACGCTCTCCTCCCACCTCTACCTGATTGCCTTCCCCCGTCCAATTCCGATCCATAGGCTCCTCCTGCCTTTCGGGGTATGGTTCCCCAGGTCTGCTTTCTGTGGGTCTTCTGATTGTCACCTCCTCGTCCACTACTTCCAGGAGGGTCCCCCGACCAACTCCTTCTCCTTCCAATCTCAATGAGTCTGTTTCCGTTATTCTTGCCTCCGCCATCTCTAGTCCCGCGTGGATCCGTTGAAAACACCGCTGTCACCAATGTAGTGTATTTTAAGCGCCTCCGGATAAGAGAATGACGACCAGTAACTCGGACAAGTATAATTAACGTGAATCCTTTATTGCCTGGCTTGCTCTGCCACACCAGTTAAGTATATCTCTATATATATGCCGCTTTTCCTCCTCTCTGGAGCAAGTGCAGGTGCGTCCTATAGCCACCCCAAACCCAGACTGACTGTCCGGTGTGACACCTCCAGTATTTATACACTTGCAAGTCCACCGGCGCTGGTGTATGTACAACATACACCGCCGCCGGAGACGCTACTCCGAATAACACAACTTTACACAATGCTGACGTGACTCCGCCTCCGCCGGCTTCCCCCGCCCCCATGCCAGGATGGTTTCGGGATCCACCGACGGCGGCTCGGTCTACGCCACTATATATATATATATATATATATATATATATATATATATATATATATATATATATATATATATATTTGTGTGTGTGTATCAGGTTCTGTTCAGTCCTGATTGGTAGTTTTCGATCTTGACAAATATCTTAATGGCTAATTTTATCTACCTACGTTGATCTCTTCCTATAGACCCAGTTGCACAGAATGACACAATAGTTGGCAAGTCGCCATACATATTACTAAATCACGGAACACATAGATTCATGCGTACAGTGCCGGTCAAACACTAATTGAGAATGATATTCATTAGGCCAAAGAAAAATGTGTGTTTCAGTTTTCATTCTCTGCAGGTCTTTAGGGTAGGTAGTTCAGATTGAAAACCTCTGCCCTCAAAATCACTGAAAAAATGACTTGCAATCTGTGCCTATGACTTGTCAGTCACGGCAGCCATTCATTGAGAAATACTATTAACTGAAGTGTTATCCCTAACATTATAAGATACATGAATCAAGATTCTTATTAAAAAGGTTGGAGAAAATTAAGTAAGACCTACTCTGTTTTCATTTTTTTTCACAATAAGAATGATATAATACCATCTGGGTTAAGAGAGGAAAACTAATAATTCGAAACAAAACTATGCTTTCGGTACGGCCAAAAGAAAACTTTGAGTTTGAAATAGTTTTATTTACAACAATGAAGATTCATATTAAAAATACGCCTTTCATGCATTACAAAATTGTGTCCAAACTCAGATCACATAACATAAATATATCAAGGCACAACACTTTAAAAATTGTACCACGTAGAGTATACATGACATTACCACCTTAATAAGGCCTTTTTACATTATTTTCTGAGCTTTGCAGATACGTTTCTGTAAAATAGGGATGCTTGAGGGAGGCTTTCTTTATTTATTCTTATTCTCATTTTCATTTACTCAAAATAATATTGTTGGTGAAAAGCCAGAACTAGTATCATCAACAGATCGGATATTAACCCTATGTAAATAACACGCTCACGTTGTAGATGTCGGAATGGGGATTAATATTCTGTATAAATTATGTTTCTTCTCAAAATGATTGCTGAAATATGAACCATTTTGTCTTGGGAAGAAATTGCTCTATTGGATGCGGGATTGTACATTATTCTTCAAAGGTATCTTAGAGTAATTAAATATCTCTATAAAGCAATCAGAATGTAGCTTATAATGTTACTCGTCCAAAAGGGTATTTTGAACATAATGGTCCCAGGCATATTCTAAAGGTTTTTAGCATTTTAAGTAAAAAGTAATAGTGTTGAGTGGTCTATGTCTAAAACCTTTCAGACACATGACTTGGTGGTGTAGTGGTAAGCTTTTAGACTTCTGACCTGAAGTCCAGCTTTTACCTGTGTGGATTTCATGTACCATTCTGGGGCTACTCACACCACCAGGGAGCTTCTAGTGGTTTGTAAATGAAATACAAAATGCATATGCTCAGAAACCATTGCAATGGGCTTACTTTGCATGTGAGGGAGCCACCTTAAGCAACAGTCCATCTTCTGCAGGGGTAAAACCTTCAGGTAAGTCAACGTTAACACAGGGTTCCCACTGGTCAGTTAAAAGTCAGTTAAACCTATTTTTCTTTGAAGGTCAGTTAAAAAGATAATTTAGGAAAAAGTCAGTTAAAAATCAGTTAGAAATGGTATTTTAACTAATGTAAAGGGGTGATTGTCAATATTTCATGCGAATTTGAAAGATTTCTCAAATGCCTTCGCTTGAGTCCCGCTGATTATCTAATATTTGGTCAGTTATATATCAGTAAATGTCAGGTTAAAGTCATTTAAAGTCAGTTAATACCGGCAAAGGTGGAGAACTATGGCATGTTGTTTTGACTACAGGAAAAACAGTCAAACACCTGACAGATCTTCACATTCATAAATAATGGCCAAGTAAATAAATAGGCCTTCTGCAGTCAGGTTTGGTTATAATGAATGATCACTTTGAAGCCAAAGGTATCATCAACATCAACACATTCTTTATAATCTATAGATATGGGAAAGCAGACATTGGTACTGTATAAAAATTCTGATATTGCCCTAGTTTTGTGGAAATAGCATAGGAAATGGAACATTGTATGGGCCAACATACGACTTCTAATATTGGCCCAATGCTGGTTTGACCACTGGTCCAATATTGGCAAATATTTGGCTATACTATCTTCACCAGGAGGTTTCAATGTTGTTTGAAGAGTTGTTGATAGGAGAACTCATACATTGTCTTTTCAGTTGGTTACAAATTCAAGATACTCTGCGCTATACAATACAGGTTACCCAGTTAGCAAGGATACATTGGACCAAGCCTATTATAGGCTTACCTTGCTTAAATCATTGGTGCTATTGACTGCTCTTGACCCTTACATAATAGGGCTGTCCCGCAGATCTCAAGTGCTCCCCCACTAGACTAGGGATCGTGTCCGTGACAGGGGGGTTCTGACTAGCTGGATTGTTGTTCACACATATGTGCTCCCCCTTGGCTCAGGCAATATACTATATATAGTAAACTGCAGAAGCCTTATTGACACACAGTATTACCTAGCACTCAGGTGCATGGACCAGGAATATGTGTCTTCAGTAGGCATGTCAAGTAGAGTTGACAAATCAAGTGTGAGAGTGTCGACCTCATTTGACATGCCTTCATACATGTCAGGTGAGAGAAAAATCCTGACATGTGCAGTATGCGTCAAAGCGATCAGTGTTCTTCTCTCTGTGTAAAGGGCAAGTGGTCAAGTCTTCCGGTAGCCGACATATAAACATCCCAACATTTGGCCATTCTACTAACTTAAATTGGTCCACGTATGGCCCAATGCTCCATCGCTTATTGCATTTAAACTTATCACAATAACAAGCAACATATCAAATGGAATAGTTTTAAAATCACAGAAGTACATGAAACATTACCTAGGTTATGTTCACCTAAATACGTCCACATTCTTTGAGATATCCACCCCAGAAGATAGTCATGACACTGGGGCTGGTTCTGAATCAACATTATTGACTGGTTGAGTCAATGTTCATCAATGATTTGGCAATGTTGATTCATGAGTAAATCTATTTTTATGACCAATTTGTGGGGTCGACGTCTCAATAAAGGGCATGTAGACGTCTTTAGGATAATCTCCCCTACCGGGGTAATGATATGAAAGGTGTGTTACCCGAATAAAGAATATCATAAACTGTTATATATACCTTCCTCAGTTTCAGATATAACGACATAATAATAGAAGGGATCTAATATATATAGGATAAGGTATATTTATACAATGGATACTGAAAAGATAATAAAAACTGTGATACAAATGATAACCTTGCTTTGTATAACTTCTTCAGTTTCAAATATAACAACAGTATAAAGGAAGGGAACAAAAAGCAATTAACGATTAGGGTATTTTATGGTACCCTCCCTAAACTGGCGCATAAGCCGCATCCTGACTTTTGGCAAAGTCTATAAACTGCACATATAGCTTGCATACAGCCTACTACATGTCCTTTAGACAAGGACTCCAGGTGGCCCAAAAATTAATTGACAGAGGATTTCCTTGTAACCTGAAATATATACTTTCTTAGGCAGGAGCCATCTTTTGTAGGGTGCTTTACCATTGAGCAGAATGGGCCATTTCCTAGTGAGGTGCGATTTTGGAGGGATTTTGGTGAATAATTCCTAAACTGGACAAACAATTTTTTTCAAAAACTACAATTATGTCTATTGACATGTGTTAATCAATATAGAAATATAAAATCATAGGGTTCCAATGCTACTTTTTGCACAAGGTGAGTGTGTGTGAAAGGGTTTAGGGTACCCCAATGCATAAGCGAATGGAGTACAGTCAGAGGGGGTAGAGGGGGTGTAACAGTTTCTCCAAGCTTAATGAAAATGCTCATTTATATTAAAAGGCATAACTTTTGAACTAATAAAGATAGAAACTTGCTTTAAAAAAGGCAGATGCCTCTAAATGAACTGAATGCATTAGTTCCCCCAACGGCCACACGGTGCCTGGCGCTCTCATCCTTAAAACCCTGTTTACAATTCACATGCATGGCATTACCTCGATAGAAAAAGAAGGCCTGATTTATTTAACATGCCGCTGATTTTGCAGATTATTACATTGTTTAGTAGTAATAAATACCATGCAGCAAATCGCAAGACTCACCCACGAATGCTTGTAGATATAAAAATTAAACAGAATATAGTGTCTTTATCAGTGTCACCAAATGTCACATATCAATCATGAATGGTGTAAACCTCTCTGTAGTAAATGACTTTACATATACATAGACTGGTAAGCCAAGGATTGCTGGCTTCAGTCAGGGGGAAAAGGCCAAGTGTGTACAGTAAAGGGGAAGGGGTATTAAATTAAAATGTTAAAAAGAATTCTACATAAGGAGTTATACCATCAACTTTTACAAACAAATTGGTGCCACCCATCATGTTTTACATAAATTTCAACAGTGTGATAGTCTAGAATTGTAAATGCTACCAACATAAGTATACAGACTGATGTGCTGAAACAAAGTCTAGCTATGCTCTACTGATTCTTGTATAATGCGTCTAGACATGAATTCACGGTGATACACTCATCGCAAGAATGGGGAGCACGTTAAGTCTTCTAAGTATAAATACAAAGATTTGACCTTATGAAGTAATAGTTCAGCCAAGTAGGAATATTTCGACTCAAACCCCTACGAGCTGAGTCCTAAATTCATCCATCCACCACCGTACGACCCGGCCCAGCAACATGCATACATCGATCCATCCATCGGTCCATCGATCGAGGCATCTACCCATCCATTTAATTTTCCATCTTCCTATCTATTCATCCAATCACCCTCTCATCCACGTAACTGTAAGGTTGTCATCTGCCTATGTAGATCTATCTATATGACAGGTAACAGCTTGTTCATTGAATTGTGTCTAGTAGATCTACAAACTTTAGTCACTAGAGCGTAGGTACCAGTAATTCTAAAGGGTCTTCATTTTGGATCATCACAATGCCGATATCCTTCATATCCTCTATTTTGATGAATGTGTAACTGGATAAGCTTGAGTGACCAGACGAGTGTGATAATCAGTAAGTTCCTCTTGATTGGTATGGTACAATATAAAGTCGTAGATCTGTATCTATTAACAAAAGTCCTCTGCCCTGATGGCATATACGTACGTAGGCTCAGGGTTTCAGTGTAATACCGGGGGTAATTATTTTGTTGGCAGGAAGGACTCGGACGTTTATCCAACAGATTAACAGATTAAGGACACATCAAATAAAAAGTCAAAATTTATGTAAATCCTATTCTAAATGTAAGGGTCACAAATGGGTGTAATAGACCTTGCTAGCAAACCAGAAACGTCAGAGTGAATATTCTTGTTTGATTTTGGGATATTGACCTCTCATCAGAAACACTATCTTTTGAATTAAGTGGGTCTTCCAATGAGGCCGATGCTCTAGTATGTCATGGACGTTTTCTTACAGCAAAAGGACTACGTATCCAAGGGATGTGTTCTCTATTTGTACCTAATTTTATATTTCCTATGTTCCAATATTAAGGTTCTAAAAACATACCCAATAATATTTCTAGTATGCTACATATTTCTAGGCGGTAGCCCCGATTATAGCAGATTATTCCCTTTGTAAAATTGCCTATAATCAGCTCCAGTGTGGGACCCAGATTTTAGGACAGACCTCTAAAGACTCTATATATATATACGCTCACAGAACCACTGGTAGAGCAGATCAACACTGTTCATCTTTACCCTGGTCGGGAGCTTTCTTTATGCTGCTGTTGTGAGCAGAAGAAATTTCGGTAGTAGCTGTCTTCAGGCTGCCAGTGAAGTTGGTGATCTTGATCTCCTTGTCGGCCACATAGAAGAGAGCATACACCTTGGGACCAAAGAGACATACCTGGACCATGAAGGCATTCAGGAACACGGCCAGTGACAGCAGCACCGCCTTGTGGAAAGCGTAGAAGGCAGAGAAGTAGGTAGGCAGGAAGGCAATCCAGATGAATAGGGTCGTGCACACGGTTACAAAAATGTACCTGAAGGGGAAAATATTAGTCAAATTACCGACTATAGTTTAACTTTTTTTTCAGGAGATCACGGTCAATCCAATAATTCACTATAATTGTGAACGATCAAAGGACCTTTCATTTATTGCTTCACAATAACTAGATGAATTTTATCTTCTGCTGTTTCCAGAGACCAATCGCTTATTGGAGTGTGGGGTATTTATAAATAACAGTTTAAAACTCCAAGGTTACTGTGCCATTATCCTATGTTATTACATGACTTCTGTGATTTTGGGTGCTTTTTCTGGATATTCCCATTCTGATACCTGTCGATATTGCAGGTTGCAGTAGTGCTGATATCATGGATAACGGCACTCCTAGGAGTGCTGATATCCAGGATATCAGCACTCCTTACATGTCCTAACATGTCATATGCATTGCGCCACAGGGACTGACGAGAAGTGGTTGGCTAGAACCAGGTCTCTATGATATAAAGCCAACCAGCAGTAGTGTAGTGGCCAGTCGCGCACAGAACCAATCCAATGGCTGCCGGGCGCTGAGGTGTGTGTACTGATGGTCTAGTGGTTAGCGCATTGCGCTCAGCTTCTAGAGGTATGCAGCACGAGTCCTCATTCAGTGTATCATAGGATATCGTAATGATATTCTACGATACACTGAATTCGGTGCACATTCAT
Organism: Acholoe squamosa; assembly: GCA_949317995.1. Taxonomy (NCBI): domain Eukaryota; kingdom Metazoa; phylum Annelida; class Polychaeta; order Phyllodocida; family Polynoidae; genus Acholoe; species Acholoe squamosa. The sequence goes on from OX439044.1 coordinate 59,458,380, forward strand.
TACTCTCTTAATATCAACTGTGCTCTGTGGAATGCGATGGATAAGCATGTCTATATTATTTGCATGTTTGGATAGTCTCTTAAATTTGCTAATATTGCAAGAGTGCATCATGCCAATTGGCCGCCATGGTGCACGAGGTTCTGGCTAGTGAATCATGCCGACCATCTGGGAATTTATCAACCCCGTAGAGACTGCATGCTTTTAGAAGGTTAACGTTAGCCTATTATAAGTATTGATAGACATCTATACCCACTTGGCAAAAAACGTTTTTAAACGTTTATTTAAACCAGTTTTCAACCAAATAACCATTAGGGAAACCAATATAAAAGTGTTTTTTTTTAACGTAAAAAACATTTTTATGCCAAGTGGGTAGACTGACCAGGACTCATTGAAGTTGTCAGGCAGTTTTCTGGTGAGCAGTCCAAGGATGGAGCAGAGTAGCAGGATGAACATGTTGTAGCTGAGAGGTACGATAATGCCGTATGTCTCCAGGTCACATTGCAGTTCCACATACTTCTCTGTCCTTATCGGCATACGGACCACTGCTGATGGAGGCCAGATAACAGCCAACACCACGGTGATGGCGATCTGTGCAGTTAAAAGGGAATCATGATATAAAATATATAATTATATATTTAAAATGCATGTCATACTGGGGATGGCCTTTCTGGTGCACGATTACCCCCCCCCCCCCCGAAATCTCCCTCCCTTTCTTTTGCAATAGTTGTAGTAAATGTATTTATCTATGTGATACATTGTGTGATGTCCTGGCATACACAGGAGAACGGACTAATGACCTGTATCTTTAGTCTTATTAGAGAATTTTTAAGCCATTTCAAAGAAAACAATTTCTTGCTTTTATCTATTCTTCATGTAAAACTATGCAAATGATAGTTTCAAATGATGTTTCTTTTAAAAAAAAATTCACCCTTTTTTTTTTTACACTGACCTGAGTCAAGATGACAAATGATGCCTGGGAGTTCACAGCCAGCCTGGTCACAAGGCCAATCTCGGTCTGGAGACGTTTTGATGCAGTGAAGATACGGTGGATGCGCAGCGTCTTAACCAGGAGTGGAGTGAACATGAAGGTACATGATAAGCTGAAACCAGCCCTGCTCAGGTAGCACCATACGTCCTCAGGCTAAACGAGTGAGGATTATAAAAGAAAATGAAAGAAAAACAAAACAAATATGAAACAGTGGAAAAAGATGCGGGTTTGCAAGTTCAGGAAAAGTTGGCTTTGTCTTATTCTATAAAGTTCCAATCACGTTGACCAATAACACTCCGATCGTCTTTGGGCCTCTGCACCATTGTGGTTTGAGCTCATCCTATGTTACATTTCTGCTAAAAGGGGCTATTTATGATATACTGCATGTACTTATTCAGAAATTATTAATGTTAAAATACTAAAAGAATGATTAAGCTTCCTTCATATGTATCTCCAGTGGAACTGTCTTACCTTGAATATGAATGTTGGGACAGTCAAACCAGACAGAAGAGCTCCAAAGAGGATGACCAGCAGCATGTCAGGGGAGGCACCTTTGATAACCCTCCTGTCACGATGTCGTACCACAAGAACTATTGCTGCCATAGACATGACAACCCCTAGCAGTCCAAGACTCAACATACCCACACCATAGACATGTGTGTAGGTGAGGTAGGATTGGGGGATGGGCTCACATTCAGTGGAGTTGGTATTTGGCCAGGTGGTTTCAGGACAGATGACACATTTGGTCATGTTTTCACTGACTATCTCATTGTCCCTACACTTGTAGCAGTCCCAGCAGCAGATGACTTCCCCTTGAATCATGATTTCTCCTGACTGACATGGGTAGGCACACACAGACTCTGATGTGCCTGTTTCATTGTTCTTATCCCACGCCATGGCCGTATAGTCCAAGACTAGTTCCTCAGTGGCTGTGTCATAAGTTCCAATAGGTTCTCTTATATAGCGGCCTGATTGAGGGTTATAGTGAACCTGGGCAAACATATAGGTTCTCAGCCAGTCTCCATTCCCATCAAACTTGATGATCTCATTATCTCGCTCTATTTCTACTTCCTTTATGTACTTTGTCAGAAGCCATGGTTTGACGCAGCCTTTCAATTTAGTTTTGTCAGAAAATGCATGTGGACAGTTTTCTCGGATGTATGAATCCAATGCATGAGCATAGACATGCACTCCATCACTCCAGCGCTGCAATAATGGTTCCCTAAAATATCTTCTACTGTCTTTCATAGAAGTGAAATCTTCACAGTTTGGCTTTGTATCATTTTGGTCAAAACTACAACCAAATAATTGCTGCCACAACTCTCCTATCCATGGATCATAAGGGGTGTTCCAGGGTGTCCTGCTCTCATAGTAGTCCACAAACCCAGGGATATTCCTGTTCGGAAGGGTAACTTGAATTGATCCCACCAGTGGCTCTTGGATGCCTCTTGTCATTCCCCATGGAAAGCACTCTGGTAGGATCCATATCAACTTTGTTCCTAATTCTGAGTGAATGCGGTTGTAGATGGTAAGGAGCCACCGAGTTCGACTTGGGAACAAGTACACAATCATGACTTTGGCCTTTTTATCCGTTGTCATTTGTCTAAGTAGTCTTTCATAATCATCTCCACCGAAGTCATAGCTCACTGCATACGTCTCCTCTATGCAAACTCCTACTTCATTTGAGAATTTCTGTATGTTCTTGTTGCCGTTGTAGCCATAGTCAGCCTCAATGTACAAAATAGATACATAAGTCCATCCCATAGCCTTCACAAAGTCCACTGTTGCCTTTGCCTGAAACTTGTCAGGTGGAAGAAGGCGGAAGTAGTTTGGATACAGTGCAGTGTCACTCAACTTGTCGCTGCTTGCAAACGCTCCAATTTGCGGCATCTGGAAGAAGCCAGCCATGGTCGCAAGTAAAGCACTACCATCAGAGGAAGTAGTTCCTAGCATCCCAACAACATCAAAGTTCTTGCCAACAGTTAAGCCATCATCTGCTGAACATTTGTCGTTGGTCAGTGGCATCAGTTGCAGCATTCTTGGGATTGATGGAATATCTCTCTCACAGTCATCTAATATAACATAGCCTAGAGTGATGTTGGGCAGTATATCCTGCCTCTTATTAATTGTTTCAACAGTGTAGTGCAATATGTGTGGGTTGGTATGCAGAGGTTCAAAGGAAAAGCCTTTTCCACACAGCGTCTCCAGGGTCAGCGAATGTATGTGATAAATCGCCCCAATGTTGAGATCGCCTTCTTGAAAAAAGTACTGGTCAGAAAGCTGCATCAAATTGGGTGCTAGCTCTGCATGTGATGAAGGCCAGATGCAAACCAACACCAGAATGAAGACTGTGCCAGCCATGCTGCCCTGGAATCTTTTAGCTAGAAATCAATGGATATTAGAACGTCAGTATAACCTTGCATAGCTCATAACTGAGGATAAGGCTATTTACACCTTATAAAATTGTAAGACCTTGAGATTCATACAGGACTCACAATGAGCATCAACCATGGACATAATACAGTGTTGCTTTGATTCAATGGATTTAGATGTTTGTAATCCAAAATACACACTTGTGAACTTTCTTATTTTGTAAAATGTGCATACTGTTGATTTTAGGAGATCATTAATAAAGCAATCTGGAAGGTAACCTGTATGTCCCCATTATTGTTCACGAAAACCTCTCACCACTGATCTTCAAATATCTGTACCGGCTTGCAGACTGCTTAACAGCTGTACCCTTGAGCGGCTCACCCACTGAACAAGATCTTGAGAATTACTCAGGAATTTCTCAATTCCCGACTTGTGAATATAACAAGAACTGGGAAAAGTGATTGTCCCTGGAAATTTAGACATACCATAACATCTTATACTCAAGAAAGTTCTCTAGTTTAGATCTCGAGAATGGCTCAGGAATTTCTCAAGTCCCAACTTGTGAATACAACAAGAATTAAGAACGTGATTATCTCCTGGAAATGTGGACATGCCATAACATCTTGCATAAGGCCCAGGGGTTAAGACATTTTTTCACATTTACCCACTTCTGAGAACAGGATCCATTCTCTCTTGGAAGGGACAAGTAAAGAGTGACATGATCAAAATGCTCCACCAATATATGCTCTCCATCTGACTAAAATGACCTGTTCTGTAAGTGTGTATCACAGGTTGTTTGCCTGCACCCCACCACCTAGACAGTCTAAATTTAGCTGACTCTTCACATACTACCCATGACCAACTAAGAATACCATCTAATTAGTTAGTGCCTATTTGGCAGGCTATTAATTGCTACCTGTTCAAGCTATGTTTAGCAAACACACATTTAGTGGGATGTTAATTACCGTATTTGACGTTATTAGCGCACTCTGCACTTAAAAATGTATGTCCAGTAGTTACAAGTTTAATTGGGCTTAGAATTCCGAAAATTTTGGGTAAATTCTAGTTTGAAATATGACCAAAAAGAGGGGACGTGTGCTTATTAGGGTATTTTGAATATGGTAGAGTCATTTTGGAAAAGGACACATACCGTTTTGATCATCTAATATCAATTATGTCAATAGCTTTGGTAAATCAAAGTATGGATAATTACCGCTCTCTCTTTCTATGTATGTGTGTCTCTCTCTGTCTCTGTATTTCTCTTTGTCTCTCTCTCTCTGTTTCATATGGCTCTCTTCGTCTCTGTTTCTCTTCTCTCTCTTTCTCTCTTTCTCTCTCTCTCCCTCTCTCTCTCTCTCTCTCTCTCTCTCTCTCTCTCTCTCTCTTTCTCTCTCTCCCTCTTTTCCCTCCCTTTCTCATCTGAGAGACTGGTACTTGGCAGAGACTCGGGATATTCCCAGGAACTGGACACTTTTTTTTCTTGAGTATAAGATGTTCTGGCATGTCCCTAGATTTGCCCAAGTTGTAAATGTTCCCAACTAGAGTCCTGTTCAGTGGGCATTCCCCACTTTGGAGGAAATGGACCTCCCTTTCGAACATCTTATACTCAAGAAAAAGAAATTAGACCAACTGATCGTAGGTAAATACACCTGCAATGGGTTAACGTTATAAGAGAATCTCTATTGTTCTTTTTATCAATTGGGCTGGTTAATAAGTCTATTGTCCAGTGGGCACAGAACATGAATCAATGTTGAAATAATATTGATCATAATTGATCAACATTACAGTTTCAATATTGATTTTGTATTTGGCCCCTACACCAATGAATTCCATTTAGTTAGGATAGGCATCATTAAAATTCACTCCTGCAATGTATGATTTTTAATGGCTAGCAACTTTGCCAGTCTCCTGCTATGTTAACAATCTGTTACTGGTCAACCACAAGTACTAGCAAAAACCCAACAACACTGATAATTTCCTTACTACATTTTAATGTTTAATTGGTTCATGTATCATTAAAATTGACTCCTCCTCTATAGACTAGGATTCTGATGTCATTCCCTCTTTTTCAAGGCCACTAGTCAGTTGATATGCAAAAGTTCTGTTACTAGGCAATTGTTAATTGTAGCAACAATCTGATGGCACCAATATATTCTTTGTTGCCTCTTGAGTGGGTACAGGGATTATTCCCTACTCTAGTCCAGGATTCTGATGGCAAGCTGCATATCATCCCTTTGACTTTGCAAATCTTTTGCTATGCAAAAGAGATGTTGCTATGCAGGCACCAGCTCCAGCAACAAGCCAGTAACTACAATGGATCCCTTGTCCCTGGTCCCCTGCACAAGCTCGGAAAAATGGAAAACCTGGAAATTCAGAATCACTTCTACATCCTAACTATGCTAACTATTTCCTGCCTGTTCCTGGCACAATGTGCTCTGGCAGGTCTTATTAAAGGCAATTCTGTTTGTTAATGTTTTTTAACATTCTATAGAAACATTTTTAGCTAGGTGATAGTATTTTCCTTTGAGATCTACGCAGAAATGTGTTGTTTTCTAATCCAAGAAAAAGGCTCTTTGCAACACCAGGCCTAGGCCTACTATCTTCTTCTTCATTTCAGAATTGATTATAGCCTTGGTCAGGTTCTTAGTCCCTAGATGGTCTTGCCCAAGAAACTCAAACAAATGAAACCTATCACCAATGCAGACCTGGCAAATACATGAAGGCCTACTCCAAAGGCACATCCAAACATCATACTATATCACGGTCCACATAGCTATGATCCTACTTGTGTTTCTCAAAATTGGAATGGTTTGTGTTTGAAAATGGAACCTATATCAGGGCCATCTATCAATGACTTTACACTTTTTAGATCATTTCTGACCCGCCCATCACTCTTCTCCCTTCGTCATGCTTAAAATTGTACCACTGAAATATATAGGAGCCAAGCAGCCCCCTCCCTTTACCGAATGACTTATTTAGACATGGATGGACCCATGGGGGCAGTGGGATAATCAAGTTTGTGATATCCAGTGAAGTGCTGAAGCAGGGCCTTTCTCAAGATGGCATGACTGAACACAGCCACTATGATTTGAAACCCTCAAAATTAGAGTGAGTGATCATAAGTAATGCCTTAAGACAGTAGTAAATTAGCACTGTTTTGAATGAACCTCCTGTACGATTAGCACTTAATGTAGTTATTACATAGGGTTTTGTAGGGCAGTCGTACCAGTGTAATCATTAGTGACCAGTAGATGCAGGGCTATAATGGCATAAAAGTCAGGGATCCCACTATGATTTGAAGGGGTCTAGTCATACCATCTAGAGAAATGCCTCCCAGGTCAGCTTAATGGCTGGGGAATCATTCACAGTTAGAGCATAATTGAATTTGGAATTATATAAGTACATGGCTTATGACATGAAATCATGACCAGATCCACCAGGTGCCCTCAAGATTTTCAGAATCTTCCTGAGGGATATTCCTATGCAGACACCCACATGAAATGTGGATTGCACCTCAGATACATCTGAACAGATTTACTTTTAATTGAAAGTTCAGTAGGTAGAACAATTGTGTGAAAGTACCAGAATGCATTGTTTCAAGTATTGAATTTCACAATTTTCTTTGGGGGTGGGGTAGAAAAGGTATGCTACAATGCCACAGAATGCACCATTCCAAGTCTTGAATTACAAACTTTTATTGGGGGCCGAGCCCCCTACCTCCCAAACATTATCTACCAAGAGCTTAATACTAAAACTTTGTATGGTGTATATCATAATAACAATGCACCAGAATGGACTTTTTCTAGTAGGTATCCTCAAGGTTCTCTGTGTAGGGGGGTAGGCATGTACATGTCTCCTATTTCTCATAATTTTAAATTATTTTCTTACTTTAGATTATATAGACCTGAGGTTTAATAGAATGCATCAGGATGTACCTTTTCAAGTGAAAACCCTTCCTTGGGGGGGGGGGTGATGACCCCAACCCACCCCTCCCCCTAGTCCGACCAATGCGCTTCCCTTGTGGTGCTCGGGGGCCATGTAGTATCTCACCAAGTCTTAGGGGCTGTGTACAAATGATGTCATGCTTTTTTTGACCATTTTTGAACCCCCCCTCCCCCCCTTGTCATGTTTCATCATACAACACTTGACCCCCCCTTAACATGACGTCATGCAGAGATACCCCCCGCGCCCAAAGTGCATGAATAGTTTACAGCCTAGATAAACAAATTGAAATGGTTCAAAGGGACATAATGGGTGTGAATTGGCAATCAAGGACACATGCAACATAAAACAGATGAACTAGCACTGATCAACAAAATTAATGAACAGAAAAACATGCCGAACACTGTCAGCATCAGCTTATGAGTCCCTGTACGTGGATTGAATTTCCGTGCCTTATACACAGAGTACTATGCCTATGGTATTGATCATACACAAGTATCTCCTGTCACAAAATATCCTGAAAAAAATCCTGTCTAGATCAATAGTCTAATACATGATAAAAGAAAAGGATCAAATTGTCAGAAGACCATCAATTGCAATCAGACATACAAAGCAGTCAGTTTTTACTGTAGAACCTGCATATAAGGCATAGCCCCTAGAGTCTCATTCAGACAAAGGAGAGTAAGGTTGTTTGTTTCCAAGGGAGAAATGATTTTGACACCTCAAGGTGGGGGAGGGGTCAAAAAGATGTCATGCCTTTTCAGTAGGAAAGCCTGTGAATTATTGTAGAACAAAGGGGGTGACCAGGGAAATTGCAACCTGTCAAAAGGGAAGGGGTCAGAAAATTTTCTGCACATGCATGGAAATCTACTGCACCCCTCGCAGTCCATAAAACATGTGGGACCAAGACCATTGCTGTGAAAATTGCTGCTGGGCCTGCAGAAATGACCAGACTGTGGGACCGAATGACTGACTGTAATCTTAAGACCTTGTGTTCGTGAGGAATCCGGTACTGCCAAAATCAGTCCAAGCCTGCAGAACATTAATGTCTGCAGGACAGAATGGCCTGTTGATAAGTAATGAGAAATCCTTAAGTTACCAATGGGTTTCTGAATTGTGAAAAATATCATATAGAATAGAATTTGGGTCATTTTGAAGCTTTCTACCAAATTCTCATGGTCAGGGAGCTTCTTACCTGCAGGGATCAACCTATACATGGGGTCCTATGTATGGTAAAACGTGTCCAACTAAAAGGGTATTTCAAAGTGTTACGGGGCCTGGGTTAGAGGTAGGATAGAGTAGGCCTAAGCAACCAACACTGACATTGATGGGAGTGATACTCTTTGAGTGGGATGTCTGAGGAAAGCATGCCTGTATTGGTATTTCATATCAGATGAATGCATTAAACTTCCCTACCTTTACAAATCTTTTTTTCTTGTTAAAACTTGTGATTATTTTTATGACATGATGTCATACAGCCCATGACCCCCCCTCCCCCTTGTCATGCTTGGTCATGGGGAGTGGGACCCCCCTCCCCCCCTCCTGCATGACGTCATTTGTACACATCCCCTTAATCCCCCCCCAAACAATCCTGGATCCACCACTGGGTGATTGATGTATATAATACAGAATACAAAGGGTTGTGCGAATATCTATATATCAGGGACCATATATTGAGATTAATAAAGAGGAACTATACATATCTGTCACATCTAAAGGACAGGGGATTTCCTCACCATTGATTTTTACCTTTTAGTTCCACCATGTCAAAGATGGTTCAAACAAAGGCTATATATTTAGATTCTACACTGAAAGAGAAGAACACAAATGATTCTGCTAATGTGTAAAAAGAACCAAACAGGGTCATGTTGCGGTTAAGGACAGGGGAAGGGGGCAGGTGGACTTACTTACCAGCAGGTTTTGATGACACCTCTCTTCTACCCAGATCCATAGTAACTATGTGGTCATAGTTGTTGGACGGTCGTCTTGTGGTTCGTCTTCTCTGGTTCTGGTCCTCTAGGTCTTCAGCGTCTTCTTCTGCTCAGTGAGTAATGATCCTTCCAGCCTCAAGCCGTCATCTTTTATACTCAGGGAGACAGCAGCAGCATTATTATCTGTCTTCAAGGGTGGCATAGTGCTTTTGGTCTGATGCATCGTGCCTATTGATTCGTCAAGATGCATTCATGAATGCAGCTCTGGTGAGTAGATCTGCAATCATGCATCATATTCACCCCAGGGAGTAGTTACATTAACCCTGAAGGTTCTGCAAGATGCATTACTGCAATACCAGTTCATAAAGGGTTAATTCTGGACCCATAGACAGGGGTTGTCATGATCTGTCATCATCACTGATTAAAGTGCCCTGTGTGTAAGGGAACTAGTCCATAGATCGGCGTTAATAACTTCATGAATGCTTATTGGTAAGGCTACTGTCACACCTTGTAAGAACAGTGTCAAGATGAATCTAAGAGGCGATGATACCTCCTGCCAATAATTAATGACTTTTCTGTAATTAATCAACCCATTCAAAGGACAATAATGCACCAATCGTTATCTAACAATAGCCATACAATTATGGTCACGATTAGACGTAATCGCAAGCTTCAAGGGGCGCCTCAGACTGATGTTTCATGTTGTCATGATGCACCAATGCAGGGATAGCAAGGAGATTAACCAACACTGCATTCGATCATCATGCCAACCCTTTGGGTGTATCAAGCCCTGGGGTCGGCATCATTCATTATTTTAGTCCTGGTGGAATTACTATAGTTTATTTTGCCGACTAATGGCCATTATGGTTTTTATGTCCAATGTGAGCTTAAAAAGGTTTACATAATTTAATACAAAGGCAATGTATACAAAAAAAGGTTATGTCACAGACTCACGTATCCCCTTAATTAATCAAGGGTTGAATTGTTTATGCGTGACTCATATGATTCAAATTAATTATGATTCAAACTTTGAAATAAAAGTTCCTCTTAAAGCACCCTCAAAGGTTGAATCTTGACTACCCTGCAGGCATATGAAGTAAATTAAACTTTATTTATTTGATGTATTCATCTTAATGGTAGTTTTTGATAAATGAATCGCCAAGGACGCTTCCTCATGGGTATTTCAAAGACTTATATCTGAACCATGCATGGGAGTATGCCTTTAAAAGCAACTGTCCTTTTTTTACACATGCATTTCACAGCTGGACCATTGCTCATAAATGATAAAATAAGGGTCCAACTATATTTTAAATGACTTTAAAACCCCTGTTTTCAGTTGTAAAATATAATTTACCTCTTTCATTGCTTAAGGTTTTAGAGACCTGCTAATGCAGGAGTGCGCCATGCCTATCATGATCCAGGTTAAACTACACATACCTGATCCCCAGATAAAGTCCACAAACTGAATCAGCAGAGCTCGGATTCTTTCATAATACTCAAGCACCTGAGACCCTCGCCCAGGGATAACAGTCCAGAAAAAGTAGCTATAGGTTGTCCATATTCGATTGCAGGGTAAAGAAACAAAACAAAAGATCGATGTCTGGGCCATGCATTAAAACAAGGAAAAAACAAAACAAAACCAAAAAGGGAGTTCGCTGAATTTGTTAGCCGATAATATACCATTGTCAGCATTAGAGAGAAACACAGGTGCAGAATGGGACTTTTTATTGTGCGTGCTTGTCTCCTGAAGAAAGAAAGGTCTTATATTCCCTATCGTTTGGCTTGTATTGTAAGTCATACAGATTGTTTATCATACAGGGGCGTAGGAAAAGGGGGGGGGCCAGGGGGGCCTGGGCCCCCCCCTAATCAAGAAGGAGGTGGGGCCTGAGTATGTCTGGGCCCCCCAAATATTTTCCAAGAACTCATAAACACAATGGAAAAGAAGCTAACACTTTACATCTCAAATTAGATTATTATGGTGATGTCATAGGGAAAATGGGGGTCTGAGCCTAAAGTCAGATCCAAAATTTACCAAAAATTACTTTTCTATATGGGTCAGGTCGCCAGAAAGCAGTAGATTTTGTGTTTTTGGGTCATTTTGGACTCTTATGGCTCTAGAGAAAGAAGTTGCAAATCAATCTTGTTTTACATAGACTCATTTGATAGATAACATTTAGGGCTATCAGAAAGATGTAAATTTGTGGCCATCCATCAAAAACTCTCAGACTTATAGCTTGCCGAAGTGAGAAAAACAGTCAAATTTGTTCTTTTTTGATTTTTTGTACTTTTTACAAATGTTCTGTATTGAATAAAGAACATCTGGAGTAACCCAAAGTTATTTTTTGTATTGTATATGATCATAGGTATCATTTCCATCAGGTTTGAACATGTTACTGAGTGAGGATTTTTCATTGTGTGTCTTTGAAAATGTAAATCTGTAATTTGTAACGTCCGATACCAAAATCTAAATCAGTTATAAAACATGGAAAAAATTAATCTTCATAATCTTTGTTATTACCCATATGAAGGGCTTTATTATCCCCTACTTTGGCGAAAAAATTGTGTGTCCAGCAGCATTTGTCTCCATGTGAGAGCAGCTTATGTGAAATAATTCTGATAAAAGTACCGGACGTTACGTAACGTCCGGTACTTTTATCATCATGTAGGAGGCAGTCTACTGTACATGCATAACTCAAATTCTGTTCCATTCTGTAATTGAAGTCAATAATAGACATATTGGCCTTGTTAATTAATGTGTTTGTTATGCATAATGGGACATTCTTATATTACTGAGAGCAACTTCAATTACCTCTATATTTCATTATTTTGGTACCGGACGTTACATGACACAAAACAAGCAATAAAAATGGAACCGGATGGGCTAGATCGGTATTTTTTGGTTTTCTGAGTTGAGCGGAAGTCCCTTCACAGTTGTGTTAAGGTTATATAAAGGAATTAGAAAATTAATTTTAAAGGCCCTTCAAGGGCAGAATCTTACACTTTCTGACGACCTGACCCATATGAATTCTATATATGCATAATAATAGATGCCATCACGAATCAGCCGACAATTCAAGGTGGTCGCGATGGTGCCCTCGCCGGGCCCCCCCCAATGAAGATTTACTTCCTACGCCTCTGTCATACCCCTATAACAAAACGCCACCAACCTATAGATGTGAGGTAATAGAACATACATCAATATCCATGTTTATTTTGCGTGGCTATGATAAATCTTGCAGGGGGAAAGGGTGATTGACACTTTTTTTTTATAAAAACCTCTTAACCCTATGGTGTCCAAGCGCACCATTTAGCGCGGTTTTGGGTCTGAAAACAAGTATATGGAAGTAGAATATCACTCAGAGACTTCTATGTCAATTCTAAAAGTTTAACCACCATAAGAAAGAGCATCACGATGCGATTCCATTGGGACCATCAGTACCAACAAGCAAAAATTATTAGTGGTCAGCTGGTGTGTCTTCAAATAGAAAATAAAGTTTGACAAATGCGCAATATCATCACCTAGGGGGGGGGGGCCTTACATAAGGACTGTATGATGACAGGGGGGCGGGGTCTGCAAAGAGCAAGGTTCTTAATGAAGGAAGGCTTATGTTAACAGAACCATTGATGAAGATAGATAGGTTGTGTTAAGCCATCTTAGGCTTAACTTTGCAGGGGATTCTGTTCATGTGTCAGTGTCATTCTATAATTATAATGATGGCTACATTTGGCCAAAGGAATACTTGAAGGAATACTTGAAGGAACCCTCGAAATTAGAGTGGGTGATACGTAGGTAATGCACTAGGACTGCTCTGTACAATCAACGATTAACATAGTACTTAATTACACAGGTCTTGTCCTATCAGTGCAATGATTATAGTGACTGCTAGATGCAGAGCTGTAATGGCATTAGAGAGAGGGGTCCCACTACAATATGAAGGGGTCGAATCTACTACCATCATGAGAAATGCCTTCCACACTCCCCTGGCAAAAAGTGCTATAAAGGTTCATTAGTATGACCCTTGATTTGAGATACTTTACCTGGCATGAGACAAGCACATAATAGTATATCATGTATTCACCATTGTAAATTTGTGAGTAGACACACACTTCTATGGGCATTTTGACTCTGCAGAGAAATGAAAATTATTGTGAGCGGAAAAGCATCTTCCTGACAAGTTGATTACGTTTCAATAAAAGAAAAAAAATGGATAGGGGGTAGGGTTATCACACTGGGGTTGGGATGTGGAGGTTCTTGGTTAATCCTAAGGGGATATCGTATTCAACCTAAGAAAAATACATTTTGTAGCGTACCGTATATTCATGTGATGAGCGAAGAACTCAACCCGTTCAGTAAAGATAACTGCACTTGTTTATTTCCTGGCACACCGTGGCCACACCATCTATAAGCTGATCAAATCGTCTGATATCATCTGCAACCCCTAGGGAGTACCTGGAATGACCGCACACTTCAGGATGTCGGCTTGATCTCCCCCTCAGCGAAACTGATTGTTCCTTATATACAATTCTTCACCAAGACGCTGCCTCTCGTGCAGTGTTCTGGCAGACCACTCCCCCAAACATTGAGACTGTCCCCAAGCAACTGCTGTGCAGCCATCTGGCGAACCTGCCTCCCCGCTACACTCCTGCCAGCTAACTTAAAACTCTGGTTATACATGGATATTAATAAAATGGTTGTCAAACAGTGTGGTAGTCCTTATTTACATTATATACACAGTAAATCGCAATAAAGAACCCTTTCGCCAGTAATTCTGGGCTACCCGGCTTAAGGCCTGCTATTCTTCTGTACATCCCCGGAACCTCCTGCCATCAGATCTCGTTCCTGCAGCATTCCTCTGGTCCTCTGCTTCCACCAGTCCCTCCGACACCGACCTGGAACACAGGACACCCCGGTGAGTATCGATAACAAGGTTCCTCTTTGGTAAGTATCGACCAACAGACCCTCACCACCTCCCTGTTCCTCTCGTCCAGCTGTGTACTCGGATCTGGCTCCACTGACCCCCAGCCGCCTACTCCGGACCTGGGCACCCTTCATCCCGCCAGCTTCCGCTGAACTGCTCCTTTTACTCTGTCTGTATGCTCGGTCTGGGCTTCTCCACTGGCCACCCTGTCACGCAGCTCAGCCTCCACATGACAGCTCCCGTTCCCCGAACGATTCCCCCAACCTCGTCACTACAAGAAAGGATCAGCTTACCTAGCTTACTCTGGTACTTCCTCATCCCCAGCCTCATCTGCGTCCTCCCCCTCACCCTCATCTGCCTCAGTCCCCTGTTCCTCCAGCTGCAGCTGCGCCCAAGGCCTGCCACAGGCCTTACACCGGCCACGCTGCGACAAGTCCACAAACTTATTCCGAATGATCACCACTGTCTCAAACTCCCCACCTGGTAGCATAACTAGGGAGGTAGTCTGGCTGCCTTCCCTGACTTGTCTCACTTCTGGGCCTTGCTCTTCTGGGGGCAGCAACTTCAGGGCCAACTTCCTCAGAGCCGCCGAACCACTGTAATTGTCCTGCCAGGGGTTACACAACCCCGTGGCCTTTGCATCGTTGTCTCGTGCTCCGGTGGCCTCTGCCCCACCTGATGTGCCCGGCTCAGGGGCAGGTCCCTGGCCCTTAACATTTAAATGCATGTATATTGAATCAAATCTTCATCTAGGTACTTCTTCTGGTCCAATCTGCAAGGTTAGACCCTCATTAGAATGCTCATGACCTCCCAATTATGATACAACCATTCATTAGGCTCTATCTTCAATATATCAGGCACAGGGAGTCCAAACTTGAAAATGAGCTGTCATTTTATGTTGTGCATTAAAGGAGAACCCTCCAGAGAGCTTAAGTCTGAAATGGTACCAGGGTTTCCCATACTTACATTACATTTTACAACTGTTCATATCCATAAAGATAAGCCATGCTTTGCTTCTAACACATAATGTTTCCTAAGTGGCAGTACACATGCAGGAAGATTCAGCTTTGGAAGGTCTGTAAGGCCTCAGGATTGCAGGAATTATGGCTATATATATAACTATATAGCACATTAGAGACTAAATACTACTAAATAGAATACTACTAAATACTAAGAAATAGAATGTTTTTGGTAACTATGGTTACCAGACCTGACCAGAAATACCGTGCCCTTCACTGAAAGTCTTCACATAGTTATGAGTATTGAGAAATTGTAATGCAGAGCCCATCTCAAAGGAGAAAATTAAAATAACACACGGTCTTATCAACAAAGTGATATAATTGTGAAATAATGCCAACTCTTCAAATAATTCTGGGCACGAAAAGGTTAAGTGGAGGGGCAGTAGGTGCAGGGGTAAACATGACAGGGGCCCCTGGTTCCCAGTTAAATAGCACGGTTACTTTAGGTCCCGCTTCCATCGGTGGGGTCGGTAGGCTAGCATCATTCAACAACGCCTGTCCACCTGCTGGGAAAAGTACCCGTGTTTCCCCAGTCTCTGCTCCTGTTATCTCTATCTTCATTAGGAACCCTCCCTCTGGCGAGTTAACAACAAGTTCATCCATCCCTATAGCAATCACCCTCCCCTCCTCCGACTTTACTGGCAACTGCTCTTGTTTCTTTTGCCACTCCAGGAGCTCTGCAGCCTCCTGCTCTCTCTCCTCCTTTTTCCTGTTTCTCTTTGGCTACTGTCTCTTCCCTTAGCTTACCCTCCAGCCTTTGCTCATGAGCTTCCTCATGCCTCTTCTTTTTAGCCGCCTCCTCCCTTAGCCTCTGGGCTTCTGCCTCCCTCTTCTCTTCCAGTTGGTATCTTAATAGATCGGTTTGTATGTCTATACCCGCCAGTCCGGAGGGGGAGAGAGTGGCCAGTACTGCTCCCTCCCCCGACCCCCCTGCTCTCACTGTCTGTTTGGTGGCTCCTACAGTGCCTCCCTGCACCATGACCCCTTGGCCAGATCCCGCTGAGGTGTCCGCCGAAGGAGTTTTTATCATGGTCATTACATCATCCAGGTTGATTGACCTGTTCAGGGACAGGTCTGTCATCTCAGAAACATTGGCTGAGGTATCCAAGCCATAGAGGGTCATCTCAGTCCCCTGAGTTTCTACTTGAGTCACTCCCTCCCCCTTTCCTGTCTCACCGGTCCCCCCTCCAGCTTCCTCCCCTAACGCCTCCTCCTCGTACAACTTCAACTCCTCCTCAAAGCCCGGGTCAACCAAGTTACGGTCCACCTGAGCTCCCAGGAACAGTCATTTCAGCCGTATCATCATCTGGTTAGGTGTTTCCCCCTTTTGTCCATATCTAGCGCACAGGTCTCTGATCCTGGCCTTTTCTTCCTCTATTTTCATCCGTACCTCCAAGTCGGCTTAGTATGACTCAGAGGTGGGTCCCCCCTGCCCCCTCCTCGCCCTGGGTCTCCCCTTCACCGGGCTCCATCTCCGGGACGGCCTGCACCACCACAGTCACTGCTGATTTACCTTTTCCCACTTTGATGTCCTTCTTCACCCGCTTCCCCGCAGTTTTCACCTTCTGACCAATCGTTTGTTACCCGAACATGTTCCAGCATTTGGTGGAGCCGTCGGAGAGCTCTCTCCCCTCCCCTCCCCTCTGCCCCCACCTCACCCGGTGAGATCTTTATCAGCATCCTCTCCAACGTGTTGGCGGACATAGTATAACTCTTTGATGTGTCAAATTCCCTGATACATACTCCGGGGGAACCAAGTTCACTCATAGGGCTGGCTGTGGGATTCATCTTATGTGTACCAATCTGATGTGCCTGCGGAGATCGCTCTCCCAGCCCTTCCTGACCTGGTGGGAGCAGGCTGGGTACAGTGGACACCTAAACCCCGGCCCCACTCCAGCATGGCCCTCCAAATGTCTGTCGAGAGTATCCTTCCGGGTGAAATTTTTCTCAATGCCCCTACCTCAGATCAGCAGAAGTGTGGCCTGACCGAGCCCCTCTCCCTTGCTTTATACCCTGGTCAGCTCGGGTCACCCCACCCTCCCCCAAGGAGGCCTTTGTCCTGATTGGCTGTTCACTCCAAGGCGGAGCCTGGGAAAGTGGCCTGACACCTCCCCTCCCTTTCCCGGTGGCTTGGGAACTCCTCTATCGTTGGCTGCCTACCGTGAGATCGACCATCCTCCTTCTTACGTTTTTTTTCTAATTGGCTGCTCACCCCTTGTCCGTCTGGGGGGGCGACCTTCTCATAGGTCTTAGAGACTGACCCCTGGATCTCACCTCCTGCCGCCCTTGTCTCCTCCTATCCCCGGAATGGTTCCGCCGAACCTTTCCCTCTCTGGCCATCACCCCCGACGTAACCTCCCCTCTGGACGATCTCTCAGTCTTCTCCCGGCTATGGGACTTGCCCTGACCTATGTGCTTCTGCCTTTCTCCTCCCTCCTGACTTGGGGATCGATGTTTCTTTTGTCATCAACTGATGTCACAGCTCGCACTGGTGCCCGATGCGCCATCCCCTATTATCGCCCGGCATGGCACCATGCTGCTCCCCGGCGACTCCTCCTCTGGCCAGCCTGACAGGCGGGGTCTCACCTGAGACGTGCCTCAGGTGATGCTCTGTAGGAATGTCCCCCCTCCACCTTCGCTCTTTCTCCTTTGTAATAGCCCTCCTTCCCTCGGGGATCTCCGCCTGCCGTGCTTCTGCTCTGTGATTCGCCTCATTCTCATTCTGCACCCAATTCAGCTGTCTTTTCCAGTCGTTCCAGGCCTTCCACTGCTTTTTCCAGTCTTCTTTCATTTTCAGGTAGACGGGGCTGTCTGCCTCTCCGGCCGAAGCTGGTCCACCTCGGTCATCTTCTCTCTATTCTCTCTTATTTTCAGCCTTCTCTTCTCCCGCAGGGCTTACCTCTTTTTTTCAGGCAACCCATCAGGAATATCCCAACTAGGCAACAACAGTCCCCCTAACAGAATGGGGGGAAGGTCTGCATCCCACCTGTCTGGCGGCTTCCTAGGTTCTATCAATTTTTTAGTCGCCATTGACGCCCCCGGCCTGACCCTCGTCACCGTCCTGACTCTGGCGCCTCCCCCATTGCCTGGCAACTCCTGCCTTTCACCGAGCTCCCCTCTCCGTGGCACCTTCTTTATGGTGTCAAAGTGCACCACCTAGGTGGCGCGCTCATTCTGTATAGTAAATAATACGAGGGATATGCCCTTCTTCTTCAGAGGGTGGTAATAAAAGACAGTGTCGCCTTCTACAATATCCACCAGCCCCATTCTGACATCATAATTTTGCCTCTGAACCGCCCTTCTCAATACTTTCCGGGCATAGTGGAACATCTGGGCCATCTGCACTTGCAGTTCGGCCACATATCCCTCCAGACAGGAGGAGGTCCCACCGGACATATGAGCGCCAATGGGGTCACCGTCTCTCTCCCCATCATCATCATGTTCGTCATCAAGTTAGTAGAGGAGTGAGCAGAGGCTCTATAAGCAGCCATAACATAGGGCAACTTGCAGTCCCAGTCCTTCTGATCCCGAGCCACCGTGGTAGCCAACAACATCTCGATTGTCCGATTAACCCTCTCCGCCATCCCATCACTCTGTGGCCGGAAGGCACACGTCCATGTCTGGTTGACTTCCAACAACTTTAGCACCTCCTTGAACACCGCCGACTGGAAGCTATGGCCCTGGTCAGTGTGCACTGTCCCAGGAGGCCCTAGGCAGCACACAAATTCTTCCACAAACACTCTAGCCACTGACTTGGCTGCCTGGGCCCTAATGGCATATGCCTCAGTCCACTTTGTGAAGTGGTCAGCAATAACTACTATATACTTATTCCCTTCCCTCGTCTCGGGTAGAGGGCCAATGATGTCCATGGCCACCCTTTCAAGGGGCAATCCCACCAACACTTGCCCCATGGGAGCTCATTGGGGAGGCCTAGCCAACTTCCTCCTCACACATGGCTCACACCTGGCACACAACCAAGTGGCATCCCTCTAAAAACTCTGTAATAGCTGTCCTGTAGTCACCGGATAGTCCTGTTCCACCCCAGGTGTCCCCCAAACTCATGCCATGCACCTATCTCAAAACTTCTTCCAGCATGGTCTAGGGCACCACCACCTGAAACTTAGACCCACCAGTCGGACCAATCCAACACCAACCCAGGATACTGTTAACCTTCCTCAGGAGGTCCCTCTGAGCTGCCCAAGCCTTCATCTCATTTGCGGCCCCTCCTAGCTCTGCCAGATCGACCTCCTCCCCTTCCAACCACCGAATCACCTTCCTCAGGGTAGGGTCAGCTGCCTGGCTCGCCTCCCAGTTCATTTCCTCCAGCTCACCGGGCTCCTCCTCCCCTTCCACCGACTGTACCTCCTCCACCGAAGCCTCCTCCAACCGTCCCTACGTCTGGGTGACCACCCTGCAGACCACCAGTTCCACCTCTTCCCGTCCACACTGTCTGCATGGCCATCGGGATAGGCCGTCAGCATTCCCATGCAGTTTCCCCGCACAGTGTTATATGGGTAGGTCATAGATGTCAATCACTTTCAGCCACCTGTCCCTTGGGTTCCTTGAACCCCATGAGCCACAGGAGAGAGGCATGGTCAGTCTGCACACGGACAGGCCGCCCTATCAAGTAATGCCAGAACTTCTTCAACGCAAATACAATCGCCAGCAGTTCCCTTCTGGTTGCACAATAATTTCTTTCTGCCTTGTTTAGTGTGAGCTGGCATACGCGAGGACTCTCTCCTCCCCCCCTTGGTCCTGAGAGGGACAGCTACTGTTAAGGATGAGACGGTCATCCTCGACCCCAGTTGGAACTCTCCGGTAAATTTCCCCCGAACCGCCATGGGCCGACCGTCCACATTGAATATATCAGTTTTGGCGGGATCCAGCTCCTATTTACTGCCAAAGCGCCCACAACAATCCACTGACAACAGATTAAGGGAAGATCCTGTGTCCATCAACAACTCCACCCCTGCTCCCCCTTTCCTACCCGCAAGGATAACACCGTTGCCCCCTTTTTCCTGCCTCCCTTGTATTCTCTCCTCTGGCCTACTATCTTTGACCTAAACTAGGCTGCTGGTCAGGGTCGATTTTAGTTTTCCGCCGGACGGGCTGTTGGCTGTGAGACAACCTCTCTCTTCTCTAATTCCCCCCCCTCTTCAGTTGAGGGTAATCCCTCTGAAAATGGCCTTCTTGTCCACACTGGAAGCAACCAGACCATCTCCGGTTGGTGATTTGTGAGCCTGCCTCCATCTTCTGGCTCAGCTCCTTCACCATGGCTGCCATCTCGTCCATCTTTGAACAGTAGGTTGTCACCTTTTCGGTAAGGGACGCGTCCACCACCCTCACCTTGAACTTCTCCCCCTTTTCTTCCCGGCTCACCGTCTTCAGGTACACCTCCTCCGCTATGGTAGTCATCACAGCCGTTTGCAAATCTTTAGGCTGGGTCTGGTAAACCCACTGCCTGAGCTGGCTGTCTCCCAGCGCCGCAAGGAACCAATCAAGGACAACGGCATCCACTGTCTTGGAGTCAGTGTCTGGGTAGGCTAACCGGGTGTATTTGGTCAGTTCCTCCTGGAGGGGCTGCAAAGTCTCCCCCGGCTTGCGCTCCCTCGTCCTAAGGAGGGCTTTATAGGTTTCCATCTGATTCGGGGATTCGAACCTGAGCTCTAAGGCCTCCCGTAACTGTCGGTATCCCTTGGCCCGCCAAGCTCAATCCCAAGAACATACCAGCCTCCTCCGGCGTCCACCCATTGACCCTCACACTCACAGGTCAAAATGGTTGAAATAATCTGCCAAATTGCCTGTGCCATCAAACTTGGTAGGTTAGCCCCCACTCGTCACCGCCTTCACCCGCTCTCTACCTTTTACCGCCTCGCCAAATACTCCAGCTCCTCTGTCCCCCACAATTGCATCCTCCAAAGGCGGAGTTCTCTACGATCCCCTCTGCCTCTCTCCAGATCCTTCCTTTGCCATCCTTCAATCGCCACAGATGCAGGTTCGTAAAAAAAATATGTGGAAGTCACCGCTGTCACCAATGTAGTGTTCTGTATATTCATGTGATGATCGAAGAACTCAACCCATTAAGTAAAGATAACTGCACTTGTTTATTTCCTGGCACACCTTGGCGACACAATCTAATAGCTGACCAAACTGCTGATATCATCTGCAACCTCTAGGGAGTACCTGGAATAACCATACACTTCGGGCTGTCGGCTGGATCTCCCCCTCGGCGAAACAGATCACTCCTGTCGTGCAGTGGACCACTCCCCAAATGTTGAGACTGTCAAAGAGCGACTGCTGTGCAACCGTCCGGTGAACCAGCCTCCCCGTTACAATATATATGTCACACCTTACGTTTGGTTAGTGGCATTTGTTAATAGATATTATAGTCCAGGGCACTGTCTATGGTGAAGCCTCGACCAAATAATTCAATTTCAATTTAAGTCTTTTGATACTGCAAAAATATATAAATAAATGATAAAACAAAACATCACCAACATTATTATTCAAAGATAGACAGGATGATTTTCTTTAGTGACACTAATTTTGTATCATGGATAATCGCAGCGCTTTTTTGGAAAGTAGAGGCGACATCCAGTGAAAACACAATCTGAGTACAGACTACTTCTATGTACGCGACATTCTTGTAAAGTATTTCAAGACTGCCCAGAGCCCTTATCTCCAGACAGCACGCCCGCCTCTTGCCACTCCCTTTCCTCCTCCAACAAGTACACACTCAATGACTGAAGCTATGGCATCTTTATAGGTTCAAGCATCATAGTTCTACAGCACATAGATCAACCTTCAAAACTGAACATTGTAGAGATCCCGTAGGAGGTACCTAGCCTTGGTTTGGGTTCCAGCTGTAAGAGCTGTCGATGCGTCAAAAGGGGAGGGGGGCTGTCAATTATATGAAAGTTTGCAATCAGGGGGCTTTGGATCCAGCTCTATAGCTCATATAAGTGCACTCACATTCCATATATTAATTTCACATCAGGAAATGTTTTAATGTTATTACTAACACCCTTCTTTGAAGTGAAAGAGACACCAGAAAAGAGGACCGTGGAGTGAAAAGCAAATGTATATGTGAGGTAATGCTATAACCGATAAACTCAGTCTATGATAAACTATGGTGACCTAAAAAGTGATTTTGTAAAGACTATGTTCTATATAAAGCTTGACACATTCGTATTGGCAAATGTAGAGAACACACATATTTGCATAGTAATATAATTGTCAACATTCACGACGGTTGCCATGGTACATCACAAGTAGAGAGTCGTTATCATCTTGGAAAAAATTGGGAGAGATAAGGAATGCAAATAGGACTCCACCCAAACACTCTTACTAAGTAGGTTGATTCGGTACCTGTAGGTCGCAGTATGGACCACCACAGTTTAATGATTATCCTATTGTAATACCAAGGTACGTATGGCATACTTTACTTGGATTCATTGAACATGGATTCAACCAGACCAATTGGGAACTGGAGAATATTAGTTTTAACATCATTTATCAGTACTTTCCTTTGGTCGCCTTTCATACATCATTTACAACTCAGGAGACAGGTTCATTTACAACAGTTGATCTAATAAATTCAGTCTGATCTGAGTGTGCACAGGGGGAAAATGATGGGACAAGAAATGACAGGGCTTCACACCAGATGAGTAAAGATAGACATTTGGGTTTAATAGTTTTGGAATACGCTCTTGTCTGAGAGATCCATAAACTGTCACAACTGACGAGGAAATCGACCTATACCTTTTCTAAATATCGCTGTCTATAGACCCCTTTTCAGGTAAATTGGAACTGATTTGAACAGCATTTCCTTGAATAATTGCGAGTAAGATTGGCAACTAGGGTTTGACCCCTCTAGCGAAACCACAGGTCTATTGGCCCCTTTTTCAGGTAAATTGGAACTGATTTGAACAGGATTTCCTTGAATAATTGCGAGTAAGATTGGCAACTAGGGTTTGACCCCTCTAGCGATACCACAGGTTGACACTTAAAATATCAAATTTCATCTAATATTTTATTTTTGACAATTTTCACCCAACCTCACATAACAGCAACATTTGGCCAATGTGATTGACCCTCAATGTTCAAGGATATATTGTGCGACTTGTAGGGGCTGATCCATAAATAACGTCACGCCCTTTTAACCCTTTTTGGCCACCTCCCCATCCCTTTGTCACACATTTATTATAGTCGCCATGGACACGCCCACCCCTTCCGGTGTGACATACTTTATGAATCGGCCTCAGCCTATTGCAGCTGTTCATCGCCTTGCAGCAGCCTCCCCACCTGCTATCTTAAACTGACCCTCCCACCTCTTACTCATCTGACTCACACAGTCTAATCAGCACCCATACATATGTTCTCATCTCCTTATCAGTCAGAGTGAATATGGAGTGTATTGGAGGTATGTTAGGGAGTGGTCATTATTTATCAAGGGGGGGGTGGTGGGTTTGAGGGGGGAGGGCGTAAAAACTACAGACCCCTCTTGCGGGAGGGGGGGGGGCTAAAAATATTTGATGCCTCCTGAGACGGGGCTGAAAAAATTTACCCTTTTTTTTAGCAAAAATTCTTGTACACTACTATAGATCAACGAAGGGCATGAAAATTCTCTGCACCTCTGGCACAGGGGAGAGCAAATAAATTTGACTGCCGTCGAGGGTGGTGGTAGAAAACCCACACGCCACCCCCCTATGTTAATACATAATGACCACTCAAACATACCTTTTGGTTTTTCCCACTTATACAGTGTTGATCAATGCATTCATGTCTCACCAACAATATTCAGTAAATACAAATGGTTTTCAACCGTTCGGATCTGCACACTTTTAATTCTGGAGGCCCGGGTTGTTTTTTGTAAGACTGGAAACTGCATGACAATATTCTGTTAGGAAAGAAAAATGAAAAACAAGAATCAACATTCCAGTTTAATGATTTCACTCCTTTAGATATCTCTTATTTTGAGTAGACCTGTAGAAATATCAGGTTTTCTGCTGTAAAAAACCTTATGATGGTATGATTTGAGGTTTCTCAAATCTGGCATGTAGACTAAGGTATTAAGATCACAGCCAGACGTTTGGTTCAACAATTTAACAGTTTCTGCCAGACGTATCTCGATGTTTAAATGCCGCTTAAAGTTGTCAGGCGCCTTTTCGTATAATAGTGTAGGCTTTTGAAATCTTACAATTTTATCATCTCAGGGCTGCAGAATGCCTCCTGGTTTATGTTCATTTGACAGACCTTTGCTGGTCTAATGCATCAGAATAATGCACCAATGCAGTGTTTACGAGTTCATTCTAGTTTCTACGATCGTCATTCTTGCAT
The DNA here is from genome assembly GCA_949317995.1 of Acholoe squamosa. Classification (NCBI taxonomy): domain Eukaryota; kingdom Metazoa; phylum Annelida; class Polychaeta; order Phyllodocida; family Polynoidae; genus Acholoe; species Acholoe squamosa. Next base: position 59,482,891 of record OX439044.1, read on the forward strand.
CATGATGACAAGGGCCAAGGTGAATTTAAGCAGTATACGACCCTTCAAAAGGCAGTTTATGCATTAATGACCTTTTGCTGTCATGACAGGGGTAGACACTAACTTTTTTTAGCCACATACCCGGGCCAACAGCCTCAAAAATCTATTTGCCCGCAGCTAAAGCTGTTAGCCTGGGTTTGTAGGTGGAAAATCCTGTGCTATATTCAGATATACAATTTATCCTTCCTTCCTACTGACACAAATGGTATCAGAAAAGTAATGGTCCCCTGAGCCATTTGTGATAGATATCAACTATCAATCTTGATGAATAAACCCTCATAGTTATGACATGTTTTTTTTTTATATAAGATGCAGTAGACTTTTTGGGATAAAACCTCACTGTCCACCCGGGCCAGTAGGAAGGTTGTCTTTCAAAAAACTCAAAACTACTCGCCATTGGCCACTGGGCCAGTGTCTACCCCTGTTATGATACATGAATGTAGCCCTGGCGAGTTACTCACCAGGGCTACATTAATATTTCATATCGACCCTTCAGGTTTGATGTATACAGTCCCAGAGGGTTGGCAAGATACTCAAATGTAGTGCTAGTGAGCAGTCTCACTAGCAATTCATTGGTACATCATGACCACCAATGCACTCTCAGCCCAGCGAACCAGTTTTACAGTGGATTGCTTATTTTGCAGGTCTACACTAGGAGTTCATATGAGTACAATCCTATAGTGCTGATTAGGGTTGTTGTGTATGTACTACATCAGTATGCGCTGCATATTTACAATTCGGGCTGAGAGTGTGGGCATGATGCACTCCTTAATGGGTTAACCCAGTGAACAGCAAATGTTTACAGAACGTTCATGAACGTCATTTTAAAGCTAGAAAGTGAACGATAGGTTTTGATGTTTTCCAACATAAATGAAATGTTCAGCAAATGTTTACTAACGTCCATAAATGCTTTAAAACAAACATTCATATATAATATTTTATAACATCAAACAAACATTTAACAAATGTTTGTTAACATCAACAGTGATTTAGAATGTGAACATTCATTCCAAACATTTTAAAACGTAATAAAACATTCAACAAACGTTTATAGAACATTTTCTAACATTTTTGTACGTTTGAGTTATACATATCTTCCACACACGGTGGCAGGCCAATCGATGGGGAGATTTTCCCTGTAGGTTCTGTAATCTAAAGTTGTTTTAAATGTACACATTATCATATTTTTGCTTACTTCATGTATCCTTGGATCAAAACTTTAATTCCAAGTTGTTCTTGATAGAATATGACTGATATTATCATATTCTATTGGATTTAATGAAATGATCCTGATGAAGACACCCATTGCTTGTTACCAAGAAATATACATATCCCCTCTGATGACAATGTCCTCTTGCACCAGTCCTAGAGATCTTTGCTCAGGGATTACAGGTATAATGTGCTTCAGGAGAATTCTATGAAGATACTTTTATGTGCACAACAAATGATTATGTTCTGTCATTAATTTGGCATGCACAATAGTTTGAGCAATAGGCACCTATAGCCTACAAAATACAAAGTCAAAATACCCAGGTGGTTCTGCTAGTTTAAAAATGTTTTCAAATGTTTTTGAATGTTGAAAATTATGTTAGAAAACATTTTAAAATGTTAGAACAAAAGGTTTGTATGAATGTTGAAAAACGTCAGAATGAGTCAACGTTTTAACGTTAGAATAACATTCAAAACAAATGTTTAAACAATAGTACCAATCCGACCAAATATAGCATTTAATGAACTAAATTTGACACTGGAATTCCAATACCATTTATCTATATGTAGATCGAACCAGACATAGATTGACTTACACATCTAAACTATACAGGTAGTGATTTATTACAATATACCTGACTGTCTCTATGACACTGGCTTCAGCAACTAGTTCTTCGAAAATACTTCTACTACCCTGTCACCATAATATTATGTAACCACCATCCAATCTCTATGTTCAGAATGCACATGTCTACCAACATGGTCAAACTGCAAGTTATAGGTCACGTACACGCCCTAGTGGACTCTCAGTAAACAAAACAGTACTCTGGCCATGCATGCCAATGGTAGTTCCAAAGGTTATGCTTGATAACGTGTGACAGCATATCTGGTCATGATGACTTCTGTATAGGGCTTTGAGTTTTAGTCATCGCCATGACTGGAACAGTCCATGGCTGTGAGCTTTAGACATATGGATTGTAGTGAAAGCGGAACAAGCTTGATGTCGCGGTCACTGAATGTCTATTACCAAAAAAAAAAAAGAAGAGAATTTGAATCAATTCTATAATGTTTTATGAGCATGAAATTACTTGACGTTGTGTGATTATGTGGTGGATATGAATGTGATGGGTCATCAGCAAATTAAAGACACTTTGACAATTACCCACCATTTTTGCTTTTCAAAAGAATACCAATCTCATTCTTTCAGGATCTGAAGATAATCAGACGATGTTTATCTGATGATTCATAGAAAGAAAGGTCCGAGGTTTATAAAGAGGGGTTATCTAGCTGATCTACCTGGTAATCTAATTTCTGGGAATGACCATTTAGCGGAGAGGGTGAGTGGTTGTATTCTTTTACGAGAAAAGGAAAACAACTGGTCTCTCCGAAATGATAGAGAGGCACCGGGGTTACACCAAAACAAACCATGCAAAAGTAAAACACAGCATTACCCTTTAGTATAGATGAAAGGTATGGGTTTTCCCAACGAAAATGGCATAGACCTAAACCTATTTCTGCACACTAATTCAATCACTCACACCTCAGATTTATACATCTCCTCTCCTTAATACACAACGTTCCTTTGCTTCCTAAATCATATCCAAACATGGACGGTACCACCTTTATCCTGATGGGATATCAAGGCGATCCAGGTCAAAGTTCTCTCTTATCAGTGAGAGGTGATACTGCAGATAGGCAGCCTGTGTCCACTCACTGTCCAGTGGCCACGTGATCGTACGATCTGACCATGGTTGATAAGAAAAAGTAAACTCTCAGTACACAGTTTCAGACCCTACAGGGTAAGGTAAGGTGTTTCCCTATGTTAATAATTTACTGTATAGCCTTCTTTTCTTTAACAAGGTCAAGTAAACAGATGAGGAATTGGCTTGATGGTCAGTTATAGGAACAAGAGAGGTTAGGTTAGGCTTTAGTCAGACTGGATGGGGCGTTGTTAGAGCTTTCTCATTCAGTTCCATTGTGCACATTCCATTGTACATACCGGGATTGTCACGAGGAGTGTTACTATTCTATAGTGTTACAAAACACTGGGTAGAAACCCCAAAGTTGAACTCCCAACTTTCTATTGGGATCCAATTGTTGTTGAGCAAGACTCAAAAGGCTGTTATGATTATCATATTATCAAAAAGAAGGAAAGAAATATAAACGATCATTTAAGTGCATTAATGAAGTGAATCTAAATTATTCTGTGTTTGACAAATGACATTGTAGAGAAACAATAACTATATAGCATGGAATAACCCCCCCCCCCGTTTTTGTCTACCCACAAAAGAGAGAACATAGCCATATTTGTATTACATAAGATTACTCCTTCAGATGAATCACCACGTTTGGTATCTGTGTAATTATGATCAACCTTAAGGAGTATATTGAGATACTACCTGTGCAAAAGCTAAAAGAATATATACGGCCTGTTCCACATATATAAGCCGCACCCTTGATATGAGTTATTGTAAAACCCTGTTTGTAAGCCACAGCTTATAGGCCATTCATTACCTTAGTAGGGCGTATAGAATGGCCATGAACTCAGGGTGTGGTTAATACGAGGGGGTTTTACAGTATACATAATATGTGTGTGTGTGTGTGCGTGTGTGTGTGTGTTAGCATTAGGCCTTAGAGCATTAGTATCACCATTGACCAGGTTAATGTCCATCATAGCAACCAGAGTGTTACATATACACAAAGCCCTGTCCCATATCATACTGATCCCAGTTTATGTGTACATATAATCTCTATACCTTACCTAATATGTTACTGATCCCTTTTGTCCTTCTCCTGCAGCTTCCCCTGGAGGTGATTAACACATCTCACCTTCCACTCTGCCCCACCAATGTGGATACAGCCCCGGAGGACCATACCCCAAGGAGGAGGATTGACACTTAATATAATCACCAAGCAGTGGTGCTGCACTGGAGGAGAGGAACAAAGATATTAGTGATATACAGCAATCAACACATCTTCCACCATGGGTTCTTCAGAGGTGCAAGGCAATGGTGTGATCTCAGGGAAAGTGCCACTTGAACAAATTGACTCCCAAGGGGTTGTGCACCACATGGAGTCCCAACTCACTCAATATGACTATTCCTCAGTATCTGTTACCATGGAGAAACCCAACATTGTCACACGATTCCAGAATAAAACAGCAGAAACAGTTCGGGCTCACTCCAAATTTATAGTCCGAGGTATACTTTTAGCACTGTTCATAGGATATTTTGTTTACTTTGGGTTTGCTATCAAATACAACTACTACAATTCTATAGCACTCATTGTGATGACAAGTCTGGTGATGTTCTGGATTTGTTACTCCTTCATTCGGGATAGGTTCGGCAGCAGGATATACAGAAGCTGCTTAGGGCCCATTGTCAAGGTCTTCCAAAGGACGTGGCCGTGCACAAGATGGTAGGTGACAAGATTCCTGTAAAATTGATTTTAAAAATTGATGAATAAGATAACTCAATAGTATTGATGATATTTACTAAAAATGGTTTTGATATGAGCTCGATTTCAGATCATTTCTAAGTGCTGGGAAGTGGTGGTATTTCACACTAAAACTGCAGGCCTGGCATCAGCCTCGACCTTCCAGGCCCTACAGTGGGCCTGGAAGATTTTCTATTAAATCACTGCAATGCCTCTTCTAAAATGATCCAGGATCCTGGATCATTTTTTCATAAGATAGTAGCCTCACTGCTTGGTGCATTCCCTTATGTGCTAATGAATATTCATGAATGGAGCTTGTTCCCCTGTGACTGTACCTGTTGCAACTTCATTACTAGAACGAGCAGCTCATTGCAACTACAAAACCTAGGCTAGGGCTGGGATCAAACTCATGACCCCTGCATTTGGAAACCTCTGCTCTCCCCACTGAGCTAACCAGGCAATCAATTTACAAGCAGCCAAGCGAATGACATATTCTCTTAGCTGTAGATGCAGGTTCCCTGTAATGAAAATGACATGATGGCCTTTTAACAGACCAATCTACACAAGAATTATGTAGTTACCACTTAATTCTATGTAGATATACATGTCTTCATTAACCATACATGAATCATATCATGTGTTTACTTGGGTTAAGATATAGCATAGGTAAGTTTTAACACCTGCTTCAACCTGTTGCAACGTCACTGGATCTATAACAAGTCTCCCAGACTGTATATAGTGCAGTCTGGGCAAGTCCGAGACTGATCTTGCAAAGGGGGTGGTTAACTTTAAACCCCACCAGCTTAAGCATTAGCATGGTGTTTGCTACTTCATTCATGAAACCGAATGGTTAGGTTTTATGAGTTAAGTAGCAAATACCGTGAAATGCTTGATGATGTAGATTCAACACCACACTGAAGTCTCAAGGTATGTGGACGTCTCAAGTTAACTGCGGCCAAAAAGTTGCAATGCAAAAAGCTACATCAAAAATAGCATAACAAAATAACAAAGGCATGGTGTGATATGCTTTACGTATTATGATTAACAAAAACTATTGATCCTCCATATCCAGGAATTTTTTCATGGGAACCCCTTCATAAGGTCTTGTGCCAGACATAAAAATATACACTCGAAATATACGGACATTTAGTAAGCAAAATGTCTCAGACAAACGCTATTCATATGCACAGAGTAATCTATATAAATGTCACGTGGTTGTTAGTGCCATTCACATGTGAGTAGTCTCTATTCACATGTCCTATTCACATGTCCTATCTCGTGGTGAGGAGGAACCCATGTCTCTGTCCATCAACAACACGATGCCATCGATATTCATTATAGTTCAGGAATAAATAAGTACAGACAATGGGCTTGGCCATTAGTAGCTCGCCAGGGTTGGCCCCTTTATGGTGAATTTATGAATTTATGAAGTTGTCACATCCCTTAAGAGAAAATGACCCTATTTTCACAATTGATAGCCATTGTATGAAATAATAATCTAAAAAGGAAAAACACACACTTCCCACTTTTTTTAACGTTTGCAAACGTTTTTATTTGGTTTGGGTTGAAAAAACGTCAACCAATTTTCAACCAGATAAAAACGTTTGCTTTTTCAACCAATTTTCAACCAAATAAAAACTTTTTTATTTACGTTTCTTTTACGTTACAAAACGCTTTTTTAACCTGATATAAAAAGGTTTTTTAAGTACATGTAAAAAACGTTATTTTGACATTGAAAAAACATTTTGCAAACTTAGGAACCAAGATAAAACATTTTTTTTTTACTTAGAAAAAGGTTTTTCTGCCAAGTGGGTTGTGACACATTTACACTGAAAGCTGGTCATATTTGACGACTTTAGGGTCGCCATGCCTTTGTGAGCAACTCAAATTGTGATTCCGAGCATCCTGGTTGTGATACTAGTCCCTTGATATATATGCCATATCAGGGCCTCACTGTATTATAGATACATTTTTACTATTCACATAATGCACCCCAGGGTGTATAAATTATAGGCTTATATCCTACTATGTCTACATTGGAATTGCCGTGTTGCTCATTGTAAAGTGAAGGGTCTAAGTATTATTCGATACAGAAATTCTATAAAGGATAGAGTGTCTAGGTAAAAAAGTAAAAAAAAAGATCACACTGAAAACCCTGCAGATCTTTAAACTTGTCAGATTGAGGACCTAGAGTCGTCGGAAGAGGTATAGACAGGGGGCAGCACCTTACAGGTAGTGAATTCCCTCAGTATACCTCTCCCCAGTATGAGTCTATGGCATTCTGTTGACAATATGTAACATACTCACAAGGTGGCAGGTATGTGCCACTCATGTCTGATGATCAGGCCTTCAGTCTTCAACTGAAGGTCTTCACCACTGAGGACTTTAGGTACTCAAGTTGACGATACCCAAATCTACAGCTTTAGGTACTCAGATTGAGGACCCAAGGTAGTCAGCACCAAGGTTGTCACTCTAACAACATTATGTAATTAGTTTGACTACCTTGGGTGAGTGTCTTGGCCTAAACCCATTAGGTTGACTACCCTGGGTGCTCAATCTGACTACCTAAGGTTGTAGTTTTGGGTATCGTCAGTCTGACGACCTTGGCGCTTTCAGTGCACACGTACAGGTTATTTCAGTTAAGACTCCTTTTTGTGTATGATGCATTTAGTACTGGCCTAATTTCTTCTTGGCACAGTATGACAGATAATGTTTAGCTATTAACTCACGTAATGGGCATCTGAACCTATGATGGTGCACTGAAAAAGACAAAAACAAATTTATACACATTAATTGATGGGGGGGGGGTATTTTATATTTCCTTTTTGATAATAGTGAAAAGAAAAACAGCAAAGATAAGACGGCACAATGTATGGGTGTTAGGCAGCATGATATGACTTAAATGTGCAGGTAGAGTGACGACTTAAAGGCTTTAGGTCGTCAGTGACGACTTTAGGTAGTGACGACCTCATGACGACCTAAGGCAATAGATTTAGGTATTGTCAACCTAGAGGCCATTTCCTAACACACGATGACTGATCTCCATAATCTCGTAGTTAGAAGCCTTGCAATATTGCCTTTACAGCATGTAATATTTGTAACAAAAAGTCAGGCAAATTTTTGCTAATCCGATTATATCGGTTGGATCAGCGAAAATTCGGCCAACCGACGGCAGTGGAATACCTTCTTTAGGCTGGCTCCCAGGGCTGGCTCCACTGTGTCGGTCGGGTGCATTTTCTGCTAATCTAACCGATTTTTATATATCAAATGTATGGATGAAAATTGTCGGATTAGCAAAACAATGGACCCGACCGATGCAGTGGAACCCTTACTATATACCTACACAGCTCGTTGCTATTACCATGATTAAACACAGCACGATACTCTAAGTAGAACTATAGAGCAAGTCCACAGTCCATAGTAAATCATTGTTCTATAGGGTTTATATTGCCCTTCATCACCTTCATAGATATAGGGAAGCAACTAAAGAGCACGGAGAACAATCAATAGTACTTTATTTATGGACATGAAAATAGTGGAATAGAATTTGTGGTCATTCTCTTAACAAGATAAGCACACCGTGAGTGACAGTAGTATTTAAAACATCAAATCCATGTTCCCAATTTGGTACTTATTCTTGTCGAAAAAAAAAAGAAAGTTGTTCAAAACCAGTCGCCTCCAAACAATGAATTACTGAGATTCCAACTGGTAAGAGGGGCCTCCTTCAACCCTACAGTCATATCATGGATATTAAGTACCCATATATTAATTTCATGTCTCTTGTCATATTTAGGACAGTTTAGTACGGTTCTAGAAGATTAAAGCCCCGCCTATAAGAAACACCCTATATTCAGGAAAATCCTAAAAGTTTATGATAACAAAAAGGCGGAGCTGTGGGGTCTTTAGGACAAAAAATTGCCTATAGGCCCAAATAGTACATGTATCATTTTGTGAGGTAAATTGACGTTAGGCCACAATCCTTTACACAACAATTGCCTTTAGCCAACAAAGTCCTTTAGCTGACAAATTTCCTTTAGGCACGAATCCTTTAGGCCACAAAACCTATGTGCAGTCTTAGCACACTTCCTTGAGACCAAAAAACCTATCTTGTATACCAAATTGACCACCAGGACCGCCTTGCCTTGACCTCATAAAAGCTATGATAATGTGGTCTAATGTATCAAACAGACTTGCCTCCCAAAACCTATAAGGCGCTCTTAAATACTTAACATACCTCCAGGATCACCCTGCCATTACCTCACAAAAGCTATATAAATAATGGTCTTATGCACTGAACATACCTCCAGTTTTATTCTGCCCTTACCACACAAAACCCATGCAGTGGTCGTATTTACCAAACATTATCCGCCTCCCCTAGGTAGGAAGGGAATATCATCCATCCATCCAGGTTCACAGGGCCGTTACTTATCCCTCCAGGTGCACAGGGACCATCTCCATCCCTCCCAGTGCAAAGGGACCGTCACCCATCCCTCCAGGTGCAAAGGGACCGTCATCCATGCCTCCTGGTGAAAAGGGACCATCTCCATCCCTTCTGGTGCAAAGGGACCATTATCCATCCCTCCAGGTGCAAAAGGACCATTATCCATCCCTCCAGGTGCACAGGGACCATCTCCATCCCTCCAGGTGCAAAGGGACCATTATCCATCCCTCCAGGTGCAAAGGGACCATTATCCATCCCTCCAGGTGCAAAGGGACCATTATCCATCCCTCCAGGTGCACAGGGACCATCTCCATCCCTCCAGGTGCAAAGGGACCATTATCCATCCCTCCAGGTGCAAAGGGACCATTATCCATCCCTCCAGGTGCAAAAGGACCGTCATCCATCCCTCCAAGTGCAAAGGGACCGTCGTCCATCCCTCCAGGTGCACATGGACCATATATATATGACCATTATATGACCATTATATGACCATTTTGTGAGGTAAAGACAGTTAAAAACTGGGGGGTATATTCTGTGTATAAGACTAGCATATGAGGTTTTGTGAGGTAAAGGTTGGGTGATCCTGGAGACATTCATTTTTAGGTTTTGTTAGGTAAAGGCAGGGCATTTCCTCAGGACAGTTTGGTATTCATGACCAGCATATAAGTTTTGTGAGGTAAAGGCAGGGTAATAATGGGACCACTCACAGGCGGCGGAACAGGGGTCGGGGGGCCTGGGGGCCAGAGCCCTCTCAACTTTGAAGTTGGGGGGCCAAAGTATGTTTTGGCCCCCCAACTTTTAAGAGAGGTGAGGAAATTTGGTCTCAGATTGTCCTAAATACAACAAACTTAAAGCAAAATTCATAAACTTCCTCTGGCACAAGCCAAAATCCATTCAGAATATAGCAATTTAAAGATAAACATCCAAAATTTTCTTGGGCCTTTGGCCCCGTAAATGGAAATTCACATTTCTACCAAAATATCACCAATAAATTTCTTGGCCCCAGCCATCCAAACCTCTTACACGTTCTGCCTCCCCTGCCACTATATAGGTATTGTGAGGTAAAGGCAGGATAAAACAAGAGGTTCAGTACAAAAGACCAGCATAGTTTTGTGAGGTAAAGGCAGGGTAATACCAGAGGTATATTCAGTACATGCTACCACTATATAGGTTTTGTGAGGTAAAGGCAGGTTAAAACTGAAGGTATGTTCAGTATATATAAGAGCACTATATAGGTTTTGTGAGGTAATGGCAGGTTAAAACTGGAGGTATGTTCAGTATATATAAGAGCACTATATAGGTTTTGTGAGGTAATGGCAGGTTAAAACTGGAGGTATGTTCAGTATATATAAGAGCACTATATAGGTTTTGTGAGGTAATGGCAGGGTGATTGTGGAGGTATGTTTATGAGATGATGTTATCATAGCCTTTATGAGGTCAAGGCAATGTGGTCCTGGTGGTCAATTTGGTATACAAGACCATTGTATACAGGTTTTGTTGCCTGAAGGCAGTGTGCTCAGACTGCACATATGTTTTGTGGCCTAAAGGCAATAAGATTTTGTGGCCTAAAGGATTTGTGGGATAAAGGCATTTGTGGACTAAAGGATTTTGTGAGCTAAAGGCAATTGTGGTGTGAAGGATTTGTGACCTTATGCCACTTTTGTGGCCTAAAGGCCCCATGTGAGCCTTTATCTCACAAAATGACACTATTTTGTGGCCTAAAGTCAACCTTGTGGCCTAAAGACCCCACAGAAGCTAAGGCCATTCTCATTCATAAAGTGTGCCTTATACGTGATGATGTTCGGTAATATCAATTAGTGTGAATATGTTAGGAATGATTAGGGTAATTTCAGACAAGATCAACATGGAAAATAATCTAGACTTTAGGGAACCAACTCCATTATATAAAACTCACAAGACTACTTACATACGATCTATGACCTACAAACAGGATCTGAATGTAGCAAATGATAAATATGCTCCAGTTAGGAAATGACTCATAACTGAATGAAGTTTTATAACCCCTCACATCCTTCAGCATGGCAATACATATTCAGTTTGTGATCCCAATGGTCTCTTTACCAGCAAGTGCAACCCCCTAGTGAGCTTACTCTGTACCAATTAGAACCATATATGGTAGATCCCCACAGAATGAAAGTCTCTTATTGGTTTAAATTCTCAACATTAGTATTGGTTTCAAACAGAAGTCGTAGTATTGTGCCAGAATGAAAAGAGTAGAAATATATTTCCATAAACAGTTTCAAGAATTATAATCATTATATATACAGACATCGCAGTCATGCATTGTCTGGTGCTCAGCTTTATTTTTGTCATTCCAAAAGCATCATTATGGGATGGGATGGCTCTACTTGATGCAAGTTCCTCTAATTTACCGATTCAAAATTTCCCTATGAATACTAAGTTTTAAAATTTCGAAATTTTAAAGGCTACACCTGAAATAGATATAAAATTTGAGATAACATTTGAGGCATGCTGGTGTATCCAGTGTAATTCACAGGTAAAACGAATTTTGTTATCTCATAACTTTGCCTTCAAGTCATCAAACAGTTATCAAACAGGAGGATTTATCTTGATGTTGCACATTTTATTTCAATGAAAGGAAACATAATTGTGGAACAGCCTCTGTGTCATAACAAGGTACCAACTGGTGCACTTGGTGTCTTTGACCTCATATAATGCATTATAGGAGCCTGCAGCCTGAACAACAAGGTTCCTTCTACCTAGAGCCAAGAGAATATATGTTATTCCCTTGGCTGTTGGTGAATTGATTGCCTGCTTAGCTCAGTCAGGAGAGCTGAGGTTTTCAAATTCAGGGTTCATTAGATCAATCCCTGCTGGTTCTAGTGATGAAGTTGCCACTGGTACAGTCATGTGCAGGGGAACTCACGTATGTTTATTTACAGTGTGTGCCATTTATGATGGCTGTTAAGCAATCAAAATGCTAGATGTTGATGTGAAATAGGATTTTATCGTGAAATGTGTTTGAGAGGTTTTATAGCCTATGCCATCGGGCATTTACACATTTATAGGAATCTGATAGAAACCTTGAAATTATAGTTCCTGCGTTATATGTCAGCAATGCCTTCTTTGAATTAGAAGTCGAGTTCAGTGTGAGTGTGACAAACGACAGTACACTTATGATACATAATGTTGTCAACATTGACATATTATAATTTTATGTCCCCTCTGAACACATTGTCACCCGCCTCTGGCGTCGGGATCAGTGCCATAGCTAGAAGCACCTGATCTCAGAGATGTAAAAGCAAACAAAACCACCAATTCATGACCAACTGATGGCCGTCAGTCACTGACGGATGGCATGGGGACAGTATTATTAGCCCTTTAATTGTTTCTAGTTCTATTACAGCTTGGAGTATGATTATTGGTTGACTATTCATCCCTAATGGTTTTAGTTCCACTATCACTGCACACTGGCAGCCAACTCCAGCCGCCAGCTGGCTGCCATTGCTGCCTGTGACATCATGACCTCATTATCTGAAAATGAGGCTCGCTGAGATCAGGTGCTTCTAGCATGAGGCACTGATCTCATTTGCAATGCTATCGTTATGCCACTGATCCTGATGCCAGAGGCACGTGATTTGTGTTCAAAGGGCTGATTTTATATTGCACTCTTTTTACCCTTTACAAAACTGCCCCACACTTTCATTGGACCCTCTAAGTGTATATTTGTTAATTTTCATTGAGAGAGAACTCACTCATGAACTGAAACCCTTTTTACTTCCCCTAGGTTCATCATCCCAGGCTTGATAATAGCAGTCATCCTATGTATGTCACTATGGTTGGTAAGTGAGGTTAAACAGCTGCAGTCTTTGTCAGGCATGGTCATCTTCATCCTCTACCTGTTCATCACCTCCAAGCACCCAAACAGGGTAAGTAGGCCTAGTAAGGGAATGGTACATGTAAATGGACAACCAGCCCAAACCCTTGCCCTAATGCTGCTGAGGTCACTTGATCAAGAAAAGGAAAGACAATCAATTGAAATCTCATTTCTTACTCAATGCTAACTTTTAAGGACGTGACTGAAAATTAAAAACAGATATAGAATATGAAGTCATAAAGGTCACATTTATTTGACATATTTTCACCTTGAATACGCAGCACCTATTTTTACCCTATCAGGGTAGTTAGTAAGGAAATGGTATATATGAAAAGCCAGCCCAAATACTGGCAAGGCCAGAATGCTGGCCCAAGTGCTGTTGATGTCACTTGGTCACAAGAAATAGGCATTTAATTGAAATCTCAGTACTGACTCAAGTCCAACTTATAAGGACATGTCTGAAAAGTAAAAAGAGAGAAAAACAGAAATAGAATATAAACTCATAAAATCACATTCATTTGATACCTTTTTTTAAAAGGTCATTGATATAGACTCGTTTACATTTCTCTGCCTTGATTGAGGCTGTAACCTATGTATTTCTACACTATAATGCTATGATAAAAACCTAAATACTTATCTTAATTTCTCTCGGCTAGGTGAATTGGAGGCCTGTGATTTGGGGATTTGCCCTGCAGTTCGCTATGGCATTGTTTGTTCTCAGATTCAAGCCTGGTTACGACGCAGTCAAATGGCTATCTGACCAAATTACAACCTTTATCAACTATTCCATGGAAGGAGCCTCAACTGTCTTTGGGGACCCATTCCTTTTCCTTCATCCATTTGCATTTGTGGTGAGTTGCCCTTTTTATCATAAACCTAGTTATTTCACTCCAGCATATTAAAAAAATGATTCACTGCTGTGTATGAGCCAAAAGAGTCATGCAAGGACCGATGATTTACACATGTCAGATCATCATTATGATATTGAGTACAATTGATAGGAAGTAATTTCTATTTTCACTCAAGAACTAAGATAGATTTTCATTCAATTATCCCCTATTATCTTGAAAGGGGGAAGGTTTTTCATGCACATTAATTATTCATGTAGCAGACATGGTCACTTTAAATGAAGAGCGAAATAGATAATATCATAAACTGTGATAGGATTTGTGTTAGAATAATAATTATTTTGGACTCATCCATTCTTTCACAATCTCTTTTAGGCAATGCCCATGTTGATCTTCGTGGGAGCAGTCATGGCTATATTGTACTACATGGGCCTCACCCAGATGGCCTCAGCTAAAATTGGATGGTTTGTCGAGGTTACTATGGGAACCACTGCCATTGAGTCAGTCAATGTAGGAGCCAACATCTTCCTTAATGGGGTGGGTGAATTGCTGTATATAATATCCATATGACCAATTGACGGAAAAGGTATGGCCTAAGTTCACATAATTCACTGTACATTAAAGGTTCTACAGGCCAAATAAACCTGGGGTGGGCTATTATGAATCCCTTGTTTAAGACAAGATACACTCTGATATTAAACAAAATGTTGTAAGGAATCACTAAACCAAGCTGGTAATAGTTCCATATCTTTCACTTACTTCCCTCTACGTTATGCTCAACGCAGATCTATCTCTGGAGGCCATTTCTCAATGTACTACGACTGCACACAGCCACTATGATTTAAAAATGCCAAGAATAAGCCAGGCTATCGTAGGGACTGCCCTACGACTGCTCACTACGATTAGCAGCTATGCAGTAATTACATAAGGTTTAGTAGGGCAGTCGTACTGGTGAAGACATTAGGGACTACTAGTGCATGGTACTGTTATGGCCAAATTATTAGGTTCTTACTACGATTTAAAGGACAGCAGTCGTAGTGTGTTAAGAAATGGCCTCCAGTACTATGGGCTGATATCCATATACAGGTTATCGAAAGTGAACATGAGCCTTTACAACAGAAATACAACGCATGCATCCTTTAAAATTCTGGGTAGGCATGATGCTCTCCTAAGTTTTACCTGGAGGCCATTTTGTAAGGCACTACGACCACGTGTACAGAGCACCACGACTGCAAAATGTCAATGTTATTCCTATGGGAATGTTAGTACGACTAGGAGGGTGCAGTCATAGCCTGTTAAGAAATGGCCTCCAGGACTACTCTATAGCAAGGCTTCACCAGTTGTTCACTAGGTGGCACCATCAGTTTTACTCTGGCCACAGGAACCTGAGAACTATTACTAAGCACTTTAAGTACACATTCCTTTGATGTTAGAGCGCCTGGTTTACCCACATATATAGTAGCAATATGAAATCATGGGCTGACTCACCATACAGTGCCAATCTTTTCCCGAAATGTAACAAGAGAAAATGCATAGCGGAGAGTTCCCAAGGTGGGAAGCTCTGATTGGGTTCATACCTGAAAATAAACGACTGACACCTAGCGTGTTTATCAGGCAATATAATAATTATTTGCATTCTCTCAAAATGTTTTAAATTGCAAAGCCATACCTTAACCTACGGCTATTGTGATGATATCCTTCTACCACTGCCCATTATATAAAACCCAAAATAATGTGGATTAATTGTAACAGACCTGCAAAAAAATGGTTTCTAATTTCGCTATGTCTTTAGATGGACACAATGCTCATGTTGCGCCAGTACCTTCCTGCCCTCACCATGTCAGAATTCCATTGTTTCCTGGTTGGAAACCACTCAACTGTTGCTGGATTTGCATTTGCATTGTTTGTAATGTTTGGGGTAAGTTCTGCTCCAGCATTCTCTCATTTGAGGACATATACAGACATACATACAAGGTTATGGGTTATGATGATTTCTTTTTGATACGTGAAGTAATCTTACCTCATAAACCAGTGAATAAAATGCGACTGTTACATTCTTTATAGATTTGATTTTGATACTGAGATGTCATTTTTGGGTAACTTTTCTAGGCACCCCCACAGCATCTCCTCTCTGCTGCTGTTATGTCTGCACCGGCAGCCATTGCAGTTGCTAAATTAAATTATCCTGAGACTGAGGAGTCCAAGACTAAAAGAACTGAAGACATCACCCTATCCAAATCGTAAGTTATGACTAATGGAAACAAGACTGAAAGTGCAGACTACAAACTATCTATGCACGCTATGTGGTGACCAACTTCTAGGCACAACCCATCCAAAGGGCAACTTTTTTATCCTTTTTGTATAAATATGATGGGGTTTCACGTAAGAATGACTTTAACTGCACGAGTAGTGCACTCTTTGCATGTATGTTTTGCATTCACTAATAGTAGTTGTACACATTCGAAAAAAAAAAACATCGCCATTCTGCTCTTGTTTATGTCGTCAATATAGCATGATCCAACTCCAATAGCTGCATGGATCCCTTCCACACACAGGCACTTCAACATGATATTTCTCGTGTCTAGACCATATATGTAAACAAGAAGTCAAGATGTGTTTTTTAGTGGCTTCAGATGTACATGCATGTTTGATAAAAACACTCCTCTTACATGAGTGATTCTATCATCCATTTGCATAATAATAAACATGCAGATGAAGAATTTGGTTCCAGAAAAGTATGGACTCCTTTAAAGGGGGCTAGCACGGCAAAATACAATATGGGTACCGACCAAAAGATTGTTGATAAACTTGCAGAAACCAGCGGAGCGCGCTGATTGGTCAATGGGTGGTCACGTGGCCTTTTAATGTGGGCGTGCATTCGCCGTGCTAGCCCCCCCCCTTTAAAGGACACTTTGGCGTTTAGGGCAGATAGTGTTTGTTTAAATGGCATCGCTTCTGTCCTTTCTTTCTGTATGTTGACATGAAAAAACAAACTCTTCACTAATACATAATATAACTTCTCCTTAAAGGGATGAAACCAATGTGTTTGAGGCTGGAGCTAATGGTGCCTCAGTAGCCGGTAAAACAGTGGCGGCTGTGCTTGTCAACTTTATAGGATTCATCTCACTTCTTGGCTTCATTAATGCTACGCTGTCATGGCTGGGAGGCCGTGTTGGCTATGCCCAATTAAGCTTTCAGGTAGGAATATATAGTATTCTGTTTTATAACTTGCGCCATGTGCATATTCCAAAGACAGGGGGAATGAAAAAGTATGAATATACAATGATTTCTTTAACATTGGACACATCCTATACAGCTATATATACAGGTGGGAGGTTGGGCAGGTAAACTTACTGCAGTGGCTTAAACCGTTTGAGTTATTCTGTAAAAAAAAAAAAAAAGATTTACTTGATTGATATTTTTTCTTTATATTTCAGGTCATTTGTTCCTATCTGTTTTATCCCCTGGCACTGTTGATGGGAATTGAGGCCCATGAGTGTCAGGAGGTTGCCAAACTACTAGGCATGAAGATCTTTGTATCAGAACTGTTTGCTTACCAGGAGTTGGGAACCTCAATAGATAATGGCCTATCGGTTAGTAGAAATTATTCTTTAAACATGGGTAATACTTAACAAAAGCAATAGCAATCTAACAGTAGCATTATGTGCACCGCTCGGAGGCATACAGATTCTCCTTTTTACTTTGTTTATTATATGCACATTTATGCTCCAATTATATCTTTTATAGAAGCTTTAAGGCAACCAGACAAAAACCTTCATTCCCTCCCTGTTTATCGTGTTTGCTGATTCATGTAAAAGTATATTGGCATCTATTTCTATATTCCCTGTTAACCATTTTCTGCAAAATTTTCAACAAATACTTCCCACCTGTCTATAATTCCAACCCTTTACCACTGCAGGCTAGGGCTGCTTCAATTACCACGTATGCCCTGTGTGGATTCTCCAGCCTGTCCACCTTGGCTATTGCTGTAGGGGTATGGAATGTGTTGTGTCCCAGTAAGACCAGACAGATGACTGCCCAACTACCTCGTGTTATTACCAACGCCAATATCTCCTGTTTCCTTACTGCATGTGTAGCAGGTTAGTGGACATTCCTGTAGTATTACCGATAAACCCAGTGTATAAGCAGCGTCTCACAGACCATTGGTTCATAGGACCTCACTGTACTTATATGTGGGCTTTTACACCTAATTAGGAAAGGAAAACTTTTCAGGCCCAAGTCGCGGCTCATTATCTCATTATCTAAAAATCCACGGCGTGACTAATATGTATAAACCTGTATGCACATGTGCCTTATATGCTAGAGTTTACGATGTTGCATAAACATAATTATTCTTATTCAAAGATGCATAAGACCCAACACCAGTGCAATGATCATTCTCTTTATTGCCTATGAATTTGCCTATTACACATCATAGCATCAATCAAATCATACTCCCTTTGTCATAAGGGCATTTATGACAACTCATGGGGATAGTGGTTATAAGTGTCCATTCCCTGTGTAGTTAGGTAACAATGCTAATATTTCATAATTTGGACCATTTCAGGTATTATGTACGACCCCAGCTTTGCTACACCAGGCAGAAACAAGGATGCTCAATGGATCTTTGATATTCTAGGCCTTATTCCATCTTACAAAGACATTATGAATGCTCTACCTGGCTTCTAGTGGAATCCCCTTTTAATGTATTTAGTCTATCTTTGGTTGGTATGCAATAATATAAGCAATACTCAATGATATGTAAAAATCTGCATCCACTGAATTCAATCAATCCTGGGGACCATTTGGTTCAGTATTTAAATTCTGACTGTGAATATTGTGCTCGGACATTATAATTATTACCAATCTAAGATGCAAAATCCTTTTTCTTTTATTTCAATTATATTGGATTGGAGAGGATAGTCGGTCCGATGGCTCCCTATCATACCTGATTGTGTTATTGGATTTGTATGACCACCCGTTTTAATGGCTCCGTAAATTGTATTGTGTCTTATTATAGATACGATAGCAACAAAGGGTCACCTTAATACTGCTACTTTTCATTACAGAGATGAAGATAAAGGGAAATTAAAAATGGGACTGTCCTTTGCCTTGAAGAGGAGTAACCTGATTGAAATTAAGAGATAATAAAGGTACATGGCCATAGGGTACTGTTATAACATTAATCCCAAGCTGGTAACAAGCAAGCGAAATAGTACCATGTAAAAATTATTGCTTAGGACAGCCTGAAATGTGAAGTATTATGAGTAAACCTCTGGTTTTATTTCACACTGAAAGGTAAAGGTCGGATGAAGTATCCATGGATTAGTGTGATATCAGTTATCAAACCTCCCCAATATAATGCACATTGGCTGATACCAAACGGCTGTGCAATGGATAAAGAATGGGTAGGGACGGATTACAAAGGATTATATAATTGATATTTGAGGAATATGTGTATTGAGAGGGTATCGTGGCCCTACGCTTATAAATGTATTTTTCTAAATACAAATTTATACAAGAGCTATTGCAATTGCTAAGCTCAGGTTCCTGAATAACGAGGGAAGTTAGGCGTAGAGAATCCCCATTGATACATGAACAAAGGGATTTCCTTTTCATGATAGAACTATTGTATGTAGAGATACATTTCTAGACTGCTAATATTGTAAATAGAGAGAATAGAGTTATTGTATTGTATATGTTATATACATGAAGACGATTTGTATGTCTCATTTCGTACATATGTATATAAAGCTCCTATAGGTCTATTGTTATTTCTTTTTTTCCAAGATATCACTTGAACTTCAAATGCCTGTAATTGTATATTTTCATATTCATATGAAGGCCGGAATAAATGTTTTCAAAACTCAGTTTTATCTCCTTCTGTTGTCTATGCTTCTACCCACCTATCCTAATAGACCAAAATTCATAGATATAGGTGACCCTATAGACTATTTGTGAATACAGCCTTGTGAACACATTATCCTTCTGTCATTGAACAATTTTCTCACAAATGCCAAGAATTCTTCTTTTTCTAAATATTCGCCCAGAAAGAGCTTAAGAGATAGTTGCAGTGCATGATACTTTTTTTTGTCCGTTATGTACATGTACACATGATAAAATATTCCAGAAAATAATGCATCTGAATTCAAAATATTTCTGTCATGTTATTTTGCAAAGACGGCATGCATGTACCAAGCATTATGCTTCTTGATACACACAGAGACGTTGCAGCCAAACTGTATACTACATTCATTACATTGTCTCAAGGTAGAAGCAATACTGTATAAAATATAAAGTTGATATGATGTAAACAAATAGACATTGCATCGTGAGGCTGCATCAGTCCCATTAGAAGTATGACACATCTATTTACAATCAAAATTTACACACACAAAGTTTATACCCACACATATGTAAAAACGAAACGGTGCCATATATCATGATTTTGTAACATGTATGGCAAACACACAAATAATGACCTCTGTGAGTGACCAGCCTATTCCTAAATGGCACCATGTTCCTATCCTGAACAAGACTTATCTAATTATTACATCGAATTATTTAGGTCATAAAGCATATGGGT
The DNA here is from genome assembly GCA_949317995.1 of Acholoe squamosa. Classification (NCBI taxonomy): domain Eukaryota; kingdom Metazoa; phylum Annelida; class Polychaeta; order Phyllodocida; family Polynoidae; genus Acholoe; species Acholoe squamosa. The sequence continues at coordinate 59,503,308 of OX439044.1, forward strand.
TTTTAGTCATTTTGTTTAAATTCCTGAAGGGGAAAGAATACAAAAGGCATCACCAATCAGAAAATGCACAAGATGCCTGTGTCCAAAGTAGGATTAATATATAGGTCATATAATATTCATTTACTGATAGCTTCATAGAAGAGTGAGCTCACCCATTGCTGGTATTTATAAGAATAACAACGTGTTATGTGTCTACCTTGAAAGACATTTGGCACATCGTTTGAATTTACAAATCCATTGTCTACCAGAGAACAAACTTGAACATTATGGTATTCACATTATTGTAGCTACACTGCTGCAGTTCATACTAGATCAATATTTCCTTTACTCTTCAGCTACTGACACTTCAGTGGTCATTCAGTAGTACTGATGCAACACTGTTCCAATCCCAGGAGAGGGTTGCACAAAGGGGAAAAATGTAGTTTTGCCTAAAGGGTGCCTCACCTGCATCAGTCATGTTCTTTTCAGTCTTGACTTTTCTATTCGTGTTGCACAGAAGTGTTCATGTCATTCAGGTGTCTTTCAGTGAAGATGATAGCTACAAAAAGCGAGAGCACTAAAAAGACAGCCATGCAGGAAGGTACCTGCTTGTGCAATACACGCTATTTTTTAACAAGGCAGCTAGGTGGTTTTTCAGTCTAATGTGGTGAGTACTAGTTGAATGGTAAATCAGAGCATGACTTTTATTATGACAAGGTACCCACTTAATGCTTGCTTTAGCTTATGTGCAACAACTTCCAGTTCTATATGCTTTATGCGTATACATGTACTGAGTATACACTAATCTAATACTGCCAATCCCGTCAATTATTCCTTTTTGTCTGAATCACGCATCATATCTTATAATTCGACTGTACCTTAGTTTGGGGTTTAACCCCAAATAACGAGTTTTTCCCAACTGATATGAGTTGAGACTGACTATGAGTATATTAGATAGGGGCGTCGGAATCCTGTTAACCATTAAAAAGTTGCATGATACCTCCAGTTCTCTGTACTTTGGTGCATCATGCTGACCCCATGATGCATGAATGCAGGCCTGGTGAGTAGTCTCGTAAAGGGCGCATCATGACGACGACCAGTGGGCATGATGTAGAAATGTAATATAGACCTTAAATGGGCAAGGGTTCCAACGTAATTGAAGCATCCTTCCTTTTTATGCTTGGATGTTTAAGCCTTTTTTTAGAAGATGGATCATAGTGATGGTAGGAGGTTCCAGAGCACCTTGTAGTCTGGTAATATTCGCATCAGAGCACTGATAAAGCTGGACCCGTGCGCTGTGTCCATAGAAGCATCGTACATCAAACCTGTCAATCAATCAATCAATATAAAACTTGAATTAACATTCGTCATGCAGTAAATAATGACATCTACTGTATGCTGCTCAGTTACACTGGTAAATGACAGGGCATTTAATCAATCCTACATTTAGCAATGTTATAATCGGTAATTCCCCTTTGCTATAATTATAATTATAGTCCTGTGTGATGATTATCTTAGTGTAGGGGAATGATATGAGAAGGAAAAAAATAGCCTTTGATATATACATTGACGTCACAAAACACTAAGATCTGCAGAGTTGCTGTCCTATCAAATGTCCGAAGGGCTCAATATAGTCCTACATTCAAACACGAGGGACATCATATTATACCCTGCAGGGGGGATGGCGTTCAATCTAAGACTTTCAACAATATATGAATTTTGATCATTACTACAAAACAGCAAATCTAAGAATTCATCATTCCATACCTTGCAAACTGCCAGACAACAGATACTCTTATGACATAAAACACTCCGTTTCCAAACTATCAATCACTTATCGGACATATTGTTGATAACAGTGCTATCGTGGTTGTCTGATGTCCCTCAAATGCTAGGCCTATGTAATTTTGATCATATCATGCGTGTGGTTCGACCAATATAAGTATGACTCAAACAACACCTTCATGTTATTAGCCATTCTTTGCCCTAAATCGTGTCCTATTATCTAAATTATCTTCTCTTAAAATTCCATACTATTCCACAGGGCGGCTCCCTTGAAATGATACCTCAGACATATTCATCATGGTCATTTCTGTGCGTCGTGCCACGAATTAACGTGGAAATTGTGGGTCCATGAGGTCACTTGATGTCTGGAAGCCCCCGGAACAAACACCAATATTTCCAATGAATTCACAAACTTATCCTACCCGAAAACACAAAATAATTATGTACGAGTATCCAGCCTACACATTTCATCAATCATGGTGTTTGCGTTTTCTTTTGATAGCATGCTTGCTGATAATGTAGCTTTGGGTGGCTGAGTCAAGATTTCTTGAAAAAGATAATGATGATGATTAGACAATTCCATCTTGCCTCCGCAGCATCTCGACCAAATAAGGCTTCTTCTATATATCTAGAGTGAAACAACAGTCGCATATGAGACAGAGGGCGACGGGTCCAAGACGCCAGGATAATGTTTGAATATACCGAAATGAGGAAACACATGTTCTACTATTTGCCATATTAAACAAATGGCACAGGTATGGTGAAACCTGAAGGAATTTAGGGAACTGGTATGAAAGATATTGCGTAAATTTGAGAAGGCATTTCTCAACATGGTACGACACCACTATTTGAGAACCTCAAAATTAAAGTGGGTGATCGTAGGTAATGTTGCTCTCTACGTTCAACACTCTATGTCCAACTTTCTAACAAAAGCTAATCACAAGCGCATGCCTAAATGCTCAAGCTTTTCTTAGTCAAACACTGTACCGTCGCGATACAGTGTCCGGGCACTCTTTAAGTTTGAGTTTTAACAATTTTTATTTGGCTGAAACAATCCTGTATACATGCTTTTCATACCGATGCCAAAGTGAAAAAGAAAACAAGAAATAATAAACATGGATCACAGTCAGGTGATTAGACCATCCAAAAGAAGAAAAAATTTCAAGGCCAATAATTTATGCTGTGTTTCGTAATGTGTATGAATGACTGGGATGCAATTCGCATGCATGCTCTCATGTATGCCACAATATATCACGAGTTATAGTTATGTCAAGTGAGACAAAACTATGCTTGTCAGCAATGAGGTCACTGCTGAAGGTTTGACTTACACGTTCTCGTAAATACCTTATTACATACAATGCTCTGTGTCTCTGGACACAACTTTTTCCATAGTAATGACCAGGCAAGTAAAAACACCCCTCTGCAGGGAAATTCATTATCAAAGTTCATCTCAAGATCTTGAAAATGAAACATCATTGGCTTGAATATTCCTAGTAGTTATGTCAGAACCCCGCCTTGAACATAGGTCGTTATTCAGATCTGAAATTGATGATTAAGGTCTAGGGCCTAAATACATTATAACCCATAACAATGTCTAAAAACACAATAAATCAGCCTTTTCCATAAAAATTACATAACAATATGGTGATTTTTTTTTCATAGATTTTGATCTAGAAGGCATTTTCCATTTCTGTTTTCAGTTTTAGGTTTTTGGTGAGTATCCCCGGAAATTGGCATAAAGATCTGCAAATTTTGATTATTGGAATGGTTGCCATGGCAACCAGGAACAGGCATATAGGTTGATTTTCTCATGAATATGGGCCATTTCTCACGAAAATGGTGCATTTTAAATGAGACCATTGAATTCTACATAAAAAATTAGCTTAATGTCCCCTGGTGGCCAAATGGGGAACTAAAAATCCCCTGGGGAGGGGTGTTCTCCCTTGATGGGACACAGGTTGTTGCCCTGGTACTTTGGTTTTTTTTTCGAACTTTTTAGTATGGGCCCTGCTTACTTTGAATTATACCTTGTGATTACTACACAGATTTCTAACATGAGCATATATATTTGATCTTCATCTGCAGCTAGCCTGTGCATTAGACTCCCAACCACTAACAACCATCACCCTGTTAGATTGCTAGTGCAGCACTGGGTGTGAGCATTGGCATTTAACACCTTAGTTCCACAACAGCATACTAGATAAGGGACTAAGGTGTTAGATTTATGCTGCAAAAACATGGGGGTAGCTTCTGAAGTCCCTTGCTTTTGATGATACAGGGAGCTGATCACTCCACACACATACATTTAGCCTTAATGCTGTCTCACCGCCTACACCTGCCTCCTGGACTTAGCCATGAGTCATGAGTGTGGGGGGCCTTAGAGGTGAGCACCCATAAAGAATTAGGAAAGGGCAATGCAATATGAAGTGATATTTCACCTTCTTGTAGAGGTGGACCAGCCACTACCAAATTAGACTGGTTTTGAGATCATTTTATAGGTGACTTGGGTGTATTGGGGGAGCCTGCTGTCACCTAGGTCATCAGCAAAACCTTGCCTCAGAGCCCCCTGAGAGCTGTTTCACAAGGACTATGTATGAGTAAAATTTGTGTACGAGCAATGTTACTCGTATTGTCATCCTAAGATCGATCATTGCCCTCCTTGCTTCCAGTAGAAGTGTTTCAAAAGTAAATGGTGAGTGAAGCTACTGGAGAAAATCGTACACCAATGCATCTCAAAACATCTAGAGGAGACTGACTACCTGGATGACGCCCAGTATGGTTTTAGAGAGAGTAAGAGCACTTGCGATGCTGCTTTTACTGTCTTGAAAGACCTATATGATAGCAGAGACGAGGGTCAAGTGACGGGTGCCTATGATAGAATAACTAAGCTAATTAAGCTCCGTAAGTATTTAAATGTTGAACACAGTCTAAAACTTTACAAAGCAACCATAGTTCCGACAATCGAGTATTGTTCTTTTTACACTGGAGGTGGGCATCAGTCCGACCTACAAAAACTACAGCTTATGCAAAACCAAGCATTGCGGGTATGCCTAAAAGAGAGGATAAGGGGTAGAAGTGTCTCTGATTTGCATCATGACTGTAATATCAATTACCTAGAAGAGCGCAGAAATATCCAACTTGTTAATATTATGTGGAAGAAAGCACAGAGGGGATATGCCATTGAACAGAATGATGTTAGAACCAGGGGAGATAGAAAAATAAAATTGCCAAACGCAGGGCCCACACTTCCTTTTACCAAAAGTCTCCATACTACAGAGGGGTAGGGCTTTGGGACCAGTTAAGCCATACTCAACAACGAGTAACCAGTAAAAGAGCTTTTAAGGGTATTGTAAATAATTTCAAATTTAAGTTAAGTACCACTCGCATCCCCAGCAGCATACCTGTGTGTTTTCAAAACAAAATAGCCTGTGTTCTATAAAGACAAGTTATCTGTATGAAAGTTGTTATACAATATCTCTTATCATATTCATCATACTTCCATCATTCTTGCAAGGCTGTATACAAAGTGTCCAATAGTGTGGTACGCCTAAAATCAACCCATTTTCTGGGACGAAAGTACTGAATAAACAATAATAATAATCATGAGTAAAGGGCCAATGTAAGAGTGACCTACGACCAACATAAAGTAGCTAATTTATGTGTAAGGTTAAGGGTACACATAAATGTGAAAAATCATATAAATAAGTGGAATCATACAAATCCTTTTAACGCATGATGTCAGGCATACATCAAAATGAAATGCCCTTTTATAATACCGTTTGCTATCATGAAATTACGATGTAAAGACACACTCTGCACCTGGGTAATTGATCTTACTAGCTGTATGAGTGACCTATGAGTGACCTAACAACCCTGTTGATTACTGCCCCTATGTCTAATTGACAGCTTTTTCTAATGGACTAGTCTTATGTTCCGATACGAGTAACTGCCCCTTGTGAAACACTTTTCAGCGATCCCAAATCACTGTGCTTACTCATACACTGGAACGATTGATCAAATAATATTAAAAGAATGGTTGTAAAACAGCTCTCTGGAGCATGCTGTCACCTCTTTCCCTCCCAGAGAGCTGTTTCACAAGCACTATGTAAGACTAATATTGGTATACGAGCAACCATACTCATATGGTCATCCTAAGACAGATCATTTGCCTATTGCTACTAGTGGAAGTGTTTCAAAATGAAATGGTGTGTGAAACTTATGAGTGAAGGGCCAGTGTAAGAGTGACATGCAACCAACATAAAGAAGCTGATTTATGTGGAAGGTTAAGGGCACACATAAATGTGAAGAATCATATCAATAAGTGGAATTCCACAAATCCTTTTAATGCATGATGTCAGGCATATACAAAAATAAAATGCCCTTTTATAATACGCTTTTCTATCATGAAATTATAAACTAAAGACATATTTTGAACTAGGTGATCGATCTTACTAGCTAACATCTGAGAGCTGGTTCACAAGGACTAATAAGAGTAATATTGGTATAAGGGCAAGATTACTCATATGGTCAAGTAAATGGGGAGTGAAACTTGCGAGTAAAGGGTCAATGTAAGAGTGGCTTATGAGAAACATAAAGTAGCTGATTTATGTAGAAGGTTGAGAGTACACATAAATGTGAAAAGTCCTATAAACAAGTGCAATTCCACAGCATTTTCTAATGCATGAAGTTAGGCATATATCAAATGGAAATTCCCCCTTTTAATACCATTTTCTATCATGGAATTATGAAGTAAAGCCATATTCTGCACCTAGGTGATCGATCTTACTAGCTGGATGATTGGCCTGTGAGTGACCTTACAACTGATCTTGATTACTGCCCCTATGTCTAATTGACAGCCGTTTCTAAAGGACCAGTCTTATGTTCCAATATGAGTAACAGCTTGTTCTGAAACACTTGTAGTCATTCCCAAATGACTGATCCTAAGTGGTCACTCATAGAGTGGAAAGATTGATCTTAAATAAAGAATGCTTGTGAAACAGGTGTCAGTGCTATTATGAAACCAGCCACTTACAGTTCAAGAGGTCCTTTGTCCTGGCGCTCTTTTGAGACCAATGCTCTTTCAAAACCATTGCTTTATCGCGATGGCATGGTATTACTAACCCTTTAATAGTCAAGGTACCCAAGGTGCCTTAGTTTGCCTGATTTTGACAAGGATTCCTTGGTGTTTCTTTTAATAGGTATATCATATCTAATACCGTTGATATAATTCAAATGATGAGTGTAAGCTATATGTAGAGGGTGGCTATGTTAAAGATCATCTCCCAGCTAAAATTTTATCATTTTTCAGTAATACCATATTCATAAAGGGAAACCCTGCCTAAAAGTATTCCCCAACTTTCAAAACAATATTCAGTGTTTCTCAGCTTGAAAAGTGCATAATTCAGACTCAGAATTTTTACTGTAGGTCGACAGTAAAACAAACGGATAACATAGCACTCAGTCAGTTTTTTGACTTGACATGGATGAGTGGTCACCTCTGTAGTATATAGGTATCTTCATGGATCATTAGTGGCACCTTGTGGGTAAGGCATGCACTGCTTACCCCTGGCATAAATTGGGATATTATGATAGGGGGTAAGCTGGTGGAGCCCCCTTATGTTATACTATATCAGTACAAGCAATGTGGCCTTGGAATTCCCGCCCTAGAGAAGAGATATCTAATATCCAGGTGTCCTCTATTTAGACACATATGGTGCTTTCACATCAAAATATTATATGGCATGTAATAGGGAAATGGGTTACTTTAGGCAAGGTGCCATTAATCAATCATTTTCCATTTGGAAAATTTAGCTGAAATTGCATCTTTAGGTCGAAAATCATAGAAGGTTTGCATATGAAGAATTTGGAGGTATTCCAGCCCCTACTCTTCGAATTTTAGTTTCCCCCTCTATTTTTTTGGCTCAAAGTGTCAGGCTGAATGAGATCTTTGTGTTACATAGGGGTTTTGATGGTCCCATATGAATATTTTGGGCTCCAGGGGGGTAAAATGGGCCCAAAATTGTCTGGGCGAAATTGTGTCTGGGCGAATGACATTTAGGGGCCTAAGTTACAAGCCATATTGGGGGCTTCATTTCCTACAGAAACAATCATCATACCTCCATGAAAATCTCAGGTCCAGACTATTTCGACCTGTAGATTAAGAAAATCACATTATCATTTATGTCAGATGTGTCCTTGCTATCATAAAAGAAGCACACTTATAAGAATTATTTTTCATGATTCTGGGCACATGTCTGGGCGAATGACATGTGAGGCCCCATATGCACACTTTCTATGATTTGTGACCTTTAACTTAGCTTGCCTGAAGCTCCCAGGAATTTTGTTCATGATTGTGCATGGGGGGGGGAGTGAAACTAACTTGAGTAGTCAATGTGACTAACATAAGTTAGACATTGCTTGTCTCACATGTCTCAGAAAGACATTTCTCAATTATTCTCATGAGCCGAAGAGCAATGTTGAGAACTTCACCCCCTCCCTCATACATAGATCCATGAGACACAGGAGGCAATTTCCTGACATACTAAGACGGCACGCACCAAGTCGTACCAATTGAGGTTCCTCTTGGAATAGTATTGGGATTTCGAATCGTAGGACTGGGTGCAATGGTGGTGCATTAAGACATGACCTCCTGAGACAGACATTGTAGTTTTCTCACCTGCTACACAGGCAGTCATGAAACAGGAGATGTTGGCGTTAATGATGACCCGAGGCAGATGGTTGGTCATCTCCTGGGTTTTGACAGGACATAATGTATTCCACACTCCTACAGCAATAGCCAGGGTTGACAGACTGGAGAAACCACACAGGGCATACGTGGCTATTGACGCCGATCTTGCCTGGAAGTTACAAGGGAGAGCGAATGAGTTTTTATGATAATGTTATATTTTGGAGCTTAAAAATGAAATATTCCTTTGTGAACCCTTCAGGACTACATGTAGTATGAATGCATCATGCCTGATGCTAATCATGATGTTCGAATGCAGCTCTGATAGGTACACTCACTAGTGCTGCATTCTGCATAATGTTGACACCAATATTGATGTTCTAGTAGAGAAGCTCGTTGTTTATTTTCACATCATGGCAATGGGACATGGAACTTGGGGTATCACGCGCTGCCTTTATAGGATTAATTAACGATTATTTTTATGAAAAAAAAAATCCCACTTACTGAGAGACCGTTGCTGATTGAGACACCAAGTTCTTGGTAAGCCAACATTTCTGACGTGAATACCTTGAGTCCTACCAGTTTGGCCACTTCCTGACATTCATCTGGGTCGATACCCATTAGCATTGATAGTGGGTAAAACAAGTATGAGCAGATAAACTGAAAAATGAAGATGGAAATGTCACTTTTAATATCAAATTTGTCTACACATACACCTCTTTTTATACCTGTTGTAATAATATCTATGATACAACTTTCCATAAATCATGATCTGTGGCCGGATTACGGAAATCATGTCTCCAGGGGGAAATTGGATTTTAAGGTTTAAGTCACAGGCTTTAAAATGAGATGATCTTGAGCTAAAATATCTCTGGTAGTTTTGCTATAATTGCTTGTCAAACATAGGTTGATGTGTGTAACTGAAAATAGCAAATAAGCTCTAAATGTGTTAATCACTTATGATGCAAAAAAAAATACAGTTTTGCGGGAAAATAAGAAACGTGATGTTTTTATCACAAAATTGGTTCTAATGGGAATTATTGAGCTCTCTCTTCAATTCTGAGATCCCGAAGGAATTGAAAAAAACAACATTTGTGCCCAAAACTCCCATTTGCAAAAATTAGGTGGTTTTCATGGCAACCAGAAATTATATATGTCATTTTCTATGTTGCCATCTCAACGAACATTTCCACTGCATTCCAAAAATAGAACTTTTTCAGTGGAGATGGAATAGTTCTAAGCATACCACTAGATTCCTCATCAAAAATTGGTATAAAGCATTTTCTGGCATATTTTTCAGTGTTTTGCCGATAATACTGCCCCTGGTGGCCAAAGCCAGTACTAAAAATCCCTGGAGGCACGTTTTTCCCCATTGGGCCACAAAGATTATTCTAGGGGAAGTAGAAGACAGTTGGACATTTGTTAGAAAGTCAAGACTTTTTGGAGCTTAATATACAATATGCTACGCCTAGCACCCCTAAAAATCGTAGTTGGAATCATTATGATGTTGAGGGAGCATTGAGCTACAAAAATCTAATCTGAAGTAACCCCCAGGAGTATAATTACACCTAATTATAAATGATTGTCATTTAAGGACACAGACAATAGCATTGCGACTGAAACCTAGTTAAGCCTTAAAGTGAAAGTGGGCTTCCGGTACGAGTTGCACAGTAGTACAAACTTGAGAAATACCACCCTGTGCAACTGGAGTCCATAATGTGTAGTTCTGCTACTCATGAGAAGTATATAGAAATGATCGGTTGCTACTGGAGCACTGTGCGTGCAGGTACATGTAGTAGTATATGGAAATGGTTCGTCTTGTAAGACGCATCGTATGGCAATAGGAATTGTGTATTGTTTCACTTTCTTTGTGCAGATATATATACAATATGTAAATGGGATACTACCGCCGTTGGAACATCAGGACTAGTGAGTATGTCCACCCGCCCTCACCCAGTGGTATAATTATTGTGATCCTCCGTCGTCTACGCAGGCTGTGGTAAATAATACAGATTATTAGCATCGCGACCTCTCTACTAGACTTTGAAATAAAAGTACATTGGTGCACTCACCCCAAAACTAAGTTCATTATCTGCCATGCCTACTCTGGTACCAAAATAAGACAAGGCAGCATCAATAAAAGCCAGGATGGACATGAATCCTATGTAGTTGACGACCACAGCCACCACAGTCGTTCCTGCCACCGCTGCACCGTTCGCACCCGCCTCTATAACGTTTGTCTCTTCTCTGAAAGGTGAAACAGTGGTGTCATTTTTTTTTAAATGCAAGTTTGATAATGTATTTAAAACGTTGAGTTATTGAGGATGGTTTTAGATTAAGAGTATAGAACTGGATGTGTTCTTTGTATTGGAAAGTTATGGAGAGTACAGAAGAACTATTTTGAGAAGAGGCAGACCATAATTATCTCCGACAGCTGTCCTTTACAAATAAAGGCTGATCAAACACAAAATTGATAAAGGGACAATGAGCACGAAATATAATCTGAAAAGGGAACAGCTGGACAAGCTTAGTTGAAAGCTGAGTATGCCAAAGCAAAGAAAAATGACAACAGCAGGGTCAATCATCGAGACATTGAAAGCACTCTGAACGTGGACGAACAATGTGTTGGGACATATTCATCAACGTCTAAGCACCTAGCATAGCAAAAAAAAAAGATGAAAAAAAAAGGTAAAGGGTCAACTAAACAAAGCTAGACTAATAATTTTGTTGATTATTCCAAGGGACCTTTACCACTTATAATCATATTTTGATTTAAGAGAGGACGCAGATAGCACTGAGTAAGATCATCCATCACATCCACTGAAAATTCTAGAATTAGCCAGTAATATTCATTTTGCAGAAAAAATGTTCAAACACTGACCCACGTGGAAATAGGGCTTAAAAGTTGGGATGTTTAGAACTTTTGGTAGTGTAAAGATGATTACAACTGTTTCTGTTAGACCACTATATAACATAAATAAGCACAGGATAATTTTGAATCGTATTCCTAGAGGTGCTTCTGCCCGTATTCAACGAGGCCTTATAGGCCGGGTTGAATGCAGGCAGAAGCACCTCTAGGAATACGGTTAAAAATGTATGGCAGAAGGGGGCTTTATTTTTCTTTTCTTTCATCAGATATGACATGCGTGAAAAAACGTACCCCTTCTCTAGTTGTACATCTGCCTGTGTTTTGGTGCAGGATTCTTCTGTCTCAGGGTAACTTAGTTTGCAGATGGCTATAGCCGCTGGAGCAGACATGACTGCTGCAGAGAGGAGATGTTGGGGTGGGGCCTGCAATGGAAAAACAGCCATTGTGTCATCATTTGTGACGTGCACTGGGAATAGGGACATTGATGCACCCTGCACTAAGGGCCCTTTTTGTATATCCTGTCACATTTATTATATCCTCTATATGATTATCCCTTCAGGATGTTCCTATGGACCTAGCATATTGGCATTATTGCATTACCTCTGTAGGTAAGTGAGTAGTACCACACTGTAAAAATAATGTCGTTACAATAACGGCGAATTACTTGTCCCAAATTTGCCAGAGATCCATTGTTATTTTCAAGGAGATTCTTTGTATCACAGTATGAACTGTACTGCTTCATTGTATAAATTATACTGCTTCACCGCAATGCAATTACAACCATTCTTTGTTCAGTTTCACGAGAATCCCTGCTAGATTTAACACTTATTTTTGAGTGCATGATGTTATACAAGTGGAGAACCGTCTGCCTTCTACAGGATACATGGTACTTCTAAGGTTTCCGCTTTGTGATTTTTTTAGTCATGCCTTTCTGGGGCTCTGACATGATTTGTATGGCTGTGTACCTGCAGTGTGGTGGTACAAGGAATCTTTGTGAAAACGATGTGAAAATAAGGAAGGATCTCTGGCAAATTTGGGACGAGAGATGCTTCGTTATTTCAACGACATTTTTTTTACAGTGTATGCTTTCTGTGTTACACCAACATTGTTTGTGAGTTGATTGCCTTCAGTGTTACGTGTGTATGTATAAAGCCTTTCCATCATTCATGTAGAGTCATAGTCACAGCGTGTATAAGTTGCTGCACCACAAGAAAACACCCTCATACTCATAATGGATTTGAGATGTTTGGGCGTCCCACGCAAAGCAATCCAGCTAAGAATGGATGCATTTATAATGCTCTCTTTATGAAGAAACAACCTCATGCCCCTATATAGGTGAGAAGCTACTTAAGACGTCAGCAAAAAGGTGTGTGGGCGTGTGCGGACAATAATGAGAGACTATAAAATTGTTTGAATAAATGGGATATCAATTATTGGATAGTCAGAAAGCTTGCTTCCCTATCATTTTTTATGTTTTCCAGTAGACATTTCAGTGTCAAAACACAATGATGCTATCAACCGTCTCATATTCAGATAAGTTATTTTTCTACAATTCGTGAGTAATGAGTGAGATAGATTATGTGAATGATGTTACCATCAAAATGAACCTTTTAGTACTTTAAGGGCCCCTGATGCATTAATGCATCACATCGATTTTTCACCATGATGCATGAGTGCAACACCAGTGAGTTACCCGCCACTTGAGGCTCCTTTCATGTATCATGCCAAACCTACATGTATACAGGGTTGATACACGCCTATAGGGTTGACCCGGGATACATTATCAACCAATCAGATCATTCCCTGGATTCAATGCAGAATTTTTTGGGTACATTATGTAAAACCTGGTACCCATCATGCTGGTTCTTATCAGTGCTTATCTCGCCAGGTGACAGATCCAGCAACGGTGGACCCACTAGACCTCCATACTGAGCCCTATAGGGTCAGCATTATGCACCAGTGGCTCAGATGCTGCCAAGCAGATTCACCAGTACTACATAAGTGCATTATGCAGACCAATGGGCTTGATGCACTCCTGCATTAGCAACCTTTAAAGGGTTGAAAGTCAGATGCAAATGATGTAGATGCAAATGATGTAGCATCCTTTCTCCGTAGATACCCACATTTCGATACCGTTGATCTCGCTACAATTTGTGTCGTTGAAAGGTACAATCGTAGAAGTAATTCATTAATTAATGTATTTTTAGACAAAATGAACCAGTAAACTTACCCCAAACATAACAAATGTTGCAAATGCAAATCCAGCCACTGTAGAGTGGTTTCCAACCAAAAAGCAGTGGAATTCTGAGCCTGTCAGTTTGTCAAGGTAGTATCGTAACATCAGCATTGTATCCATCTGAGATTAAAAAGGAAAAGTGCCAAATACAGATTTATTTCTCTGTTTAATAATATCTAACTGTTATTGCCCATTAATAGGTACAATAATCATACATGCGATTTGCTTAGGGAATCAATTGCCTCTCTGGTCAGATGCAGTTTAATAATAATAATTCATGTCAGACCTACATTGGGCGCACAGGAGCCATATTTTGGTCATTTTGGTACCATTTTACAGTATGAATGCTCGTCTATTCTGACTTAGCAGGTCGCCCCATAGGCCCCGCCATTACTGGAGCTTGTCACCAGCGAGTTCTACTGATAAGACCTATCAGATGGGTACCAGTCGGCCCCCGAGAGGACCACAGTGAATCGTTGGGGTTATCTCATTGGCTAATAAATGATCCTGCTAAGTCCGTATAAGACACATCGTAACATTTATAAGGACTAGCCTTATGTATAAGCCACTCTCTATCCGTGAAGCACATGCACCACACTATTTGAAATGAAAATATTCTCTTTGAGGCCGGCCTGAAGAAAAGTAACTTGAAAGGCGAATTAAATATTTTAATGTTCTGTATCAGTAATTAACATCAATAGATAGAGACGTGGAATTTGACATCAAAGAGGACAAATAGAATCATGTAAAAGGTACAAGATCACAACTAATGCAGTGTCTGAATACTGTGGAGTATAAAAGACGTTGTGTAAATATAAAAGTGACAGAAGCCATTAGCACTGAGATTGACAATGCATTTTTACAGACATTGCTGCAAAGTAAAAGACGGATGCCCCTTTCTATTACCGAGGTACTTCTAATATCCACATCCTTTACAAGGAACTCACCCCATTAAGGAAGATATTTGCTCCAACGCCGAGTGACTCAATGGCTGTTGTCCCCATTGTGACCTGGACAAACCAGCCTATTTTGGAAGCTATGAGTTGGGTGACGCCCAGGTAGTAGAGAATGGACATGATTGATCCAATGTAGATTAACATAGGCATAATCTGGGAGAGAATAAGACGTATTACAAGTGCTATTCACACTGTTGGATATCCATAGGGTCATGTGAAGAGGAACACCAATCGCAATTATTTAATTCTATCTAGGATCGGAGAAGGAAAGATAGGCTATTGTTCCTTTTCCATTTTGTAATCAAGAACGGCCCATGTACTTGGGCGTTGATATCCAGCTTCGTTTTGAATAGCAAACAGAATTCAAAGATAAGAATGAATAAAAAGATCTTATTTTTGCTCATTGATTTGGCTCATTTGGATGAGTAGGGGGCTCTAAAGGACACGCAGCAAAAAATTGCCGAAAAAGATATTCCAGATGAAAGGAATTATAGCTGATTTAATCTTCCTTCCAGAGCAAAAACTGCGATTTTATTAGGACAGGTCAAACGTCACACAGCTCACCGTAAAGACAAAAGGATGTAACAGCAACATTGGGTTGCCAAATACGACAGCAGCGCCCTCCATGGCGTAATTGATGAAAGTTGTGATCTCATTGGACAGCCATTTAAGAGCATCAAATCCCCAGCTCGTCCTCAACACAAGTATCCCCATGAGGAACTGCAGACCAAAGCCAAACACCACCGGCTGCCAACGTACCTGTCAACACATTGTGTACATAATTAATATTTGTAGACGATAATAATATGATGAGCCCTTCTTATTTCATAGTAGTAGATATCTGGATGTGTTTAGGCCCAATGTAGGCTTTTAAGAGTCACAATTGAGATTATTTTACTAATTCTTTTACCCCTTTGCCCCCCCCCCTTCAGCAGGCAACGTGAGGTTTTTTTTTTTTAATTTTTACTTGTATTCACTTTTCAGTGTGTGGCTATGGCGGAACATTTTTGGCTAAACCTAAAGGGCATTTCTTAAAATTCCCAATTATCACTATTGGGAAATGCCCTCCTGAAACTTTCAAGGTTTGTATAACAGAAATTCAATTCGGTATACACCCTGTTGGTAGGACACATATGAAGTTGGGTTTCACAGATACCATCCTATATCAGAGATAAAGGTTTATGTACCACCGGAAGGTTTTCTTGATGAATCCTTCATTGATTTATTGACTTATGTGCAAATTCCTCTCAGGCCCTATGCTATATTAATTCATTTTCTTTGATGAAAGGAGGGGTTTCAGTACAAATATGCAATATGAACTGGGTTTATTTCAAGCTCATCCAGATGGCTCACCATGTATATTGATGCTAATGACTTCTTTGGATGAGGTGCTTATAATGGGGCCTATAAATAACACATAAGAGGTACAAATGGATGTCTTTTCTCATTTTATCTATCCTTGCCAGGGGCCGTTTTCTGGCACTATCGAGACAACACAAAAAGAGGCTTTTATTCAATTTCTTAGCAATTTCATCCACTTAACATAAAGGAAGATTGACATTGGAGACGGTTACCTCTGAACATGCGTGGAGATACAATAAGAGAAATACAACATGTAGGCCTGATTGACTGTGAAAAGCCCCTAACAAAGCCACTATGGAATTTTCTTCTCTGGAGATCATTTCATCACACTCTACGACTGCTCAGTTTCAAATCATAGTGGGAATTCTTAATTTAGGTACATTATAACTCAATAGTTTTGGCAATGTAGTGCATGTATCACTATGACTGCCCTTTCAAACTCAAAGTGATTGCAACATTAGTGCTCATCGCACAGAGCCTTAGTTAGGCATTACCTTCAATAACCGATACTAACTTTTAGGGTGTCAAATCGTTTTGGCTGTGTGCAGTCATAGTAGTAATAATAGTACTTTAAGAAATGGCCTCCTGATATGAGTAAGTTGATATACTCACCCTGCTGGGGTATTTACAGAACATGTAAGTCCCCAATATAAAGACGACCATTCCTGATAAGGACTGTAACTGTTGTATATCCTGAATGACATCCACGGCCACGTAAATGATGACAACTATGATGATTGCAGGCACCACAAACCTAGAAAATAAAGCAACATTGATGTTTAACATTTGCACTGCTATGGTATACATAGTCCTTAAACCTTTAAGGGCCGATAATGATTTATTGCATCATGCCCATTGGTCATCATGATGCAGGAAACAGCAGAGTGGAGCGATGGTAGCAGATCTGCCAACCACAGCTCCCTTCTATTTCATACAAACGTTGCAGCTATGGAAAATTCATTATCACAACATGTTGTAATAGGCAGTCATTCCGATGTGAGAGACTGATCGATAAGATAGTCTGTATTGAAATAACCTTCTAGTTCATAAGAGCAGACAATACCACAGAGAGTGTTTAGAAACAGAAGTGACTGTGACCCAGTGGGCACACAATGTTGCATCAACATTGACAACCAGTTGATGTTATGTTGATGGTGTTGATCAACCTGTTTTCAACACTTTTTCAATATTTGTATTTCAACGTTGTCAACCATCACCATTTCAACATCCAGTCAACAGTTGACATATCAATGTTGAAATATTGTTGTCAGCTCAACGTTGATTCAACATTGATTTGTCAATGTTGAATCAACAATATTGATTTCAATGTTGATACAATGTTGATTCAACATTGATATGTCAACAAAACAACTGTCAATGTTGTTTCAACATTGTTGAAACAATGTTGAGTCAACATAGAAACACAAACATTGAATCAGCGCTGATGGTTAGATGTTGAATCACAGTTGATTTTGAGTATGTTGTTTCAACTTTTAATTTCAACTTTATTTCAACCCTAAATCAATGTTGATATGCAAACATTGCAAACGTTGTTTCAACGCTGAATCAACATTGATGTGCCCAGTGGGGAGTAGTTGTACAAAATATTGGAACATTTAACAATTCGGAAATTCCCTCCTGGTAGCTATATCATACGCAGCATTAAACCATGAAAAGAGGTTGAAGATCATTTTGTTGGAAATACATGTCCTGTAGTGAATGCGTTAATATGGATTAGAAAACACTTTAGAAAGTTCAGTCTCCACAGAGCTTGTAATAATACCTTCCATATCTAATTAACAACTCAATTCAATGTTCAATAAAATCTGCTATTGGTGAAATAAAGCTTTGTCTGATAAGAGATGAAAGAGTAATGTTGCATGTATTTAGAAAAAAGGAAGTGACATTGAACCCCCTCTCAAAGGGTCGTCATCCCGTCTTACAAAACAATATTCAATCCCAAATGATGGCGTGACAATCAGGATCAGATTAACAAAACTGAATTTCTTGTGAATCTTTTGTCTGCAACTGACAAGGAATGGAGAGGGTCTTCAAAATGGTGTGCCTGTATTTGAGATTCTTGTCAACATCGTTATTGAATTGTCTTTTTTTATTGGTTAATGGTTATTGGTTATTGGAAGTGCAACACAATTCAGTGAGCCCTCACTTATCTTTGTCTATCGAGATGACTTCAAAGTATGTTGTGTGATAAGGCCTAAAAAAAAAAGGTTTGTTTCCAGTTACAAGACCGACCCTAGCAAAAGAGAATTTTCGGACATAGACAAGGGGTATATAAACATGTTTCACCCCAATGGATACCGAGGAGGTCTGTACTCCATCTGTTACTGACTGCAGCGGTTCAGCTTTGGGTGACAATTCACCTCCTTTTTTTTTTAAAGCAAGAATGCGAAAGAATTGGAGAGATTTTGCACTAGAAAATCGGTGGTGTAGCAACTTAGCGAGTGGTGGTGGACCGCCTGTGTGTGTAAACAGCATTAGTGCGTCTGCTTTTCACTAGGTGCCACCACTTTACGCTTTTTAGAAACACCAACCACCTAAGCACATAGCATCACTTCGTTTATGTGGGGAAAAAAGCGGCTTATAGTCCCCATTTTATTTCAAAAATGAAAGTCCCAGCGCGTTGAAGGCTTGTAGCAATAGAATAAATTTGATAAGATACAGCAGATGGTTTAGATCATTCGCTTTCTATTTTTTCAACTTTAGCGCACACCTTATTCGTGGGTTCTAGATAGGCAATGGGTATATAAATACGCTTTACCCTAATAGATATGTACCCCATCTGTTACGATCCGCATGCAGCAGCAAATTGCTTTGTGACACATGAGCCTGATGTCACAGTTGATCTGGTCTTGGGATCAGCAAAAAGTTTGTCTCTGGATCCTTTCTCTCACGTCCTCCTTAATCACACTAAAAGCACTACAAGCTCCTAAATCACACTAAAAGTTCACTTCTCTCTCTCTCTCACTGTCTCTCTCTCTCTCTCTTTCTCTCTGTGCACTTGCGCTTGATGATCAGTGTGTTTCCATTGTAGGTGTTGGTGAGCGGATATCACCACAGGTGTGTGAAGGCATCCTTGCCATGCTGAATCCCCTCATTCTTCACGTTCATCCTGGGCTGCAGTTGTTAAACAAATGGGTGACAATTGACCTCCTCTTTTAACCAGCGGCACTAGCCAGCAGCAGCAGCAGCAGTAGCCGGTTGACTACAATATCCTCCATTCTTTTTTCATATGTGGCCTTTTCCACCGCTTTCAATGATTCCACCATGTAGCAGCTTGCCTTTTTTAAGTCAAGTCCATGTAGGACGTCCACTAAAACTTAAAAAGGTTTACGAGCATCAGGTAGTTTTGAGATGGGTGTGGGCAAAGTGGTAAGTTCCACGTCAGTCAAATAAAGCTTCATGAGCCTTCCATAATGTTCAGGGGGATTGTCTTCAGATGTAAGATAGTGTAGGGTGCCCATTTGAATTCCTAAAGCGACTCCTAGCTCTTTCAAAAAGAATGATCTCCGATCATTTCACCGATCTTTAAACAGTGTGAAATCTGTGGGATATTTTGCTTTTACCATTGTTGGGTGGTAGGTAGGTAGGTAGGTGAGTGAGTAGGTAGGTAGGTAGATGGGTAGGGCTAGGTATATATATAGGGTAGGGAAGAAAAAGGGGAGGGGGCATATGTTATACATATGTGCATGTGTGTGTGGGGTTCCCATGCCCCCTGTTACTTAAGGGGTGCCCCCCATCCCATACTTTACCCCTACCTCACCTTACCCTACCCCTTTTACACCTACTTCTTCTATCACATCCTACCTAATTTTTTTCTCCGCCTCATTTATTCTACTTAAACATCAAAAGAAAATTGTTTGTTTTTCAGCCATGAACCAGTGACCAGCAATGGGTGTGTGGGGTGGCAGTGGTGGTTGTGGTGGGGAAAATGTTATGATGAGGGGTACGCGTGCCATGGTAGGTTGCAGCATGTAAAAGGTTAATTGGAACATGCTGATAGGGTCATTTATTTTTGTAACCTTGCGGTTATGGTGTAGCGGAGGGGGTAAACTTTGTTGCCTTTTCTTTTGATCCTTTCACCTGAAAGCAAAATTCGTTTGTCATTATACAAGCACGGAGCAGTGTCCAGTGGTTGATGCTGGTGAGTTGTGGTGGGAGAATGTTATGATGAGTGGGACTGGAGGTTTTCCTTTGATCCTAAAATGGAGAATATTATGATAAATGATCCATGAGGTAAAAGGCAACACCTTTTTTCTTTTTGATCCTGAAGCATGTGGCGTAGGCATGGCTTGTTAGATATTTTTTTTCAGTTTATACATGAAATCGTTAATTATACAAACACGGTGTAATCCATAAATTTGAACACGTTAATATGATGAGTAGGTCTTCGGGTGTAATGGGGGAATCCGGATGGCAGGTGGCAGCACCTGCCTCTGGGTTCGTATCCATTACACCAGGGGGCCTACCACTCGTCTGCCACACGTCACATGGCCGGTCTGAGTTTCGCGGGCTTTTCCCCTATATAAGGTTGGTTCTACCCCCACATTCTCCAGTAGTGGTTCTACCCACTGCTCAACCTGTTCGTTACCTGAAAAGGTAACCGAATGCTCTGGCAGCATGTAGTCCTCTAAGGCTGTGATCGTATGTAACCAAGGCTTATGAAATTAAAGCTCGGTTGCCTACCCGGAAACTTCTTCTCTCTTTGTTATGATTTAATCTAACTTAACGAGACGAACCACTACAGAAACAAAGTTTTCTGCCTTTCGCACGTGAAAGAGATTGAGGACGTGCAGGGTATGTCATGACGTCTCATAATGTGCATTACAGCATTATAAGTAATGTAGTGGTCAGCAGAAAATGTCATGGAGAAACCGGGACTCGAACCCGGGACCCTCCAACTTCGAAGCGGAAGCTCTACCCCTGAGCTACTTCCCCTGGCCTGACATTCTCTACCTTCCAACTACCCTGGATCGGTATGGTAGGGGGAGTGACACAATCAAGTGAACAGTCCCTCTGAAGGCTCTGCGCACCCGACGGGGGAACGAACCCCTATACTCCTCCCAACCAGCTTCAACCGTATCCCGCCAGAACCGGTCCTCCAGTCCAGTCTGAACGGTACCAGTACTCAGTCACACACAGCCTGAGTTAATTCCTGTTCCCAGGAATTGCTGTGTGTGCCACTTGTTTCCAAGTCCCTCAGCACTAGCAAGTTGAAGCGCTTGTCTATACCTTACCAGTCCAGGTACCGAGCTCTCTAAAGATCCCCCTTGCGAGGCAGGACCACTCGGTTTCTCCACCAGTGTAGTGGTCAGCAGAAAAAAGGGTTTGTGGCCTTACGGACCTGGGGAGTTCGGGTCTTACGATTCGGAAAGAAAGAGTAAGACAGTATTTCAAGTGTATGCCAACTGTTAGTTTTATTACTTAGTGCACACTCACGGCTGCCGAATGGTTTGAAGAGGCAGCTAATATTGATGGATAATGGTCTACATAGTGCGGAGGCCAGAAGGGCCTCTGACGTAGCGGCTGAGCCCCGGGCTTTATATAATGACCCAGGTGTTCATCGTCAGATGTCCCCACAGACCCTGATCGGTGCTGCCACCTATCCGGAACCTGAGGAACGTCCGACGACTCGACTCACCCGCCACGTCAGACGGTACCCAACTCTATGGTTAGACAATGCGTACCTCTACACCACTCCCCCAGAGCCTTCAGAGGGACTGTTCACTTGATTGTGTCACTCCCCCTATGTATACCATACCGATCCAGGGTAGTTGGAAGGTAGAGAATGTCAGGCCAGGGGAAGTAGCTCAGGGGTAGAGCTTCCGCTTCGAAGTTGGAGGGTCCCGGGTTCGAGTCTCGGTTTCTCCATGACATTTTCTGCCTTCCAACTACCCTGGATCGGTATGGTATACATAGGGGGAGTGACACAATCAAGTGAACAGTGCAAGACATGCACAGGGAATGGGGCAGTGGGGAAAATTGCGAGTCTGATTTTGACATACGTGAGTTTCTTAATCCCGCAACGCCTGCAGACTACTACAAGGACCTTAAAGCCTGCACAGATGTCATCAACCTAACTGGAGTTACAGCAACAGTGCCACCGTGCACACCGTCATCACCACCACCACCATCACCTGGAGACATCGTTGGCAACTCGCACACATACCCTGTCATGGCTCAACCTGAGGTCATTGACTCGACCAAAGAGGAGGAGGAGGAGGAGGAGGAGGAGGAGGAGGAGGAGGAGGAGGAGGAGGAGGAGGAGGAGGAGGAGGAGGAGGAGGAGGAGGAGGAGGAGGAGGAGGAGGAGGAGGAGGAGGAGGAGGAGGAGGAGGAGGAGGAGGAGGAGGAGGAGGAGGAGGAGGAGGAGGAGGAGGAGGAGGAGGAGGAGGAGGAGGAGGAGGAGGAGGAGGAGGAGGAGGAGGAGGAGGAGGAGGAGGAGGAGGAGGAGGAGGAGGAGGAGGAGGAGGAGGAGGAGGAGGAGGAGGAGGAGGAGGGTGAAGGAGGGTGAAAAGAAGGCGGTGGCGGTGGTGGCAGGTGTTAACCACCCTTTTAACACTTCAGCCCCGCTATTGACTGATGAAAAAACTTCTTCCACCAACTCAAGAAAGAATAAAGGGACAGGGTCAGGAACAGGGCCAGGGCCAGGGACCAGTTTTGAACCGGTGGAAAAAAAGAAAAGGCTGAGAACTTCTAAAACAGCAGCACAAGCACCAGCACCAGCACTGCCTGTGTGCATGTTTAAAGGTAAAAATGCCCAAGATGTACATATAATGGACCTCTTAACACGATGTAAAGTTGAATAACTCAGTATTAGATGTAAAAAGGCATTAGCCTGTTATATGTATAGATATGCTCAAAGTGATGATCATGTTGTGATTCTTCCAAGAGAATTAAGAGGACATGATGAGAGAAAACTCAAGGTGAGCAGACCAAAGATAGAGATATATAGAAGTAGCCCACTATATCGTGGAAATCAAATATGGGAACTGTTACCTGCTGAAATTTAATTGAAACCTAATATGGATGGTTTTAAATCAAGCTTAAGAGGTGAAATATTAATGGCACTAGGCAGACTATGAATTATAATAGTAATATATGTGACAAATCTGATGATAAGATATGTTCATGGAAACCACCTGTATACCAAGCATTATATCCCTTATTACTTGAAACATGTGATATTTTCTGCATCTGGCGAATGAATGTAACAACTACGTATGTGGTGCTTCCATTAGCCAATAAACAGTGTTAAAACTTCAAACTTCAAACAACAAGCACCACCACCAGCACCAAGACCGCTACACCTTTGGTTTGTAGGCGAAAATGAGAGCATCAAATTAACTTCCAAGAAATGGCCCATGGAAAAAGTGAGCAGGTAAAATATTACACCCGCTCCTAACCAAATTTTCTACCCCGAAGGTGACAAGAAAACATGCATAGAGGTGTACAAGAAGCCCAACATGAGAGGTCTGGCCATTCCCTCCTACATAGATAGACCATTAAAATTTTGAAAGGTGTGTTAACCTTTCGCCTCCCCAGGTCAGACGGCTCATCAGCAAATGTCCAACTCTCCTAAAGCACTACCAAGATATTTTACTTCAAGCCTACCAGGGAGCACCAGCCGTTTCTACCTCGTAGAGGATTTGGATATCTCCACTGATGCACCTTCTTCATGCCCTGTTCCGGTTCTGGAAAACCTTTACAAGGGATCAGGTAAAATCCACGCTATAAGCACTCAGTCCTACATAAATGAAATGAACCTTTCTGTGCCTTCTGCCATGCGCCTTCCCACCGGAAACTTATGATGCCAACTTTTAAAACCTATAGCTGTTTTAGAAAACGATACAAAAGCATTACAATGTCAGATTCACCACTTCAAAAAGTGATTCAGAGGTTAAGCAAGTCATTCTTGTGTATAAGCATTTTTTGTAAAAAAGGTTTTAGTAAAAATTAAGGTTAAGGCTGTTCTATGATGTATCCTGTGTGAAAAAAAAGACAAAAAAAGAAAAAAAGGAAAAAGTAAAAGTAAAAATTGCATAGTTTAAGGTTGTATTCTGTCATGTGTATACTGTGCGAAAGGTTATGTTCTATCATGTATCCTGTGTGAAAAAAGTAAAAAAGGTAAAAGAAAGTAAAAAAACGTAAAACTGTAAAAAGTAAAAATTACATAGTTTAAGGTTGTATTCTGTCATGTGTATACTGTGTAAAAAATAAAAAAAATAAACAAAAAAGGAAAGGTAATTGTGTAAAACAGTAAAATATTACTGAAAGATGATGTTAAGGTTGTGTTCTATCACGTATCCTGTGTGAAATTCTGTCATGTGTATACATATTGTGTGTGAAAAAAAGGGGTATAAACAATCCCGCAAAAAAAACTAGGCGCGAGAAAGAAAAAAAGAAAAGTGATTGTGTAAAACAGTTGGTAGTGTTTTAGCTAAGCAGGCACCATAATGTCTAACCCTCCTTTTGAATTTTAAATGTGGCCTCATTTACAGTCAAGCACAACATACAGTAAACCTACTGCAAATATTCCAGCCAATAATATATAAGTAGTGTGGTATGTGGATGTGAAGATTTCTGGGAAACAATTCCTGTAGACAACATTCAATATTTTAGAGGAGTTGAACCAGACACTGTTTAAATAGCATTAATATTTACAAGTTCTTTAATGTGGCTTTTTGGGATGCTTTTGCCGTTTGCATTGACTACTGTAAACTTAACAATGTTACATTACAGACAAAGGATATGTGTATTGGAGTATACTAATTACACACTAAAGAGTCATGTCCACGACATTATACCAGGTAAAAGTAATCTAAACATTGGCAAAATATGTGAAACCATATGTTTCACCTGTCTACAATACACCTTGGAACTTTCAGCTTTAAACTTGGTTGGGGTAAAAAGTCATTTGTGGCATTACTGTGAAAAGGGGTCTTATTGCACCCTGTACTAAGACCCCTTTTCGCAGATCGTGTCACAAAATTTTTCATTCGAGCTAAATTTCAAGGAAGGCTACCTTTTAGGACTTTTAGCTTCAGTGAAAAACAACTCAGACTACTTTCTGGCTCAGGCATTGTTTGAACCTGCTATTGCAAACATAGCTAGGATCAGTAGCACTTGTTATTTTAATACCTGGAATGAAAGCTTAAAGTCAATGTATTGGACAAGAGCTAAATCACTAACCGCAAACACCTCTTTCTGTCACATATGTATAAAACCTTCTAGTGATAAAAGCACATTCGTATGTCGAGGTTGTCTGTAAAATAAAAAAAAAAAGAAATACAAGTGAAAAAAAACCTGCGTTGTGTTGTGTTGAGTTAATTACACATTTCATTTATTGTTGTTACGGTTAAATTGCATTGAACAAAAGCATTGAGATCATGCAACGAACATCAATATGGGGAAAAAAATAAGTTTATATTACAAATAGTAAAACATGTCTCCCCTAAAATTATATGGGTATTACAAAAATGTCAACAACCAATTGAAGCTTAAGAAATTAGATCATGTATAAAGTATCCAACAAGGAATCAGCACTAAAAAAACTAGGTTATACTTTCCCCTACCCCTAAAAGTTACATGGATATTACATGGCTATAAGTAATTCCAATCATATCCACTAGGTGTCAGGCGTAAAGGCGTCACTAGTTTCTTTTTTTAACCACAAGAGGGCTCCACTAAACCCAGCTATGAGCAGTTCCAATAATATCCACTAGGTGTTGCCATGGCAACACAGTTTGTTTATTTTTTATAAGGTCAAGGTCACATTATTGTTGCGGTGTTGCCATGGTAACAAAACATTTGTTTATTTTTGATGGTTGCCATGGCTCTCAGCCAATCAGAGCTCGAGAAACTAGTTCATGACCTCACTTCCAGTCAAATGCTGGCTTCTGATTGGTCGAGAGGGCGAGGTCAAAAGGTCACTTCCGGTTCATAAGTAGGTCAAACAGATTTCAGTACCTGTTTCTATGTGCTGAGTTTGCACCTATATACTACTCACAATGAATAGGTCTAAGTCTTAATGCCCCACTTTATTGTGTTGTTATATGATGCATTTTATGTCATATTTAAAGCATCATTACATGACATTGTGTCTATGCACCACTAATGCAATTCAATAACACCTATCTGATGATCTGAAAGCTAACAGAAGGGTATGGGTTTTACATGAAGATAGCTGATCATGCGTGGATCAACACGATAATAGAGCAAAATAAAAGGTTTTTATGCTTTTATTTCTTATTTCTTTTATGCAATGACAGGAGTGAAACAGAAGCCATCGTTTTAGAGAAAAGAGGTTTCTGGGCTGAACACACCTGGGCCATCCGGCAGCAAGACATTTACCAGCTTAGGGCCCAGAGGAATCCCATTTTGGGCCCTTGTGGACGTGCTGGCTTGGATGTGCCTTACCTCATGAAAACACATCGCTATATTCTACCACTATAAAGCAGGGGCGTAGGAAAAGGGGGGTGGCAGGGGGGCCTGGGCCCCCCAATAATGAGGAGGTTCCCTGTATAAGCCTATATAAAAATATTGCAGGCCCCCCAACCGAAACCCCTGGGCCCCCCAATAAAAATTTGCTTCCTACGCCCCTGTAAAGGGTAGCATAAACCCCTATGTACCAATATCTGTTATCATCACAAATTATAATATCACAAAGTTGTAGCCTACCATTGTAGAATGTGCCAGTTCCTTTTTAACCAGCTAAGTATAGGTCCAAAGAAGCTGGCGTACATCCGTGGCCCAAACCTATCCCTGATGTAGCCATAGACATAGAAGAACACAGTCAGGCCTGTCACTACGATCAGGGCTGTGGCACCTTGCACAGAATGTTTTATGGCAAAGGCAATGTACACTGTATAGCAAACGAAGATCACAAACAGCACCAATCGACCAATATTCTTTGAGTGTGTCCTGAAGAAGCCGCCGAATATCCTTTGGAAAGACACTACACATGAATTGTCATTGAAAGGTGAATCTGCCTCATCTTGACTGGGGATCTCCACAGGCATCTCTACCTGAATCCCATCGTCCACGTCCGACAAGGGCATGTGGTGGGGATGGGTGGAAGCCCAGGAGTCTGGGAGCCCATGACCATTGGGTCCATTATAGAAGCTGTCAGCACTGTTTGTAGTATTGGGCTGGGGTCCCTTCTCCATGTTTGGCTGGGGGTTAAGTCTGTAGTAGAAATTTGGCTAGGTATTCCTTGTTGTTTTGTTTGTGGACTCTGTCATCTGGTTTTAAGTCCACTCAGGTTGGCTACGAATCAATCTGCAAACATTGTGCGCACTTATCTATACGGCCAGTCACCTGTTAGAAGATAGAAACATTATGATGAGCACAAGATGTTTATAACATATTGTGTCAGACTCTACAAGTAGGCTATGTGTGTATAGAGTTAATGTATTGATCATCCAGGCTAACGTCAGATAAAATAAACTTAGCATGGGTGGTCCCCTAACCTGGTTGTAAAAGATTCTGATGACTGACCTGAATGCACTGTCGCTTTGTTTAACTGACGGATACAGTATTCGTCAGAAAGATATAACGACTATGACAGACAAGATGGTCTAATAGAGGCATCCTCAGGTCACAATATTGTTGTTACCCTTCATCTCATCAAAAGGCGTGTCCCTCTTTGAGGAAAAGAAGTGTTTAGGAAATAGCAGCCTAATATTATTTGAATATTATATTTTGTTGTGTTTAATATGTGATGTTCATTAAACATAAACCCTCAAACCCATTTATAAGACGGTAATTGGATTTGAATTCAAGTAGATACAGATTGATTAGTTTTCTACACTGCATGACTGATCATTACACAAGAACCACAAAGGACGTTTGAACCTTTATTAATCCCTTCTTGAATTCAATTCAACCTTTTCTCAAGAAAACCTCTGTAGAAGGTGCTGTCATTTCTTTCCACTTCAGCTAGTATGGATATATCAAATAAAGAGGATTGAGATAAGAGAGTTCTTTCACAAAGAATGAAATGCCGTTTAGACCTTAAAAAATTGCAGAAGACAGTGAGTAATTTCGTCAAAATCTGGCCGATTTTGGCAATGATTGGCCCTTTTTTCACATTTTTATCACACTTTAAAGCTTTGTAAAATATTTTCTATTGGTCAGATTATGACAATATTTTAACTTTTAAGTTCGGCTTAACATATCAAAGAAGAACAGCATTATTTTTGGCAAATATGTCACGATTGATGTAACCTACTGACCCTACTGGGTGCCAGTAGATTACCCCCTGGAACCCCCCCCCCAGATTTCTCCCACCGTATACCCCCCCCCCCATTTTGAAAAGGCATAGGGTTTAATAAGGGTGAGGGATGGGGTTAGTTATAGGGTTAGGGATCCAGTCAGATATAAGATTTGGGATCAGGATAGGATTAGTTACAGAGTTAGGGTTAGGGTTAGAGTTAATCATAGAGTTAGGGATAGGGTTAGAGTAAGTTATAGCATTATAGAGTTAGTCATAGGGCTAAATGGATAGGGTTAGGGTTAGGGATAGGGATAATGTTAGAATCTTTATTCCGCTATAAAATAGAGGTGATGGTTGGAAATTTCCAGGGGGAAATTTCCAGGGTGGGGGGATTTCCGAGGGAGAATTCCGGGGGGGGGGGGTTTGCAGGGGGGAATCTCCTAGACCCGAAAGAGTAAGCATAAAGAATAGTCTAGTGCTTGCTTATAAAGCATCGGCAGATATGTGCAGCATGTTCCTCGAATTAACCCATTAGATCTGAAAACGGTCAAAAACGGCATGTTAGTTTCCGTTGACGGCCAATTTTTAACCATTTCTGATTAAAAGAGAGTAGTTGGTTATAAGCAAGAACTCGGCTATTCTTAATGCTTACTCTTACATTTCAGATCCATTAATGTGACGTGTCTATATATTCAGTAATCAAGCTGTTACACCAACCAACCATTAAGCCATTATCCTTTAAAACTACACTCACCTTCCTTAAGGTATAGGCGTCAGCTATGAACTAAATACTATGGACATCATGACATACTTTAACCTTTATCCAGGCACTATTGAATCATATACATTTTATCTAGCTTGCATGGTAGCTGGGTTCAAATCTTGAAGATGTGGTCCCGGACCTAGCGTTATCAGATAGTCATGCCTAAGATAAAGACACACATTAATCAGCCTTGTCAATGCCAGCGAAAGTTGAATAAGCTGTTTTTGAATATTCATAAACTTGTGACCTGAGAGATAGCCTTGAAGATAACAGGTTAGCGACACCTACCTACCGCCTATATGAACTCTAGGGTATGGGTCAAATGTACACATTTATATATTCAATCTTTATCTAAACCTATTAAGATTAGTATAAAGCTTTTCATAATACTATATTTGAGGTCATTGTCAAGAACGTGGATGCCATGTATTGCCTGTCTTTTGGAGTGTATTGGGTGCCATTGTCAAATATATAGCTTTATAATACAGTTGGCTGTAAAAATATTGTTTATGTTATAAACAATGCTGTGTAAAACATATGGTGCTATAAAGGCAAACCCACCGAACGCATACCGAGACATCCATCAATTGGGAACCCCCTCTCCAGGCCTGCTGGAAGTATAATGGGGTGTTCGCATGTGCTAATGCCATACATCAATTGGCCTTCCTGTCTGTCTGTCTGTCTGCCTGCCTGCCTGTCTGTCTCTTTCTCTCATGTTGTCTCAGTGTATCAATTCTCTTTTTCTCTGTATCCTCCCTCCCTCTCTGTCTGTCTCTCTCTCTCTCTGCGGTTAACTATTTTCCTCTGTCTGTCTCCCAGTTTTTCTGTCTGTCAGTCTCTCTATTGATCTGTCGAAATCAGACTGACCATAGGAAAAAGACATAGGAAAGCCACTGAGCAACCCTCACTTATCAGTCTAAGCACTACTTTAGTAGCAACCAAATTTAAGATGCGGAATGGCATGGATACAACGTTTTACATAGAGCAAGTGAATTGACAATCCTTTGATAAGTGTTTGTAAGTATAATGTCAACATGGTCAATCCTGTTAAGTACACCCTTGACCCAACATCTGACATTCACTAATATTCCCGCTAGGAGATATATAAAAAAAGGTATGGCCTAACTAACAAAGTCTATCATTGTATGATTAGGCCATGTCTGGTAAAGCTGATATGAGCCGTCCTATAAAATAGATGTGCCCAGTTTTATATGGAATTTGACCTCTTCAATTTGTTAACTCATGATCTCTTCGTATGTGGGTGCCTATCTGCATCTACAGTACTGCTTGAACTTTGGAACTTTCCTTGTACTTCTACAGAAGGACTTTTTTTTCAATATTGCTAATCAATATTATTTAGAAATGCCCTCGAGATCTATCCATGGGGGAAGGGTTTCACTAAGGCCAAATAAAAAAAAGGTTTTTTTCCAGTAACCCGACCGACCTTAGCAAAACCGGGGCAAATAAAACTTTTTTTGGTGATTTTGAAGAATTTTGTCTCATTTTTTTTTCATATTTCAAAGAAATTTTCATTACTTTTTGAGGATGTTTCCTGTATCCTTTTCGTGTTCTTCCCCTCTCTCATAGTTGCCATTTTCCCAT
This sequence comes from Acholoe squamosa, assembly GCA_949317995.1. Lineage (NCBI taxonomy): Eukaryota > Metazoa > Annelida > Polychaeta > Phyllodocida > Polynoidae > Acholoe > Acholoe squamosa. The sequence goes on from OX439044.1 coordinate 59,533,780, forward strand.
CATTATTTTACAATGAAATCAGAGAATTCGATACATCCATTGATATGTGCCCTAACATTTCCTATATAAATGTAAAAAAAAAAAGAAGATAATCCGACCTACCGACCCTAGCTATTTGAGCTATGTTACTGGAAACACACCTTTTATTTTCTTGGCCTAATTTCAGTTGGAAGGTAAAAATGACATTTGGCATGGTCGTCGGTTAAATAATTCTACGTCTGGGATATAAACCTGTCTAAGGATAGAGAGGAGCTTTAAAGTTCCCCTACAGGTGTCATCATAACTAATGGTTAGCGCCATAAAGTAGATATAATATATCAGCATTGATCACTTCATATTTTTTTTTCTGTCATGAACATCATCATCACTGTATAAAAGGTTCTACCATAGGCAGGAATAAAGGGCATCTTTATCCCATAGAGTTCAATGTTAACCAAAACGAGGCTAGCAGGGCTTAATCCTGGGATAATGCCCTGAGGATAATGCCCTCTCGGACCAATGACGTCATACCAGCGATAATTCAAGTTAATATACTAAAAATAACCTATGGTAGAACCGAAATTGAGCCTGATATGTCAGGCATTATCCCACAATCATGCCCAGCCCTCGGGCATGACCAGGGGCTGCTGCACAGCCTGACCTGGCCATGCCCTCGGGCTGGGCATGATTGTGGGATAATGCCCTCCACACCAGGCTCAATTTCTTAGATATATCATAGGTCCAGATTTCAGCAAGTCTGCCCAGATGCCCACTGCTTCAAGGGGCATCCATTATTCAATGCGTGGAGTTTAGTGGACTTTCTCCTACAAGACGTTTACCCTTATTTTATCTGCCCTTTTGGAGGGTTTGGGAATATTTCGTCAATGAGAAATCTGTCTGTTGTTTTGTTGGAACAGGCATTTTCTATGAAGCGCTGCACAGCAAAGAGGGCATTTCAATATGTGCACTTCTCCCATCCCAGTCCCTACCTCTATCATGGTCACCCCATAAACGCAATCTACTAAAAAAATAGAAATGGACCAACGTCTCATGGATTTTTTTTTAACTTACTTTACGTAAAATCTGTATATTCACCACCTCATAATAATGCCTACAAAGCGACGTGACCACCGTCATTCGTGTCCTGAATAATTATGTTAGTTCCCTCTTGTTAGCGACCTTGCATGAATTTCAAACCCTTTGGTTAAAACAGGAGTCATGTAAGCCATACCAGAATGCTTAAGTTTCAGACCAGACACAGCAATGAATCAGCTATTGTGATGTTACGTGAGTACAATAATGATTTATGGGTCAATGGAAGCCATTGTGTGTCAGTAATTAAGTTGAACGTCCTGGGGGCCACTTCTTAGCACACTACGACTGCAGCCTCCAAGTAGTAACAAATCACCATAGGAATAGCATTGGTATTTCAAGTCGTAGGGCTGAGTGCATTAAGAAATTACCATCTGAAAACCTCCAGGCCCAAATATTGTATAACAAAAGTAGAAGATTATAGATTATTTCAATATATTTTCAGCTCTTAAAGCTTACATTTTAACAGTCCCACTCTAAATGCAACCATCGATACTACACTTCGAGATGATGCTAAAATATATTGAGTAACACCTTTATTAAGTTTAGTTCCAAAAGAAAACCTGTCTAAATGTGGTCTCTACGCATCACCACGTTGTTAACTGATATGAAACCGTCCTCCACCCTGAGTTCTCAGACTACCCAGGTAACACAAGCTGCTACCTGCCAGCTCTTCAATGTTTCCCTAGTAACCTGGGCCCATCTTGTTGATTGCCTTATAGATACCAAGACCTTCTTGGAGACGGTGAATGGCATCGTGAGAGAAATATGCCCTACCGATATAATTACAGGTTGAACCAAGAGGTCCCTGATGTAGAATAGGTCAATGGGTGCATCTATGTGTATCAAAGATCCAGATGTCAACTCATGCACTGTGTTTTAAAATATCATGATTAATACACTCAAATAATTATGTTTCCGTCAACTAATTAACATCAGGTGATGTCAAAGGCATTCATTTCCTTCTCTGGTGAGATATAATATCCCTGCAATAATGATAACCATATTGATCCGTGTCAATGTCGGCCAATATTAAATACGAAATCCGACACATATTAACTAACTTCAACTTTTAAAACTTGTGTACCCAACTTAAGATGTAATAACCTGTAACATTGCCACACTTTACCAATAAGTTCCACGGTGTAAGTATATCAAGGAGTAAATTCAAGATGTGCACGTGAGGAATAACAAAAACTTCTACCCACCTGTGTGCTCTAATGAGTGCAAACCCAAGGAGTGTCAAGCCTACCTTCAAGCAAGAAAAGTAGTCTTTTAGGAGGATCTGCCACATATGGGACTGCATATAGCCTAGATTATGACTTGGGGATTCAATAATGAGAGATCACCCCACATCACGTGACTTCTGTGGGCCCACACAAGGCCCTGCTGTCATCACCTGTCACTGATAACGTCTTATCTCTGTGCCTTAAGTAGGTGACCAACACAGCTAGTGGCATATCTTAAGGTGGTTCCTGACCTAAGACGAAGTCCCACTTTTATAACGATACAGGGTCTGGGGATTCAGAGTCTAGAAAATGCACTTTGGGCTGTGGATGTGTGAACCTTGACCTCCTCCCTATGATTTATATTCGGTTAAACATAGTGTTGGAATAGTAATCTGTAAGGTAGAATTTGTATGATGCAGAATAATTGGGCATCTTACAAAGTCCAAACATGATCACGGGCACCAACGGGCTATTGATAATGGAACTTAAAAGATGTGGGCTGAATTAGGAACCCTTCAGGTGGGCTGTTCTATGTTTAGAAGCCCATCCTTTATTGGTTACTATGACAACCCCACCTTCTACTTCTATAGTCAGCAAACACCAGAATGTATTTTGATTTAAATCGTTATTGAAAGAAATGTGATTCCCGAGCTTCCAATACATTACCTTAATTATATATGTCATTATAGCGGAGAGCAGCAGGTATATCAGGAGGGTGTTGCTTGTATGCTAAATAGAGCTGGGAGTAGTTGCGCTCTGCTTCACCATTCAACTTCCATTTACATTATATGTCTGAAAAGGGCCCTCTGTTCCGGGCCCTCAACAATAGTTGATTTCCTTTCTTTCAATGAATTTTTCAGTTGTTAACACATAGATAATGAGAATAATGATACATGTAAAATGGTGAGGATGAAAAAACACAAAGAATAAGAATAACAAAGGAAAATAATATGTACAAAGTGAGGTATACCATATATACAGAGATAATCTGATCCGGATAAGAGAAAATTACTATGATGACAGATTTTCATCCACCTAGTATTCATTCAAGTTTAATATTTCCTTATTAGGGCTTTCTAAGCTTATAAGGGGAACTTATGGTTTAATAATATGAAGAAAAACAGCAGCTGCTTCTGTCATAGCAAGACAATGATGAGAAGTCTCATTGAAGGTATGAGAAAGGGGTACAACGTCATATGATGTAACCATTGATGGAACAATGACAACTCTTATTAGCAAACATTGGCAGAATTAACAGACAGGAAGGACAATACTCCAAACTCCCTCCTATGTTAGAACATATACTTCAACCATACTCACATAACAGTCACTCATAGCCACACAAATTTTTAAAAATCAAGAAGTTGAAACATTCCGGTAGTAAGTCCTACAATAACCATAAGAAGTGGGTGGTAGGTTTGGTCATTACAACCCATCCCCCCCCCTACTTCTCAAAAATCTAACAGACAGCAAAAACAGGTGAGGTCATTACAACCCATCCCCCTTTTGCTGACTGAAGCCCGGCCTGAGATGAAACAATGATCAGGAGGCAGGTGAGGTCATTGCAACCCATCCCCTCCCAATCACCGTTCCACCCAGGCCAGACTAATATCAATAACCGGATATGTAGAGTCAAATGCATTAAGATTCAAGAGTAGCAGTTGCTGACGATACAGCTGGTTTCATTAAGTTACCAATTTTCACAATCCTATGCTTAAAGGCTACTTTATTGGGACTACACTGATGCCAAGCAGTCAGGTTATTCCATAGCGAGATGCCTCTGCTTAATGGAGAGTTTAGATAGCCTCTGTTCCGGGCCCTCATCAAATTGAAGCGTATTTTGTCCTCAGACCGCAATCTTTCCCCCCTTCGCTACCATTGAATCAAAGATCCTAGAAATCCTCCATTTATTTTGTCTGGAGGGCAATTCTAAAAAGCTGACGATCCTTTTGTAGTCATGTCATGCATTAGAAACAATCATTTTAGTAACAGAAGACAGCCATATTTCCAAATAATCATACATTTCCAGTGTTACATATGCCGATTTTATCCAAAAATTATGCAGTTAATGTCAGTTATAAGCTTGATAAGACCTCATTAGATGACCTTTGTGTCCTGATGAAATGTGTAATTCCATATCGTGAGTTTTTAAGAATCACCCTCCAGGTGTACTTTATAACATCTAGAATACGATTTCGAAAAGAAAAGTAGGGGTTCCCATGCTACTTTTTTTACATTGAATTTTTAAAAATAAAAGTATTTTGATTTTCACCTAAAAATTAGAATAAAAATCTCTTGAGTTTGAGATTTTCTCTCTGTATTGATCATCAAAAATAGACATATGAAACTTCACATGATGAATGATCTAATTGCTAAGAATTTTCGTTTGTACCTCAATTATATTGCATTCTGGGTAAAGTTCTCATATTTCGGTAAAAGATCAGATACATTTCCTATTATTTCACAGCAAAAACCATCAGAATTCCTATTTTCAACCACTAGATTTTTCTTAAACTTTTTCTATGTATTCTTCAGATAATTTGCCTTTAAATGACAGTCATTTTGATATGGGGTCCCATGCATTATTTCATAGTTTTGGCCATTTGAATTAAAAAAGATAGACCATTTTCAGCACAACTTATATATCGATAAGCTCTAGTATTAGCTAAATTAGAGGTTCCCACTACGATTTGAAAATGAGCCGTCGTAGCATTGTAAGAAATGATATCCAGACGCTTTCAGTCTACACAATCTAATCAGGGGAATAGACTTACAAGGTTCAAGCCGCACTGCTCCTAGACTACTCACTGCATACAGTGCCTATAGCTAAAGATGGTTCAAAGAGCATGAAATTGTTTTGGCGCATACCCGATGGTTTCCAGTGCGTACTACTTTGTGGCTCTAATAAAAAAAAAAGAGATTTTTTAAAGAATATCTGAACACTGCTTGCAACACATGTAGTTTAAAATTTCATCCCATGGCCAGTATATCAATTGAGAGGGTGATTCATAAAAACGGACGATGTAGAATCGTTATTTTTCTAATCAAGTTGATGGCTGTTATGCCTACACCATTTTAAGTATCAATTTTGCATATAATAGTAGCAGACATGAACATTTAACGTCTCAATTGACAGTTCTATAAATATGAGCATAATGCATTTTTGAAAGATCGGGACCTCTAAGCACGTCAAATTACCTAGGCGGTCTTATTGTAAACTTGAGTTTGGATTTGATATGGTTGAGCCACTCCCTGGAGAAAAAAAAAACCCTGAGGATTTCATATTTGTAAAATTGCAAAAGAATTATAAGTTTTGTCAGAAGCCAAAGACCATCTTCTGCTCTTTACTCTTGTTGAAAGGTATTATTGTACACCATTAAAAGAAAACATTAAATCATTTGTGATGTCCATCATAGTGAAGCATGAAAGTGGCAGTTGTTACTAATAATGTTCAGAAATCGTCTGTGAAATAAATACTGAGCAAACAGAAACATATGTAAAACCTGCTGTCAAATTTAGTTGGTGCTGAGAGATGCGTCCTCTTCCCTTTGTACTGTTTCAAGAATTAATAACCCAATTTTAGCAGAGCATTTGACTCATGGTACTATAGTGGCCCTTATAAGCGCCTGGGCGCTCATTAATTTAAATGCCACTATACCCCCGGCTCTTATATTAGACAGGCGCTTATTTAAATACTGCTTTCAGTGGTTAAGATCAATTTTAGTTCACCTCTACCCCGGTGCTTATTCAATACCGGCGCTTATTTGAGACCCCGGCGCTTACGGTAGGTCCAATTATAGCCGAGAATATTTGGCACATATTCAGCCTATTCTCATCCCTGTGAAATCCTGGATTGAAACTGTAATATGAGTCCAGGCACTGCCTCAATTACCCTTTGATCCCAAATAGATCAGAATTACCAAACATTGCAAGAAGAAACAGTTAATAACGGGGAGTATCATCGTGACAAACAGATGATAAGAACTACAGTCGGGTTTTCTAACATTCAAACTAACGAGACCAGTCACCACTCCATTGGCTAAATTTGAGTCAATAGATTGCTTGTTAGAATTACGGCGGCTCACATTTCCCCCTAAACAATTATTAAATAGTTATATTGTTCCGGACAAACACTGTCTTTCATTGAAAGAAGGACTGACTCAAAGGTTAAAAATGTTCCAAACCGAGAAGGTGAAACAAGCTTAAATTGATCAGCTAATTATCAAATAAGGAGTTTTCTTATAGGGATGCTAATTTGCTGTTTTGCCAAAACATCCTTCAAATAATGTTTTGGTCAACTATGTTAACTATGCTAAGAGCCATTCTCCAACACGTTAGAACACAAAGAGAAATAATAGAAAATAGGAATAGACACTATAATAGTTTTAGTGGAAACATTGATTTCCACTGAGGAACATTTTGCTGAATATAGCTGTTAGATAACATGGTAACATGATAGATAATCATCATAACAATATTGTGTGACCTTAAAATAAGACTCTTTTAAAACTATTGATGTAAGAAAGTTTTAAGAAAAATAGCTGGAAATTTTCTTGCAAACATAGGTGGGATGCATTTTGGCAATAGTGACGTCATCGCTTTCCTTTATAGTGACACATTATTTTACTGACCAAAAGTAATCTCTTCATTTGACATAAATGTCATAAACATTGGCTATTATGAAAATACGGTAGTGTTTTTCTTAAAGTCTCAGTCTCCTAATCTAAATTTAGGCCCAAATCAGGCCTCACCTGTTTAAAAGATAAACACCAGCTTAAAGGAAAATGCCTTAGTTAAAAACAAGACAAAAGAATCTAGACAAAATTATTTGTTTTCTATATACATTAAGACAGAACCTATGTATATGAATTTAACCCAAAGTTTGATCATCAATTTTGAAAGTTCATGACCCAAAACTAGGATAATAATTGTTATGGTTTGCATTTCAGTAAATCATGTTGATAATGTCTGATATCTCCTATTGGCTGACAAAATATTATAGGTCTAGTTCTGGAATGTAGGGATTATAAATAATTTTCAATCCTATAACTCATGTATGTATTATGATACTGAATTCTATCATTTTAGCACCTCATTCACCCATACCACTAGTTAGAAGCCTCTCTGTAGCAGTTGTGTAGAAAGGGGTCTGTAGAACTGCTAAATGTTAGAACACTGCTTACTGTTACAATAACATTTAGCAGTCACCCATCCAACTACTAACTGTAACAAAAAGTTGCTATCTATTTCAAGCATCCAACTGCTATGTGTTACAATTTCTGCTAACTGGAACAAACTTGCATCATCTTGTGAAGGGACATGGAACGGTTATCTGTTACAATAATCTGTAACACCAAAGTAAACCCAGCGTAGGTGAATCACATTCACAAAGCAGTCTTAAGTAGAGGACCGGACTATCATATTTATGAGCTTTATTTTTGTATAAAAGTTAGTTCTATTTTATCAAACGTGGGTCACCATATAGATGTGCCTATGTCCCTTAGTGATTCTGCACATAAAAGATACATGGTAGTAAAGTGTATGTGGGGTTTTAGCTGCCAAGTGTAAAAATAGCCTGAGGCAAGGAAGGAGGGTAGATGCCAAGGGCATCAACGAGGTGTAGGGGATAAGAGGCATTGCGGGAGTGGAGTAGCATGGAAATGAAAAAGTGGGAGTTGGATGGGTGACTGCTAAGTGTTATGGTCACAGTTAGCAGTGTTGCAATACTTAGCAGTTCTACAGGGTCCTTTTATCTTGCGTGAATTCAATAAGGCCCTTTACTCTCTCACTAACTGATTAGGTTTGAGCACCCAGACAGCCCACGGTGTGTCTATTTAGAGGGAGGGAAAGAGGGCACTTTGCAATCTGAGCAATTTACTACATCATACATCATGTCCAAACAGAAAGCTATCTTATCCTAACCCCTCTAGCCCTTAAGTGCTGCAGAGTGCATTAATATATAATATCCGTTCCTCGTCACCACTGGTTGACCAGAGACTTAGTATGATGCTCTAATGCAGTGTCATTGACAACTGCATCATCATGTTCAGGAAAGAAAAAAATAGTTCTACAAGCGGCTTTCAAATAGTAAAGTCTATTTCCTTTCCTAGATTAGCAGCAAAACTCAGTAGGTCTTTGGTAAGTGATAACTTTTCAGGCAAGCGGAAATGACTACATCTACTAGCCTTTGCTGAATAAGTAAACTAATGGATCATTCACCGGTCTCAACTTTTGTGTTTCATTTGGGTTTGTGACTGAATATAATAGAAATCAGTGCTAGTGGTGATGATTTATATTGAGTTCTGACATCAACTAGGCTTTCAGATATGAAGATCTAAAACTTTCTGCCAATGTGGCGGTTGTCGTTTCAGACATTATACAATATTTAACTTGAGCAATTTGTAGCAAGACACTAATTAGGCACCAATCTACTGGGTATGATTATCACTGGATATATGATAAAGCAAGGTTATACTATTTAAACTTCATAGCTTTGAATGGGCTTTGTGTCTTGCACAACTATTAGCCATGCATCTAACCCTTTAATGATCCCTGGTGAATACTAACATGGACAGGCCTATAGGATTAATACAATCCTGAAAGTTGGTATGAAGAAGCTTTATTTCAGTGTTTAAAGGTTGGTTGGCCAGGGCTGCATAAATGCATCAAAGGAACATTCATACCTTGGGGCACTATGTCATCTTTATAGGGTAAAAAGGAATTTGAGTGGATTACAGCACACTGCACAAGGTCAATGAAACAGCGTCAAATTCAACTTCCATGTTTGTCACATATTTTAGGCTAATTATACTAGTTAGTAAAGACATTAGATAATTCATGCCTTTGTCGACTTGGACCCGGAATAAACTGTTATCTAATTTCTTGTTATCTTTTGATTGGTGTTAATTTGGAAGTTGATATTAACTAGGACCCAGGTGCACATGGTCGATCTAGTGTGGGGACGAACTGGTTGGTTGAACTAAAGAATTGTCAATTCGAAAGTTTTTGATCATTGAAAGCCAGTTATCAAGGAGCATTTAATGGCATCTAATTGTACATATACCAGCTTTGCCTGTTAGATTCGCCTGTGAAAGCCATAAGGAAATGTAGAATAACAGTGTAGTGGGTTCCTACAAAATCTTCAGTCACATAACATGTTAGGGCCAAATAAAAAAAAATGTGTGTTTCCAGTAAACCGACCGACACTAGCAAAACAGGGGCAAAAAAACTTTTTTTTTTTGTGATTTTGAAGAATTTTGTCTCATTTTTTCATATTTTAAAGAAATTTTCATTACTTTTTGAGGATTTTTTCCTGTATCCTTTTCGTGTTCTTCCCCTCTCTCATAGTTGCCATTTTCTCATAATTATTTTACAATGAAATCAAAGAATTTGATACATCCATTGATATGTGCCCTAACATTTCCAATATAAATGAAAAAAAAGTTAAAAGAGAAAAGAAATCCGACCTACCGACCCTAGCACTTTGAGCTATGTTACTGGAAACACAGCTTTATTTTTTCTTGGCCTAATTAGTACAATCACCCAGATATTATAAGCACTGGAAACGGGACTACACTAATATTCTATCATTCATGGATACCAGAGAGTCCCAAGATAATCGTTCATGTGTTTTAGATTTAATGGTGAAATCCTGTATTTTATATTTACGTATCATGTTTTAGATATAATGGTGAGATCCCTTTCTATGGTGAGATCTCGTGTCTTCTATTTCTGTCCCGTGTATTAGAAATTCTCATGCGAAATAATTCTGTCTCTTGTTTTATATTTTTAGACTTGTCCCGTTTCTTATATGCTGTTTCTTGAAAATTGTATAGATTGAAAAAAACAACAACAATAAAGAAGACGGTACCTGGCTTAGGTGGGATTTGAACCCATGACATGTAATAGTGTGAGTGGATGCCATTGGGCCACATAGACCTTGACTGTCTTCAGTTATAAGGACAGGGTTAGATAGCTGGGAGCTTCATCTTGTGTCTTAGATATGTCCCGTTTCTTAGGTTTCCTTGTGCAGGAAGGATTTTGACTTGTGTCTTAGATATGCCCAATCAATGTATTTCTAGACCAAATACTGGTCCTCAACTTATTAACTGCTACCTTGACCTTGCTCAGGCATGCACTACACTGCTATAATGCACTCAATGTCACTTCTATAGTGCAGCAGTGCACCACCAGCCATTTTATAAAGGAATCTTAGATGACATTTAACGAATTGACATTTGCAATTTGATCACTAAGGGTGGTGGTGTAGTTAAGTAAAGAGAGAAGCATTTGCAGAATATTGATCAGACACGATAAAAATCAAAGCTTAAATAAGAAATTCTATTCCATTTAATTATGATTAATGTCTCTATGAAATGCCCAAATGTCTCCCAACCCCTTAATCTACAAACAGTAAATCATGCATAATGACAGTAATGCTAAGTCCTACAAGTATCTAGGACAGTAGGCAAGCCCTCATATATCTGGATGTGATATCGGTTAAGTTCCAATATTTTATACAGGGCTTAGTTGGTATTTGCCTACTTATTATCTTTAGCACTCTGCAACAAAATTGCCACTTTAGGTCCATCTGGGTTAGGCTCTTGGAGGACGATTACAGGATAATTAATTTATGCCTCTAAATGAAGAATTTGATGTTGGGAGCTTGCACCGACTGATCGTTATGACTGGAAACCTGCATTTCATGGCCTCTTGACAGTTAACTTTACTAAATAAATCTAAAATTATCTTTCTATTCCTATACTTGATAATCCAGTGTGGCATTTCTCTGCAACATTACTTGGCATTGTTGAGAAATGCCTCCCAGTTTCAGACGTACCATTATAGCTCAAGTAAAAGGCCCATCCTGAGTTGAGAGAAAATGTACTGCTAAACGGAATGCTCTGGTGCTTAATCTTGGTTTTGATATCCTCATGTGCATGACACACATTATATATGAGGTATCCCTTTTTACTTATTTCAAAGTTGTTTCTCATATCAGTAGTTGTCTTATGGGGTGCACCTCTGATACACTAGTTTACTAACTAGTTGTAGCTCAATGTAATTGGGAATCATTTTACCACAAATGCCAAGTATTAATGGACCCCACAAATGCATTTTGGACCTCACACAACTTCTTTATAAGTAATACAAGTGGCTCCCTGATAGGAGCAACATTAATGAGAATGTTTGTCTTTTTTTTTAAAAAAAAAAAGGTGATGTCTTATTAAAGGAGAGGAAATGTCTATTACTTCATTTCATGTTTCAATGTCTTCTGATCATCCGTTTTTTTCCCCTAAAGTGGTTTATGCCTCATGAATCCCATTTCTTATCACCAGGGAAATACATAAAGATAAGGTAGTTTGACAGCCTGTAGAATGTTTACATATATTTTACTCTTGGCTCTGCTATCCCAAGGGGCCTGTGCAACAATATAGTATAATCCCATCCCTGGCCCATACATCAAGACATTGCAGCATGTTAAAGCCCCATGTACACACTAGACACACTGAGTTAAACTATTGAGTGATGTTCTTTGTTGAGACTTGATATTTGGAATGAACAGGTGTCCCAGAACAGAATACTCAGAGGTTTTTGGACACTGATAGATATTCTGATGGGAAAGAAACAGAAATTGTTACGCTGATTTGTGGGGTCCTCATTAAAAGTTTTTGACCTTCTTTTATTTACTTTTCATCTGGATCTGAAATAAAATGATACACCATAATAAAAATCGAAAGTGTGTTTAATAGAAAACACAGGTACTTGTTTAGTGTGCAGTGACAGTGATGCCTACTCTTTTCAAAGCCAGACTTTTCAAAGGAATTCCTGGGGTCCATTTCCCCTTTACACACCTATGGGAATGTGTTGTTGGAAGTATGCATAGAGTGTGTGCCGCCTTTAGCTACTCTATTGGCTGAGTGGCTCGTTTATAGATGACAATAACAATATTTGGTGAGAAGGTCAGTGGGAGGGCTCAAAGTAACCCCCAACCTGCATGGAAGGTGGCCCATGCTCTGGAGTAGATGCTTCTGTTTATACTTCACATATTTATACTGGAGGAAATTGGATTAGCACAGTTTGATATATTGCCAAAATGGAAAAGATGACTGAATAATCAGACAAAAAACATTAGAAGTTTGAATGCTGTATCCTTGCTGGGAGTAAACATTTAGATAATTTTGTTTTTTTGCAGTACTGACAGTGTACAAAGGTCCCTCTTATCCAAGTGTGAAACATAGGGACCCTAACCAATAAGGCAACTGTTAGCAGATCATACTCTAGTGAATTCCATTTCTTAGACAATTCAGACCATGTTTAAACATGTCCCTTTCCTACAAGATCCTTCCAAATCATAGGGACTTTTTTTCTTTAATAGGAACATACTAACAATATACATGCAGTTCTTCATTAACAATGAGGAATTACCACAGAAATTTCCACTGTAATGTGTCACATTGGTCAGACCATTTAGAACTCACCGAAGGATATTTCATGACTCAGGGTCATCATAGACAAGTAGGCCGTATTCTGCCCACCCTATATATCTTGATGCCAACTGGCAACTTGTGACAGTAATTTATCCTTTCTGTATTATTTAACTGACAAATGAAAGGTTCTTCTCTTTATGGTTTATTTCCTAATATAGACCATATCACGGCAGTTTTAAAACAGGTTCCAAAATCATCTTGAAACTCTCTTAGTTTGGGTTTTGGGATTTTTTGCTTTGAATCTTTGAATGTTTTTTGGAGAGTGAAAATGTTCTATTTCATGCACAGTATATTTCGAGACAAGCCTCCAAATTTGTTTCCTCTGGGAACTGGTTTTACTCATGTGAACACTGATGTCATATACTAGATTGTAATAGTAACAAATCTAAAGGTTTATTTAGAATCTCACAGACATCCCCACAGAAATCTTATCCACAATTAGGTTTATGTATATATGTGCGGACTATGTGTGGCTAACAATGTAGAAATAACATTTATGCAGAGGTCATCTGCACATCCAGTGTTCCCTATTGTTCATGTGGTTCGTTCTTAATGGAAGCCATGATTAAGGAGTATATCTAAGTGAGGAAACATCTGCAGGTAATGTGTTAACTCTCAAACTCTTGTTCCCAACTCACGGGAATGGGCCTCCCTCCAGGAGGCACCACAGAGTTAAACAAGTAATTTTGAAAAACAAAAATTGATAGTAGGGTATGTTTTGATAGGGAAGGCAGTAAACCTATTTTGGAAGTTCTATTTCCATTGAAAACATTCCATATTTGGAATGTAAAAAGAACATTGTAGAGCCAAAATGACTGTTTTGGTTAGTAATGGTTATACTGGCAACACTAATTTTGTTCCAAATTGAAAAATCAAAGAACTCATTCGATAAATTTCTAGACAGAGATCATTTTAGTGAAAACAAAACGCAAATACACCATTTTTAGATCAAATATTATGAGCAAAAACATTTAAATGGAAGCACTTTTTTGCCAATCAATATCTCTTGATAATTAGACATAGAGCCTATTCCCAATCTGAATAATGATGGTCATGCAAATTTCAAATGTCATTTCTCCAAAACTGTTCTAGGTATCAACTAGTGTGATACACCATTGGAAAGCTCATGACTTCATGATTAGAAAGACTTTTTCCTATAGCGGTCCCTTTACTATGGCTCTCCATTATGAGGAAGTATTAGGGGAGGGGGTTGTCCAGAAGGTGTGGGCATAGGGTAACTGTTGGCGATGATCCCCCCACTTGTAGTGAGGAGAGCGTGTGAGTAATGAGCCTCAACTACTTATCTGGGAGCGGCAGGGTCTGTCCCTGACACTGACGGGAAAGTAAGGGACCACATATGTAGATTGGTTTATGGCATAAAACACCGAAATGTCAGAAGGCAGCACCTTTTTATTTTTCTACTCTAAAGTAGGTAAATCAGGATTGTAAATAAAATGGATGTATTTAACTGACACACTAGGGCTTACGACTATATATATATATATATATATATATATATATATATATATATATATATATATATATATATATATATATATATATATAATAGTGACAAGAATTACTGTATATTTACACTAATTCATGTCACTATGAAATATACCTTGAGTAAAAGGTATTGATGCTAAAAGGTTCTGATGTTAAAAAGACATTCTGGGGGGCTGGATTTTGATATTCTCATGTGTATGCCACGCATTATAGGGTAGGAAAGGGTAAGATGCCCTTTGAAGTAAAAGACCTAGATGAGGCATCTTTGTATTCTTATTTCAGAGTTCTTCTACATATCAGTAGCTGCTTTATTAGGTGCACTTCTGATATGCTGTATAGTAGCTGTAGTTCAATCTAACCAGGGAACCATTTTACTACAAGGGCCACATAATTATATTAATGGACCCCACAAAGGCGTTTTGGACCCCCGCCAACTCCTTTATAAGTGATACAAATAGCTCCCAGATAGGAGCAATGGTTATGATATAAAGGGTGTTTTCTGAAAACGGTGATGTATCAAAGGAGAGAAAATCCCTATCACTTTATTTTCATACTTCAATGTCTTCCCAGCATCCGGTTCGTCCCCCAACTGCGGTTTATGCCTCATGAATCCGATTTCTTATCACCGGGAAAATACAGAAAGATAAGGTAGTATGACAGCCAGTGGCATGTATACATAAATTTTCCTCCTGCCTCTGGTATCTCACGGGACATGCAGCCAGACACCACAGTACAACACCATATATATATATATATATATATATATATATATATATATATATATATATATATATGATACTATCCCTGGCACATGAATCAAAATACCACACAATGTTTAAGCTACATGTACATCCTAGCCTCACTAAATTTAACTATTAATTGATGTTCTATGTTGAGTCATGATAATTATTTGGGTTGAGTAGGTGTCTTAGTGCAGAATATTCAGAGGGTTTCGTACATTCATAAATATTCTGATGGGAAAGAAACAAAAGTTGTTGCATTGATTTGTCCGGCAGTCAGTGGGATTTTGACTCTTACTTTTCATCTGCATCTGAAAATGATACACCATTGAAAAATAGGAAAGTCTGTGCAATAGAAAAGACAGGTATTTGTCACCAAAGGTTACTAGTGTGCACGGAATATGACCAAAACATTCAGTGACAGTGATCATCGATGTTACTCTTTTCAAAGCCAGACCTTTCAAAGGAATGCCTGTGGTCCATTACCCCCTTACACCCTATGGGAATGTGTTTCTAGTAGTCTATTGCTGGATACATAGTGTGTGTTCTGCCTTGGGCTACTCTATTGAGTAGCTCGTCTATAGATGGGAATAAGACGTATTGGGTAAGAAGGTTAGTGGGTGGGCTCAAAATAACCTGCTTGGAAAGTGGACCATGCTCTGAAGAAAAACCTCTGCTTGTGTTTCATGTATTTATACCAGATGACATTGGATTAGCACACTTTGATGTATTGCCAAAATGGAAAAAGAGAATAAGAGATCAGGAGGGTAATTCTAAAAAACTGACGACCTTTTTGTGGCCATGTTATGCATATATAAACAATCATTTTAGAAAGAGAAGATAGCCATATTTTCAAATGATTGTACATTTCCAGTGTTACATATACATAATCCATGCAGAGATTATGCACAAATATCAGTTATGAACTCGATTAGACCTGATTTAGAGACTTTTGTGTCCTGACGAAAATTGTAATTCTATATTGTGAGTTTTTAAGAATCACCCTCCAGATAACAAAAGATACTAAGGGTGGGGAAAACTTTATTTGCTCAGTAAATGTTTCAATATTCTTTTGCAACCCTGACACTGCTGCATGCACAAGTTTCTAATTACTCAATTGTGAAACAACCAGTCAGACCATTGTTTACAAATGATACTGAGGTGAATTCCCTTTTCAGGCAGTTCAGAGTCATGTTTCAAAATGCCCCTACCCCACAAAATCGATCCAAAGCAGAGCAACATTTGTTAAAGTATGTAATCACAGTATATTGCTAATATTCATAGCTGTCTATCACAGAAATTTTCCCTTGAATGCCTCATATTGGTTAGACTATGAAGAACTGTAATGGGGATAGTTCATGACTTAATGTCATCATAAAAAAGTAGGCCATATACTTCTAGACGGTACTTAATATGGCTTCCCTATCATCTTGATGCTCCCTGGCAGCCCTGACAGTTATGGCTCCTTCCTGCACAATGGTCCAATTAACTGACAAAGATTCTCTCCTTTATGACTTATTTTCCAAGGTAGACCATATCACTGTAGTTCTAAAGCAGGTTCACGAGTCATCTCAAAACTCTTTTAATTTGAGTTTGAAGTCTTTTGTCTGCTTCGAATCTTTGAATATACGTTGACAAGAGAAATAGGTCTATTTCATGCACAGTGTTGCACAGCATGCTTGCAATACTGATTGCTTAGATCACTGATATTTCTCTTGAAAATACTGATTCGTATATGCTAGATTGTAATGGTCACATATTTAAAGGTGCGTTTACAACCTCACAAACACAGACTAGAAGCTTCTTCACAAACAGGCTTATGCACCTCTATGTCTGTTCACTAAACATGGCTAATAATGTGGAAATAACATATAAGTCATGCAGGGGTTATTTGGATGCCCAGTATTCTTTGCACAGTCCATGTGATTCATTCTTAGTGGAAGCCATGATTAAGGAGCATATCTTAATGAGGGGACATGTGAAGGTTTTACATCTCAAATTGTTGATCCCATGGACTGGCTTAAATGCAAATAACATGTTAATTAGCTACAACAAATCCCAGAGGCGGGGGACTTCATTATGGTGGTGATTCCATTTAGCAGACCACCATGAATTACTTTTCCCCTAAAGGGAAACTCATGTCTACCATCACCTCCCAATAAGAGAATCTGTCTCTGAAAGCTTCAATAGGTTAGAATTCCACTGCCAAATGAGGAGCCATTTTGTAGGGTATTGGTGAATACAACCATAGGGGTGGGGGTCGTGGTTTTATCTTATCACTAGGAAACATCCAATAAACAATATCATCAAATAGGGCTGTTGTTCCTTACTATATCAACATGCTGTGGTCACGTTGTAGCAACACTCTAAAGAATGTGTCAACTTTTCATGGATAGGGGCTGTGTACAAATGACATCATGCAGGAGGGGGGAGGGGGGGTCCCACTCCCCATGACCAAGCATGACAAGGGGGGGAGGGTGGTCATGGGCTGTATGACATCATGTCATAAAAAAATCACCACTTTTAACAAGAAAAAAAAGATTTGTAAAGGTAGGGAAGTTTAATGCATTCATCTGATATGAAATACCAATACAGGCATGCTTTCCTCAGACATCCCACTCAAAGAGGATCACTCCCATCAATGTCAGTGTTGGTTGACTAGGCCTACTCTATCCTACCTCTAACCCAGGCCCCGTAACACTTTGAAATACCCTTTTAGTTGGACACGTTTTACCATACATAGGACCCCATGAATAGGTTGATCCCTGCAGGTAAGAAGCTCCCTGGCCATGAGAATTTAGTAGAAAGCTTCAAAATGATCCAAATTATATTCTATATGATTACAATTCAAAAACCCGTTGGTAACTTAAGAATTTCTCATTACATATCAACGGGCCATTCTGTCCTGCAGACATTAATGTTCTGCAGGCTCGGACTGATTTTGGCAGTACCGGATTCCTCAAGAACACAAGGTCTTGAGATTACAGTCAGTCATTCAGTCCCACAGTCTGGTCATTTCTGCAGGCCCAGCAGCAATTTTCACAGCAATGGCCTTGGTCCCACATGTTTTATGGACTGCGAGGGGTGCAGTAGATTTCCATGCAGAGGTGCAGAAAATTTTCTGACCCCTTCCCTTTTGACAGGTTGCTATTTCCCTGGTCAACCCCCTTGTTCTACAATAATTCACAGGCTTTCCTACTGAAAAGGCATAACATCTTTTTGACCCCTCCCCCACCCTGAGGTGTCAAAGTCATTTCTCCCTTGGAAACAAACAACCTTTCTCTGAATGAGACTCTAGGGGTATGCCTTATATGCAGGTTCTACAGTAAAAACTGACTGTTTTGTATGTCTGATTGCAATTGATGGTCTTCTGACAATTTGATCCTTTTCTTTTATCATGTATTAGACTATTGATCTAGACAGGATTTTTTTTCAGGATATTTTGTGACAGGAAATACTTGTGTATGATCAATACCATAGGCATAGTACTCTGTGTATAAGGCACGGAAATTCAATCCACATATAGGGACTCATAAGCTGATGCTGACAGTGTTCGGCATGTTTTTCTGTTCATTAATTTTGTTGATCAGTGCTAGTTCATCTGTTTTATGTTACATGTATCCTTGATTGCCAATTCACACCCATTATGTCCCTTTGAACCATTTCAATTTGTTTATCTAGGCTGTACACTATTCATGCACTTTGGGCAGGGGGGGTATCTCTGCATAATGTCATGTTAAGGGGGGTCAAGTGTTGTATGACAAAACATGACAAGGGGGGGAGGGGGGGCCAAAAATGGTCAAAAAAGGCATGACATCATTTGTACACAGCCCCATAGCTTGCGACAGACAGATGTGGGCTTTATTTATGTTCTTCGGCTAAATGTTTCACAGAAAAAAAAAACAACTTGTCAGCAGCCAGATTCTCATTTGGGTATTTTCATTACTATTCATTTTGTATAATATCATCTTTCACTTAAATTGCCAAAGGCTGGAGCTAAAACTTAAGTACCTCTCTTCCAGCTGTTTATTCAGTATAAACTATGATACGGTCACTCCATCATTGATGTAAAGGCCCACTGACAACCCTTCTTTCAGATAGCAGTTTTTGTCTCAACTAATGATGATCAAAATTGATTCCATTAGTCCTATTTTAATTGGGTAGTTCTGCTGACTGGTGACATAACAAAACCATTATTCTGATTTGGCTGATGAGAGGGAGAGAGTTGTCAAAATCATCTCAATTCCATCTGTGAATGCCCAAATCAAATGGTATGAAAGAGAAGAGGTGACGGGAGACTGCTTTCCCTGAAACCTTCTACCCGAGATATCACCTCCATGAAATATGTCACCTCCATGCATGAACATCCCTTTACAGACAAAAGCTATCATTTAAAGGATCCCTTTATGGGTAACAGTTGTTAAGAGATGCTAAAGGGATATATGCCGTTGGTTCTTAAGGGTTGAGAAGTGGTCGTGTGACTACAAGTCTCCATATAAGGGCGACTGAGGTCATGAGGTCATGAGATCTTGTGAGTGGGAGCCGTTGCTTCAAGAGAGATGGGAGCTGGCGCCGGCCGCCCATTGGCCACCATTATGCTTTGATGATTGCATTTAATAGATCTGGGTAGAAAAGGAACCAATACAACATACTTCAAGCTCTGATACAACTAGAAAATTCTATGCTTCACCATCCACCGGTGACTGATGGTTAGTCGACTGTCACTAGGGGGTTTGTTTTGAATTGACTTGCATCCTAAAGGCCATTTCACCAGATAAAGCAGGATTTGCACACAAATCCCATAGAGTAACGGAAATCCAGGGGTAAAAGGGCAAGGGGCCAACGGCATATAACTTTACACATCCCTGCTGGTGTCAATAAAATGATATCTTAAAGGATACACTAAGTACCTGTAATCATCATGTCAACACCTGGCAGTGATGCTTGTTTTATAAAAAGTGATACAACCTGTTAGTCAGATTCATAGTCATAAGGAATTCCTTTTATCAATGATGAAAAATTATATGGTTAATGAAAAAGTAGAATCCCAAGTTCTAATATAGCCATAGTTCCCTTATGGATATAGCCTTGAAGTACCTGAAAATGTTGCTTAGGCATCACGAAGCACCACAGCAGTGCAGGAGGGCATTTCTCAACATATTCCAACTAGGGATAGGGTAGATTGACCTAAAGACGACCACATACATTGGGTCGTCCACCTGTCACCTTATTTCTCCCACATTTACATTTATTCCCTGGGCCTGGACACCTAATATTATTGAAATAGAGGTGTTATTTTATCCCATGGAATGATCTACTGGGATATATTAAGTAATTGTCATAGTCAATCACTCAAATTGCACCAGATGTATCCTGTTAGATAGAATAACGGCCTAGACGCACAATGCAATCAACCATGATAATAACATTTATAGCAACATAATATTTCTATTAGCAACCACTTCCGTCATTCATTTCTGACAATAAAAGTACTTCCATTGGTCATATCCGTTGAGTAACCACTTCCCTCTTGTTTTCCGACTATAATATGATATCTAATATTTATGATTTTCATCGTCGGCAATGAATGAGAGAAATTAGATAATATTCTGTCGTCACAAAACTTTTCACACACCGCTAATCTGTAGACTGCAGTCCTTCCTTCATAGAGTTCAGTGCATCTTCCCTAGCCCCCCTCCCTTTCGGTAGTCAATTCATGACATTGCACGAAAGTACTTTAATTGAAACTGTCTTGAACACATGATCGTCTTGCCGCATACAAAAATAATATTCTCATTTGAAATAAAAATCTTTCATGACAATCGTTAACTTCCAAGAGTTTGAGTTAAAAAGAAAACAAGCCTTATTCAATGGGTTATAGCATATGCATCTATATATGAGGTTATGAATCGTTGATGATAACAGAAAATGGTGAGATAATTTCTAAATGATCGCAGGTCCGTCAACCTTCAGTAGTACACATAACTATCCCCCATTAACATTATCAAAGGGTTTCATCTTTAGATGAGCTTTGATTATGCAAAGAGATATCAACTATGGTCCACTTGCCGTCAGTAAACTTTCAGAGGTTGTAATCTAAATCTTCCTGTCAAAAATCCCCTTAAACTCTCAATTACAGGGAGCCTAGTTATGTAATTTGAGAGTTATGTCAAATACTTAGACAGGTGATAGGTAAAGCAATTTTGAAACCTTATTTACTTCCGGCAGACTTTTCAACAAGAGCAGCATTTCAATAACTGTTTAGTGCCAAAGAGACTTCTCAACGAGCCAAGTTATCATTTCCTGTATATATATATATATATATATATATATATATATATATATATATATATATATATATATATATATATACATATATATATATATATATATATATATATATAATTATCTTCAATGAAATATTTGAATGGTGGAGATAAAAGCCCTGAAGAATTAAAGAGTATAGAAATAGTTAATGGGGATTGTGTCCTTGGCTAGTTCTATTAACTGCATCTATCTTACGCAATAGTTTACTTGGTCATTTGATTATTAACAGATGGGTCTCCCGGTGGAATTTCTTAACATGTTTAAGGCCCTATTTATAATGTTATTTATTGACTGTTAGTTAATACTATTATGACTCACATTTGACTTCATATGCACTGTTCCATGTGATATAATGTCATATAATTATATAATATTATTGTAAATATACTACTATTGACTTGAAATGTTACAAACAACTCATTGCCACCCACTGTTACCATGGAAATGTTGTATCCAGGAAGTTGATATCATAATTTTACCCATAATGCATTATTTACATTATTGACTTATAACGACTCACGACACACCTTATGTAAATAATTTTGTGAAATACTAACCCTGATGAAGGCCGTATAAGTGCCGAAACTGTTGGTTCAAATTCTACAAAATAAAAGAGCCACCTTTAATGAAACCTAGTTGGAACTTTAGTTGTGTTGTTATTTATAGTTTTACTATAAACCACAAAAAAAGTTCTTAGCATGTTATGACTAGACCTGCCCAGAAGGGCATTTAAAAGTGATAACAATTGCTATTAAAGGCAGTAGATACATTATGGCTTATCTAGAATTGGCCAACATTTTCTCTTGATAACTTAATTTTAGGGATGTGCATCGATAGTCTCATCGGTCAACTGAAATTATGTAGCTCTGGAGGTCATTTTTTAATACACTACACAGCACTATGTTTTGAAATCACAATGATATTCTTATGATCCTTTTGGTACAATTTGGAGGATGCAGTGGTAGTCTGTTAAGAAATGGCCTCCTGCAGAGTAACTATCTATCTATCTATCTATCTATCTATCTATCTATCTATCTATCTATCTATCTATCTATCTATATATATATATATATATATACATATATACATACATACATACATACATAAATACATACATAAATATATATATATATATATATATATATATATATATATATATATATATATATATATATGTTGTAGGGTTGTCTGGCGATAGGCCGTACATATCATAAAACCAATAGTCCACTTGGCCTCTGTCACACGATTGAGCCATACATTTCCTATAGAGATTTCTGCGACAGAGGCCTAGTGGACTATGGGTGTTAGGTGGGAAATGGGTCTAACATTGCACAGGGACAGTGGATGAAGTACATTGATGTCCCTATAATTATCGTAGAGCTTAGACTGTAGAGTGATTGCACATGATGCTTCTCGTATTAACAAACAGAGTTCTGAAATTAATACCACAATGTCACATTAGGAAATTCTGAGAAGTCTCCAAGGGCAAATGGTAAGAGTATTATATATTATGTCTTCTTCAGATTTGACCAACATGGTCCCGGAGATGCTCCAAGATAAATAGGAGCAGAAAATCAGATTGAAATGTAGATATAAGATCTGAAAGTCATATTGACACCTTCTTTAACCTTTTTTTTATATCATACCTATTAAGAGACTGGGCTAAATCCAACTGAATAATTATGTACAATATCCCAAGTGGAGAACGTGAGTGGTTTCATTAAGTTTTCTACTGCTAAACCTCTACCCATCATTTACCATCCCTCCTTAAAAGGAAATCTATGTATGGTCCTCCTCTAAATGGCAGTTACGGCTTCCTTAAGTCTTCACTACTTTCTGAACAGGTGAGATTTAAGCTAATTTGATATGTTAGAGAGATTCTTCCTGAGAAGAATGCCTTTGGCACAAGCAGTCTTTGGTAGGATGCTTCAACATCGAATTAAATTTGCCAAGACTTTGCAAGTGGGAGTACTTGAATTTGGAGTGATTTTGGTGAATAATTTCTAAACAGGACAATTTTGTTATTTGGATTTGGTGGTCAACTAGTGCTGTGCGAGTAGAGCTGATTCTCTTAGTTGATAACTTCAAACTGAATAAAAATGCACATTCTTAATTGCCTTTTCTCTGGTACCTATGTATAAACCAGAATTCGAAAGCCCTCCTTATGGTCTAAAATCAAACACACTTAAAAGTGGTGTGTGCGGGTTAGTTGACTAACAAACTCGCCAAATCAAAGAATTCAATAACAATGTTGACATGACTCTGAAATACACAGCAAACGTCTTCCGGAGCCTCTCCATTCTTTCTCAATTACGAACAGAAGAACCATGAGAAGTTCACTTTTGTTAATCTGATACCGATTTTCACGCGATGGTTTGGGATTGAATCACGTTTTGTAAGAATTGATGAAAACCTTTTGTCAGCTTCATTTGGGGTGAAAGGATGCCCCCTTGTGAATACCGGTAAGTGTGAAAACCTGCCTGTATTATACATGTCCTGCCAAGCCAATAAAAGAGAGTACTGCAGGTGAGGCACTTCTTAGGCAAAACTACCTCTTCTCAAGTTGAGCGCCAATATTAAAATGTGACTTTATAGTCTCTCCTAACTCTCATCAACAACTTCATCCTTGTTTTTTCCCCATCATCATCCTTTTTACCTTTATGAAGGTGACTGCATTCATTTGTCAGTCATTCTGTCGTCCATTTTTGTAATCCAATGAAACTGAGCCCAAAACGATTGATTGCATTATTATCTCCTCCTCTGTGTAGTGGAGCAGTCAATAAAAACTTCAGAAGAACAAAATGACAAAAAAAAACAGTGTAACAGTGCCAAGGGTGTGTTCCCTAAGTACATGGACCTGTGGTAGCAGATCTGCAGGTCTTCGCTAACACAGCTCACTACCATTGCAGACTTACCCCTGTCATAGCTAGAGACTGTACGCATAGGGAGAACCGACTGCCGCCTGTGTTTTCTCCACTCCCCGTTTCGACCATGGAGCAGGGCTGCAGCATAAGGGTTGCATGCACTGAGACGGATGGACCATCCGTCTCCCTTCATCCGTGTTTTTCTCCATAGAAATCAATGATAAATGAAATGGACGAAACCGACGGATGGTCCATCCATCGGCAGTGGATGCACCCCTACAGTTTAGCGACATGCGCTTGATAGTGCACCCAGCAAATCTGTGTCAACTTTTGTCATGCTGCGCCCGCCTCACCCCATGCACTCTTAGGACTTGACGCGTGGGTGATCACGGACCATGACAAGATGTGACGCATGCATGAACATCCTAACCCAATTTGTGAAGTTGAGTCAACATGCGTCAACCTTCACCAACAATGACACATGATGACATCATGTGTCATCACACATTATCACACACACTCACACATGGGTCATGACACAGTATCACATATATTGACGCACAGACTAATTTGTGGGTGGGGGATAGGCGGGGGGGTGATTGCAGGTGGTTATGGATTTCTGATATTTCATAACTTTATTAACATCAATTCAGCTGTTCATGCTGGTTCCCATTGAAGATATCTCTCCTCTGCATGTCATGTGTTGCCCACTTTGCTTGAAAATGGATAGATATTCTGTCAGCTGTGTGAGTTGAATTTTCCTTGTATCAGTCTTGAGAAATCCTGTTGAAATGATAAGAAATGGTCATAAACAAACAGCAGCAATCTAATTTTGACCACCCACTCACATCCAAGTTGATAAACAATGACCACTCCCATATGGCAGCCTGAATCCCCCAGCATTTCCCTGAGCCTTGCTCACATAGAAAGTTCTACATTAATTTGGGGTGTTGAGACAAATAGCTGAATTCAGCAACAAGATAGATGTTCAGGGATTGTAGATAATATCAATGTGTTACTGTATAAATGCTTATCACATAGGATTTCAAGTCAAATCAATCTAGAACTGTGTGACCACCTACCACAAGATCTGTTCTCCATGGCTGCCTCTGCCTGACTGTTTTGAAAGCAGGAGGTGAACAAAGGAATGGGAGGGAAATTTGAAATGGACCAATCAAAACACAGAATAGTACATAATGTGTCATTGTGCGTGAAGTTCTGTCATGATGAGTGAGAGTTGGTGAATCTTGACGCATGCTCACATCTCCTCACACAGTCTGTCTTGCTAATGTTGGACAAAGTATCTGCCCCTATTATCACTCAATACAGAGTTTTTTAACCAGCCTATGAAGAGTTCCTGTATTTTTGCTCTAATCAGCTGTTACCTAGCTGATCAGTAGACATTAAACCTTTATATCCCATCAAACCAGGACAAACAGATACTTAGATATCATGTAAAACATATGCAATTCCAATTCAGTGCTATGTCCCATAGACAAAACAAATGAGCTATGATGTCTAATGTATGCACTAAATCACATATACTTGGCTATCATTATGTTCCTGATTCATATGTATTTCATGCCATGTAAGAAAGGAACTTGCTCTGTGAAACATAAATTCTCATATTGACATTTACTCAATAGGCCCACTCTGCAAAGTACAAGCCATGAGACTCCATACAGTTTTCATAGTCTCTTATTGTTGAAGGCTTGGTGAAGAAATGTCATGCTAGGTGAGAGTTGACAAGTATTGACACATGTTGACATGTGCTCACCCTGGTCCCCTCACATCTTTATTGAAGTAAGTGAAGACATGTGAAGCTGCCTGAGAGTTGACAAGTATTGACGAATGCTCACCCAGTTCCCATCACACCCTTATGGAAATGAGTGAAGACATGTGAGGTTGGGTGAGAGTTGACAAGTATTGACACATGTTGACATTTGCTCACCCAGTTCCCCTCACATCTTTATGGAAATGAGTGAAGACATGTGAAGCTGTGTGAGAGTTGACAAGTATTGACACATGTTGACACTTGCTCACCCAGTTCCCCTCACATCTTTATGGAAATGAGTGAAGACATGTGAAGCGGTGTGAGAGTTGACAAGTATTGACACATGTTGACGCATGCTCTCTCAGGTCTTAATGAAGTAAGTGAAGGTTTATCAAGCTGAGTGAGAGTTGACATTGTATCAAACAAAATGACATTATTCGTTATCACTCAATGTACTCACACATTCCTCACCCAGCATGACTCATGTTCACTAGGATTTGCTGGGCATGATGCCCTCGCCGGGGATGATAGGACTCACGAATTAAAGGGGGCCTAGCATGACCAATTTCAACATGGGTACCAGCTAAAAAATTGCGGCACCCTGATTGGTCAAGGGGTGGTCACATGACTTGCTAAGGCAGGTACATCTTAGACTGAGTATCGTCTCTCCATGGTGGGCATTTCGAGACTGACATGAACCCATTGACAAAAGTGGAGTAGAGGGGTAGCTTAACCATAGCAACACTATACGTCATATAGATGTCAAAATGGCCACCAGTGGTCTTTTGCTACGTTTGAACTAGGAAATCTGTTAAATGCTCCTTTAAATCAAAGTCAATCACATGGAAATTGGTGTGATCCGTCTTCATAATGCTTTAATCTATCTCATCATTAAAAAAGATAAACAAATAGAGCGGGATTTCAATGTGATTAGACCTTTTGAAAATTCTACTCCAAAACCAATGGGGGTTCCCAAGCAGCCCTGTCCGGAGGCTGCTTGGCACTGAAGTACCCATGGTTTATCATGGCCAACTGGTCATTTCACCAGAAATCCATATTCTGGACATTAAAATTGCTCATATATATATATATATATATATATATATATATATATATATATATATATATATATATATTGTATTATAGTTGTTAAAGGCATATGCATATGACGGGCATTGCTCAATGATAGTAGAAGCAAATATTTGAATTAAGCTCTAGGTGCGTGATACTACAACATGCGCGATACTACCCAATTTTACCCTAATGCCGATCCCAGACAGATTCCCGTCCTCTTACTTCAAATAAACATTGATTTATGGCTGAAAAATATTATTTTTCTTCAAGGAGAAGGACAGTTTCAAAAATAGGAGGGGTAGAAATATTGTGAATGATGATATTATGGTGGATTAGACTTTGTTTTGAATATGACTGCATCAGGCTAGGACGTTTTGCTGCGCAAGCAGCAAAGACTGTACGAGGGGCAGCATTCATTAAACTGCTCCAGTGCTGGTATTCATACCAAATTTTCAAGGAAATGAACTCAGTAAATGTCCAGCCTGAATTTAGTAATAATCTCGCATTGGATGACAACATTCATTTAATATCATTCTAGAATCAACCTACAAGAGAGTCGTCGATCAGCGCTCAGTTTCGTCGTGCGACACTGGCTCCTTTGCCACAACAGAGGGCAACTGTACTGCAGGTTCTGTTATCGGTCTCAAACAGCTGCCCTTCAGCTTTCTTAAAACAATTCACCCATCAGATTCTTAGAATTTGATATAATGTACCCGAAATCCAGGGTGGCGTTTCTTAATAGCCAACTGGAGGTTCAAGTCTCTACTAGAGGTAATTTGCATTTCTAGTAGACAAATGTGGGTGAATAGTAGGACCCCACCCTTAGTACAAAGATGATAGTTGGAGCCTCTAGTAAAGTTAAAACTTACCCATTTCATAATGTAATTGTAGGGGTAAATAGTACAACATTGTACTATATACTTTTCCATCTAACCTCTAGTAAGTCGCCCACAACTGCACTTAGCTGAGACACCCTCAGAGGTCATCTCAATCTCCTGTAATGTGTCTTTATCCCTCCCAAGTGCATGTCTATGTATTTCATCAACATTGTTTGTAAGAATTGTTCTTTAAAATATGAAATCCAATGTGATGCATCCTATTCTCAGAAGGTAATTCCATTGTTGAAAATAACTACAACTAGCATACATATAATGCAGTTATAGGTAACTGTGTGTGATAGTAGAGTTCCTTGATTATTAGCAAGTTATCAATATATTATCTATCAAATACAGATCATACTTCTTATAATATAATCTCTATTTTTTGGAAACCAAGGAAAACTGGATAAATCAAATTTGACTGCATTATTATCACCTGCTCGTGTAGTGGCGCAGTCAATAAACACTTTTTGTGAAAAAAAAAGAATCAACTAAAGGCTTTGTTGCATAAGTCCTTAAACCTTTGGTGCCATCCAGCATTTTATATGGACTCATTATTATTCTAGGATTGGGTACAATCACGGGCGTGGACTGGTCACCAGGTTGAATCTGTGTAGGTGTTATCCATATAGTAAGGGTGAGAAAGTAAAGGAATGGTGCTGCACTCTGCCAGCTCTATTTGCTATGTATAGACCTTGATTATGGAGGTGAGGGGTACACACCTTTCTTTCAAATTTTCTTACTATGGCTGGATCACCTGTATTATTCACTTCTGTACGATCTACTTAGTAGCCTACTACAGGTAAAAGATTACCAGTAAATAGTAGTGTCTCTTACTAGAGGTATAAAAAGTGATCTGTACTATTGCTCATTGTGAAATGGTCATGCCTACTATAGGTGGGACCTCTAGTACAGTAACCTATAGTAGGGACATCACCATGGACTGAATAGTATGTTATTAAGAAATGACTCCCAGAGATTTCAATGTTTTTGTGAAGCTTATTTGATATCTGAGGGGGGAATCCGCATGTCCGTGCACCTGTCGCAGCGTGAAAAATAACTCCTATCACTCCCGGTGAGGGTGCTGTTGACGCGCAAGACTGGTGGTGCCACTTCCCTACTGTTGGCACTCCCTTCACCCATTCTCTCTGCCCATGTACACTCTCAGCCGCAATTGTAAATGGGTTATAAAGACCGCTGTATAGTAGCTACAGCACAATCCAGTTTGGGTCATTGGGCACACAACATCTGATGTTTGATAGAGCCGTTTAATACATGTATTATAATTGTTGTGCTCTTCATAAGCAAATTGTTGTTCTTCTCTCCTTCTCTCTCTCTCTCTCTCTCTCTCTCTCTCTCTCTCTCTCTCTCTCTCTCTCTCTCAAACTTCAGAACATTTACATTTAATCCAGCACTAGTGTCTGTCTATTGTCTAAAATATGCTCAGTCCTTAGTGGAGGTCTCCACCTTCAGTTACTTCCTTAAGTCTCATCATACTCATCATACCTTGTATACAACCGGAAGTAGGGCAAAGGGCGTCATCGTTCAAAACTTCATTAAAGGACACCAGTCAGGTTCTTACAGACTAGAAATTGGTTCATTTGATCTTAAGACCTATCACTTTGAAGTAGTCTGACACTGATAGATGGCCGGAAGAGCAGGTGAAATGACCAGACACCTTTCCACCATACGCTAAAAAATAACTGTCGAATCTACCAGGGATCCTTGTAAAACTGAACAGTGAACCACAGTAATTGTACTGCAGTAAAGTAGTGTAGATTCTACAATATCAATGAAGCCCCAGATGGCAGTACATAAGTACAAGTAATCTCTGTGAAAATAATGATGGATGTCATTGGGATAAGAATTTCGCCATTCATCACTTTGACAAGTTTGTTTTTTTTATGTGTATACTCACCAGTCACACAGCTACGCTGAGCAGATTCAGAAATAATCATCACTTGCCTAAGATGGTCTTGTTGCATGGGATTCTGTAGCATAAAGTATGTACCCTGAATATTAAGAAAGTGACATTAGATAAGAAGAAACAAACAATGTATAGGGTGTGGACACCTCTAAATTGGACATAGTTATCTTAATAATGATCATTGATTTTCAACAAAGGAAAAATGTGATCCCTCCTCAGGGGGTTGGGGGCATATTGACAGGGGGGGGGGGCACAAAAAGTGTTGACTGCCATGGGGGTGTAAACATTTCTGCCCATCTGCTTCAACTCTCACCCTCTCATCCTACAATATACGTCATTCTCTCAAAGGCCCTGCCACTTTCAATGGGAGATGACAAGTTGCATAACACATTAATATTTAAAAGAGTGCATTAGAAGGGCTTTAAAATTACTATTTGACAGGTACATCAAATACCCCGACATGTAATCAAAGCAACTTGAAACCCTTAAATGTCCACTTTTCATGCATGCTTAGAACGATAACAGTGAATTATACATGTGTCAAAAAGATTTTAAATTTAATGAACTCTGTGATCAGGATGGGATGATGCTAAGGACCCCCCCCCCCCATCTTAGGTAGGGTGGCATTTACGGGTGGGGTGGCACTTACAGGGGACCTGACCAGCGTTAGAAAGGTCCCCACAAGACTGACTAGTAAATGGAAAAATCAAAACCTCTTGGTTGCTATGGTGATAGCTGACAACTCACTTCTCTAGGTGCGTAGGAATAGGTGGGATAGGTGTATATAGGGTGTACTTTACCTAGCCCTTTTATAGTTCTCTACAATCTTTGTATCTCCTGACATATAAGGGTTCGGGCGAGTTCTGTACATAATAAATTGCCGGACCAAAGGTGACCCCTTACACGTTTTCACGAAAAAAACAATCCAGCTTATATACATGATCCCTGGCTTATTGGGGATCTACGTGACAGGCCTATTAGATGGCTTCCATTCATGATAAATGAATAGCAGCTAAGGAATATTGAAATAATATATGTATAGTTCTTGATACCAACATCTCCAGATATGGGAAGTGTACTTGGTATTACTTTTTGCACAGTCCACTCAGTATTTTATCAGCACATATTCTGACTTTTTTTTGGACAACATGTAAAAGTGTGAACACATCTTTTAATTGTTGCAACACAGGTCGGCAGATATGCGTTATTTTTTCTATTTTTGACACTGATGCGTTTATAAGCATTTTGAGCTATTTTACCCCTAATAAATGGTTATATGTACTAACTACACGTATGTGAGTTCTATACTCCCTTCCTGTAGTTACATGTCTTGCAACTTTGAGGGATGGGCATTTCTCAAGATGGTAACAAAAAAACACCAAAAAAAAAAATCCGACCTACCAACCCTAGCTCTTTGAGCTTTGTTACTGGAAACACACTTTTTATTTGTCTTAGCCTCATCAATTAGATGTAGGAATACCGCATAACGGTATTAAATCTCGTTTGTGAATTCTGTGAAATCTGGCAAAGGTTAAGTTTCTCTCACTTGATATTCGACCAGTTTTAGCCTAGAGTCACTCTTAGCTAGATGGAAACGGACAACTGATTTTGAAATCAGATTTGAAGCTGATATTTACACTTCCCTTCCCTTTTATGTATACTGTGCACATAGAGATATTCGTCTTAGTTCATCTAGCATAATCATGTAGGGAATGTCAGTGGAGAATGTGCCTGGCCTAATAAGACTTTCTACTGCTTAGCCTCACCTCAAATACTGCCATAAATTATCGTCCCACCTAAAAGGAAATCTATGTATGGTCCTCCTCCAAGTGGCAGTAGCAGCTCCCTTAAGTCTTCACTACTTTCTGAACGGGTCTGATTTAAGATGATTTGATCTGTGGGGGTTCTTTTCCCCTGAGTGGGACAGTATGCAACCTTTAGCATGAGTCTAACTGTTTCTGAAAAAGCCATGGTTTAGAAATAAAGTCTCAATTCCATTCTCTATCAAATAGATATGTTGTATTTTCTTGGTAACACTAGCTCCAGGGGATCTACAAATTTATTGGACGAAGGGTTCCTTTCTTTGAAAGGTTAAGTATTTGTTCTTTACATTATGTATAATTGAAGTATGAAATGAAAACTTGGGGTACTTTTTCTGGTAGGGTGCTTATTAGCAATGAGTCCAATGAGCCAAGTTAAAAGGGTTTTAAATATTAGCACGTTGCTTCAAAGTCATCATCACATTCATTCTCAGTTGCAAACAGGGGATTAATAAGAAAATCTGTTTTGTTACTGATACTGATTGTCACATCATTATTTGGTTCAGTAATAAGTGGTGTCCTTTTGTTAGCATCATTATCAATTCCTTCTTCTTAATACATTAATCACTACTCTTTCATTTCTCATCAAAGCAAGCTGTATTTCTCTAGGTCACTAATGATGGAATTTTAAAGAAATGTTTATCATACCTGGAAGTTGTGATTACAAGCATCGCTTCAACTAAATTCGTAGGACTTAAGACCTTCAGTAGAAGACATAGGTTTTAATTTTAAGTGAATTCTTTCGAAGGTGTTATGGTATTTAATATTTTCCAAGGGACAGTATTCAAGGATTCTAAGCAATGTCACTCAAAAATTCACAACTTCTACACAGTAAAACAAATTCCCTTAAAAAACTGTGTCTCACTGTTATCAGGTTTGGTAAAAGCCTACTTTTTCACGTCACCTGCATAATCTAGCACCTACTGCCATTTTTAGCAGTATGTGCGAGATTCTGCAGTAGACATTTTAAATTGCTATTTATATGAACTCATATTAAAAGCAGCATTTTCTAAACATGTCTATTCTGAACATCATTCCTTCACCTACATATTTTTGTGTATTTCATTCATTATGATATCTATCATCAAGATATAAATTCAGCTTTTGTGATGGAAATCTGGGTAATTTTCTGCAATCCAAAAGTGTATTCAATTTGTGGTGTGTTAATCATAATTTGTGGTCAAATTTGTGAGTTACATGTGCTAGGTCATTGTCCTATCTATACCCATACAGGTTCTCAGGTATCCAACTTGGTGCATTAGCAAGAAATACTCAATCATTTGATATAAACATCCACAAATAATCCATAGCTGTCATATCATCTGCTAAATATGGGGGCATATGCCATATTTGGCAGTACCTGCCATATCTAGGGTATATGCCATATTTTCCAGGGGGACTTCCAGCATTTAGGGCCATACGCCATATTTGGCAGTACCTGTCATATTTAGGGTACATGCCATATTTTGCAAGGGGAACCTGCAGTACTTATGGGCATATGCCATATTTAGCAGTACCTGCCATATCTAGGGTACATGCCATATTTTGCAAGGGGAACCTGCAGTATTTAGGGGCATATGCCATATTTGGCAGTACCTGTGAGATCTGCCATATCTATGGTACATGCCATATCTGACAGGTACTGCAAAATATCACAAGGGTGTGAAAATTTGTGGATTGACCTAGCCTGGTTATAGTCAGCTGACCACTCTCTAGGTGGCAGCACAATAATATGAGAATATAATGTTCCATACATGTCCAACAGGTGGATTCCGTTAGAATTCATAGCCGGATAAGTTTATATATACGTGCAATGATTATTCCATGTTATCAGAAAATTTACATATCAGTGGACCTCCATAGGGCCAAACACTGCCATTTTAGGGAATATCCCCATCATTTCAATTATTGTGATTCACTGTTGAGTTTTAGGCATATTTATAACAGTGTAGTGAAGTATGTTAATTTTAGGATTAGTATGACACTAATGCAGGTGTCCCTTAGTATAATAGTAAGGCCTGCCACCATGGTCCATGGTTGGAAGGGTTGCTGTGATCCATCATTTTGAAATCATATGCTGGCACCTCAACCCTCTGAGGAAACATTCTGCACAAAAAGGAGAACTGAAACCAGGAAAGGAACCATGGAATGTGCCCATTATGATAGATCTGTACTCCAACTAAACCTTGAGAACTATTTGCTGACAATTGCATTTTAGGCATCAAGGTGTCCAAGGAAGCAGGTCACTGATGCTTATTAGTTCAAAAGTTTGTGCAGTTTTAACATCAGACTGTGGCATCTATCACATACATGCTTGCATTAGACTCACACACAGGTAGCCTTCTACCTGAGGACACCAGCTAGGTATTTACAAACCTTTAATTTGTTTAATTTGATCTTTGGACCTTATCAGTTTGAAGTTGATAATGACGTTGACGATGATGGCTTTGCTGGTGAGAGCAGATGGAATGACCTGCAGACCACTGTGTTTGCCATGTTTCCTCTGGATAAAGAAACAGTTGCTCTTTCTGAAATGTTGACTACATGTTCACTTTTTATATGCATTAGAGTTTCCAAGTATCCATATCAAACACACTACAATTGGATACCATATCAGGACATTTCTTGTTGAAGAACTGGTTAGACACAGGACTCCTGTGTTCCGCTTCCCAAAGCCTTCCATCAATTTAGAGTTAACATGGCATATATTATCAATGTTTATCAACATTATCTGCAAGGCCCTAAATAATGATAAATCACCCAACTCATGAAAAAGATAGTTTCTTTAGCTCCATGCTGTAAACATCTCTGCTCCTCTTTTTTTGTGTGTGTGCAATTTCAATCAAGCCCCTCCACCATCCACACCCACTTTGATGAATACTTACCGCGCTCTTAGTGTGAATGCTAAATGTGCAGTGGGTAGGATCTGACTAAAGGTATAGAGTCATAGTTGGTGTATTCCATGATGCTAGATTATGGCAGACAATGCTGGAGATTCACTATCTCTGGGATTATCTATTCATCAAAATCCATGCCACAAAGAGAAATTTGATATAGGGAAGCTCATATTGGCGAGACCTAATTACATGTCCACTTGCTAACATAAATGTACAGTTGATTGGCAAAAACAATATCCTGAATAATATCTATCTACCTTTGTTCTCCTTAAAAACCCTTTCACCGCCACAGGCCTCTTTATAGAGGCCGGAAGAACCCCTAAAGGTCATGTTAGGGCCCTAGCCCACCATTTGGGGAGTTTCAAGTGAATCTCTTTCATTTTTTTGTTGGTTGTACTCAAGCAAAGCATCAAGACAGTGCTTTTGAGAAATATCATGTCAGTTGAACTCGAATGACCTTGAGGAAAGGTCAAAAGCCACTGAATTTTAGGTGAAATTGACAAATAACCCTGACTCATCAAGGGTGTGCCATTTCAGCCCAAAAGGCTATATCAAATATTTGAAAAAAGGAGTTCTCAGAATTGACATTCTCTTCAGTATTATGTATAGATTAGTTGGAGGTTAGCAAATCTACCTGGCCAGGGTTCCATCAAAGTCCACCCTATTAAAGGCTAGATAGGCAGAAAAAAATGGTGTTTGAGCTGCCAATTCATGGATACCCTTCCCTAAGCCCATCATCTAGCCTTCAGTGTGGTACAGTGCGATTATCTTCAATCGCATCCCTCTATGAGCCATGGTTCATGTGATAGACTCTTGGGATTCTGACCAATAAATTTAGTACACAATGCTCGAAGCATTCAGAAGGGCAAAAAATGTACTTGCTGACCTACTATGTCATGGTAATACCCATTTTTCCGATTGCATCACTTGTTTTTGGGATATGTGGACACAGGCTGATAGTGAACATAAAGGTAATATAAATCCCTTTTGTATATGCCCTAACCTATTACTATCAAGCTGTTGATTAACAGACTTTTGCATTTTTCCTGAAAAAAAACATTCAGATTCACTATTGGCCAACTTTATAAATTTCTGTAATTTAAGAAAAAGATTTTTTTTCATAAATCTGTATGTTATATATTCTGCCAGTATCCTTCCTATTCTTTGCCAATAAAATGGTCATAATGATTGTATCTTAATCTTGGGAAAGTCTAGTGAACAAATTCCAGCCAGTTTTTTAGCGGTAATGAGAAATGTAAGAAATTCCAAAACTTTTTTATTTCCACTTTTTTGCTTAAATTATATTCATGGCTCTTTTGTTTGTCCAATGACTACCTATTTTTATTGCTTGGTCATGGTACAAATGATGTCACCTATAAGTAGTTTAGTTAAAACATTGCTGGTCAATTTTTCAATATTTGAGAAAACCCGAAACTAGCACAATGAACCATGGTTTTTATTGCTTCAACTATCTCATAATATATAAACTAATATGATCCCAAGTAATTTGGAGAAACTGCTGGTAGTTTAGGATTTACCGAATAGTGCTGTAGTTAATGTTGGATTGGAAAAAAAACATTTCTATGTTTTCTTCAGAGGTACATAGGGCAGAATAAAAGCAAATGGTAAATGAATTGGGGATCTGGATGTATAGGGTTGGTGTGCAATGTTATCCCTCTTTCAGCAGCTATTAATTTGGGGTGCTTTCCTACTCACCTTACCACACATCTGCAAAATCAATGATTTTATATGGGGAGTCATTTACGTTACTTCCACGACCCATACTGCTCACTCACAGCTAACTCCCTTTCTCCACAAATGTTTCAAAACATAAAACTAATGTTCCCTGCGAAAAAGTGCTAATTTCCCATATTTCATCAACTTGTTGAGTGGGCCATAATTTTTATTTTTAGTGCAGATATTCTACAGCAATCAAACTGGGCTAGAAAAGGTTATACACATTCTGTCCAGTTGCCATACAAAAGGTGGTGATAAAGTTTCTCTGTTGGGCAGGCTCACCATAAGACGTCCGCTCCTGTGCAGGGTTTCAATAGCTAATTTAGCTAATCAGATGTCCCTATTGTACTAAATGATAGATAATTGTTATGGCTTTTGTACCTCTTCCATCTCTCAAATCCATTTAAGCCTACATTTCATTTCATTGAGCCGTCCACTTAATAGCCAACCTTTTAACAGAGCTTTCTTTTTCATTAAAGTATCATTTTAGGAATGAATAAGTCTCTTACATGAATGTGCAGTATAATGTAATTATTGGTGGTACTATGATATCATTGTAAGAAAATGTACGTTTACAGTGTCTTAAAGCCTTGAGTCCACAGGGCAATAGAATTTGGTGCCGACAAAATTGCAGGCGACAAAAACGCTTTTGTTGTCCATTCCCAGCGATAAAACCAATTTTGTCGTCCATATACAATGACAAAAATCAAATATGTTAGATATTACAGTCGGAAATGGACAACAAAATTGGTTTTATCACTTGGAATGGAGGCCAAAAGTGTTTTTGTCGTTGGCTATTTGTCAGCACCAAGTTCTGTTGCCATGTGGTCACACGGCTTGAGTGGAAGGAATACTGTAGAAATATGCACATCATAGTTGTGATTAAAGGTGGTAATCATGATCTTGAATAATAGGGGCTCGGTTCCAAGTGCTCTTGATTATCTTTCAATTTTCACTTTAGTAACCTTTTGCTAGAAATTAAAATCATGTTTCTAATATGACTCCTTTCTTTTTCATACTGATAAAAGTAGCATAGTGATGGTTGGAATGCATCCAACACAGTATCATCCAGGGAAATGTAGTATCCTAAACTATTGTGGGCATGTATCTTCCAATGTCACAATCATGTTAACAATGGTTTCTACTCAATTAAATACATAAATAAAGATGTATGGTTCATGGTAAAATGTGGACAGCTCTCGGTGAAATTGGTATGTCCTCGGAAATAACTCCAAACCTGAAAGTATTTAACATTTCTGTATATTTGCTTCTACTATCATTGAGCAATGGCCGTCATATGCATATGCCTTTAACAACTATAATACATATATATATATATATATATATATATATATATATATATATATATATATATGAGCAATTTTAATGTCCAGAATATGGATTTCTGGTGAAATGACCAGTTGGCCATGATAAACCATGGGTACTTCAGTGCATCATTATACAATAGTAATTATATATCACTCTATTTCAACAAGTGGGAAAAACAATGTATCAGCTGGACGACTCAAGGTATACTATACATGTCTTTAGGTTGAACAGTCATCAATTTTTTATTCAAGATGTTTTTTTTTCTATAAATGGCTGTCAGAATGATGAAAAGTCAGTAAATACCTAGTGGGCATGATTTTAAAGATTTGATCACCATTAAGTGCAAGAGGACCAGAGAGTTCTAATGATTATTAGAGGTTATTATCTAATGGTCAGTCTAAGGGTGTTGTAGAGAAGATATTGGTTATCAAAAGGGGTACCGTAACTTTTCTTACGGGAAGAAGGGTCTCATACAATAAGGGTCTCATACAATAAGTCCAAAAATGAACAATAGACCAAAATAAAAATCATAATATTTAACATAGGCTTACGCTATTTGGTAGGTGCAATGTCCATTTAATATCCCATACTCCTCCAGCGTTTTTTTTTCTGTTTTATGAACATATTATTTTGTTCGTGTTATAGATTTTGCTTGACACAAATCTCCTTTATTTAACACTTTTTAGCCTCTTGTAGGTTCAATAAATTGACCAGGAGCTTAATTCAAAACATCCTGAGATCCCAACCCAAGCGATCTTAGTGTAGGCACATATCATAAGACCTGACTGGTCTACCCTATGTAATGCAGTGGTTGCAGGCCTGTCCAGAATAGCTAGTCCTGGGATCACTTCACTATTCCATTTCCACCACTAAGATCACTGCGATCTTAGTGAAAGAAATGCATAGTGGTTTCACCTGAGTACAAGAGCACTTACAGGGAACACTCCTGATCGAAAGAGTGAATAGCCTGCTGCATACATAAAGAGGGGAGGGAGGACATTTGCTGAGTGTCCTTGAGGGCTCTTAGGGCTACTCATGCGTTAAGAGTAGTAGGGGGACCTGTATAGACCGTTGTAACGCTATGGAATTGTGCTCATGAACCGTGACTAATCTTACCTTACTCTGGAATATGATAATGAGGTTAATCTATGAGTGGTATGCAATGTGGGGTGTGTATATAATATGAAGATGTGTACATGATATGTTATATAAGGGATTCAATGTCATGTCATAACATAAACCAATACCAATAAACAGTGGTACAGTGAGAGCATAATCCTTGTAAACATAGTATAGAATCAAAGTACTATACGATACACTTCTTTGGTATACGTTAACAATGTGATATAAACACAACACCTTCTATTAGTAATGATCTTTATTGACTAATCTATTTATGACATGTATGGTATATATGTAAATATCTTTATAACTAAGTTCACAATAACAAGATCATCATTATACATGTATATAATAACACAGTATAACTAAAGTAGACTGGACTATACTTAATTAGACTACACTAGACAATAGTAGAACTAACTAGACTGGATTTCCATATATATATATAGAACTAAATGATGTTAAAATACGATAAAAACATTAACATAATACACTGTACCACATCATACCATAGTTTTAACTGGATTAGACTGTACTAAGCGTAAGTAGACTAGACAAGACTATACTTTCATACATCCAGAACTCAAATAACGTTAACTCAGACTTGTTACAAGTTGTTACATGTCACCTACAAAAGACATACTAACAAGTATACATTCAGTATAAACCAAATAGATAGTCTCTCTATACATGTTCAGATGATACCGCACCGGTTGAGATGTCTGTATTGGTTGATAACCATCATCATAACACTGTCTTTTAAATTACACCCATGAAAGATACCATAATCTATGTTGACAACACACTACTGTAAAAAATAGAATATTAAATACTGACATCTATTTCAAACTAATTACTAATCAAGTGTTTGTATACTGGGTCACATTTCTAACCACATAATCACTCTTTATAGCATATAACACAGAGGTTTATAGCATAGCAACATCATTTGTGTCCATGTATTTCATATGTTTATTAGGGGATGCCAAAGGACTACCTCCTCTTTTCGATCTGATGGTTACAAGTGGAGATGGTGGTAGTGGAGGAAGGGTATTAACATCATAGAGCACAACTGGTGAGAGTGGCGAGGGTAGTACTGGTTGTGACAGAGGCGGGAGCAACGTTGACTGTATAGACGGGGTACAGGTCGGTGTGAGGGGTGGTGGTAGTGGTGGTGGCGGTGGTGGAGGGGGTGAGGGAGGACGGGGTGCAGGTGTGTTGATAGGGGGAGGGGCTGAATCCACTGATACAGAGACAGACTGCTTGTTGGTGCCTTTCCGTGATAATCCTTTTTTAGGTGGTGGAGGTCTTGGAGGCGGTGTTACAGATGCTTCAGCACTAGGCCCAACGCTGTAATAGAATTACATGTGATTTCGAATATGGTATTTATATGACAATATATCACACATGTAAAAGATTAAGTCGGCTACATTAATCCTAAGAACCCATAAAAGATCTGGAGGATCATTAATCTCGAGCTTGTAAGCTTGTAATTTCATATTACTATGAGAATGGTATATAATGTTACCAGTCTCCTGGGTTTTAAAATCACTCACCTCATCATTTCATCAACATCCATGGATTCTTCTGCATGTGTTGAATGGCTCTCACCATAGATCTTATATTCAACAGGGTGACTGTCAATTATATCCTCTATATTCTGTCTTTGATAATTAGGATTATAGTTCTCGTTTACAATTGTATTTGGAGTGGTATCACCGACTTCTACCTTAGGGATGGTGTTATCCACTACTGTTTTTGGGATGGTATCATCCATTGTTGTGTCCAAGGTAGAATCCATCACTAATGTTTTTGAGCTGGTATCATTACTGTTACGATGATTTGATGTTGATGGCATTGGTATCCAATCATTAGGTGATCCAAATGAATATGGTATGAGGATGTCAGGTGTTTCTATGTCACCTGCTATAGAACTCCTTCCCTTAATACGATGTACAATACTAGCGCAACATGTGCTTAACACACCTTTCCTGTAGAGGTGTATTATTGTGGTAATAGTTATGGTTATCAATAGGCCAACCCCTCCTCCTGATGCACCCACCACAACAATAACCATTTTACCTGAGCGATTGTCAACCTGTTCAACACCATGAACAGCTAGAGTGTTATCAATAGGAGTTTTATCATGAACAGGTTTTGGTTTGATAGGTCTATCCTCAAAATCTTCTTTTTTGGGGGTGTCAACGATATCCTCCTTTTCAGTGGTTTGTGCACTACAATTATCAGTCCATACAACATCCAGAGGTATACCTGCACAAGACCCTATAGGGTTTCCTCGTAGATCCACACGGTTGTACTTGTACACATTGAACCCACTGAGCTCCCTTATGAAATTGTTTCTTAAGTCCAGCACTGTGTAGCCGTGGGATCTTCCATACCTTACATCAGGCATCCTGAATAGTCCTAAACTACTGCAGGATATTACTCCACGTGTAGGGTAGCAAGTGCATTTTTTATTTTGCCCACACTTGAGTAGGGCTGTAGTTGAGTGTAATAATCCAAATACAGCGATGATCATTAATGTAACAACTGCTTTTCTCAAGTGTAAACCCATGGTCACAGGTGGCTAGATGCTGGTGAAGTGTGACTGCGTGTGTTCTAGGTGCTACTACTACTGTGTCTGGAGTAGTGCTACTGTACCAGGCACCCCTATTGAGGTCACTATTCAATATCACGCCCCTCCTGGCACAACCCTACTCTTCACTGAGATGTAGCATACACACATATACAGTGTATTACATTTACTGTTATACATAATATGCTCCCTGAGGTAGTGAAAAGTAACATATACATCATGTTTCACTAATGCTAATAATATATAGGTAATCATAGCAATGGATATTAAGGAGTGTAACTAACTCTCTTATTATATTTTAATGATTGTCAATAGCTTCCTACAATTATAACACATTGAAACTATTGATTCCCTATACATATGACTCGTGGGGGAGATACCTAACATTGGGTGTAATTGTTAACTAGTTATACATAAGATGGGATACAGTCTATAGCTCGGAATACACAGATGAATAGTACTACTGTTTGAACCACAGGTGTCTGCAGTTATACAATGTGGAGCTGGCTCTCTATACCGGATATCTCATCATACTAAATCGGATATCTCATCATACTAATTACCTGTATCATAATACGGATCCTGATACGAGTTCAGGGTGATAAATGAGAGGGTAAAATATCGTCTGTAATTAATATATAGCCATACTATGTATTCAGTCATCTACCCACTATATATCCACTAAATATGCGAAGACTGTATAGTTGGGAGATATATAGGAGAGGTATATTTCTTCCTAACATCTATTAGCTGTCGTGTTCTTCTAATCCTAATACAAACATAGGTTATTATACTTAAAATCATAACAATACTAAGCATTCCTAAGAGAATCAGAAGAAGCTTCATCCACAATCCGGACTTATTGTTAATAGATGGTTTGTTCTCTACTGATACAACATCTGTGTATACAACTATTGTTGTAATGTTAATAGACCAGTCGCTCTCTTCAGATACAGCGTTTGTTAATGCAGTCAATGTTGTATTTTCACCTGTGATAGTCTCTGTAGATATCGATGTAGACGGAATTGAGGGTTCAACCGTGGATGTGGGTTCATACGACGGGGATGCAGTCCCTGGGCAGGAGGTAAAAACCATTATACCTCTCTGTGTAGCTTGTCTTCGTATGTGTGATGTCACATCTTCACAATTTACCAGCATTGCATTCCCAACTATTATTAAATGAGATAGGTATTCCCACTCACCTAATATGAAATTTGATAGATACCTAATCCGTGTAGAATCTATTGACAGAATTCTGGTAGATCTCTTTAAAGCCATTGGGAATGTGGGGAGAGTGTAAACACTTTCTCCTATACAGACAATTCGGGTGTTGAATGACCAGCATAGAGGTGGCACTCCACAAATGTTTTGTGAAAAACATGTTCCAATGAATAGATTTATACTGAATATAATCAGAAATGTTCCTGACTTGTCCATAGTGATTACTGCCTCCTCCCTTTGTACAATAGGACCTCTCTTCATGCACACACGGTTATATATCTATCAATATCAACATGTTATCAGGCAAGGGGGTGTATTCACTTAATCACAGTCGCCCATTGTTATATATCTACATAATATGAGGGATATCATTTATCAATGATTTACCTAACTCGATCAAGGTATGGTCTATAAAGAGCTAAACAGAGGTTTGATAGCACAACTAAGGATAATCCAAGAGAGGATTATGTGCCAATACTATCTGTACTCATGACGGAAGGGGCTGTCACCAATGGTGTTGTAGCAGGTCATGCACTGTGGAACTCCATTTTGTGATACTAATACAAATAATACTTTTAAAACACAGGATAGTTGCTGTGTGAATTATTATCATGATCAACGTGGATTGGATAGTATGTTAAACAGTTTATTATTTCTACTAGCAATTTTCAAGCCACTTCCCTAGCATACATGTATGTCAGACGTCAGCTACATGTTATGGATCTATAGGTGAGCTGAATACTACATGGAAAACTGTGAATAACGGGGGTAAGGTGTACCATTTACCTACCCATATATGATATTAAAAATGGTTGAATAACATATACATACAAGTCCTATCCGTTTTTGACGTTCTTCTGATTATATAGGTTTTACATTATTCCCTAGCCTTGACAAAAACATCATAGATTACAAACATATGGGTGTTATCCTGCCCTCCCTTAAAGAGCACCATGGTCGGCATCAGAGTTGGCTCAACATGTATGTACATCTTATTCTCATGCTCACACGGCTTAGGGGATTGATAAAATCCTACCTCAAAACCCCAACTTGTAAGTTAACTGCTGATACACATGATAATGGTTTAAACCAAACTGTACTGAATCATCTATTCTTTTCTAATTAATTTATTATCCATCCTCTGTTCATTATCAGCTTAATAGGTTGACTCCAACCCGATTATATCAAATTAGATCATAAGATAATAAACACACGAATTCGGTTTATTAAGCAAGGTTTTACTGTAGGTTTTGATCTATTAACCCTTTAAAGGGCGTTGGTGTAAATACATCATGCTCATTAATCGTCATGATGCATGAATGCAACCCTGACAAGTTACTCATTACATCATGCCAGCCCTACAGGATTAATACATAAACTCCTGGAGGGTTAGCATGATGCTCCAATGAAGTGCTGGCGAGCTGCCTCACCAGCACTTCATTGGTGCATCATTACACCCAATGGGTATGATGTATTAAGGCACTATACATCCATCACGTACACTTTTTTTATATATCTGGAATAGCTCCTCTGTCCACTTTGTTTCATATTCCTTTTGAAAAGTTTTCTTTATCTTAGCTAGTCTTACATAATCACCTAGCTTCAAACTCATGCTCCTCCTTATGTTATTTGATCTTATTTTAGCATTCTTTATATCCTGTCTTGATATAGAGTTATATTGTTCTTGACGAGTAAGATCTTCATTCTCTTCAGAAATACTTGAGGGTTTTCTCTTTAATGTTGCATGGGTGGTGTTG
Organism: Acholoe squamosa; assembly: GCA_949317995.1. Classification (NCBI taxonomy): domain Eukaryota; kingdom Metazoa; phylum Annelida; class Polychaeta; order Phyllodocida; family Polynoidae; genus Acholoe; species Acholoe squamosa. Next base: position 59,578,139 of record OX439044.1, read on the forward strand.
TTATATGAATGAGTTATATCTTGTAAAACATCTATCCATTTATACGTATTATTTGTCATCATGTATCGCATCAATTTATTTTTGATTGTTTTTATCGACCTTTCAGCAAAAGAAGCTTTACCGTCATTATAAGCAACATAGTGTCGCACTTTATACTTTTTGTAAAGTTGATTAATATTATGACTCGTGAACTCGCCACCAGCATCAGTTCTCAAGATCTTACATCTCCTTTCTGTTAAAATAGAATCCATAGCAGGTACCATATCTGTGTGTCCTTTGCTTTTAATGGGTCTTGTCATAACAAATCTACTAAAAATATCTATCACCAAGAGAACATATTTAAACCCTCTGTTATATCGCCCAAATGGGTATAGATTCATCAGGTCTGCATCAAACATATAGTTTAAACCTGCACTAAATACCCTTGACCTAAGAAAACGATTCTGAGGTTGTACATTCAAATAATATGATGGTTGATATGAAAGTGTTTTCTTAGTTATATCATAAATTTTTTCTACTCTGTGTTGTGGTAATCCTTCTTTAACAGCTGATGTAACTTTTGCCACTCCACTATAACTTCCGGGTTTTCTAGGGTTCAGATATGTGTCTTCTACATCATTCTTTATCTCAGCATCTTTAATATCATTAAGTCCATTGGTTTTATTTATTTCAGATTCTATCCTTTGTGCTATTGAAAAACGTGAGAGTGGGTCGATAGACATCTTAATATCAAAAAGATATCCAATTTGTATGAGATCTTTTTGGATGTTTAACTTCGACTGATTTCCTTTTCCTTTTCAAACTATTGGTTAATATGTCTGGTTTCCCTATGTCTTTTGTTATGCTATCCAGGGGATCATTGTCGATATAGTTTGTCTTAATTTCATCATTGTCCTGGTTTGAGGGTTTTTGCTGCCATTCAGAGGAGTGAGTCGCAAAGTATTCTCTAGGATTTAAAGGTAGGTCCAGTTCTGGAGAATATTCCTCATCTTCTTTTTCTTCTACTTTCCTCCCCTTCTCTTTCTTGCCATCCTCTGTATGTAATTTAGCCGTGTTATCCTTTATATCAAAATCAGAGTCATTTTGGTTACTATAGCTTGTATTTACACTACTTTCCACATCTTTTTTATTAGTTGTATCTCCAGAATCATGCTCGTGTTTAAGGTTATCATATGTTGTATATGGTATGATTATTAACTTCTGAGTGAAACTCATGTTCACTCTTTACCCCATATATAACCAAAATCGTTAAGAAGTTTAGAAATTGCCTTTGCTGACTTAACGGCAGCTTCCTTACGTTTTGTCCATGATATACTGTGTTTTTTCTCTGCCCCAACCTTACGTAAATGTTTTCGGTATCCTTTTAATACTTTCAAAGTATCAGCAGATACATCTATATTACCTCTCAGGAGGTTTAAAACAATCTCTGATAAAGCATATATTTGTTCTTTAGATGCCGTTCTCAGAATGTTTTGTCTTTGTTTTACAACGGGGGAGGTTGCTATAAGTCTCAGGAAATGAATGTTAGTATCCACTTTAGACATTGTAAATCCATCATGTTTATACACCGTAACGCTGATACAATGTACCTAGAAATTCTTGCTCTTATATATTATTGAATATTCATCAGGGAATATCCTTGTTCGTATTCGTAAATCCTCCAGACAGCCTTGTGTCATGTCCAGGAATAAATACCCGTATGAAGTTGTTTTCGTTATGTCGACGTATGCCTCCACTATAGCACGGGATATATGGTTACCCACTTGTCTCGCCAGAGTTGCTAATTGACCACCACCTCGAGGGTTTTTGAATACCGCATAATATTCTGTGTTTAAGGATATAGTTCTGGCATGTTTTCCACCCTCAAATAAATTTTGTGAAATAAAATAAACACTGAGTTTGTGATGGTGTGAACCAACAGTAAACAGTTTTTCTATTGTTCTATTGTTTACTGCTTCTTTCATCAAATCATCTAAAACAATCAGATTGTGATCAAAATCAGCAAACTGGTTAATAGTTTGGATATCAGGTAGACCTTCATGAAACTGTATGTTATCTACCTCATTGCACAAATCCTCATAGGCTGGTTGATAAACAGAATAGCAAAACAAAATCCTCTTAGGGTAATCACCATCCTGATACATATCCTGACGTTTCTTTAGTAACTTTATAACAAAAAATGTTTTTCCACATTTTGAAGGTCCTGTGATACATATTGTTGAAGTTGGTTTTAGAAGTATATCATTTCGAATTATAGTTTGAAAGGTATAATCCATGCCCTCTTGATAAATTATGTGTGTGTGTGTCATTGGGTTACACTATGTTATGATATAGAAGTAATCCCTATAGTATATGTGACAATAAATCCTTTACATAACATGTCTTGTACAAACCTTCATAGTGTATACCGCTCATAGATTAACCTTATTTCATATTCCTGAGTAAGGTGAGATTAGTCACGGTTCATGAGCACAATTCCATAGCGTTACAACGGTCTATACAGGTCCCCCTACTACTGTTAAGTACACTGTAAGGTAATTCTTTCCTTCTCTCTCTTTGTCCTGGGGGAGGGCTCAATGCTTCTAATAGGCAAGCATAAATCATACATTCATGGGAACAACTCTTGAATACTGTACGGGGGTCAACTGCACCCTGTGCTCTTTTGTTAGCCCATATGGGGACGGGGAACGATGGTATAAGCACCCTTGTGAAGAAGAGTGACTCCACAGCTATTCCTTTATTTTGGGATTCTTACCCCTGTGCCTAGTCAGTTCTTCTTGGAATAGTGTAGGAGGGTTGAGGCTAAGATCGATGCGATCTTAGTGTTGGCTAGGATATGTGAACCCAGTCAACTCTTAGGATCGCTTAATAGGATAAGGCCTACTAAGATCGCTGGGGTCGTGATCCCAGGATGTTTTGAATAAAGCTCCTGAGGTGGGTACCGTATTTCATTATTTAACGCCTGGCTAAAAAGGGTCTTGTATGTATACCATGCCTACAGTGGCCCACAAGGGTCAAATTGAAGTTGAAGCAAAGAGTTGACTTTCACAAAAAAAGTTAGAGTCCAAAACCAAAATCAATCTTCAAAGTCAATTTCATTGCATTGCTGTCAAGCTGTCAAGGTGTCAACTCATCAAAATCAACTTGCGACAGGTATCTTTTAGCATTGCATGGTGGACTCTATGTCTTTCTATATGAACAAAGTCTATACCAGCAACTACTGGGTAGATATTGGTTCCTACCCACTGTAACTGATGGTTCCACACCAATCAGCTACTGGTACTGGATCCCATACCAAGTAGCTGCTGGTTCCCACACCCAGCACTTGGTGGTTCTCATGCACATTACTTGCTGGTTCCTGCACCCAGTACATGCTGGTTCCCACATACAGTAGCTATTGCTTCCCACATCCAGTAGGTGTTAGTTCCCATATAAACTGGTTCCCAACCCAAGTAGCTGCTGGATCTCACACCCCTGCTGGTTCTTGCACCCAGTACCTGCTGGCTTCCTTATAGAGTAGCTGGTGGTGGTTCCCACATCCATTAGTTGCTGGTTCCTACACCCACTACCTGCTGGTTTCCACATCAGGTAGTTGCTAGTTCTTAAAACAGTAGCTTTCAAAATAAATTATTTTAGATATTGTGAAAATAGGTCAAATTGGTCAAAAGCAGGTCAATTAGGGTAAGATAGGTCAAATTAGAGTAAATATGGTGAAAATAGGTCAAATTGGTCAAAAGTAGGACAATTTCATCAAAGTGCGTCAAAGTAGGTTAGAACAGGTCAAGTAAGGTCAAATATGCTGGAAATAGGTGACGTTCGTCAAATGTAGGTCATATTATGTTGAAATTTGACCTATCCTATTCTAATTGACCCTCTTTTGATCAATTTGACCTATTTTAACCACATTTGACCAATCTTAGCTACTTTGACCTAATGGACCTACTTTTGACTGATTTGACCTACTTTTAACATATTTGCCCTAATTTGACTTTTCCTAACTCAATGGACCGACTTTTGACCAATTTGACCTGTTTTCACCATATTTGACCTTATTTGACCTATCAAAACCTACCATGACATAATTTTACCTTAATTTACCTACTTTTGACCAATTTGACTCATTTTAACTCACTTGCACCTTATTTCCTTAATTTTGACCAATGTGATCTATTCTAACCATCGTTGACCTAATTTGACCAAATTTGACCTGATTGACCCCATTTTCAACCAATTTGACATAATTTGTCCTAGTTTGACCTCATTTGATGCATTTGACCTATTTTTAGCCAATTTGATCTAATTTGTCTAATTTTGACCTAATAGGCTATTCTGACCTAATTTAATCGAATTTGACCTAATTGGAACCAATTTGACCCATTTTGACAAATTTTAGCTATCAAGATTGACTCCTTAAGACCTAGTTTCGCCCAAATTTCCCAATTTGCCCATTTTTGACTAGTATGACCTTTTTCATCCAGAATTTATCCAGATAACCCTTTTGGTACTATATGTATGGGAACCGGGAGCTACTCTTTATGGGAACCAGCAGCTACTGGATATGGGAACAAGTAGCTACTGTTTGGGAACCAACAGCTACTGTGTTAAGAACTAGCAACTACCTGATGTGGGAACCAGCAGGCACTGTATTTGGGAACCAGCAGTTAGTGGGTGCATGAACCAGCACCTAATGGATGTGGGAACCACCACCAGCTACTCTATGTGGAAGCCAGTAGGTACTGGGTGCAAGAACCAGCAAGGGTGTGGGATCCAGCAGCTACTTGGGTTGGGAACCAGTTTATATGGGAACCAGCAGCTACTGGATGTGGGAAGCAGTAGCTACTGTATGTGGGAACCAGCAGCTACTGGGTACAGGAACTAGCAACTAATGTGTATGGGAACCACCAAGTGCTGGGTGTGGGAACCAGCAGCTACTTGGTATGGGATCCAGTACCAGTAGCTGATTGGTGTGGAACCACCAGTTACAGTGGGTGGGAACCACCAGTTATGGGATGCTAAAACCAGCAGCTACTTGGTGTGGAACCATCAGTTATTGTGTAAGGGAACCGATAGCTATCCAGTAGTTGCTGGTATAGACACAAAGAAAGACATAGAGTGCACCATACAATGCTAAAAGATACCTGTCACAAGTTGGTTTTGATGAGTTGACACCTTGACAGCTTGACAGCAATGAAATGAAATTGACTTTGAACATTGATTTTGGTTTTGGACTCTAACTTTTTTGTAAAAGTCAACTCTTTGCTCCAACTTCAATTTGACCCTTGTGGGCCACTGTACATGCCCATATTTACGAGAAGTCAACTTACAGAGCACTTACAGTGTCGTATTTACAATACCTTCTTTATTTAATGATAATGGTACCTCTCTCACCGTAACCATTCTTATTATATGGATCTCAGGTCTCTAGAAGTGTCTTTACTAAAGGTCATTGCAGGGTATCATCAAGCTTCAACTGATTGTAAAATCCCATCCCGCAATATCCTGGTATGAATGAATCCTTGGAATTTCTACTCTCTGCAGGGTAGTCAAATGACCAACATTGAATCAACAGCTCTTCATAACGGTACCAAGAAGCTGTTCTGTCATCTCAATTGGCCCAGCTTTCTCAATGATTTGTGAAACCCTAAGAACGTGATTCACAGAGGAAAAGGATACCGACATTTCCTACTGAGAACATCCCTGTTTTATAACTCAAAAGTAAGAACAGAATAATTCAGACAGCCTTCCTTTCACTTGATTGCTGCCTTTGTCCCCAGCATTCCTTTTTACTTCTTATATGGTTTGCTAATGGCAGCTAGAATTCGATTTTACCTTACCTTATTTTCATAATAGAATATTTTGATGAACTTTATGTCAAATAAAAAGATCCTTGCATGGCTCTTGATATGTGTCATTATACAGGAGAGCAGCAGGTTTATCTGATGCATCGTAACAGATCAGAATTGACAAAATGCATCCTAGCATATGTTTTCAGAACACTGTAAGGGTACAATAAGATGCTGTTTGTAGCTTTTACTCTGGCATGCTTTGTTACTTCCTTCGACAAATATCTATAAAATGATGACCTAACAGAAGGTTCCTGTGCAATATCATTATCCAACACCCATCATTATGATAAGTAAAACACATTTTGCAATACCTTCCATGCATAAACTATGCTGCACCTGATCCATTTGTGGCAATTGGGACGTCATCAGATGCATCAGATAAACCTGCTGCTGCCATCTGAAGTACTACACATATCAAAAGCCATGCCAGAATCTTTCTGGTGGACATAAAGGCCATCAAAATACGCTAACATGAAAATAGGTTGAGTTTTTCTTTAAAGTTGCTTCAATCTTCACCACTGTTCACTCTGTTAAAAACATCTTTCATGTTTCCTTTTGTCGTAAGTTTACTATTCTAAAACCTCTGCACATGGCTGTAGGTGATGTATCTCATCCTTACATCTCGCATGTGAAAGTATAGTCTGTTGCTTACACAAGTACTCAGTGCATGCACCAAACATGCAGGGAGAGAGAGAGAGAGAGAGAGAGAGAGAGAGAGAGAGGGAGAGAGAGAGAGAGATAGAGAGAGAGAGAGAGTGGGACGAGAGGGAGGATATTTTGCTAAAATGTTGTGATGGAGGACAATAGGAACTAACGGTGTATGACATGGCATTGTGATACTCACTTCACTACTGCTCAGTTGGAGACAATAGGAACTAAGGCCTAAAAATCTTTAGTTGTTCCCAGTCACCCGACCGACCCTAACAAAACAGGGTCGACCCAGCACTTTTTTCCTTTTAATTTTTAGAAATTTAGATGATTTTTAAGAATCGTTTTTGTACATTTAATGACTTTTCAAGAATTATTTCTCATGTTTTTCATATTTTTACCCGAAATCCAAACATCCGGCGTATCTACTCTTATATTTGTTTAGAATTAAAAAAAAAGAAGAGAAAGACTGGTTTTAAGACGTGGCAGGTGTGTTTCCAACCAACACCTCACACCAAAAGGACCCAGGTAGGTGGCTTTTGCCACTCCTCACCTGTAGGACAGCCAGGTCACATGATACTAAAGCAGACACCTGATTGGCTTAGCATCTAATGAGGTCAGTCATTTTTTATTAAAATTCCACCGTGTTTTTTTTTATAAATTTAAAAGATAAAGAATCCGACCTACCGATCTTAGATCTATGGACCAAAAAAATAGTAATAACCTATTCTGTAACAGATGGCAGGGCGTGCACATGGTGTAAACGAATCATTGTTAGAGGTTAGATGCCTTAATTTCCTTGACTGTCAGAATTATCTCTGTGGCCTGCTCAGAATGCATCCAACACAGTATCATCCAGTGAAATGCAGTATCCTAAACTATTATGGGCATGGATCTTCTGATGTCATAATCATGTTAACAATGGTTTCTACTCAATTAAATACATAAATAAAGGCAAAATGTGGACAGCTCTCGGTGAAATTGGTATGTCCTTGGAAATAACTCCAAACCTGAAAGTATTTAACATTTCTGTATATTTGCTTCTACTATCATTTAGCAATGACAGTCATATGCATATGCCTTTAACAACTATAATACAATATATATATATATATATATATATATATATATATATATATATGAGCAATTTTAATGCCCAGAATATGGATTTCTGGTGAAATGACCAGTTGGCCATGATAAACCATGGGTCCTTCAGTGCATCATTATACAATGGTAATTATATATTACTCTATTTCAACAAGTGCGAAAAAACAATGTAACAGCTGGACGACTCAAGGTATACTGTACATGTCTTTAGGTTGAACAGTCATCAAGTTTTTATTCAAGATGTTTTTTTTTCTATAAATGGCTGTCAGAATAATGAAAAGTCAGGAAAAACCAAGTGGGCATGATTTCAAAAATCTGATCACCATTAAGCGCAAAAGGGCTAGAGAGTTCTAAAGATTACAAGAGATCATCATCTAATGGTCAGTCTAAGGGTATTGTAGAGGAGATATTGGTCACCAAAAGGACCCAGGTAGGTGGCGTTTGCCGCTCCTCACCTGTAGGACAGGTCACATGATACTAAAGCAGTCACCTGATTGGCTTAGCATCTAATGAGGTCAGTCATTGTTTATTAAAATTCCACTGTGTTTTCCTTTTATAAATTTAAAAGAAAAAGAATCCAACCCACCGACCTTGCATCTATGGACCAAAAAAATAGTAATAACCTATTCTGTAACAGATGGCAGGGCGTGCACATGGTGTTAGATGTTAGTTGCCTTAATTTCCTTGACTGTCAGAATTGTCTCTGTGGCCTGCTCAGATGTGTGCCCCCTTTCCATTGCAGTGACCCCGTCCAAGAGCCTATCCATTACCATTTAGACAGCTTGCAAATGGGTAGTGCGAAAGCCTATGAGGGCCAGATTTTATTTTCATTAAAGAGGAAAAAAATAAATTAATAGCTCAAACATACTATTATAATCAGACATACATAGCACCCCTCATTTTGAGGGGTTTGTCACAGCACTCCCCCCCCCCTCATTAGCAATTTTACGTAAGTGCTGATATCTGCTCCCTGTCATCTATACCAGGTAGAGTAGTGTTTGTGTCACATTCTGACGCACTGACTTAGCTGGTGTTCAGTGGTCTGGTATTGCCCTAGCACCAGGACGGCATCAGGCAAACTCTAGGAGGCCGTTGTGAAAAGATTTGGAATTAGTTCTGTTGGTGGTGCTATTCCCAAAATGGAACTCACTTACCTCAGAGAGTTGATTCTCTTGTATGTTGCGAAAAGGGAATCTGTCAGAGGAGTGGTATAGGGGTGGTCCTGGAGGCTGTTGCAAAAAGATTTGGAATTCAATTCTCACTGTAACTAATGCATCTTCCAGTTATTCCCGATTCTCCACCCAGTGAGACCAATTCCCACCTTATACTGTAATGGAATTGAATTACTCCGAATTAGACTGCATTGCAAAACGTTGAGGAACTGGTTCCATGATTAATTCCACCTGAATGCTTCCCATAGTCGAAAGGCCAGGGAATTGGCGAAAGGAACTGGCTGGGAATTGGTTTTCGATTATGAAGCATTCACTAGTTCCTGACCACTCCTAAACTACTTCTATGACCAATTATCTTTTGGCAACCCAACAGGGAATTGATTCCCTGAGGTCAGTCAGTTCCATTTTGGAAATACCACCTCCGACAAAATCGTTTCCAAATCTTTTTGCAACAGCCTGCAGAATCAGGGTGTAATTCTCAAGTAGGAACCAATTCTCTGGGGAAGTCAATTCTCAGAGTGGGAAAGAGCAAAGAATTGGAAGATCAAATAGCCACAGTGAGAATTAGTTCAATTCCTTATGCAACAACCTCCAGACTAAACATTGCAATATATCATGGTCTGGTGCAATTTACTTGCAGGTTTGTCATAACCATTATTGGATTGATTCCTTTCAGTCAGCGGCCATCTTGGGCAAAGCACTGCATCCACACGGCTGATATTTCTGATCCCCTCAGACACAGCAAGTTAACTGACCAAACAGGAGTCCATGTGTGGTACCATGGGCACACTGTAAACAAAAATGTCCTGGAAATAACGACGGAATCCTCATCCCAAAGTTGTAGAGATCAGTTGTTATTTTCAGAGAAATTCCTTGTCCATTTGAGCAGAGATCTGTCGTTATTTTACAGAGATTCCTTGTACATTTGTGTACCAGTGTACTGCCACCTGGGCTTCTTGTAGAAACTGCTCTGGTTCCCTGCTTTACAATTACGGTGGTTCATTTTTCAGATTTACGAGGATCCCTGGTAGATTCAACAGTTTTTTTTTACAGTGCGGTCAGCAAGTGAATTAGGATTCTAGCCCAGTGAAACCAAAATGGGCAGAGGGTGGGGGCTAACAATAGCATAAACTGGGAATAATGGTAGAGGATGGCTCCTTATGTCATCAATATAATGTGGTTCTATGTGGCATCTGCTAGACATGCAGATAGGGGCTTGATATTTCCTCTATCACATAATCTATTTTTAAGGAGTTGATGAAGTAAGACCTATAGAATGAGAGGTCTAAAGAATATAGATTGCACAAAAAAGTGCATATACTTATAAAGCATAAAGCATGTTGTAGCTTTCTGTTTAATCCCAAGGCCATTTGCTTCCATTTTCTTTTTCTTTTCTTTTTTTTTTGCGTTGTAATTCTGCGAAATCTAGCCTTCAGTGAGAACTACTGTAAACTTTGACAGTGCATATGGAAATAGAAAATGTTGGTTGAAAATGATAATGCTGGCAGGTGGCCTTTTGCAAAGGTGGATCCAGCATAACAAAGGTCTCGCATGCAGTCCTGATGCACACTATTATATATGCAGTTCTGCTATAAAAGTGTAAACATTGTACCTGCAGGGACATTTCTAACATGAAGTAATAGACAAAGTTCAGGTTACTTCAAAAGGTGTCAGGCGCTCACAGGTTCTCTAGTAGTACACTATTACGGACCTGTCAATTATTCCAAGAAGGAAGGGATGGCCTAAGATGAAAAAAGGAATGAAATATGTTCATGGTAATTAGGTGGGCGTTGTAAAGAATTAATGTATATCTGTCCAACTAGTGCATTAATCGTTCACAAAAAAAAAAACAACAGTGAGTAGATTTAATATGGAATGGAATTTTCCCTTATGCAGTACGTAAAGGAAACCGATATTGTAATAACTAACTATGCAGACATTTGAATTTGCACTAATAGCAGTACTGTCTAGTTCGCAGTCTGCTGACTTTCACATATCACTCACTAATACATGCACACTGAAAAGTAGTATTCTTGAGTCTTTAGCAGTACCTTAAGTCGTAGACATACACGGTAGTATGGTTTGTAGATCTCTGCTTAAGTTTACCTTTGGGCATTGAGAGTTTTATTTGTGAATATGAAGCAGTTTTGATGAAGTTTCCTTGAGAATGCAAGAGTATACATGTACTTCAGGACATATACAGAATCTTCCATGATCCTTTTCCTCTTTCAATCATTTATGAGGTTCGCCATTAGCTATAATTTGGAAATGTACATAGTTGTATTATAATGACACATAGCAGAAACTCAATACAACACATACAGACATACGTTATCACATAAAATTACCAGTAAAGGGATCAGGAGGTTAATTCAGAACAGTGCAAATTAACCACTGTCTTGAATCAACCTCCTGGTATTAGTGATATGAATTCTATCCCAAAGAATGTGAAAAGGGTTGCAACTTCACCAATCCAGCAACAAATGGCTTATCCTTAAAGCAATTGGCTTATGCCTTGAAACGGGACACACTGGCACAGCATGTAAGTCAGCCCATGAGTGCTGTTTAATGACACTAGAGAACAGTTCTGAGAATTACATACTGACTTGTTTTTAACCTTCGTTTTACCCTCTTAAACAGCACTTACTTCCTACTGGATTTATACTTAGCAGTAAATTGGGCTTTTAATATTTTAAGACAATAATAACACTGTTTTTCAACAAATTTTCACTTAAAAAATAGGAGAGAAGGTGACCACTATCGTTGGTAGCATATTTCCATCTCTGAGAGGTCCTGTTAGAATCTCTCCCCATGTATGTCACTTACCAAACCACATATTTCTCTTTTAAAGAATGGCAGGTCAGATGCAGAAAGTGGATCTTCAAGTACATCTTGCATTTGAGTTTCTGATATGTGTCAGCAGTGTGTCCACACACTCTACAAAGTTCTCAGCCCTCTTGATACCCAGAAATCCTGTTATGCTCTGAGGGCAAGTTATGACTTCCATTTACTATGTAGCCTATCTTTGGTTATAATGTCAAATTGCCATAACTTTAATCACATGATTATGGATAATCCTGAAGTTTATATGCAATCTTGCTCACCATAAATCATGACTGGTTGCTCTAAATGATCCAGAAGTCAATGTATCAAGGAAATAAACATGGAAATTTGGCTGGTTATTTAGATGGCTGCCCTTGCACCAAAGCTTATTTGGCATGATTTCTAGTGGCATGATCCAAGTTGGACTCCCAAACTGCTACAACTTTATTGCACAGTGCAATTCATTCAAGGGATTCTTTCATAGAGGCATGTGAAAATGAAACGTGCAAAAACGTAGAGGTGGCTGTACGTAAAATGTAGTACGGTTACCATACTTGAGATAACGATTATTCCATTGAGTGGATGGAAAGGGAAAAAAAAGATAATTTGGTGTGGTTTATTAATGTTCATTGCTAATATTGGTAGGACTCACTCAAAATAATATCAGATTGCAAGCTTCAAATAAGGTAGTGTCTGTCATAATGGAATATTCTTCAATGACGAATCTAGATTACTTTGAAGCAATTGGAGCTCCATTTTTCTTCCATTTCGGATTCCCAAAATGATCACCAATTGTACGATCATTCAATGATCATCATGGGCTATTGCACGGCACCTGATTGATAAGTTTCACGGAAATGGGTTGATACAGTGCTCCATGTAATATCGTTCTTTGATTCTAATGCCAGTGATGGCATTTGGTGATTGTACAGCTATTTGATGCGCATAAGAATTATTGAAATATACCACCGGTTCATTTCTTTGCACTGGTCGATATTGTGACGCTTTGAATGTGAAGCTGACCAAGACTCACTGGTCGATGGAAATCTGCTTCACTTAATTGAAAACCAAGTAAATGTACTACCAGTACAATAAAAAGGAATATTGGATGTTATTGACAATCTAGCCGTAGGAGGCACTTGCAGTCCAAATGGTAGAGTGATACAACTGCAGTTAATCTGATCCATTGTACGAGAAGGTATTTGACTATTTCATTTTGTAGAACTGTTTATAGACGTACAGTATTGTTTATCTGTGTCAATATACTTGTATGCAGAACTCACCGCACTTTCAATTATTGTTTCATTTTTCTCTCAACCTATTCTTCTTTTTACTAAATCCAAACAATAAGTGGTCACTCATAATATGAATCTAAACGTATGGGGTATTTTATAATTGTCATTGTGATCGCTAACAACAAGGGTAACCACAGTGTCACATTGATATAAATGACCTCAGGATAAATGTCCTCATCTGTCATAGGTCCTCATTTTCTCCCATAACTTTAAGTATAACAAAGATACCGAGTGTGGACTATCAAGGTGTTTTAGAATAGATGTTACAGAAGATGGGTACACAGTATGGTTGATAGTCCTGATGTGGGTAAGTTAGAGGTCGGATGTGACACCGTATAAGTAATTTCCTATTTCACAACAACACTGAAAACATGGAAGATCCAAAACTAGTCAGCGGTGACCACTTTAGGTCCTCAAGTTGACGATACCTAAAACTACAACTTTAGGTAGTCAAAATGACGACTTTATGACTCAGGTCGTTAGGATGATGACCTAAAGTCGTCATTTTGACCACTTAAAGTTGTAGTTTTAGGTATCGTCAACTTGAGGACCTAAAGTGGTCACCGCTGACTAGTTTCAGATCTTCCATGTTTTCAGTGAAACTGTGTACCATATTTAATTAAATCAAATGTGTAAACCTCAGTCTCCTTCTACTTCCAAAACATTCCAACGGTAAACCCATATTTCAGTGTCTCTATCCATTTGACCCTTAATTGTGAAATACCCAACGTTAGATGAAGCTAATTTCAGTCATATGAGTATTCAGATTTCCCCATTGATGTCTGAGGTTCCAGTGATTGGGGAAGGGGGACCCTGAGGAGATCACTCTTGTTTCTATCATCCTGGCTTCACAGCAAAGTGTCCCAGACAGCCTTCTGTTCATCTGATTGCCGCCTTTGTCTGTCCCTTCTCTTTTAGTTCCTTCCAAGGACAGCATCTGGAAATGACACCCAGATTCTTTTAAGCTTGCTTCAATCCTCAATTTATAAAAGTCATATTTCTTTGAATCCTTCATGCCTTCAACATTTATCTCATTATCGGTCCTTCCCATTTTCGCTGAATAGTCATTTTAGTCCTTGTGAAGTAAGAGCACTGATTTATTTAGGGAAATGATAAGTGTTAGCCTAAATTACGTTAGTGCATGCCCAAATGCTTGTCTCATGCACCTGAAATATTTCATGTTTGTACCTTACTCAGCATAAATCTAGTTTTATGACCAGGTGGTTTCAACAAAACAGATGTTTTGGTGGCCACATTTTAATGACCAGAAGGATTTCCCATTTAGTTATTTTCGTTATTTTTTTTACCTTGATAATCCACCCTTGTGGACACAAAAACAGATCATGTTGGATATAAAATCGGGGGGGGGGGGGATTATCAAGGCATATTTGTATGGTAAATAATGCATATACATCCGAGCCAAGCGCCGGTCAGCCTCGTACGTGCCCAGACGGTATCATATACAGTCTTGGCGAGTTGTCATGGATCCAGTGACGTTGTAACAGGTTGAAGCAGGTGTTAAAAACTCACCTGTACTGTATCCTAATCCCAGTCAACACTTTTATTATTTGTAAATTGATGTTGAAAAGAGGTACATCTACATAGAATTTAGGTAGCAACTACATAAAATTGTTTGGTAAGTGGATATTCAAGATTTAAAATTACCAGCAAAAAAAGCCTTGAACACTGGACCTTCCACATGCTATGCTAGCTTGCTACTACTGTACTACAGATTCTGATGTAGATTGGTTTATTAAAGGGCCATCATGTGATTTTCATTACAGGGTAACTTATACCTACAACCAAGGGTGTATGTCATTCTCTTTGCTGTTGATAAATTGATTGCGTTTTTACCTCAGGCAGGAGAGCAGAGGTTTTCAAATGCAGGGGCCCAGGCGTTTCGTGCATAGTGCCATACCCCACATTTAAGAGAATTCACAGTAATGACATAACCCATCTTTAGGAGAAATTCACTAATAACCCATTAGGATCATTTAGACAGCTAGTGTATGAATTAGGTGTGACCGGTATTGTTTGGCGTGGGTGAAGTGGTGGTGCAGAAGCCAGACGTGCCTACAAGATTAATTAGCCTGTCAGAATTGATACTTTGGACGTCATGGGACCGCCCACCTTAATGCATGCTTCTCAGTGTAATAGGAGCTGTGGTTGTTAATCACTGAGCCTAATGCCTACACTCCAACCTCTGGGGCCACTAATGTGTCCATTACAATCTGTCCCCAGATGTACCCATTTACTATTTCACTTATATGAAGAAGAGGGGATTATGAACATTGTCTATGATATTCACAATGTTATGGGCATTGATATTGTTGTGCCGGAGGTCTTGGAGTAGCTTGAAACTTTAGTTAGCAGTGGGTTGGGGCACACTCCGTTGGGTTGGGGCACACTGACTCTGGTGGCTGTTGCTAAACCCTTGGAAGTCACTTCTGTCAGAGGTGTACTTCCAAAAACGGAAGGCAATCATCTTTGGTAGGCTCTTTTCTATTGCATTGCCAAATGGCACTTCCCAACAGAAGTGGTCCAGAAGTGGTTACTAACAACCCCTCAACTGGAAGTTGCTTCCTACACTCTGTCGCATAAGTATGTAGGTGTGGGCAGTCTGGGAAGCACTCAGGTGTGACAACTTTTCGCAACACAGTTTGATTTGTGGGAAAGTGACTACTTCTGGACTATGGTGTCGGAAGTGATTCTGAGTAGTTAAGTAGAGGAGGGATGTGGGAAGTGAGGTACCTACCCTGAAAAGCAACTACTCAATCTCTTGCAACAGCCTCCTGGCACCTGTTCATAAGGGGGGTTCTGCTTCTAGTGGTATTATATGTAGTTGAAGTCCTCCGAGTCCTCAGTCTGAAACCATATATATTGTAGCGAAGTCGCTTCGAGTCAACGACTTCTGCGGGACTTCGCGGGGCAGACTGGTTCGGTCCCGCACCGCAAGGTGGCGCCCCGCCCGTGGCGACTATATAAGGAGCCGCGGGGTGGCCGCCTCCTCAGTCAACCTCGACTTGTCGCTGGGTGTGGACCGATCCAGTCTCCCTAGCGAAGTTGGCTCTAGGAACGACGTTGATGAATGTTTGATAATTGATAACACATTACAACTGCTGTTTGTACTCGCCTTTTATTACACAGAGAATATACGGGTGTCACTTTCCCTTACTCTACTACAAACGCCTCTGGTCTTGTGTCCAACTTATTCATTACAGTGGTGACAGCGGGTAACTTGGTAGAAATTTTTATTACTTTCTCCTAAGGGAACCCACTGATTCGGATAGTTGGTCACGAAATCGGGAAAATGGCAAGTACTAGTGCGTCTAGTGATGGCCTTACAAGAGAAGAGAGGGAGGAGATGATGGCGGGGGTGAGGGGGACGGTCGTACAGATCGACGAAGAAGTTATGTTGCGGTTACCTCCGGGTCCCGCAGTCCCGCAAGGTCCCGCAGTCCCGCAAGGTCCCGCAGTCCCGCAAGGTCCCGCAGTCCCGCAAGGTCCCGCAGTCCCGCAAGGTCCCGCAGTCCCGCAAGGTCCCGCAGTCCCGCAAGGTCCCGCAGACCTGCGGTCCCGCAGTTCACCGGCACCTCAACCATCGGAACTGCCAACCACCGGGAATAACATCCTCCCACCGTCTTCTGAGCAAGCAGAAAAAAAGGAACCGTTGGGCAAGTCGACTTTGTTCGCCCCCAGTGTTGCGGTGGCTCATACCTTGGGGGGTTCCCCCGGGTGGAACCTGAAGGAACAAGGGGGGCGAGGGTTGGAACCCCGCACCGAGCAGCCTCCCGCGGGGGAAGTTCTGACCGGGACGGAGGGTGGCCCCCAGTTAAACGGTCGGAGTCCGGTACCTCGGGGAAAAGTCGGGGACTTTGCCCCGATGGGTGGACTCGGAGTTGGTCGACTTTGGGAGAGGAAGGGACCGGCACCCCATTCTGGTCTACAACCCCCCATGGGGAGGTGGCCGGAGATGGTGGGTGGTCCCTCCCCACCCCATCCTGAGACGGAAGAAAAAAAACGACTACCCTCAGCGAGGCCCAAGGGTCACCCTACAGGGTCACCCCCGGGGTTCTACGGCCGACCATCGACCGTGAGTCAGGGTGCTTGGCCGGAGGACCACGGGAATAATTCTCCGTGGTCAATACCAGCACCCCACGTCTCCTCATCACCTGACCCGAGGGCACATATCGAGATCCCCACCGTCTGGGGAGGGGTACGTGTGGATCCGGATGAGGAGAGACGACAAGCCTTGTGGGTGCAACAATGGCGACTGAGTGAGGAAAGGCGGCGGGAGGAGTCCCGGTTGGCCATCCGGGAGGGGGAACGACTGGCTCAGGCCCAGCAGCTTCTGCGAGCGGAAGAAAAGGAGCGGGAGCGGTCCGAGGAGGAGGCGAGAAGTCGTCGCCTTGCCGAAGAGAAAGCAAGGGAGCTAGCGTCTTTGACGGAGCAAATGTCCTCAATGTCACCTGGTGAACTGGATCCTCCTTCATCCTCTAATCCCGCTCCGCTGATTGACTCGACTGCCCGAGAACTGGTACCGGAAGGGGGGCCTGCTCTGGCAGAATGGAAAAGATCAGCAACCGAACATGGGTTGTGGCCACCGTCACGATCTGGCCCGGCAGCGGATGCTAACTCGATGGGAAGTCGCTCGACTAGCAACATAGGAGGAATGGTGGGTGAACCTCGCCTTCCCCCGTCGTCGCCTCGGTGCCTGTCTACTGACGCTTTGAAGGAGTGGGGCCCCCGCGATAGGTTGTCCAAACCGATCTTTATGCCTGGTAAATTCGACGGCACAGGGCATTTACCAGAATACCTGTCACACTTCGACTTGTGCAGAAGGGCCAATGGGTGGAATAACTCTGACGCGGGCGTTTTCCTGGGCCTTAGCCTGACGGGAGTGGCCCGACGTCTGATATCAGGGATCGAGACGGGGACGGAGGCCGGGTACCTGAGATTGAGGCAGGCCTTGGTAAACCGGTTCCAGCCCCCAAATCAGAGCACCGTGTACAAGTCTAAACTACGTTCGTTGGAGCGAGCCAAGGGTACCTGTCTGCAGTCACACGCTGAGGAGATACAGAGATATATGCGCTTAGCATACCCATGTGCCGACGATTCCACGGTGGATATCATGTGCCGTGATCGCTTTATAGAGAGCCTCCCCGACGAACGACTGCGTCAATGGATCTATCAGGCTATGCCAGACGACTTATCCGGCGCCATCCAGGTCGCCCTACACGCGGAAGCGTGCCTTCGGTCGGGAGGGGGCGAGAGGGGAGCAGCTGCAGCCCGCGCGTCATCGACTACTATGGCTGAGGAGCTTGCCGCCTTGCGGAAGGAGATGAAAGACAGGCAGGCCCGCTCCGAGGCCTCGCTGGCTCGCACTGACGCGGCTCTCAAGAAATGGGGACGTCCTCAGGAAGGCAAGAGAAGGGAGTCGACTCGAAGCAGGTCGCCTGTCCGTTGTTTCCATTGCACCAAAGAGGGGCACTTCCGGCGCGATTGCCCTGAATGGAAGGCTAGAATCCAGGAGGCCGAAGGACAGGGCCGTAAGGCCACCGAGGTGAAGCCGGCGGAAAACTAGACTCGGTCCTGACTGACTCCCAAGTCAGGACCGAAGATAGGCAGATAGAAGAGGCAACTACAGAGGTTAAGGGACGACTTGAGATGGGAGGAGCGGGCCTCCTGGTTGAGGGAACCATTGAGGGTAGACCAGTCCAGTGTTTGGTGGACACGGGTGCTACAGTAAATTTGGTGTCCCTAGCCTGGTGGCAGAAAAATGGGGGTGACAGGGAGCTTCCCCCCTCCCAAGAGCGAGTCTATTCTGTAGAGGGCCGACTTATGCAGCTACGGGGACGTTGGGAAACTGCACTGTCTTTGGCCAGGGGAGCCTGGCCCATCGTCTTGCACATAGCTGATATGCCGACTGAAGTGATTTTAGGGTCTAACTTTCTGAGGGAGGCCCGCATGATGGTGGACATGGCAGGCGAACGGCTAGTTCTCCCGGCTGCCCCGCGGGCCATTCCTAGTGCGACTCTAGTTTGCCGGATAGTCAGCCAGAAGACTACAGTCCTGGCCCCGGGTTCCGAAACCGTCATTGACGGTTACGTGGTGGGACCGTGGAACAGTGCCAATCTAGGTCTCGTGGAGGGCCTACGACAGAAAGAGGACAAAAGAGGACTCTTGGTGGGGAGAGGCCTGATAGACCCCCGTGAGAAGGTGGCTCCATTGCGACCATTTAATCCAGGTCAAGACCCTGTCACAGTCTATCGTGACATGGAGTTGGCCACGGTGGAAGAAGTAGGCGAGGTCCCCGCAGAGGGGCAAGAAGACAGCCCTTCTCACTGTCGGATAGTTACGACTGAAGATCCTCGGGTGGAGCCTATGGTGCAGTCCCTGGTGAGTGGGGTAGAAGGCAAGGAGCGGGAGCAACTAGAGGAGTTGCTACGCTCCCACGCTGGCGCCTTTCAACTGGAACCAGGGGACATCGGCCGGGCTAACCTCGTGGAGCACCACATTAGGACCGATAGTCATCCGCCAATAAAGCAGCCACCACGCCGCCTGGCCCCCCATTGTAGGGGCCTGGTAGACGAGGAAGTTGACAAGATGCTCGAAGCGGGGACTATTGAGCCTGCCGAGGGCCCCTGGGCATCACCCGTGGTCCTCGTGCGAAAAAAAGATGGATCGATGCGTTTCTGTGTCGACTATAGACGACTTAACAAGGCGACAGTAAAGGACGCATACCCCTTGCCACGGATCGACGACAGCCTGGACACACTGGCCGGATCTGAATGGTTTTCGACCATGGATCTGGTCAGCGGATACTGGCAAGTGGCTATGGCTCCAGAGGACCGGGAAAAGACGGCTTTTGCCACCCATCGGGGATTGTATCAGTTTACGGTTATGCCCTTCGGGCTTTGTAATGCCCCCGGCACCTTCGAGCGCCTGATGGAGGTTGCCATGCGAGGGCTCCAATGGAGTTCTTGTTTGGTGTATCTTGATGACATTGTGGTCTTCTCCCAGACCTTTTCCGAACACTTGGCGAGGTTGGGGGAAGTACTAACTCGACTTCAGAAGGCAGGGCTGAAAGTTAAACCGACTAAATGCCGGATGGCGAGGCGGGAGGTTTCCTTCTTAGGCCATGTTGTGAGTCGGGAGGGCATCTCCACGGATCCAAAGAAGATAGAAGCGGTGCGCGACTGGCCTACCCCTGCTTCACTCACGGAAGTACGCAGCTTCCTCGGTTTAGCAGGCTATTACAGGGCTTTCGTCCCTGGCTTTGCTACTCTCTCAAAACCACTAACCACCCTGGCGGACAAGGGCAGAGTCTTTCGCTGGGATCACGACTGTGAGGCCGCCTTCAACCGGATAAAGCAGTTGTTGACTGAGTCGCCTATTCTGGGATACCCCCAAGAGGAAGGACAGGTAGTCCTTGACACCGATGCCTCCGACATGGGTCTAGGGGCTGTACTGTCGCAGGAACAGAGCAAACGCGAAGTGGTCCTGTCTTATGGCAGTCGTACTCTCACCAAGGCTGAACGCAATTATTGCGTGACCCGGCGGGAATTACTAGCGGTTGTCTTCGGCTTAAAAAAATTCCGCCACTACTTATTGGGTTGTCGCGTATTGATTCGGACAGATCACGCGGCCTTGAAATGGGTAATGTCATTCAAGGAGCCCGAGGGGCAGATAGCACGGTGGCTACAGGTAATGGACATGTTCGACTTGTCGGTGGAACATCGCCCAGGAAGTCGCCACGGCAACGCTGACGGCCTCTCGCGCATTCCTTGTCGCCAGTGCGGTCGCTCCGAAGAAGAGGGAGATGACGCTACCGTCTCGACCAGTCACGTCTTTGCCATAACCCGCCAAGGTGCTTCTGATCCTGACCGGGGGGAAGAGGTACGGGGCGAGTGGCGAACCGATCAGAGGGAGGATCCCCTACTTTCTCAGGTAATACCTTGGGTGGAGAGTGGCACCCCACCTACGGTAGAAGAACTACGAGGAAAATCATACCCGCTTCGGTCTATGGCGGCACAATTTCAACGTCTCGAGATCCGACAGGGTCTCCTAGGTCGGTGGTGGTTCGCTCCGGGCACCACGCGCCACTTTCAGCTGGTGGTCCCTGAGAAGCGAAGGAGGGAGGTCTGGGAGTCTTGCCATGGGGCAGGCATCGTGGGGCACTTCGGTTGCACCCGAACGATTCGGAAGTGTGCGGAGCGATGGTATTGGCCGGAATTCAGGCGTGATTTGACCTACTGGGTGGCCACCTGCCCGGAGTGCTTGGAGAGAAAACCTCCTCATGCACCACACCGTACCCGGATGGGGCATGTCCCCGTTGGTCTTCCAATGGAACGTATGGCGGTCGATCTTATGGGCCCTTTTCCGACTACGCCTGAGCCGCGTGCTAACAAGTACGTTCTGGTCATGATCGACTATTTGACGAAATGGGCCGAAGCGGTCCCTCTCCCAGACCAAGAGGCCTCCACAGTAGGCCGAGCCTTCGTTGAAACGATCGTCTGTCGTCTTGGTCCCCCAGCAACGCTCCACTCCGATCAGGGAAGGAACTTTCAAAGCCGACTGTTCCGGGAGACGATTCGACTGTTAGGCATCCTCCAAACTTGCACGTGCGCCTTCAACCCCAAGTCGGATGGTCTCGTCGAGAGGAGCAACCGTACCATCGAAGCCCTGTTGTCCGCCGTGGTGGCCCGGGACCAATCCGATTGGGATTTACAGCTTCCGTTCGTGATGGCGGCCTACCGCGCCTCTTCTCACTCCTCGACGGGCGTCTCTCCTAACATGATGATGTTGGGAAGGGAGACTATGGTTCCGCTGACAGTTCTGTATCCAGAGGGGGAGGAAGAGCTCGGGGAGGGGTCGGAAGGCTATGTGGCCCGTCTTCGGCGGTCTATGGCATCCGCGCACGAGGTGGCCTTGGGGCACCTGGGTACCTCAGTGGCACGGCAAGAGAGGAATTACAATCTTCACGCCAGGGAGCGAACAATTGCAGTTGGGTCTACCGTCTATTATCTACACCCGATAAAGAAGAAAGGGGTCAGCCCTAAGCTCCAACGGTTCTGGACGGGTCCCTGGGAAGTTACTCGTCACCTGGCCGGCTCCGTCTATGAGATTCGCATGGGACGAAAAAGAGAAGGAGAGGGGTTCGTTCGAACGGTAAGAGGCCCCCCTGGAGGGGGGCCGTGGGAAGGAGGGGATACCGTCTTTTACCATCCAACCGCCAAAGGGGGTCGACGACCACCGTCTAAAATAAATTGGGACGGCCCCTGGAAGGTGAAAGCAAGAAGGCCGGACGGCTTCCGGGTTCTGGAAAAAGGGGCCGTAGAGGGGCTCGCCTTGTCTTCCCTGGTACGGACAACGCCGTCGGGAAAGGTTAACGACTGGTCACGGGGAGGTGCCCCCCGGGCCCGCGGCTGGTACCCCCTTGGTTGTCAGAGGGACCAACGGTCCCGCAGCGCTCCCGGGAGCGGGAGGCGGGAAAACTGGACTACAAGGGGGTCCCGCAGATCACGTAGCGTCCCGCAGCGGGACGCCGCCTCTGACGTCACAAAAGAACGGGAGGAAGCTCAGCCGGAAATGTCAGTGTGGAACAGACTAGGGAGGGAGCCAAAAATGCCAGGAAAATCTAAGAAATTAGCGTCCTACGTGATTCCTCGAGTGGCTAACTCCTCAGAGAAGCGACGGCTGTCACCGGGTCCCGCCGCGGGACCGCTGCAGGGCCGCAGAAACGGTAAACAGGGGAGTCCCGCACTGTCTGGAACCGCGGAGGGGAGGAAGAAGGAACAGCTGACCCGCAAAAGTCCCCGAATTTCGTCGTTATCCTCCAGTTCTGCATCTCCTAAACCTCGGGGGAGTTCAGGGAGAGGTGGCTCCCGTCTACAAGGGAGAGGGAGGCGAGAGTCGCCTGAAAAATCGTATAGGAACCGCAGGTCGTCGGCCGACGACCGGAGGGGACCCCTGGAAGAGCCAGGTCCCGCAGTCCCCGCAGTCCCGCAAGGTCCCGCAGTCCCGCACGGTCCCGCAAGTGTCCACACGGCATCATGAAGGGGTCCCGCATTCCCTGTGATATCTGCGGAGCCGATTTCTCCCGGAGGCAGGCTATGACCAGGCACCGAAGCCGGCAGCACCCCGAGGGAGAGCTAGAGGGATGGTTCTGTCCATATAGGAAGACGGGGTGCACTTACGCCACCGACCGCCAAGAGGATATGATCAGGCACATCCGCAATAAACACCGTAAGCAAGGGGGGGCAGATCATCCTTGGGTGAGAGACAGCAAGCGGATGCCCAAACCTCGGGTGGTGCCCGGACTCGCCCAGTCCTCCCCCTCCCCTCGGAAAAAGGTGGCCATACCAGTGCCCTCGGAATCGTCCGAAAGCGACGACGGGGAATCCGAAGACGAGTCCGGTGGCTCCGCCCCCTCCTCTCCGGAGTCCAGCCAACCGTCCGAGGGGGAACGAACTCCGTCTCCGGTGCCGCCTAAGAAGGCCCTCCCACCTCAGGAGAGACCAGCTCCCCCCCGCCCCGGGAGAAGTGGTGATTTCGGCGCCAGCCCTTCCATTAGTTTGGGGTCCGCCGTATCACCCGTCTTGACGCCCGCCAAACTACTCCCCGACGCTAAGAAGGGGTCGAAGCGGAAGAGGAGCCAGGATCGTTCCCCTAGAAGCACCTCGGCGAGCTCTGCCCGGCCTACCCGCTCCTCCCCGAGGAGCTCTAGCAGCTCGACCCTAGAGAGGACACGCCGCCGACTTGACTCCGGCTCGCCACGGGGCCGGAAGAGAGAGAGGACGATCGGCACCCCAGCTCCTCCATCTGAGACGGCCACCCAGGGGGAGACAGTGTTGGAACCCGCCTCACAGCTCACTACGACTCCTCCCCCTGGGTCGTTCCCCCTGCAAAAGCTGGCTACACCTGCTGCTGCCGCGCCCAAGAAGACGGGAGCCCCCCAGGGGGAGACGGTGTTGGAACCCGCTTTACAGCCTACTACGACTCCTCCCCCTGCTGGGCCTACCCGAGTGGCACCACCGACTCCTGCTACGCTGCCCGCGCCCACCCTAGTCAGCTGGGGTCCGGCAACTAGCACGGCCGGCACGCCCGTCAGCAAGGAACTACTGATGTCCCTGAGCTCGGCGTATGTCGCCGAGGGAACCAGTAAGGAGGACATGGCGAGGAGGCTGACTGACCTTCTGACAATGTGGGGTGTGCCTACTACAGCAGTCACCTCTGCTCCCAGCGTTACTGCCCCGACTCAGGCTACGCCACAGGCGTCAGCGGCACCCAGTGTGGCGGATACTCCCGCGGTTACGGCCACCGCAACGGCCACTGAGGATCCGGTACAATACCAGAGCGTATCTCTGTCTTCGGAGGAGGAACCGGAGGGTGCTCCCACGGGAGTGGATCTCAGTCCTCTCCTGGAGGCACTACCAGGTAGCCCACCGACAGCGTCTGCAGAGTCGCCTGTGTCCGGAGATGACGAGGGGGCCCATACGGGGTCAGCGCCTCAAGAGTCATGGGCCGCCGACCTTCCCTCGCCTATATGTCCCGAGGCAACATCGGATGCCGGCACCACATCGCTGTCAGAGGCGCAGGTACCAAGCTCGGGGTACGAGGGGACCCGTACGGGGTCAGCGCCTCCCGACACCACCTCCTTGACGTCAGTACCTTCAGCGCCTGGGGTAGCCCAAGGGGGGAAGCATATCCCTCCCGGGGACACTTCTGCCGTCCCTCAGTCGGCAAGCTCCCCGGCCAAACCCATCGGTCAGGACAACGCATTGGCCCTCCCATCGACTTCTAACGTCCCCGCCCTCAGTGACTCCTCTCGAGTGGGCACTTCGGCCGCCACCATGGGAGGTGTGGCACTGCAGCATGTCGGGGAGGATGAGGCCGCTGTGGCCGTACACCATCTGTTAGCCGCACAGACGCCTGTAGAACTAATCCCCACGGTAATCACTCTCACACCTGAGGAGGTCGGCGAGCTGGGACGAGTATGGGACCGCACCAGCCCGGTGGAGTTGGTCAGGCTAACACCGGTCGTCTCCATGTCGACTCAAACGGAGGGGGGCGAGCCAGCCACCCAGCCCGACGCCAAAACCCCATCATCACGCTGGCCGGGCGGGGAAATACTCCCGGACGAGAGAGCAGACCTGGACGCCTTACCTCTTGCGACCCCCAAAACGCGCCTCTGTCCATCGGATGAGGAGTGTGGGAACCCCCTTCCCCCGGAGTGGGATTCGCCCCCTGCCTCGCCCCGGCATCGCCCGAGGGATGCCGCTCTAGAGCACCAACACACCGCGGCCAGGGAGGAGTCTCCACCGGCCCCTGGGGTTAGACCTCACCCGATGCCACCCACCTGGTCATCGTTCCGCCATACCCCACCTAGCGCCCGTAGGCGCCGACGTCCCCCACCATCTAATATGCCACCAGCGTGGTCACCATTCATGTTCATGCCATGGTGGCATGTCAAAGGGAGAGACCCCGACCCGCTGGAACGGTGGGCGGCCTATATGATCCCTCCCAGGGACCTAGGTCCTGGTTATGGTGCCATAACGGGTGATCTCGACAGTCATCTCAAGGTCCATGATGCAAACACCTACACTCTGTCGAACACCACATCCACTACATACCGACGCGTGGTACCCCCACGCCCCCCCACCTCAACAGCGCGAGGCGGACCAGACCAGCCAGCTCGACGTCGTCCTGCACCATCCGCGGCTCGGGGAGCCCCGGAGCCACCGGAACCTACGGCCGCCCGACCTTCAGACGCCTCGGGTGACCGTGAACCCCCCACTGTCGACGAGGAGGAGGTGAGCCGTACGTCTCATCCGCAGGAGGGTTCCCCGGCTTCGGTAAGTGAAATTCGCCTGTTGACAGACCTGACAACCACACACCCTTTCGGGGAGGCCCCCCCTCACCAGGTCATGCTCACCCTCGCTGGGGCTGTTGCCCCCCAGGAGGCCCTTTTGGAGGACGCTGGGGCTGTTGCCCCCCAGGTTCGGCCGACACTCGCTGGGGCTGTTGCCCCCCAGGAGAGACAGTTTGCAACGTGTGAAGTTCCTGTTCTGATATTAATATTTGGACTCCTGTATATGGCAACTGCACCTGCCGGTATGGTTACGACTTGTGCAGTTCCTATTGTTGCATTGATGTTCGCGTTACTGTATATGGCATGTATGATCCTTTGTACTGTGTTCGCCTATACGACTGAAGTTACTAGGGCAACTGTACTTGCCGGTGTGGTTACGACTTGTGCAGTCCCAATTGCTGCATTGTTATTTGTGTTACGATGTATGACATGTACGACTCTTCAAAATGTATTCGTCTATATAGCTGAGGTTGCCATGGCAACAGCGTTATTCGGGGTGATCATACTACTGATATCTGTTGAGGGGCCTACCGCGACTCATTTATCCTGTAGACCTAGACCGGCTGTGTGTGACATGGCCTGTGCGGCCTGGGAGCGGGGATAACCGAGGGTGCCACCAGGACGGGGAATGCGTTCTCGTTGCCTGTTACTATGGAAATTCGACTTGGGGAAATGTTAACGACTCTTCGTCTACTATTGTACGACCGGGGACTTAGTCTACTACATAGTCAGGTTCAACCTATTGTCGCCTGTTGCTTATTCGGCTTTAGGATGTTTGGGCTAGTTATGCAAGTTACTATGGGAACCGATTCGACTCTGGCTGATATTGTCCTCGAGGGGACCGCCGTGGGAATCACCAGCTTTAGCCTGAGTGCGCTCGATGTCGCAGGGCTATTTAATTTAGGAGGTTCATATAGCATAGCCCTATTCAGTAGTTGGCGTATAGGGGCGCCTTATTGCGAGTTCATTAATTATAATAGTTCATGCTCCCCCCTCTTTTCTCGATGTATAGAGTTTGAATTAAAGGGGGAAGAGTGTAGCGAAGTCGCTTCGAGTCAACGACTTCTGCGGGACTTCGCGGGGCAGACTGGTTCGGTCCCGCACCGCAAGGTGGCGCCCCGCCCGTGGCGACTATATAAGGAGCCGCGGGGTGGCCGCCTCCTCAGTCAACCTCGACTTGTCGCTGGGTGTGGACCGATCCAGTCTCCCTAGCGAAGTTGGCTCTAGGAACGACGTTGATGAATGTTTGATAATTGATAACACATTACAACTGCTGTTTGTACTCGCCTTTTATTACACAGAGAATATACGGGTGTCACTTTCCCTTACTCTACTACAAACGCCTCTGGTCTTGTGTCCAACTTATTCATTACAATATATATATATATATATATATATATATATATATATAAATATATCACATTTAGCAATGTTTAACATTCTAGATTCTAAAGCTGATAGGATTTGACTAAAAATATACCCTGCATAAAAGGCATGGCTTATACGCAAGGATAACACCTTGGTGCACCCTATAGAATATACCTGGAGTCACAGGTGACTTATGGTCAGGGATATTACACTATAGAATACTACAGAGCAGTATTTCCTTATTTTTACAGAGTATTAAACTGCTCAAAATCTCCTTATAAGCCGGATGTTCCTTATATGCTAGGCATTATGGTAGTCTTGATACTAACCTATCAGTACTTTAAAGTTAGTATGTCCGATGATGAGGTCTCAAAAATTAATCTTCTATAAAGTGAGACTGGATGTTCGCATAGACAACTATAATTACTCAACCTTTTACTTTAATCAACCTAGTTTTCACCAAATCTACTTCAATTTGAAATGGACTGCAAGATCTAGGCACAGGGTGCACATTTTGGAGGACACAAATTAAGTTGCACCAATTAGAAATACATTGGAGGAAGCATGATCCTGATTATTTTGGTTCCTCATACATGTCTTAACACCTTCTGCCAATGGGTCACATTTAATTATTACTGGTCATCTCAATATGAAATTATTATAGTGTTTGGAACAGATTTACGCATGGATTAGGAAACCCCATTTTCGGATATAAGTAGTATAGTGTGTATCGGAACGGGACTATAGCTAACTACAGGATATTACTCACTCAACCTGCAGCCAATCACAGGCCTCCATTTGGTCACGTGACCTGTGACATCACTGGACCCCCCATGGTGCATGACTATATATGGTCATGTGACCTTTACCTTAACTTCATTTTCATAATAGGCCACGCCCCTTGACCTAATTAGGGGATGAGTGACCATCTCTCAGCCAATCAGAGGACGGCATTCTGGTAACTATGATAACATGACCTAATTAGGAGATTAGTGCAATCACGTGACCCCTTCTTTGTAAACAACACGTGACCTAGCAAAGTGGCCTAGCCACGTGGCCTAGCCACATGCTCCCTTATTTGTAAACAATGGGGTGGGGCTAATTATGCAAATGAGATATTTTACGATAGAGCACTGCTGTGTTTTTTGCAAGCAACCAAAGTGAGGGGTGTGTCTTATACATGAGGATTTTGTACTTTAGAGTAGTACTAAACTGCTAAAACCCAGTACATGACACTAGACTATACAACTAATATTAAAGACAAATGCTGGTGGTTGAGTGGTAAAGAAGTTGTGTTGATTTTTACCTATACCTCTGGATATCAGAAGTTGTGTTGATTTTTGCCTATACCTTTGGATATCAATAGGTTTATTCCTTATCTCAACTGTGATATATGGAAAGTATGAATGTCCTGGATTTTAAAACTAGCTTTATATATTTTCTAAGTTGAGGCAAAGTCTATTAAAAGTGTGATACAGAAAGTGTCAGGTGTACCCCTCAGTGCAGTACCCTTCACTGTGGATACTTTTGGGACCATGAGACCTGATGAGTGAGTAGGGATGAAGGAAATGTAAAAATAGTGACATATCACCGGGCTTAATTCTCTGGGAAAGGGGTGTAATGAAGGAAGGTCTATAGAAGTCAATGGGAAAATCTGTTGCTATTTTCAAATACTTTTGGATTATGATAGTTGGATATGTATAGAAGTGGAAAAGGCAAAAAGATTGTGTTGATTTTTGTCTATACCTCTGGATATCATTAGGTTTATATAATCATAGGGATGAAGGAAATGTAAAACTAGTGACATGTCACCAAGCTTAATTATCTGGGGAAGGGCTGTAATGAAGAAAGACCTATAGGAGTCAATGGGAAAATTTATGACCTCATTTTCTGCGAAAATATCATTCATGTTCTGTTGCTATTTTCAAATACTTTTAGATTATGATAGTTGGATATGTATAGAAGTGGAAAATGCAAAAAGATGCATATATGGTCAACCTCACTTTTGTGTATTGGACCATTTAAGTACAACATGCTTCCAAAATGATATTCATATTCAGGTTTAAAAATATTTCCCTTTGCCTTATCTCAACTGTGATATATGGAAAGTATGAATGTCCTGGATTTTAAAACTAGCTTTATATATATTTTCTAAGTTGATGCAAAGTCTATTAAAAGTGTGATACAGAAAGTGTCAGGTGTACCCCTCAGTGCAGTACCCTTCAGTGTGGATACTTTTGGGACCATGAGACCTGATGAGTGAGTAGGGTGTAGACCTACCTATGTATATATCCCCAGGTGTCACCAGTAGGGTAGCCCTGGCGGATTAGTTCTCCAACTTAACTCTATTACTCTCACTCACAAGGAATCTGTGCGAAAATGACGATGGTTCTGTGGCAATGTTGGGACAAGGATTTTACCGTTTTTTTGATAATTTCACCTACCTTACACAACTTTAAAGTTTTTCACCCACATTTAATTTTAAAGATTAGAGAATTTAAATGATACAAAAGTCATAAAAACATGTTCAAAAATTTTCTCACCAACCAAAAAACTGATAGAGCCAGTATATTAGCGTCAAGTCGAAAGCACGATATTATCTGTGGGCATAAAAGGAGCTGGGTCCTGCATGCAACTACTGTGGTTATAGTGAAAATAAGTTTGAAAATATCTTCGAGAACACACTTCACATCGGTACCCATACAGTAATGTTGTTCCCATTTTTACTGTAAAGTCGAGACGGGGCACACAGCCGATGTGAAGGCTTGACTTTTGTGTTTACAAGAAGTCAGTCAAGAAAAAGATTTTTGGTGACCATGTGAAATTGTGTAATATCGTTCTCGTCATGAATATGTGAGCCAGCAAGCAGAAATGAGGTTCCTGTGGGATTTAGTACCTGTTTTAGCCACCAGGGGGCACCACTATAGGCTAGAATAGGAAAGATATGCCTAAAACAATTATAGGATACTTTTCTATGGAGAATTCAATGATTTTTGATAGAATGTTATATTTTGGGTGAAAAGGTTCCAAATTAGGCTTGTTTTTGGGCCTAAATGGGCATTTTTTTCATTTCTGTTACCATGAAAACATGATTTCCATTCTAAATAGGAAAATCAATGATCTCATTCGTAAGAATTTCTCACCAGGTTTACTATGGTGAAAACAGAAGGAAAATACCATTTCTAGATCAAAAGTTATAGGCAAAAGAATAAGAAAATTATGCTAATTAGCATAAATTATGCTAATTATAGATGTATCTCACAAGCAATTAGGCGTAGAGCTTATCGCCATTCAGAAATGGTCATACCTACCCATATTTAGCAAATCATTCCCCTGAAACTAACAGAAGTAGGTATTTTTGTTGATTTCTGTTACCAGGAAACATGATTTCCATTCTAAATAGGAAAATCAATGATCCTGTTCGAAAGAATTTTTCACCAGGTTTACTATGGTGAAAACAGAACAGTAAAAAAAAAGATTTTTGGTGACCATGTGAAATTGTGTAATGTCGTTCTCGCCATGAATATGTGAGCCAGCAAGCAGAAATGAGTGTTCCTGCATGATTTAGTACTTGATTTAGCCAGCAGGGGGCACCACTATGGGCTAGAATAGGAAAGGTATGGCTAAAACAATTATAGGATACTTTTTTATGGAGAATTCAATGATTTTTGATAGAATGTTATATTTTGGGTGAAAAGGTTCCAAATTAGGGTTGTAAAAAGAATGTTTTTGGGCCTAAATAGACATTTTTGTTGATTTCTGTTACCATGGAAACATGATTTCAATTCTAAATGGGAAAATCAATAATCAGCTACCGACCAGCGTTATTAGCTGTTATTAGCCGGAATCGCTGCTGCTGCTACTGCTGCTGCAGCAGCAGCATGCAGCGGCAATGCAGCAGCAGTAAGCAACAGTAGCAGCGGTTCCGGCGTTATTAGCCGAAACGCGTCGTTACCGACACTATATTTATTAATCACGTGATTTTGGATCCTTAATGACAAGAAACAGTCAAATTTTATCTCAAATGGAGGTGGCTGGTTTATAGAGTCATGACTGTACTATATGATATCAATAGGTACTGAGTAGTAGATAGGATTAACAACCAGTTGGGATGGGGTAGGGGGAGACTGCTCAGCTGGACAGGTGTTATAAGGATTAGTTATGTACATGCACCTCACCTACCATGGGTTGGTCAGACGGTGAGAGGAGGAAGAGACAGTCCCAAAGTCTGTGTAACATTAAAATGTTACATCTACAACAAATATCCGCACTTTGAAAAATAGGGGTACTTGTGAGGCCCTAAGTATCCGTGATTTTCGATGAAATAGGGTTTATTTCTGGGCCAAGATCTGTGGAATAGGGGTATACAGATTGTCATGCATGCGGGGAGGGGTTAATACCGTCAAAGTACTCTACATGAGGTAATCCCTTTCTAACCTGGGTATTAAAGATATCAAAGGAGGAGCTTAATTGTAAATACCATCAAAGCACTCTTGTGTAAGGTGGGTGAAAAAGGGATTACCTCAGGTAGTATATAAGATAGGGTGTAACAAAAGGAGTAGTAGCAGAAGGCACAACAGCAGCAGAAGTAATAGGAGTAGGCACAGCAGGGGTAGGTCACTGGTATGGAGTTTTCCAATTTCACCCCTTTTTCCAAAAAATGGCCACAAAAAAATTATTTCTTTTTTACTAACTTCTTATAAACACAAAAGTCAATCCTTCACATTGGCTGTGTGCCACGTCTGGACTTCACAGTAAAAATGGGAACAACATTACTGTGCGGGTACCGATGTGAATTGTGTTCTCGAAGATATTTTCAAACTTATTTTCACTATAACCACAGTCGTTGCATGCAGGACCCAGGTCCTTGTATGTCCACAGATAATATCATGCTTTCGACTTGACACTGATACACTGGCTCTATCAGTTTTTTTAGTTGGTGAGAAAATTTTTGAACGTGTCTTTAGACTTTTGTATCATTTAAATTCTCTAAATCTTTAAAATTAACGTGGGTGACTATGCTAATTAGCTAAATTAGCATAATTTTCTTATACTTTTGCCTATAACTTTTGATCTAGAAATGGTATTTTTGTTCTGTTTTCACCAAAGTAAACCTGGTGAAAATTCTTTCGAATGAGATCATTGATTTTCCTATTTAGAATGGAAATCATGTTTCCATGGTAACAAAAATCAAAAAACAAAAATGCCTATTTAGGCCCAAAAACGTTCTTTTTGCAAGCCTAATTTGGAACCTTTTCACCCAAAATATAACATTCTATCAAAAATCATTGAACTCTCCATAGAAAAGTATCCTATAATTGTTTTAGGCATATCTTTCCCATTCTAGCCCATAGTTGTGCCCCTGGTGGCTAAACAGGTACTAAATCCCGCAGGAACCCCATTTCTGCTTGCTGGCTCACATATTTATGACGAGAACGACATTACATAATTTCACATGGTCACCAAAAATCTTTTTTTTTGACTGTTCTTCTAAACACAAAAGTCAATCCTTCACATTGGCTGTGTGCCACGTCTCGATTTCACAGTAAAAATGGGAACAACATTACTGTGCGGTTACCGATGTGAAGAGTGTTCTCAAAGATATTTTCAAACTTATTTTCACTATAACCACAGTCGAAGCTGATACACTGGCTCTATAAGTTTTTTGGTTGGTGAGAAAATTGTGTCTTTATGACTTTTGTATCATTTAAATTCTCTAAATCTTTAAAATTAAACGTGGGTGACTAAATTTTAAAGTTGTGTAAGGTAGGTGAAATTATCAAAAAAACGGTAAAATCCTTGTCCCAACATTGCCACAGAACCAATGTCATTTCCGCACAGATTCCTTGTGAGTGAGTGAGTAATAGGTCATTTCACAATTTCACAGAGGCATGTGTCAGTGTCTGCGCATATGTGGACCACACACACCTGAGGGAATAGAAAAAAGGAGAAAATAGATCCTTTTAAGTGGGTTAGAAAAGTCCAGAGATTCCTTGTACCATAGTGTGTACTGTACTGCTTCATTGTAGAAACTACACTGATTCACTATAATGGAACAACAGTGGTTCATTGTTCAGTTTAACGAGAATCCATGATAGGAATTGTGGATATTTTTAGAGTGAATATTTATTGTGAGAAAATTCTGATTAGACATCACTGTCACAAATGAGGACATGTGTCCATGTCTGTGCATATGAACAGCGACGCTCCCAATATAGAGTTAAGTTGGAGAACTAATCAGCCAGGGCTACCCTACTGGTGACACCTGGGGATATATACATAGGTAGGTCTACATCCTACTCACTCACCAGGTCTCATGGTCCTAATAGTATCCACACTGAAGGACACTGCACTGAGGGGTACACCTGACACTTTCTGTATCACACTTTTAATAGACTTTGCCTCAATTTAGAAAATATACAAAGCTAGTTTTAAAATCCAGGACATTCATACTTCCCATATATCACAGTTGAGATAAGGAAAAGGGAAATATTTTTAAACCTGAATATGAACATCATTTTGGAAGCATGTTGTACTTAAATGGTCCAATACACAAAAGTGAGGTTGACCATATATGCATCATTTTGCATTTTCCACTTCTATACATATCCAACTATCATAATCTAAAAGTATTTGAAAAAAGCAACAGAACATGAATGATATTTTGGCAGAAAATGAGGTAATAAATTTTCCCATTGACTCCTATAGGTCTTCCTTCATTACACCCCTTTCCTAGAGAATTAAGCTCGGTGATATGTCATTATTTTTACATTTCCTTCATCCCTATATATAAACCTAATAATATCCAAAGGTATAGGCAAAAATCAACACAACTTCTGATATCCAGAGGTATAGGTAAAAATCAACACAACTTCTTTACCACTCATCCACCAGCATTTGTCTTTAATATTAGTTGTATGGTCTAGTGTCATGTACAAGCATGTTTTTAGCAGTTTAGTACTACTCTAAAGTACAAAATCCTCATGTATAAGACACACCCCTCACTTGGGTGGCTTGCAAAAAACACAGCAGTGCTATATTGTAAGATATATTATTTGCATAATTAGCCCTGCCCCATTGTTTACAAATAAGGGAACAAAGGGTCACATGATCGCACTAATCTCCTAATTAGGTCAGGTTATCATGGTAACCAGAATGCAGTCCTCTGATTGGCTGAGAGGTGGTCACTAATCCCCTAATTAGGTCAAGGGGCATGGCCTATTATGCAAATGAGGTCAATGTAAAGGTCACATGACCAAATATGGGCATGGCCTACGGGGGGGGTCCAGTGATGTCACAGGTCACGTGACCAAATGGAGGCCTCTGATTGGCTGCAGGTCGAGTGAGTAATATCCTGTGGTTAGCTACATAGATAGAACTAAACGACCGTGGTGTACGAGGTGGTCGATCCACCACGAGGGAGTTGTCTCCCCCGAGGGCGTTAGCCCGAGGGGGAGACAACTCCCGAGGGGTGGATCGGCCACCGAGGACACCAGGGGAGTTTAGTTCTATATTTATTTTATGTTTTTAGAGTCTTTAATTAACCGATAATTAGCGAAATCCGTTACCGTAGTCCCCCGTACGAGCGCCGGTCCGCCATTTTGAATGTTTACATGCACCCAGAACGAGGCTGCAGTGGTGGATCTGCCGCTGTGGTGGATCGAGACACATTACGCCACTGGGGGTGTGGCGATCGGCTCCGCAATGCTATCTCTACGGGAAGAAGTTATTCACATAAAATAAAGTCCCGTTCCGATACACACTATACTACTGATATATACTAGTTTTGAATTGACTTTCCTCTAACGAGACTCATTTGTTTCTATGTGTATGGAAAGCATGCTTAGGCCTATTATTTATAAGCTTTTTATGAAGGACCAGGTAAATCATTTTAAGCTTTGCATGATTTGAAAATGGAACCAATCAGTGACTTCAGCAGAAGCGCCAATTTCTGGATCATTACAAGCCTGCTTGCACTGTAAAAACTGACTTACTGATGGAGACTGAATGCGGGCTGCTTTTAACCTGAGTCATCGTGTCCATTTTCTGGAAATCCGATGATACTTTTTCATACATTTGCTATATAAAAATCGGTCGGATTAGCAAAAAATTGGCCCGACCGACACTGTCGAGCCAGCCCTTTATTGATATGAAGCTATTACTGTACACATTTCTTGAAGTGTTTTGCTTGTTTGAAGAGAATATCTGACAATATGATAATCTGATTAATTAGAAACTGCCACTTAAAAAACAGATGATTGTCCAGAAATGTAAATAAATATCAATGGCCGAGTCACACGAAGGATACTGTGGCCGGGGTCTGGGCACTTCCTGTTTAAAAAACCTCAGACCACAAATTGGTGTAAGGCCTCACGACCCTTGACAACGAAAAAAAGGTCAGAATGATGAGATTCCCCATTCCCATTTGTCTCAAGGCTGTCAGCAATTTCATTTGAAAGTCAAATGCTCTTGCCGAATGCCACAGGGGCTCAATTACGACCACAAAAATAGGTGTTGTAATTGTGCTTGTGTGGATAAGGAAAACAAGCTTGTTTAGATGCTCTACTGATTTCAACACTTTCATTATTCTTTTCCCGATGAATCACAAGATTCCGTTTTTGTATTGGAAAATATCATTTTAATTAGGTAGTTCATCATTGTTGGAACTGCAAAAAAATAAAAGCCTGGTAATTGTGTTATGAAAATACATAGCTCAAGCTCTAAGCTTTGGAATTATATGAAATCATGTGCCTCTAGCTAGCCCCACTCAGTTCACGTAGACATTTACGCTATGGGATTCTGTAATCTGGAGGGTATCTCAAAAAGATTTGGAATTGATCCTGTCGGAGGTGATAATTCCAAAATTGAACTCACTGACCTTCTGAAGTGGATTCCCTCTTGTATTGTAAAGAGGAAGTCAGTTATAGGAGTGGTATAGGAGGGGTCCAGTCTCTTATTTTGCAACTCGACCTATTTCTGTGCAGTTTACTTGTAGCAGAAGTCAAGCAGGGAAGTCTGTTCTTAGGGTGAGAAATGTAGGAGAACTGCAGGATCAAATAGTTACGGTGAGAACTGGTTTCCCAATCTTTTTGAGATACCCTCCAGTGGTGCTAGCTAGAGGCGCAGGTGATTTCTGTTCACAGGGCTGCTAGGATTCAAAATAATAATTATGCATTCGGATCATTTTCAAAGGTCACGGTCACAAGGAAACTAATACAGCAGCCACATATTGTAGATAGATTGAAAACAATTTTTCAGAAAAGATTAAGATTTAATTTACGACCCTCTAGTAAGAGGCAAGCACTCAAAATCCATAGAAGTAGGTCAGCTATCATAACAAAAAGAGAACTAATTAAGATAGAAACCTATGTAATAGCCTTATTGGATCAAGGAGGGACAGAGGAAAAAAAATCACTCACAACTGTTCACTGTACACTGCTTACCACCGTGGCTGTTCAAGTCCTTGTGGCCTCATAGGTCAGGTGACGTCACATATTTGTCCAGTGCCCAAGGAGTGCTCTATATCTCAACAATATACCATTCAATATTCAATAGATATGGTTGAATGGTAACATTATTATCGGCATTTGTAAGTCACCAAGACAGCAGAAAGGTTGCCATAAAATACTGATAGAAATTGCCCTAAAGAGGGAAAGGTAATGTTTACAATGTCAAACTCTAGAGGATTATCACCTATTTTCCTTTGGTCCTAAGTTTACATTGCCTTTGCTCCTTATCACCAGAAATTCCAATCAGCTAGGATTAGAATTACTATGGTTGCGATAAAGGGCAGAAGAAGGAAGGACCCTTGAACGTGTGGAACATGTAGCAGAGTTGAATAGGCATGCACAGATAGGAGTTCTTCAAAATTCTACTTCTACCATCACTACTACGCACCAGAATAATTGTCTTTAAAATTAATTCCAATGTGGCTGCATCTAAATGTATCTCAAATATAGTTAGAATATCCTTGTAATTTAACTGATGGATTAGTTCAGATTCTATGACGATTAACCACATTAATTTTTCTCGATGGCCACCTTGTTTGATATTGGGTGCTCTGAAAGGCAGAGGGTGGCAAACCTTTCCTTTCTTGACAGAGGAGGTACTAAAGAAATGAAAACCACTGAGAAACCCTTTACTCATATTTTGTTGATCTTTAGGTCTTTAATGCCTGGACTATTTAACAGGCTGTGAAGCTCCTCTGGAGCTTAATTCAAAACATCCTGGGATCCCAACCCCAGTGGGGTGTTTCAGAAGCCGGACATGATAATGAACATTAAATATCTGTTTCTAAAACTGTTAGATTCTAAACTTACAACTGCAACCATTATCATCTCTCGCCAGTCATATAGTTATAGACACAGTAAGATAATGGTAATGCTTTAGAAACACATGCAGTTATAAACCTACAATCACTATTAAAACTACTATCATATCTCCTTGTGACCAGTTATAAACATTACCTGCTTCTGAAACACCCCACTGCGATCTTAGTGTAGGTACATATCATAAGACCTGGCTGGTCTACCCTATGTAATCCTCCCTCCCCTGTTTATGTAATATAATCAGCAGGCTGTTCACTCTTTCGATCAGGAGTGTTCCCTGTAAGTGCTTTTGTACTGAGGTGAAACCACTATGCAATTCTTTCACTAAGATCGCAGTGATCTTAGTGCTGGAAAAGGAATAGTGAAGTGATCCCAGGACTTACTATTCTTGACAGGCCTGCAACCACTGCATTAGATAGGGTAGACTGGCCAGGTCTTATGATATGTGCCTACACTAAGATCGCTGGGGTAGCTATCCCAGGATGTTTTGAATTAAGCTCCTGCAGTCGCCATTGATCTGCTTGGTTCCCTGCTGAATAGGCAATGCAATCCTAACAGAGGTCCATAGCCCTGTTCAATGGTGTCTCCTATAGATTTATATAGACATTAGGTATTTGTAAGGTCATAGGATTGAGTCCTAAGTCAATGCCACAGCTGGAGGATATTGCAGAATAGGCTACTGTAGCTCACGGCCACTACAATTAAAAAAACAAACTGTAGCACGTAAATGAAGAGTACCACCCCATACAGAAGGTGCCGATGTCAAAGTTTTCTTAAACCTCTTGTAGATCAGTGGTCTATTGCAGAACCAATACTCCTCCTGTAAATGTCGAATAATGACCGCTCGTAGATATTCAAAGTCATTAAGAGGCCATCCCCCTCCCAGTTAAAGCATAGCTGAGTTTTACCTATTTCCCCTGAGAGTATATACAGTATGTACACATACCCCTAGAGCTCGCTAAAAATGTA
This sequence comes from Acholoe squamosa, assembly GCA_949317995.1. NCBI lineage: Eukaryota > Metazoa > Annelida > Polychaeta > Phyllodocida > Polynoidae > Acholoe > Acholoe squamosa. Next base: position 59,616,569 of record OX439044.1, read on the forward strand.
CTCGCAGTTGTGGGATATCGTTACATTTCCACAACCACGCAGGGGCATAGGAAAAGGGGGGGGGCCAGGGGGGCCTAGGCCCCCCAATCATGAAGGAGGTGGGGCCTGAGTATGTCTGGGCCCCCCCAATATTTTCCAAGAACTTAAAAACACAATGGAAAAGAAGCTAAAACGTTACATCTCAATTTAGATTATTATGGTGATGTCATAGGGAGAATGGGGGTCTGAGCCTAAAGTCAGATCCAAAATTTACCAAAAATCACTTTTCTATATGAATTCTAAATACCCATATATAGACGCCATCACACATCAGCCGACAATTCAAGGTGGTCGCGATGGTGCCCTCGCCGGGCCCCCCCAATGAAGATTTGCTTCCTATGCCTCTGCCACGTTCTGCAAGAGACCACTCGAGGCAGTAATAACTGTGTTACACTAATAGTAAATCTCACTAGGCTTTGAGGCTCTTCAGTTGTAGAATGTTGTGAAATGTCCCACTGAATCCCAGATCCTTGGCGCCAACTATGAGAAGTCTGCTATAGGTGGCGAACAATTCCTAAGAGATACATTGTTTTTACATTGACTTTTATTTTATTGCTATATACTGCGAGAGGCCGTCCATGATTTGTACATAGCTAGAGTTGTTTTGTAAAAATAATGTTCAAGTAGTTGCCAAAGAAAATTCAACAACAATTTCCTAGAGCATTGGTGACAGAGGGACATCCCAAACTGTAAAGAAAATAATTGTTGAATCAAGGATCCATACACCTGAACATCATAATTGTATTTCAGTAAACCAGTGTAGTTCACAGGAAGCACCAGGTGGCAGTACAGTGGTACAAGGAATCTCTTTGAAAATAAAGAGAACTTTGGGATAAGAGTTCAGTCGTTATTTTAACAACATTTTTTTACAGTGCAGGCCCTAAATGTCCTAATCTCACAACTCCCCTATCTGTAATAGCATGTTTGATGAAAACTGATTCAGGTGATTACTACCAGTATAATTTCGTCTGTTCATCAATTGATCACCCAGGTAGCAAAGGTGGTGTGGCCCTACTGTGGCCCACACTTTATTTGGTGTGGCTTCCTATGTGGGCCGCACTGGGCTAACCAATGGGTACTAGCCCCTTCCGTTGGCCTTCATAGTTGGAGGGAGACTAAACATACTGTATTACTCTCCCCATCATCATAATACAGTAGATCCATCAATTCAAACTTAGTTGGCCAAGGCATGTCAACCAGACCTAGTCCAGTAACATGCTAGCCTTCAAGTTCATAGTGCCTCCCAATGGGTAGCATACTTCAATATAAAATGATTACCACAGGAATGGTGTAGTCACATTAAAAACTGCTGACATCACCTAACTTTGCACATTTCAAATTATTTTGCCAGTAGATCCAAACTCTGAGAAAAATTGTGTACTGTTATGATTTATATGATTCATTAGCGTATTTCTGTTATATCATAATAAAAAAATCAATACTGACATGGGGGGAAAGCTGTATATCAGACATAGTGGGGTCATCTTGTGTCAAAGTTCAGAACTCCCAGCTCAGTATGCCTTGTGCAAACCCGTCCTCAACCCTGTCTTGGGAATTATCTTTGGAACTCAACTATGCCTGATTCGGGGTGCCGACCTTGAAACCAATCTGTGCCTAAAGTGTTTGCCCATTTCGAAGCTGCTCTGTGCCCAAATAAGTTAGCCTTATGTGGCCCACACAACTTGCTGAGGACAAAAACTGTCAGGAGCCCAACAGTCTTCGTTCAGTTTGCCCTATTAGGGCAACTCAATGTGGCCCTGACTGGAAACCCACCACTTGCCCAACCTAAAACAATGAATAGTATTCTGCCTGCTTTGAACCAGCTTATCTGAGCTAAAACTGAATTAGCACTAAGCGGGCTTGCTACATGGGGAGGTAGCATCCAGAGCTTTTAGTAGCAGTAAGTGCAATATATAGACAGAGTTGCACCGTAAAGTGTCAAGACGACCAATGGGCTCTTTGGGAACGGTTTTAAAGTAGTAATTACAAAAAAACTAACATTTTACTCACCGTCTTCCTTGATCGCCAATGTTATTGTCGCCATCTTGGATTTTGTAATGTATCACTCCATGCGAACCCCGGAGCAGTCGGAAAACACGGACCGTGAAGAAAGAAAATCATTTTCCACCCGCCTCCACCCGGAATGAGATTCCTATACTAATCTGTAGTGGACTACATTCTTACCATGAAATAAATTGATTTCCTCACGGTGGAGGGTGTTAATGTAAAATGATTAGTGAGATGTGTCATTATATCATGATACAATTTAAACTGGATCTATTGTGTGGAATGTCTCTGAAGGCCATTTCTTAACAGCCTACGACTGCAACCTCCCGGTCGTACTGGTCAAAATCCCCACAGGAATAGCATTGGCATTTGTAATCGTAGTGCTGTAAGTGACCGTAGTGCCTTAAGAAAAATACTGCTGCAGGGCCTCATTCATTTTTCACTTGACACTTTCCACATGGGATATCTGTCACCCATTCATTTCCTGTTTTGCAAATGGACAAAATAACATGTTTTGAATTGGTCTGGAGTTGCCGGTTTATTGAACAGATGAGTGCAGGATTATTTATAGCCACTCATCAAATGCCACTGTAACACACTTCAAGTTATTCAAATCCTAACTTTTGTTTTACCTAGATAATGAAGGTTGTAAAACTAAACTGTCACATTTTACTAATCATAGTACTCAAGAAAACCAAGTCCTCCTTCTCAAGTTTCCTTTACGCCAACCTTGTTTTTTCTTTACCACAGCTTGGAATAGGCGGTAAAAAAGAATAAGCCAAAATAAAGATGTGAATTACAAAGCAATGGTACTCTCATTATGACATTTTAACATCTCAGTTTCCCTCAGAAGCCATAAATAATTTGTTTGGATGCAGGAAATGTAACACCGTACAGACCTTTAATGCTCATATTGCTCATTCCTTAGGTGAAAATGGGTTCACTGACCTTGGAAATTCGAAACATTAAGATTACTGGCAAAATTCACCTACAAGTTGTCATTCTTGTTATCTCGGGTGCACATAAAATCCCATAAAAAATATCATAGTTTTAGATTTCTTTCTATACTTGTTATATAAAAAACAATCAGATTAGTGAAATTCCAACCAACCGGTGTCAGTGGAGGAGCCGTTTTAAACAGCTCAAGGGAATTCATCAAATAACTCTTTTAGTTAATGTAGATTTTATGTAGTGTTAACAAACTCTCTTCATATTGTGATCTCTTATCACATACCATACAAACTCTGTTTTAACCCTTCAACGCTGCATTACAACTTATAATTGGTTTTCATTGATTGATGCATGTTACCAATACTGCATTTTAGTGTAGGGGTATGTTATATAGTATTTACATTTACACTCGGTAATTGTATGCCTGTGGGACTCAGACCAGGGTGTCGGGGTGTGACGGCTTTTCCCTATAAAAGAACGGCAGTTCCCTTGTATCCTCAGTAGTGACCAAGGCCGCAGCTCATTCCTGCCTAGTTGCTGCCTGATGAGATGTAACCGAAATTATGTGAGCCCACGTACAGTGGCAGTTTTTACACTTGAGTATTTGCATACTGAATAAACCCGGTCGCAAAAAGCTACTCTTTTCTCGTTATGCTTAGCTAACAAGAGAAAACAAACCCTTACAACAGCATAAATCGATGTCAAGTCTTTCCATGATGTATGATGTGGCCTATGAATGGTTGAACCCTATCTATCAAAATCTTTCTCTACTAATTGCAGAGCATTGATGGCCCTTAGCTGTTTAGGGAGCAGTTCGATCCAGTTTTTGAGTGTGGGGATGTGTGAGAGAGGGAGCAGCTCCATGGTTCTGACACCCAAGGGGGGGGCACTTGCCAATGATTTGGATACTGACTGCAGCCTGACTCGCAGGAGCGGTGGCGGTGGATTTCCTAGAGATCCAAAAAAGGTAGGGGGATGAAGTTCCTAATAGCAGGGTGGTGAAATTCCATCAGAGTGTATTGTTTATACACCATACATATGGGGTAGGCGGTCCAGGCACCATTTGGGATTGTTGAAAAAGGAGGGCGGTCAAAGTCCATCTTTCCCACTCAAGTAGCACTGTCAGATTTCAAGATTACTGAGAGATAGGGCGGTAGGGCGGCAGTTGAGGGTGACCTACAAAGGGTCAGTGCCCCCCCCCCCGGGTTCTGACTATGTGTGCCCAGTATACGTGCTGGTGGTCACACATACACGTGCTCCACGTGGCAGCTGGTATAACCAGGAGGGTGTTGCTCCTATTGTAAAAGGAAGAGCTGGCTAAAAATGCCCTTGTTTCCAGTCCTTTCTTTTCATGTAGCTAGAACTTGTCCCTTTTGTTGCTCACAAGTGGTCATTCAAGTACGGTGCTAAAAAAGGGGGATTTGAGTAGGTACCTAGTTGGGAGAAGTCAATCAGTATAATAAACTATAGATTGTGTGACATGAGTAGGTACCTGGTAGTGCAGCTATCTCTATTTTAAACAAGGCAGGTGACTTCTCAGACTAATGTGGTGAGTACAAGTACTTAGGTGAAGCAGTGCACGACTTGTTTAGAAAAGAGGGCACATACTCACAGCTCTTTTTGCAATAGGAGCAACACCCTCCATGCAGAGTCCTTGATATTGACTGTGGAGGGTGTGCCCTGCTCACGTTGTAGTCTCAAGGAGCGGTTTAACCCTCTAGGGGCAGCATTGTGCTGAAATGAACTGTGCATTTTGATCATAATGATTTATGAATGTTTCCCTGGTGTATCTTCTCACAATGCATTTGTCATACAAAGGGGTTATTCATTAATGAAGGGTTATCATTGTGCTCCAATGTATTCATGGTGAGTAGACTCACCAGCACTGCATTGACAACGATTGGACTGGCATACTAAGGCATTATGCCTCCCCTAAATGATTAGAGTACAACTAACCATAATTTACACAATGATATAAACTAACATGCACCGCTACGTGCAGACAGGAACGACTGTATGGTATGACACCAGGCAATGGAATTGGGGATGGGTGGGGTGGGTCGTATTTCTTTCTAATTCCATCTCTCTTTCTAAAAATGTTTTACAGTAGTTAGTTGCCAAATAGTCACAGCTCTTTTTCCTTTGACGAAATTGTATACCGTGACAGATTGAATTAGTGTACGAGATGACATTCGTGAAGAGTGTAAAAAAACATGTACTGAATAACTAGGCTTTTTATATGTATGTTTGGGCTAGGTACAATACTGACCTGTCGATAATATAGGAACCGCATTATAGATATAGAAATTTATGTGTAGACAATGAATATTGTGTTAGAATACAGAAGAACCCAGATGTAGCCTGTCTGCGAATATTGTTCTTAATTATATAGCAATTATGGTGCATGTTATGGGACGAACAATTATGTTTGTCAAGTTAGATGTCAAAATTGGTCTAGGCAGATACCCAGTGGGTCCACCATTTTGAAGCTGGTAAAACCAACTGATAAGACATGTCATGACTGGGTACATTGTCCCTGGAAAACACCTGCTTCCAAGGAGCACCTGGTTATATCATTGCGTATTGGCAGACCGCAGCTGCAGTCCAGCTTGAGGCCTATATATAATACTCATCCTCCCTTTTCAAGAGTATCATAAATTTACCTATGAACTAAAACAGCTCGTTGATTCATGGTTTGGAAAGAGTAGTACTTTCCCCCCAATCTGGAAGTACAATATTTCTTCTCTCTACTTACAATACGCCATTCATCTTTGTTCCATACATGTCAAACAGAACGCCCACTCCCTCCACCCACGCCCATTCGCCCTTTGCCCCCTGAGACCCATCCTCCCACCCTCCAAGCAGCGCAGGCGCCAATGTCTGCTTTATCTACGACCACAGCATGGAGGTCCCACCACTCACCTACCTGAGTTTCACTAGTGAGCACTTGTATTAAAAAGAGCATCTCGCCACCTACCGACTAACTCACTCACCCACAACTAGTCAGACCTGTGTCCTATAGAACTTAGACAGCTACTGGTGATCTACTACTGTCAGCTATTGGCGGACGAGCACAGGAAAAGGGAAATCACAGCAATTGACAGAAGCAATAGGAAGGGAGTACATAATTCTATTGGCACCAGATTGAATTGGGTTCTTTGCAAAGTGCATAGATTGTCGAGAAACAGTTTAACTACAAACCAACTACTCTTTACCAGCACCAACGTCATTGGCAATCAAGACTTGAGGGTGCTTTGGATTCTTCAGGACATCCCTCACACTGAGCTATATCAGTGCATAAAACAAATAGAGGAAAACTTCGGACATTCCTGTTGGCATAACTTATAGACCAAGACAAGAAAAAAAGAAGAAGTTGAAGAAACATCCAAAGACAAGGAACATGTTTGGCTATGGGGAGGTAAGTGTCTCTAAAACAATATTGTTAATTCATATTGTATTACATTGAGGAGAGTGGGTACTTTAGGGGCTCTTTTAGCCCTTTTTAAAAAGGAAAAGGTGCCCTTTTTTATGATACATGTACATGTACAGCTACTCCTGTACATGGATCCCAGTATTGCTTACACACGACTGTTAGGCTACAATTAGATACTATTTTTAAATCTTTCCGGCAAGACAATGCAGTGCATGATGCATCTCGCCAAACTGTGACACCCTCAGGTGCATTAGTAAAGCCTACTGCTTTCATCTATGGTGATATATATTTCACTATATCAGATTTTTCATTACCGCTGATGCATCAATGAATCATGCCAAACACCTTTCACGATGCATAAATACGATGCAGCTCCGCGAGTTGAATTCATGCATCATGCTGTCTCTATACACAAGATTGATGCATTCTAGGAGGATTGGTATGATACATGCAAAATACATTAATAGAATGTCTATCAGTATAGACTGGCCGGTACTTTATTGGCGAAATTACTCATATAACCCAAGCAGAAGATGTTCCCTTGCAGGCATTTCAGATATCCCTGGGGATACAATGCACCCATGTTAAGTTTTTTTACTTCTTTTAATCTAAATGTACTTACTCATATTTCTCAGTCCATGGTGAATTAATGGATGACCACAATGCTAGTTCTGCAGCATTGACTGCAACTGCACTAACAACTGCAACTTACAAAATCATATATACATCCTTGAACACCATACAACCAGCTATAATAACACTGCTTTGATATTGCTGTAGTCAAAATGCACAAAACCTCTCATGCTACTGGATTATATAAATCACCCTTACTTGCAAATCACCCCTGTATGACATTGAATGTAAGCAGTTGGTTGTCAAAAGGTCCTTCATAATTCACGATTGAAGAAGATTGATAGCTACACCTTGAAGGGTGTATTGTGAAATGGCCTTTGAGATGATACATCTGATACATGCTCATTATGCAGTATATACTCTCCTCACTTTACTACAACACGTAGCTGCCCCTTATATAGGTATATGTGGTCGATGACTTATACCTTTTTCAAAATCAACTTGTTTAGCCATAATGGTCAATTGCACCGAAATGGGGACACACTGGTATTTCCCTGTGGGAAGGTAGTAAACGGGACTGAGAATTTCTTTTATCTAATCCTCTATAGAAAACATCATTATAGGTATAAATGGCCCATTTCTTTATTTCTCAATGTGCACTGATCCATGTAATTATAAAACATCATCATTTTTATCATTCCTCTTAATTTTAAAAAGATAGGGCTAATAACCCTGTGGTGTAGGTAAAGAGGAACCGTACGTGCTACATCTTTTATTGTAATGTAAGAGTTGGATGAACCTACATAAAGAAGATTAATGATTGCAATTATTATACCTTGCATATGTACTTCAAGATGAGAGAGAAAAGAAATTCAGACATTAAACAATTAACGCAGTATTCTGATCTCTCTCTCTCTCTCTCTCTCTCTCTCTCTCTCTCTCTCTCTCTCTCTCTCTCTCTCTCTCTCTCTCTATATATATATATATATATATATATATATATATATATATATATGTGTGTGTGTGAATCAAGGTAGGTTTGGGGTAGTTTTTGACACCTAGAAGTGTCATGGAACCATACGTGGCACATTTGTATTCTTTTTATTTCACGAATATGACAATAATATCACTATAATTAATTACTAAAGTAAAGAGACAATGCCCAGTATCATACATGGCGGATGAAATATCAATCTGGCCATGTGAACATGGGAAAAAACATGTCTCAAAAAATGAGCCCAATTGGACCAGAATCCCATAGGATTTAATGCTATATAATTAAATCAAAGCTAAAATTGGCAATTATTTTTTTTAGTGTTCCCAATTTTGAACATAAGTTCCTGAGAATATCAGTAATGAACACACAAAATTGCAAAACATTCTAAGCACTTTTCACTAAATGACCACCTGTGACCCCAATTCAATACATTTAACCATATGTAGTTATAGTTCCCCATTGCATCTCGGGAATTATATGAGCTATAGACTTTCCTGCATATTAATTATGGATGGTCAGTCCACAAAACACTTCTCCTTTCTCAGCTTTCCTTATTTCCTTAGGCTGTCGTATTCACATAAAAGAAAACAGGGGGTCATTTTATAACTCTAAAAGAATATTCTTTCATTAAAATGATCAGATTGACATGGTCGTTTCATGCTGAGAATAATACTTCCATTGAAAATCTTTCATGAAAGTCGTTAACAATTATCATGGTTCAAATCAATACAGCATGTTTTCAATTGCATCAAAATGATCAGGAGTTTGTTTCTTCTCACAAATTCTTCTCTCAAACCTGGTCTTTTTCAAATAAAATCTATGCCTTTCAATTTTTAAACTTATGAATCGCCATCCAGACAGTCTCAATGTGGAGGTCTTTGTCTATTCTCTAAATATAACTGGAGGAAAGCTCTTGAAGTGACTGTAAGGTAAATCTGTCAGCTTCAGAATGAGCCTGACATCAACACATCAAAAATACATTGTCTTTAGAGAAACCTTGAGTATTGAATAATTTAACATTGTTGCACAAACTAATTTAAAACATTGATTTATACATGAAAGGACCAAGCCACAATTAAAGCCGGCACATCTCCATTGGCCCCTAATATGTGTTCACTTATTAAAGTGGAAATAATTCAATGTTTTTTTCTAATACCTTTTTAACAGTACTTTTGTTCCGAATGTTAGGCCAGGCCTTTTAATATCATAACAAAACCTCTTGGCTTTACAAACAGAGGCAAAAATATCTTTCCTTTACATTCCAAAAGTATTTTGATGAAGGTAATACCCAACTGCGAATGATTTCCATGTTCAAGCTTTAACTACAGACAATAGGCATAATTAATTTTACACACAAAGAGAAAAGGGGGAAAACACAAAGACAAAATATTAAAGCATAATTACCCCAGATTCCTAGATCAAGGGCACCTGTGTTGAAATTCCATCAACTTCCAGAAGTTACCTTATTGAGTGTTTTTTTTCATAGCTTTCCTGTAGTTTTGCCATTTTTATACACTAGCAATCTGTTGCCATTGCAGCACATTGTAATTGCAGATTACATACAGATCTTGCTATACTTTGTATTCATACTGCCTCTTCTGTATTCCTAGGACTGCCTGTTCACAGCTTATGTTAGTGCAGATGACAAGAGACATGAAGCTGTACATGACAACAAACAATCATTATTCTATATTAGTATAAAGCCTTCTGACAAATGCAGAAAGGATGCCCTCCACAATGAGAACAGAGCAGCTTTGATTTTGTGCTTGGCCGACACTAGAATCTATACAGCATAGGGCCTACACGTGAACAGTATATTCTAATGGCCCATGTCTAAAGATTCTAAATATTTTTCTTTGTCACTATCATAATTCTAGAACAAGGCATAATAAATATTTCCCTTCAGGAATGAAACTTCTATATTCTGTTTGATATAACTCATAATTGTGGCAAACCTGGATTTGGCATGTGCCTTTGAAGTGGTGACTGAATAGCTGTTGAGCATTGTTTGATGAGACTTCGGGAGGTTTCAGAAGATTTTTTCCTTATAGTTGATAAAACCTTTCTGCATCTGTGATAATTGAATGGACACTCACGGTACTCACTTAGAGTGACCCTCTTCTATAGCCCCTCTATGTGAATTAAGGGCGTGGTCATCTCATGTTATTACACGACTTCTGTAATTTTGGGTGCTTTTTCTGGATATTCCCATGCACATACTGAACAAGTAACCAATGGATAATTCATGACGAGTGTGTGTTAGTGAAGGATAATGACACGAGGCTGTAGGCCGAGTGTAATTAGCCTTTGCTAACACACACAAGTCATGAATTATCCATTGACTACTTATTTTATTCCACGAAACCAATAAATAATCAATAGAATCCCAATAAAATCAATTTGAAAGCAAAAATTATTCCCCCTCCCTGGGACTCGAAGCCAGCCAGGCAGTGGACAGCGCACATGGCGAAAAAAAGGCGCGCCCGGGCCGGGAATCGATCCGCCAACCTCTGACGGCGGAGCGCAAAGCGCTAACCGCTAGACCACCGCATCTCCTCCTTCAGCGCCCGTCTCGGCTTGGCTATATTTGAATGCGTCCCGCGGTTATGGTAGCAGACAGCCCGCAGTCGTCGCCTTGCCGGGCTTTGTATCATATCCAGACGTGGTTCGAACCAGGCATTTCTCGTCAGTCCCTGTGGCGCAGTGCATAGGGAGTTGGATTTGGGATGTGAGACTGCAGGTTCGATCCCTACCCTGGCCTGGAATATGTCGTGGGTTTTAACATGTAACATATGACATGGAGGGAAATGGATAACCTGCACCGGGCACAGGTTATCCATGGATAACCTGCACTGGGCACAGGTTATCCATGGATAACCGCACACCTTACAAAATTGATGCTACAGCCTACAGAGTGTGCAATATCAACAGATATGTGGATGGGAATAGCCACCAAAAAGCACCCAGTAACCCAGAAATCATGGAATAACTGTCGATATTGCACACCATAATGCATGCATCATGACTTTAGTAAGGCATGTGGTTATCCATGTAAGAAGGCATGTTATACATGTAAGGAGGCATGTTATCCATGGATAACATGCCTCCTTACATGTCCTTACATGTTATATTTTACATGTTAATACCTATGAAATTTTTCATTGCCAGGGTAGGGGTCGAACCTGCAGTCTCCTGATCCCAAATCCAACTCCCTATGCATTGCGCCACAGGGACTGACGAGAATAGCAGCAGTAGAATTAAGTTAGAATTACACCACAGTGGTCAGAGCTGCCTGTCCCATAGCTACATACCATATTTCCCTGTTTATATGCCCAGGCTTGTATTAGTACTGTCTACTACCTAAACCTCCTTACTAAGTGGCAAATTGACCAGGCCTTAACACAAGTATATACGGTACTGCTCTGACGCGTTCAAACCAAACCAACTGCTGCCGGGCACCGAGGTGTGTGTACAATGCTCTAGTGGTCTGCTGCTCCTATAACAGCGACAACTGCGGGAAGCGTTCAAATCAAACCAAGCCAAGCCAGGCACCGAGGTGTTAAACCCGGTGGTCTAGTGGGTAGCACATTGCGCTCAGCTGCTAGAAGTAGGCGGGACGAGTCCCGGTCTGGGCGAATCTTTTTTTTTCGCGTCCAAAGCAAACCAACGGCTGCCGGGCGCCGAGGTGTGTGTACTGATCGTGTACAATTTTTATTTTCAACTTGAATTTATTGATTTTTTATTGATTATCTATTGATTATCGTGTAATAAAATAAGTAGTTAATGGATATGTCATGACGTGTGACTGATATCCTACAATTACATGCAACTCAGGGGGCAACTCGGGGGGCTTCCTCGTTGCATGTTATTGTTGGATATCAGTCACACGTCATGACATATCCATTAATTACTTGTTCACTATACAATACATGAATATTATAGGTAAATGTTGTGTGGAATGAATTTGTATACTGTGACTAAAGATCAACGAGGGCATGTAGACCCAGTAGACCTTAGGCTCCATCATCACAATAAGACAATTTGAAGCTTTATTCTAGCTACCTCTCAATGTGATGATAATGACCCATTGTCAAACCAACTACATGTGTGATGTGAGATAAGACATTATATCACGCACCAAAAATATACCTCTATACAATGGTCGTATAAATTAATCATCAAAAATGTTAATCAATGAAATAATGAGTCAATATTCCACGAAGGTTAGTTCGTATCACGTGTATACAAACATATCAATAGGATTTATCATCTGACCTTAGTTCATCACATAAATGTCTCTAGACTGGTTTTATAGGAATTTATAGTATTGTTCTCAATATAACATGAAGGATCCTACGATTTGCAGTAATTACTCTTTGGTATTTGTATCAGATCTTCGACCTCATGGTGTAGTAGAGTCATCTGGGGGGTGTTTACGAACTGTTGGAATTTAGTTCTATCAGAGGTGCACTCTTCAAAATGGAACTGAGTCACCTTTTGTAATTACCTCTCTGTTGTGTTGCCAAAAGCTACATGTTAACAGAAATGGTTCAGAAGTGGTCAAGAATTGGTAAGTACTTGCCAAGTAATAACCCATTCCCAGGTAGTTACATAGCCCATATACATATTTTGACCACACTGGACACGTAGAACAAAGGCTCTTACATCTTATGTATTGCATACAGCATACTAGTGGCATAAGCCCCCATTGCTAATATACTGCTTACAGGCAAACTCGGGGTTTATCCTGTACATAAGTGGGAGAAGTGCCTCCTTAGAGATGTGTTCAGATGTGACCAATTATGGAACCACTTCCACCACGTTTCACACCACTGTGTGATTCATAGAAAGTCACATTCATCACAGTACACAGTGGGGGTGCCTTCTGAGGGTGGAGTAGAGTGAGGAAGTGGAAGGTGAGGTATCTACAATGAGAATCCTATTCCCAATGTTTTTGAAACACCCTCCAGGTAAAAGGGAGTCAAAATACAGGGGCACCGCAGAAGTGTGGCATTTATGCATGAGTTCCGATGTTTGGTGTTTAAATGGTGTTGTATTTATAGTCTATTGCCATTTTAATCTGCCATTTTCTAAAAGCTAACTGTTGTTATCAGCGATATCTAAAGATCCACTTCTAAAAATAGCAGCATCTCATCACTAATACAACGTTGTTATTATGGTTAGCCCATAATCCTACTAATATGTGTAATTTCGATGCACTCTTCATAATGTCAATTGATTTAGCTTCATGAATAACTCAATGTCAGAGGGAATCATTTAAATGATGCTTTCCTATCAAGAATTAAACTTTTCCATGAACTGATCAAGATAACAATATAGCATGCTTATCATAGAACAAGTAAAGTTAACCATGTACTGCCCTTATCAAGGACCATGTTCCACTGGCAACTTATTGATCAGGGCTAAACCAAGTTAGTGAATCAGAATATTATCAAATAAATCAGGACTTACTCCGGGGAAAATGATTGAAAACTAGGGTGGATTTCTGGAAAGGATAGTCATGCCTGAGCCTGATAAGTGATATGCATTAAATGAGTCAGTATTAGCCACATCCCTTGATGCATAACATCTCTCCTCTTCCTTGTCACTTTGAGGTGATGTTTTGAGAAGGGCATCTCATATCAATTTTAAAATTCGAAGATGGGAAAGATGAAATAGAAGTTCACTCAAAATAAACATACCAGTGGCAGTTTATGTAGAAATAGTTTATCATATTTTATTACTTCTATTGAGTCATCAATCTTTTTTCTTGTGTTCAGCTCAGCCTACCCTAGAGGGCCTTACCACGATTTGCTGGATACCCCCTTTTCACTCTAATGCTTTTCAGTTTGATCTTCGAATTGCCTTACAATGATCGGCCATGATGGTTGTTTGCTTGTATTCATGGTAGGGAATGACGTCCAAACATGCAGATAGGCAACCTCGCATTCGAATTCGAATGCTAAAGAAAATTGTCTTTTATCTTTTGATCAAATGGTCTAATGAGGCAGACAGACTAGTATAAATGTAGATTGTATTGCTGTCGATGGCGAATTCCCCGGAGCTAAAGGAAAGTTGGCATGTTCCTAATCTATCCAAAGGGAAGCCTAACAAAATGCTTCAACATAATTTGAGAGCAGAGTGTCTGCACCTGAGATACTGCATAAAATAGATTATCCATTGTCTAGCATAGATATCGTCGATAGTAACAGATTACAATGTACCATGAAAAGGTTCTCAGATGCAAATAGAATGACACAGATTAAATGCCTTGAGGTAACAAGCGCTTTGTTCAATTTAGAAGAAGGACCATTGAGACAGATCTAGATGGAAGAGGCCAGATGCATATCAAGCATAAAAATACTTTATGAGTAAGGAAGGGGCACTCTCCCCATTCCTTCAAATTGGGTGAGTCTTTGATCATCCATACTATCAACATTAATAATCTGCCTTTCTGTGTAGGACTACAGCAGTAGAATCGGGGCAATTGTATCTTGAGTGGAGATCACTGCAAAGACCCTGTTTTTCATTTACTCTACAAGGGTGCATAATTATGATTCAAGTTATTTAATAATCCTTATTAGCTTAAGGATATTGCCTTGTAGTTCTCTTTGAGGAAACTTCCACTCTTATCCAACAGAGACTTATAGTAGTGTAACCATCGGGCACAGCTACTTCATTAACTGGCCTGTCGGGTTATCTGTCGATACTACACATCGAGTAACCAGATGTCAAATACAAAAGACTCAGTAATTCAGGCTTACAGAACAGACTTTTATTGTCAACAGTTTAACAATAGGAGCCGCATGAGGGCTAGTGGTGATCGTATGTTGATGTAACGGTTGGTACTAGAGCTATTATTGATATGTTATCTAAGGTTAGATAACCGAGCAGATAATATGGGTGAGACAGCGCATCAGCAACTGATCTGTTTTATTAAACACTAACTGACCCTTATATAGGTAACAGGTGGTCATGTGACCTTACAATAGTGGTGACTAGCACGGGAGAGTGGGGCATAATCCCACATAAAGACTGATGTAAATTTATAGAACGTGCAAGTAAACACTCAGTCTGTAGCCTAATGCATCATTTGCAACCAGTATTTGTTGCTATGATCAGATGATTCATGAATGCAACCCTGGCAAGTAACTTCAGGAAGGCATTTCTCAAGATGACACGACTAGACCTGTCAAATCGAGTGGGATCACTCATTATAATGCAATTATAGCCCTACCTGTATTTAGAGTTTTATTGATGTTATTTGAAAGCACGAGTGCATTTATTGAACAAGTAATTAATGGATATGTCATGACTGATATCCAACAATAACTCGGGGGGCTTCGCCCCTCGTTGCATGTTATTGTTGGATATCAGTCACAAGTCATGACATATCCATTAACCAGTTAACTACTTATTTTATTACACGATTAATCAATAGATAATCAAAAGAATATTAATAAATTCAATAACAAAAAAATCGCCCACCTCCATGCCAGGACCGGGACTCGACATGCTACTGACTGCTCCATATCTTCTATGAAACCAGGCCGGGATGCGAACGCCTGTGCTTGCGGTTTGCAGCGCGACTCGCTGTCCATTATACCATCTGTACAGGCGTCTGGAAGTTTGTCACGGTCTGCTACTGGTGTGATTGCCTCTATAATTACAACGCCATTCTCACCTTGCACACGCCAAATGCTGGGGTCACTCCTAACCAAGCCCAACCTATGACATTGTATATATACAGGCAAACACACACACTTTCTCGTCAGTCCCTGTGGTGCAATGCATAGGACGTTGGATTTGGGATGAGTAGGGTATGGGTTCGACCCCTGCCATTGGCAATAGAATTATCGTAGGTTTTAACATGTAACATATGACATGTAAGATGTGCATGTTATCCGTGGATAACTGCACTGGGTGCCTGTTATCCTTGGATAACCGCACACTTTACAAAAGTCATGATGCATGCATCATGCCATGCAATATCGACAGGTATGTGCATGGGAATATCCAGGAAAAGCACATAGAATCACAGAAATCATGTAATAAGGGTTCAATATTCCATGACCCACGAAGCAGGGAGTGGAATATTGAACCCATAAACCACGAGTGCTTTCAAATAACATCAATTAAAGCGTTTATCTAACAGATTCCTCCATTTTGTATTAATTTTTTACCTTATAACCCCAGAATAAATCCAGCAGAAGAAATTTTCTGAACCCAACCGATACTCCCCGGTTTGCCTTGCCAGGCCCATAGCCATTTTTGGTCATCGGCGGGTGCCTGACACACATTTTTCGTATTGAATCCATACACTGAGCTTCTAGCACCAAAAAAATAATATCCATAGATGGTGTTCGTCTACTTTGTTCCTCCATTACATTCTAAATAAATGAGAATCCGATGAGTTTACATAGCGATCCATCCAGCTCCCTGGTCCCCGCACTTCCATGGTAGAATTGACACCATCCATGTTATGAAAACGCAGAGGAAAGGGCTGATTTGCATATTTGTGAATACTGGAAAAAGGGGTGTTTTTTTCAGAACATGTTCATGAAAAGTAAAAAAAGGGGGTTTATTTTTAGCAGTGACTCTGCATTTATTGTACAAAGGGGCCACTATCTGCCTGGTTCATCCAATGCACAACCTCAGGTGATTCATGTGATTACAAAGAAGCCTTTTTGCAATGAATACCTTCATGCACATACAATTTCATACATTATTCTATTATACGGGGAATGCCTTTATCTCATATTCTAAATATGGAAAACCATGCATAAGATTTCCATGATTAACAGAAAAAGGGGGTTTTTTAATACCCTAAAGGTTTGTCCTTTTCATGGAAAAAGGGGGTATTTTAAGGATTTGTGGAAAAGGGGTTCATTTTAAAAACCCATAACATACTTTCGGCTGGAACTAGATCAGCCTGACGCAGGGGTGGGTGACGAGACGTATCGCTATGGAAAACCATTGGATTTTTCTTTATTTTGAATAACATTTAGAAAATTGACATGTTCATATAGAATACCTTAGGATGTTTCCCTGTTAATAAGACGACATGGCACCATTGGATTATATGCTAACAAGGTGTGCAAAGCCCCAGGTATGTCCGACAGCTTTTTCAAATCCTTCATATACATTGGCCTCTACTACCGTTCAGCTTGGTGTAGTGGACAGCGAGTCCGTCTATTGCCACAACGGCCAGGGAACAATTCCCAATAGAACCCTGAATGGTTTTAACTGGAAATGTATGGAATGGTTGACTTTGTATACTTCTCGCTTTTATTAACATGTCCAGGTTGAAACCAGTGCCTTCTTGAAGACAAACAAAAGGTCTCAGAGAAGGGTTATAGCCTGATAATGCACCGGGGGTTATGACCAAAAAAGCACTGTCCAAGCGAAAATCGTGAGATAAAATATTATGGTCACTATAATGACTGCACCGGTACAACTGCCCTAACAAACCCTACGACTGTAGTTAGTGCTTTATGTGTAGATCGTACAGAACAGTTGTAGTGCATCACCTAGGATCACCCACTTTAATTTTGAGGGTTTCAAAATCGTAGTGGCTGTTTTCAGTCGTACCATCTTGAGAAATGCCTACCAGGGCTAGATTCTAAAATCAAGGTGAAGGTAAACAAAGATCAGCTTTTGCCAACTGTTTCTTCATGAGCATGTTTGGCCGATTCTACACGAGGCCAAAAGCAGGCCTGAAACTCGAGTGAAGAAACTAGGAGGCAAGCGGTGATAAGAGTCCATCTTTACATTTGGGTCAAGGTGCTTTTCACTTTTAATACAAAACTTATGACTTATTTATTCAAAAATCAACTCAAATTCACTTGTTACCTGCATGGCAATGCCTCCTGTGCCGCCATTTTGAATGTTTTGATCATATGACTTCTGCATTGATTTCATCGTCAGAATTGGCTTGAGTTATTCAATGCTTGGTTGAAATACGGGGGCTTAGTGCATTGCCAATAGGACTTTGATATTCATCTTTACATAACATGCTGACACTCTATGGCTGATACACACCTGAGGTTTGGGGTTATGATCAAGATGCAGTACTGGCAATTAGACTAAACAGTACAATCATCATGATGATGATGCATCAATATAATCAGATAAAAAGAATAATCTTGTATTTTATGTGAATAGCAACTTCCCGTGGAGATAGCATTGAAGGGTCGATTGCCACACCCCCAGAGGCGCCCAGCGATATACGCATGTGGAAAATAAGGTCACAGGACAACATAAAGAAGGCTGGTCACAGGACAAATGGGGGTGGGTGGTTACAGGACATACACGGAGGGGAACAGGACACACAATGAGGGGTGGTTTCAAGACACAAAGGGAGGGATGGTTACAGGACACACACGGAGGGGATGGTTACAGGACAAAAAAGGAGGGGTGGTTACAGGACACACAAGGAGGGGTGGTCACAGGACATAGACACCCTCAGGTTGTCCAGTGACCACCTTTTCCTCATGCTGTCCTGTGACCACCCTATAAATATGTAGTCCTGTGACCACCTTTTCCTTGTGCTGTCCTGTAACCACCCCATTGCCAGGTTGTCCTGTGACCTCCTTTTCCTCGTGCGTATAGTGCCACTTTGACTGGTTCCCCGTCTGTATGCTTGGGCAGAACCGATTGATGCCGGGGAACAGCATAAGTGCCACTATACACACGAGGTCCTTGTTCGTATATCATCGGCCCCCCAGAGGCATAACGTGTCTCAATCTCCATTGTGCTCACGAGACTTATTCTGACGCTGAGTTAGGTGAGTTTAAGCACTTTTTAATCAAAATAGCATGAAATAAGAATAGAACTAAACTCCCAGGCATACTTTGTGGTCCATTGAGCCCACCTCAGGGTGAATTGACAATAATGTACCCCATGGTTGTTCAGTTCTATTTATCCTACATGCTTTGCTAAAAAGTGCACAGTGTTCATAAACTTAAACAGAGTTTAAAAGTGTATTGAAAATATTATTGGGGAGGGAACGAGTTACCATGGGTAACTAAATGATTGACGCGTTCCAGTGATTCAGCTTGATAGGCAGGCATTACCCCTCCAAGGTTTACAATTTCTTGAAAGAGGAAAGACATGTCTTCACTTACGCATTGCCTCACCAGGAGGAACTCTAAGGTGTGCTTTGGGGACCTGAAGTATCCTAGTGAAATATGTAGGATGTTCAGAGATGCTAAACAAAAAATGTTTAGACATTTCAGTACTATTTACACTTCTCACTTAGAGTAAGTTAATGTCCTTTAGAGACACTTTCATATTAAAATTGGTATTTTCATTTGTAATAAAATTGAAACAATTAAAATTGTCTAATATAACCGGCAACAAAACTTTCATGTTAATGGCCCCTATGGGGCCATTAAATGAATTGGCAAGAACATGCATTACCACTTCAGCTGTATCCATTATAGGCATAAGCACAGTCAATTCTGCAGGCTCCCTTATACACTGAGATTCTTTTTGAAGGTCACTGTCAGGAAATTCGAAAACTGCTTCTAATGAGGTTGTCTTCAGTCACACACCTTCTCTGGGTAAAGGTCTTAATATTACCAGAGCATACATGCAGTGCGTGGGCAAATGATCAAGATAATGCTACCTCCACTCTCAAATGTCAGTATAATGTGCATGACGTGATTAAGATCACGGGGCCGTTATTTCTAATGTGAGAGAATGAAATACATAGAGTCATATTTACAATTGAGAAGAAAATGAGTTGATATTTTAACTTGATACAACAATTTGGGAACATGATATTTTATTGAATTTTCACCATGATTTCTTTTCTCTTTTGCTTCGAAATGGCGTGATTCCACAAATACGATCTGACATACACATTATTTGAAGCAAATAAGAGACATGACAGTGCGGTTTTGAGGTCAGGGAAAATTCTTTTGCTTTTTCTTGGGCACATATTTCCATGGGGTGTTTGGATTTTTAAAAAAGAGTCAAAAATCGAAAGAAAAGCTTAAAATGATGTAAAGGAGAAATGAATGACTTCATGACATACATCCAGTGGTAGAGGTTAATGATACCGCCTTTCCTTTATGATATGCATGGCTCAATAATTATTGTGAATGGGCCCAAATGTGATGTCGAAAAGTCGTTTCTATGATATTTTTCTTACATCAAAAAACATTTTATGTATGGATAATCGCTTCAGTTCCACAGAATCGTCAAATCCATCGATTTTTCTTTTTCATATATTCAGATAAAAAGAAAAGACCAACTAAATCAAGTGGTAAAAATAGATGGGATGCCAATGTATAATACCAAAAGTGATAACAATGATGGTTTATGCAATGTAAGTTTGAAATGTAAGCAAATATTATTGTCAAATTTGGAAGTTTCATTTCTTTGCCACCAGGTGCCATTTATATAGATCAAAGAAAACCCTTAGTTGGCCATCTTCAGTGGAATCCACGGGTGTGGATTGGTTACCAGGTTTAATCTGTGTACGTGTTATCCATATGCTATAGAAGGGTGAGAAACTAAAGGGACCAGTGCTGCCCTTTGGTGATTTTATTTGCTATGCACAGACCTTGATTACGGAGGTGAGGGGATACTTTGACAAAGTCACCACTCACCTCCGTAATCAATTCCTCACAAGAATAACATTTAGATTCAAATAGTAGGGCTGTATGCGATGGTAATGCATTGAAAAAATGACCTACTGGCATCATGACGATGAAAAGGCAATTTTGTCACCAACCAATCTTTATGGGATAATGTTAGCGTGAAAACACCAGACAGGTGTAATGCCACAAAAGAAATGTGTCGGTCACTCGGTCAGAAATATTTGCTTTTTAAGTTATCAGAGTGGTAACCATGGTAGTATCATACTGGTTGTAGATCGTATACTACTTTGGATTGTGTGGAGAAACACGTCACTGACATTTTTGGAGTATGCCTGAAACAGTCTTGCAGCTGTTATTCAAGAAACATCAGATTAGTTTGAGTATATTTGTATGATATTATGCAGCATTTCAAACACACGCACATTGCTATAAAGGTGATAGAACAGCCACACTCACACATAAGGTCACACTTCTTGTGGTTTCCTCTTTAAAACAACCAAAACATTTTCACACGAAGTTCAACTTAATTAATAAGAATTTGTTCCACGATGGTTGGGATTTCGATTATCAGAATCAGGATAATACTATTTGAGGAATC
Organism: Acholoe squamosa; assembly: GCA_949317995.1. NCBI lineage: Eukaryota > Metazoa > Annelida > Polychaeta > Phyllodocida > Polynoidae > Acholoe > Acholoe squamosa. The sequence goes on from OX439044.1 coordinate 59,637,775, forward strand.
TAAGAAATTTTAACATTACTTTGAAATGGTGTGATTGATATTCTTTTGAATTGTGAATAGTATGTTGTTAGTTATGTACACGAATACGGACAATTCAATCTAGTTACGAGGACACAAGTCTATAATAATACTGACTCCCTATCTTATAGGATCAAGCTTTCCCGGAAATCAGCCTAAAGGGGTGCATCCACTGCCGACAGATGGACCATCCGTCGGTTTCATCCGTCATATTTATCATTGATTTCTATGGAGAAAATGACGGATGAAGGGAGACGGATGGTCCATCGCAGTGGACGCAGCCCTTAACCAAGGGATAAATACCAATGGGGAAAGTAAGTAATATGTATGCAATGATTTTTCATCCTTGGTATTAGGAATTCATATTTTGAAAAAAGGCTTCAAATAGAATCAGAATTGAATAAAAAGATATGAAGAAGAAACCAAGGCACCTATAGTCAACACGCACAGTACCTACACAATACAACCTCTGAGTAACTAGTAAATGATATGTTTAATGAATGAGACACCTAATGTCTGCATTACTGACATAATGGCATCATAAATCATGAACTGTGCACTGTAAGACAGAAGAGCATATTTCACTTTTTCTCAAGAACACTGGTATGGTTGAAGTACCCCTTCATTGACACGTGGTCTGTGTCCCATCTACAGTTACTTTAACTATTCAATGAATATCATGTACCAATATATTACTTAGCAGCTATTTCTGGCCTGGCAAGGGGAATGAACAAAACAGTTTAGGGTAGAGGCACCCTGCGTCAGACAGACACCTAAAGTCGGACACCTTTGGCATTGAATTACATAAAAGATATAAAAAATTCAGCTACCATTTAAATTAGACATGAAAACTCAGGTATCATACTCTCTAACAAGTGGGGAATAACATGTACAACATCTGTCATACATGGTTTTGCAACTGCCCAAACCTAGGGTGTTTTTGTTATATTCTGAGGATGAAGAATGGCCAGCGAATGGAGATCCTGGTTTGATTTCTCAATTTGTCATGTCTTAACCTCCATGTTTATAGGGTTTCTATACATGTGACTCATCAAGGGAGAACACCCCTCTGCGGGGGATTTTTAATTCCACATTTGGCCACCAGGGGGCATTGGAGGGCAAAATTACTCTAAAATCGTTAAAAAATACACTGAATGGTAATTTTTGATGCAGAATTCAATGGTTTCATTTAAAATGCAGCATTTATAGTAGAAATGGCCCATATTTGGATGGTAAAATGAACATTTTTCATGAGGAATCAACCTATATGGCTGTTCCTGGTTGCCATGGCAACCATTCCAATAATCAAAATTTGCAGATTTTTATGCCAGTTTTTGTGGATACTCACCAGAAACCTAAAACTGAAAACAGAAATGGAAAGTTCCTTTCTTTAGATCAAAATCTTTGATAAAAAGCACCATGTTAATATGATTTTTTTTAATGAAAAAGGCTGATTTATTGTGTCTTTAGACATTATTAGGGTTTATAATGTATTTAGAGCTTAATCATGGATTTCATATATGAATAACGACCTATGTTTAAGGAGGTGTTCTGACAAAACTACTAGGAATATTTAACCCAATGATGTCTCATTTTAAAGATCTTGAAATGAACTTTGATGATGAATTTCCCTGCAGAGGGGTGTTTTGGCTTGACTGGTCACACATGTTAATGGCAATATACAAATCTTTGCTAATAATTTTACTTGACAAACCTGAATACATCCCTCATGTTACAGTATGGGAGCTATTCTTCTATGACCTTCATTTTCCTCCACACAGTCAGACACCAATTACACCCCACCTGGGACACAATTATATCAAAATTTCAATACTTATGGACATTTCATTACAAACAGAAACGGTAAACCTGGACATCATACTTTTAAAACTACAGCATATTGGGTGTGATGTGAGTTGTATAAGATGGATGAAAAGTTTCTTAATGAATCGATATCAGGTAACCAAGGCGAATGGAGATACATCAACACAACGAATATTGAACTGTGGTGTGGCACAAGGTACAGTACTGGGCCCTCTACTATTTATTGTATATTTAAATGACATCATAAATTGTTTCCAAAACAGTGAGTACTATCTATATGCGGATGATATAGCCGTTGTAATGAATGGCCGTAGTACGGATATAATGGCTGAGTTAGTTCAGGCTGATCTCTTAAGAGTACAACAATGGTGTGAAAAAAATATGCTCACAATGAATGTAAAAAAGACCAAAGCACTATGGTGTCACTCTGACAGAATAAGAATACATGTACCTATCATATATCTGGATGGAAAGGTAATTGATACTGTGAAGCATTTTAATTATCTCGGTGTAATTATAGACAGTGATCTAAACTTTAAGCTACATTGTAGGAAAGTGGAGTCTATGGCCAATGCAAAATTGGCCCAATTGTCAAACATTGTACGATATTTAGACAGTGAGACAGCATTGAAAATATATAAGCATATGACCCTGCCGACGTTTGAATATTGTAGCTTTATAATAGATAGTGGCCCAGAAACAATGGTGAATCATCTAGAAGTGATACAGAATAATTGCCTGCGTATGTGTATGCGAATTAGAGATCCTCAAGATATACATGTAGAAGATTTGCTAGTTAGATCTAATACCGTATCATTATTAGCTAGAAGAGAGCGAATGATACGGGTGATTATACATCAATATGCGAAGGATCCAGAAAATGTAATTGTCCCGACTAGGATACTGCGAGGTCATAATAAAATGAAATTGAAGGTCAGTCGTCCAACATGTGAACTATATAGAAAAAGTCCTCTTTATAGAGGTATGTTATTGTGGGACAGCTTAACTGCAGAGGTACAAAATCTTGAGGAAAAAGATGTGTTCAAAAGGAGAATACTGAGTTAACGAGATCCTATGTAGGTACATGAATTATATAAGGAGATATATACCGGATTTAAATGGAGATATTTTGAGATTCATGGAAACCCACTTGTTCATACTCTATCTGTTAAACTAAAATGTAACATGGTGACTGAACTTTGTGTATACTTAATATGGCTGATTTATAAGAAGAGCGCCATTGTGATGTGATATTTATTGGCCAATAAACACGTTTCAAACATCAAACATCTTCATAATATACATGCATATACTCCCAGATGGGGATATTTAATCTGTGTTTGGTTTACCTACTATCTAACACCTAAACCTAATCACTACTCCATCTGCCCATAGAAGTCATGCTCAACTGGGCCTGTAGACTGACCTGTTACAAGTATGCAAACTTAAACATCTGAGAGTGTCCTGGAGAGGAGTATTGCATTAGCTTGGATTCCTTAGTGTCATATGATATGTGCCTATATATAATATTTCAGATACAGTAACCCATTGTGTCTGTATAAATTAGATAACATAGTGTCTGACTCTAGGGTCACCTCTGGCATGAGCTGTCTGACTTGAGGTGCAATTTGATGTTTTGGAGACTAAATATACATTATAGCTCATTCATTTATATGTATTGGAGAGTTTCAATAAAAATTTCTTCAAGGATCTTGAGGGTAAACTATCATGGACATGTATCAACTGGTGAAATGGAAAGGAAAATTCACCACTTTTAAAGGTACAAGATTTGAGCACCAATTATTTCCACCTCCTGTGTGGCCAGGAGCATCCGAAATGGGTGCCTTTTCCCTTGTCGGTCACAGCTGTGATTCTAATACCCATATGGGGAATATAAGATTAGGCTGTCATGGCCCTTGCAAGCGAGGGTCTGTTTAACAAGACCCCTAACCCTTATATCAGCAAACACTCTCTTCTTTATGGACCATTGTTGTTGCTCTGAATTGCAGAGAACACTGTAAGTAGACATATAAAAAATACAGGATCTTGTGCTTAAAGCATGTTTAGAAAAAAATAACCCGGTAAAAATAGAACTCACTTCTGTCAGCGCCCCACTCACTGTGAATGGTTAAATACTATGCTGGCAATGGTTGTATCATTATGAAAGGGTTAACAGCTGCGAATTGTTCTTTTGGGGAATAAAGCTGTCACTAAATAAAACATGCTACACAAAATGATGAGAGGACTAGTTCCCGTAACACACCCACAATGTCTATTTATAGTAAGTAAGTAAGTAAGTAGTTTATTTGGACAACATTCGTACATTAATGTATGATCTTCAAGTATGCCCAGATGAATACAAAAACAAAGTTCACACAATATTACAATAATGGGCCAACTGGTATTATACTGGAGGATATGTACAATGATATAACTTCATAAACTAGGGTCTCTTGTAATTAACAGTACATCTATGTCAAACTACTTGTCAGATTAAGTTCATACGTTTGTCCTTGCTTTCAGCATGCTGGACATCAGCTGCTAGTTTGTTCCACAATTGCTTACCCCTAAATAGGGGGCTCTTGTCATATAATACTCCATTGCTCAGACTCACTTTTAGTTTAATCTTATTATTATTGCGCAACACTCTCGCTGGAACGACAATATTATCCTCGTTACATATACTGTTCCGCCTGTAATAAAGTTAGGTTTGCTAACTTTGCTAGATACTTTAGAGCCCACCCACACTTGTCACTAATTTTGCAACATTTACAACTTTTAGAAAGTTGGATCTCAAAAGTCAATTTTAACTAATATTTCTTTTTATTAAGTTCCGTAGCCAAAGTATTTTGACAGAAAGGGTATATGTGTAAGCAGCTTTATTTTCTTATTAATTGATGGATTAGTAAAGCATTTCAATAAATCCTTGAATGGCATTTTACCTTTATTTTATGCTAATAATTTCTTCCCATAGAGATAATGTTACAGGGCCGATCGCCACACCCCCAGTAGTGTAATATGTGCCGATCCACCACTGCAGCCTCGGTCTGGGTTCAGGTAAACATTTAAAATGGCCATTAGCAGCTCATGCAGGGAGCTACGGTAATCAATTTTGTTGCAAAAGCATAAAATAAAAACAGAACTAAACTCCCATGGCATACATTGTGGTCATCCACCCCTCAGGGGGCGTCTCCCAGTCTTTGTGAAAATGTGCGGGACACCGGCTATGGCTGGCAAAAAGGCTTCAGGTCCGGCAGAAATTATCAGAGTGCCAGACCAAATATCTCTCTGTTATCAGACCTTGAGCTTCATGCCATTTTTACGGCATTCAAATTGGACCATTATTAAGGTTTTTACAGTGTAAAACAAAAAGCATAACCATTTCTCTGAAATTTCCCTCAGTACTTTATAAATCCTAATGAATTAAATACTAAAGGCAATCTTAAATCTTGCTGTGTGATATTTCTGTTCAAACAGCAAATGACCTGAGGTACTGGTTTATGGTTCGGTCCTGCAAAGATTGAACTGGGCCTGCAGAATTTGTAATCTGCAGGACCGAATGTCCTGCATGGTGAAATACTTTTCACAAAGACTGGTCTTCTCCCTCAGGGTGGATCAACCATAATGTATGCCATGGTCGTTTAGTTCTGTGTATTCATTTCATGTGAATAACAATACTCCATATATATATATATATATATATATATATATATATATATATATATATATCATGTTACAGAGCCAATCTAGACACCCCATTTGCATAACCCCCATTATGTGACTTACTTACATGCTAAATAACAATATAATCATGAAATGAATACAGAGACCAACTCCCTAGGAAAGATAATCATAAATACCCGTTGTAGGGCCGGAGCCAACCCCTCTAGGGATGGATTGATGACAATGATATTAAAGGTTATGTCATGGTCGTTCTCCTCTGTCTATGTATACATTTATACACAAGAGATGCCATGAATTACTCCTCAAATTGAGAAGGTGGTAGGTAACTGTGGAACAAACCACCTAATACACGTATAGACATAATCTTAAGAGGTGTTAGAAATCGTTAGAAAATGGCCATTTCCCTAAGTCTTCTTATTGTGTTTGTATTGGGTGTGAATTCAAAGTCCATGCACTTTCATATTATTTTCATCTTTACCTATAATAAAACAATTGAAAATGTCTCTAATCATGATAGTACCTGCAACACACCCTTTAAATCAATGGCCCCTGGAAGTTTCACCTTAACTCTGACCAAGGTGAAAGGGTGCCATAAGCATGCATTTGCAGTCAAGCTCAGATTCCGATATAAGCACCATCAAAGCTGCTTCTGCACAATGAATTTCTTATTGACAATTGATGGTAGGGAATTCGTGAACTGCTTTTAATGAGGATGTTTTCATTTGCATAACCTCTCTGGATGTAGTCCTTTTTATTACCAGAGCATGAAGACAGAGAATGACTAAATGAATAAGATGCTGCCCCTTGCCTTATTACACTCTCAAATGTCAGTATAATGCACATCAGAGAAACAAGATCAAATTAATGGGGCAGTTATTGTTAATTTGTAAAAAGAGAACTTTGATTCACATTTCCAATTAAAAAAGGTAAACAATTAATACTTTGACTTGATACATCAAGTATCAGGAGATGGTGTGATCCCACCTGATATACACAATATTTGAAACAAATGAAAGACATGACCTTCTGGTTTTCAGATCAGAGAAGATATTTTTGTCTTTTTGCTCTAGTTTTAGACATAGCTCTACATTGTAAAAGATAACGGTCGAATCCACCAGGGATCCTCGTAAAACTGAAGTGTGGACCATCGTTATTGTAAAGCACTGAACCAGTGTAGTTTTTACAAGAAGCCTCAGGCGGCAGTACCATGCATGGCACACAAATGAAAATAATGACAGATCTCTGGCAACTTTGGGACGAGGTCTGCGCAATTATTTCAACAAAATATTTATTTACTTGACAAATATCCTCCTCCCATGGTTCCCCTATAGGGGACATAGAAAAAGGATTTGCGAATAGAACTAATCAATGGCACTAAACTTGTGCTAAACACTTGGCCCACATCCAATAACACTTGGCAATAAATAAGTGAAGACCTCTGTGAGGCCCCTCGATGAGCTCTCTTTTACCCCCAGAAATCTTGTTTTATATCGCTGAATTTTACCACTGGAAAGTAATACTATAGATGTTTAATGCAAGCCAAATACTTTATAGACAACAGGAAAAGGTATGGGCAGAATCAGTGTAGGGGCCTATTAAGTAGATAGTTTTATAGATCGCATGCGAACATGATGTCACATGATGCTTAAGAAGACCCTTAATTGGCCATCTTATATTCAGTGGGGTCAGAGGCCTATGTTTTAAATTGTTGCTATGAGAACAGTGTTCTTATTAGCCTCATTATGGAGGAATCTCTTCCTGGGTCAGTCACGAATCCTGTTGTTGTACATAATTACTGTAAGGCGGAAGCAGTGGAACCAACCTTCATGGGATAATTTGAAATTCGAATGTTATTTATATCATATGGTTTCCATTTCGATGAATGATGGCATTAACAACACCAGACAGGCGTAATACCACCCAGGAAATGTGTCTGTTACTGAGTCATCAATATTTTTTTCTACCCAGTTACCTCCGTGTAATAAAGGCTAGGATGTTTATCAAAGTGCTTTTGATCCTACTTAAGAAAATGCTGAACTTCACTGACATTATCTGATCATCCCTCATCTGTTTTATTGAGAAATGTCAGATATATTTGAGTACATCAGTTCTGTCTATGCAGCTATAAACAAACGCACGTTAGTAAGAATGAAATAAAATAAAAGGGCAGCCACCAACATTACAACAGGTACTATGAAGAAAAGCTGCAGGCAATCCCTTTGAACTTAAAATGACCCCTAGATTTCCATACAAAGGTCTGTACACAATTACCTACAGTGAGGCCTAGATGTGCTAGCCATATCCTAGATATGGGGGTGCCTCTTACTGAGTCGAATCCTCATTTCTAACTTTCCAATCCCATTTAACAACTTTGGTATAATCTTACATTTATTCGTACATCCACTTATATATTAGCGGCATTTAAAGGCTTAAAGGAACCAAAAAAACAAACAAGTCACTCCGTCATCACCATAACCGTCATGTACCACAGTTACAGAGAAGGTCGAACTTATTGTGGTTAGTCGGTAATACCAAAAACCTTGCCACACAAAGTTCAACATTATTAATCAGAACTAATTGGTTTCATAGTGGATAGGGAGCGAATTATTAGAGCAATGACATAGTATTTCTAGGAATATGAGAAATGTCAATATTACTCAGGAGTTGTGTGGTTAATACTCTTGCAAATTCAAGATAGTATGCTACTTGCACTTGTAGTTGAGTGAGCTTTTTTTAAACATAAAATGGTTTCAATACATCACAGTTTTGTACACAACTAGAACGATACTGAATCTCTTTTCTAGAGGATCAGGGATGTGATACATGCGTCAAACCATTATCAGGTATACACACACATCTTGTTTGGGAATTGTCAGGTTGATGAGGAAAAACACTTCAATGGGAGATTTTCGTTACAATGATAGTGTTAACTTAAACATGAAATGATCATATCAATCTGATATTTTCAATAATACAATTTTCTTTTAACATTATGAATCAACCCCAGGACACTCCCGGAAATCAGTCTAACCCTACTTGATTCTCCAAATACCAGTCAACCAGGAGCTAAAGCAAGAAATACGTTTGTGATTTTTGAATGCCATTATTTTTCATCTTTGATATTTAGAATTTGTATTTGAAAAAGACTTCAAAGAGGGACAAGAGCAATTAAAAAGCAATACATAAGGAATCAAGGCACCCATAATAGAGAATATAGGCCTAGCCTTTGAGAAATAAGCAATTAGTAAATGGTAAGAGGCATACAATGAGACTGTATAGATCTATGATATAATGATAAAATATGAACTGCATAATACAAGACAGAACGTTGTACATTATCATGTCACTTAGTCCCAGTAGTATTGGTATTTTATCATTTCTATGGCATATGGTCTGTGTCCTATCTCTAGTTACTTAAACATTATAATGAATGTATGCAACTATATTCACGCAGCAGCTATTTTCTATTTGCCTAGTGTAATCTGTCTCTCTCAGACGCAGTATAGGTCCTTATCCAAGTGTGAGAGAAAAAATGAAATAAAAAGGGAAAACATTGATGGAATGAACAAAACGATTAAGTCACCCACAGCAGTGATTCCAAATCCCTTGTGGGAAATATTAGAGCAAGCTTGTATGTGTAGTGGTTATTGCATGACTGGGTCCGGTAACAAGTCTCCTAACCCTTTCACCACCTTCTTTGTGGCTCGTTGTTTGGTGTTTTGAATTCCAGCGAGCACTATAAGTAGACATATACAAAATTCAATTATGTGCTTAAAACATGTTAAGAAAGGTTTACACTGTTGAAGCTATAGCATTTATCCACTGTTAAAAAATTCCTTAAATTTAATTTAGCATGGAAACTCCGTAGCATTTTACGTCAATTCACCGTAAGAATGGTAATTTCCCCTATAATAATAGTATTTCACCCTCCTAAGGTTCAATGTAGGGGATTTTCCGCAGTTTTCAACAAGAATTCACCGTATTTTTTCGGTGATTCACTGGCACCAGGTTGGGAATTGTTCTTTTGGGAAATAAAGCTGTCTGTAAATAAAACATGTCACCCAAAATACTGAGCGAACTGGTTCCTGTACAACACAGTACCTATGGAAATCCTCTCGTACAAACCCATCCTCACGTTTAGGACGTGCATCCAGAGGACACGCAAGCAAACACTGCAAGATGCAGTTGGGGCACCATTCTAATTAGTTTAGCCCTCTCTTGATGTGAAATAACCTTTTTCAACACAGCCACTGAGGACACAAACCTGTATAAAATATAGGTTTATGCCCTCCGTGGCTGTGTTGATACAAAGCTTAATTTAGATATCCGCGTATGGCACAAAACTAAGTATTAGCCTCCTGCACTAGACAAATCTCATGAATTTTAAACCTCTCTCAATGGAGCAGGTGGTCACTCTGGGACAAACCACCTGAAATATGGACGTACACTTAAGAAGTAGCCATTGTTTAATATTTGTGGGGGGGGGATCTCCTAGCCTACCTAGGTATTGGTCATTTATCATCAACCGGGGATGCGTTGGGGGGAGAACAAAATGTTGAAGCCTGCTTACGAGGGTGTAAAAAGGTTTGACCCATTTTTAGTGAAAATACTGTATGCCTCAGTGGAGGCTCCACTACGCGATTTACGCCGAGTTTTACAGCTATTCTCATGAAAGTACACACAACACAGCTTATATAGTGATACTTGTTATACCAGGAGCAGTAATAAAGTCAAGTTTAATGTAAAGCGGCCATGTCGGGATTTCTATAAAAGGTCCCAGTTGTACCGTGGAGTGAAGCTTTGGGACAATTTGGATGTTTGGTTTCAAAAAAGCATTAGCAAACAACAGTTTAAGGTGGCTGGCGGGGATGGAGTCAAAGTAATTAGATTTTCGCCATATTCTCACTAAAGTCTCAAAATGATTTGTACTTCTCATATGTGCAAAAATAATAGGGGGGTCCCATGCACTTTTTTGAGATAGAGAAGATTCAACCCTATATAGGATCATATAGTGATTTGTCACATAAATCCTTAGATTCATATACTAAAGTAATTAGATTTTGTTATAACTTCTTCAGCACTTAGATATTAAGCATATCTTTGCAGTAGATACAATATTGACATATGGTCCCAGGCGTATTTCTAATATTTTTGATGATTGAAATAATAGATGTAAGGATATGGTTAGAATAGTGACATCTAGATTATATAGTCTTTTTCTATTGGTCATATACAACAGCCCCCATGGTTCATGTGTAATGTCTCTGCCTCACTCACAGAAGATCCTGAGTTCAAGTCCATGCCAAGCCTGCCTCTATTTTGCACATTTCGTCTATCCATACATTCAATGTAACACAGAGACCCCTGGTGTCCAAGTGATGAACTAACAATACCCGCCAGCCACCTTAAGGCAAGAATATCGAGGATCAAAGACCTGAGTGAGAAGAGCCAAGCACCATCTGGCCATGAGGAGGCAGAAGAGAAGGATCAGCTCCTCATAGATAACGGCTTGATAATCTTTGAGGAATGAAACAATTTTGCATGCTGTACAATGCATTAGATTGGTAATTGGTAACTGGCCAAATGCCTTCATGCATTACTACCGTTCACTGTGAGCACTACTAATTGGGTAGAGCTAACAGTCAAGTAGACTAAAGTGGCCGTCTGGTTACATTCTGTCCTTTAACTCACTTTTGATATAGAAACATGCTAGCTTCCACCTATACTTCTGTCGTTTTTCTCATAATGTAAACTGTACTAATATTTCTTTAGCCAAATCTGATTAATTATCAAAAGTGGTATTGCCATACCATCCCACTTGAATCCCTCTAACCCTGCAGTCTCCCTAATTGATTCTTTTTTTTTTATCTTTCTTTCTTCATTCAATTGACTGAAAGAGTCTAAATGGATTGTGAATCCACCTGATCTTTTATCATCTTGTATAGATTATTGTAAGATGTTTTCTTTTTTATTGCATTTAATTTTTTTTTCTTTTCTTTGTTATTGTCCTTTTGATGTAACTACAAAGTTCCAGTGTACCACCACTGAGGTCACTGGTCTCGTTAACAATGAAATTGTTTTTCTCAATATTACCCCATCAATTCACTGTACATATATAACATTTCTCATCTTAATTTGTTATCATTTATGAGCTGAATGAATAACCAGATGCCACCACTCTTGACTGTCGTTTATTATCACCTCCTCATGAAGCAGATCAGTCAATAAGGTTTTCTTAAAAAAGAATGTGGGAAATGGTTTGTAGGGGATCTCAGGCATGTTTTTGTTGACAAAAGATTTTTTGTTTACTAAATCCAGCTGGTCTAATGTAAACATTGCAGACTTTCACACTGATGAGTCTCTGCAACTCAATATCAGACAGGTTTGATTTTTACAATACAAGACCCTGCGATCTGTGTGACTGCTGTGTTTTTATTTATATTTTGCTGTGTTGAGGTTTATATACTAACACCCTACCCAGTCACAGAGTCTATGCAGGTGCAGGTTAGTTTCTAAATATGGCACACAAGGGGAGAGATCACCCATGAAATGACCCCTGAAATCTCATGTTTACATTTTTGGATCTCATGTTTACAATATAGGAATGTCAACACCCTATACCTTAGGCACTATAGCAATAACATTTCATGAGAATGTAGCAAAACATCGTGTAGTGGAGCCTCCACTAATAGTAATGACGGGGAACAGACAGTTCACCAGATCTGCGGTTTGACATGACGATTCGACAGAATTTGATAAGACTGTTGGACAACATTTTTAGGACAATTCGACAGATTGGCACTGATGTAAATAATGTTTTAAAATGATGACTTTTATTGTTTCAAAACAGATTTTGTCATTCCATGATTCTATGGCGTAGGGACAATATCTCTAGGGTTGAAGAGAGGGATTTAAAATTATTATCATGGTTTAATGTGCACCAGTATCTGACAAATAGCCCTGAAAGTCAAACTGCCAGACCTGGCGAACCACCGATCTGTCGATCTGTCCATTCCGGAATGACCACCCCTTAACTGAAGAGGACTTGAATATTTTCATTCCTTTTGAGAAAAGGAGACAAAATGTTATAATTTGCCCTACTATCAGCAAAATAGAAAAGGAGACGTGCATAACGGTATACGTATGTAAAGGGACAAAATTGCGCAGTTATGAGACCTCCGTGAATGGGGCCAAAGGTTGCTTATGCTGAGAAGAAATTCGCACATCCTGACCAAATTCCACTAACCCCCCCACCCCATGGTTAGAAAATGGCTGCTCCTTTAAGTGGCCACTTTGTAAGAGAACACTGCAGGGATCTAGCTGGATTTAGAGAGTTTAGGACTGCCTTGATGGCCCAACTTCCTGGTGCACCTTGTTATAGGACCAGACAAAGGAAATTAGGATGTATAGATTGAATGTAGGAATCCCTGGAGGGACTTTCACAATGGTCTCAATAGGAAGAATTGTGAAATGCGATCCAAAACCTAAACTAAATACACAAAAAGATATGAGGGTTGGACAAAACATGTCTATAACCTCGTGTACAAGGCCACCTCGCATATAAGCACACCCTGAGTTGAAGAAAGAGATATAAGGCACAGCTAGGTCCTGATTTCTGAGTGGTTTGGTACTGTTCTACGATAGAAACTTAGCACCTCCTGACGTCAGGCAGATCCTATAAGGAGTATTTGATTCTTACATTCACTCATTATAAGCTGCACCTCGTATCTAGGTACTACGGTAGTAAAGTAACGTTACAAAGGAATGTGCAATATAGTCTAAAAGCACCACTAGAATTGCATATAGTCTGTACATGTGTATTGTGAGCCCAGCCTCCGCTTGATCTCAGTACAAATAAAGGAAATGATCGTAAAGTAGGGTGGAACAGGATCTCAGGTTGAGTAACTCAATTGTCTTCTGCTTTGACAAATCAAATAAAGCCATGACAAACTGCTCTGGATTGCTGAGCAACTCTGCTCCCCCTCATACATACCAACACAGTCTCAAGGGCCTTTTCCAATCTTGTGAGCTGCTCTAGGTGAATAACAATGACATTTCGACAAATTGGATATTGGCCCTAAGTATTTTTTGTTTTAAACTAATTTGGGTTTTTATAAAAGGGGAACCATAAGTGATTTAAATATTGTAAGATTTCTGTCATTTTTCTCCACACAAGATTGTTATTTATAATATATATCAAACTAGGTATTTACTAGCGGCGGGTCATAACAACAGTTTTACTGATGACCCATCGCTACCTTATCTGGTCAAGTAATTTGATATGTATGGCTTGTCTCTGTGCTGTATGTATTACCTTGTCATGTAATGACTACTTTATATTATTCTAATAAGGACGCCTCATGATCCTGGTGCCACATGGTTATGATACAACAAACTGCAGGGCCATACCCAGACGGCGGGGTGCTCAAGTCATGGAGGTGGACCTTTTTGAGCACCGTGAAGTGGCGCTTATCACAAGCGAAGCCTAGAAAAAACTATTCAAATGGTTCATTCTGCTGCAATCCAACACCAAATTAGGGGGAGGTTAGATGGGGGAATGAGGAGAATCACAGGAGGAAAATGCTAACACTGTCACTAGAGATTCAATATTTGGCCTTTGATTCATGCATAACATCAGCAGATCTGTAATCTAAGTTATTTTAATTAAATGGCCTTAGGTGAAAATAAATGTCACAAAAGTTTCTTTGGCTAATACAGCTGTCTTGCCAGTGAATATTCATGTAAATACTGGGCTCTGTGTGTACCTTATAATATTTAAATTATGGAGGTATATGTATATCATTGTAGATTTTCCTTTAGGCCAATTGTTATCATAGAAGTAGTGAAGATGTACCTGCCATCACAGGAAGGCAACAATTTTTGGGCACAATAGTAAAGCATATGGATATCCCCTTTTCCTGCCCTTTTGATTATAATGTCAAAAGTAATGATGTCAGGGTCAGAGGCAGTAGACAGACATTCATTAGTTAGTCCTGCTGCGTGTACAATTTATTTTAAGTGGGAATCTTTGAACCTTTCCCTGGAGATTTTGGTAGTTTCCTGATTGGCTAAATCATAATTACATACTTAAGAATATATGGTATGCTATAATACACTACGCAGCCTAGGTCGATAATTTCAAGACCGTACTATATCCCTTTTCATTTTTTTCTAGACCGCTTATTTCCGTTCCCCCTGCTTCTTCCTAAAGCAATACTCTATTTATAAGATACAGGCTAGTGTATAAATGTGTGATGAGTATTCATCACCCGATGAAGCATCATCTAGGATTCTCCATTTTGTAATTGTGTAGGATCAAATTGAGAAGGAAATCTAAATCATTCAAGCAACCGCCACAGGATGTTGTTTCAAAATGGTGTTATTTTAGCACTATTTTGAAATAACCTCCAGACGCATGGTCCACCCTACATCTGCCCACGTGGAACAACAGTTCAGGTACATCTCCAATACAATCATCTATAGGAGATAATTACTGTTTACACTGCTCGAATAGTTGTTAAATCTGATTACCCTATTACTCTAAGTAGCTTGAATGAATAATTAAGTACCAGATGTGGCATGGGACGGTTATTAACTAACAATATGTTCACTACGACATGCAAGGATTGATTTATTTGTAATTTAGTCTAGTAATTGTCTAGGTGCTTAGCTATGCTTAAGGTAATGATTCCTGTAGTACAGTAGAATAGAGAAAAATAAATGAAAAAGCACTGCCCATGACCTATCTCACCAGATGTGAGTATATTGCTTTATATAAGAAAAAAGAAGAATGTGTACGATCTGCGCTCAGGCATTAGCTAGTTATTTTTTTCCTCTTGGCATACTTTGGAAGCACAACATCAATTCATTTTGTAATCATTAAGAGGGATATTATGATCATGAAACGTTGAAATGAATTCTTACTACGTATACGTAAATGGGATTAGCTCTAGAATGATGATAATACGTACCCTTAATACTTGAACAGCATAGTTTCAGTTTAAATAATTCGGAACTTAACATGAGGTGGCCTGTGCAGAATGAACTTGAAAAATTCATAATGTAAAGGCTTAAATGCTACAGTGTAGAAGACAAAATTCATTTCAAGAGAGTGCAAAGTGTAATGTAGACAGCACTAGCGTTCCAAAGTGTCCTGATCTATGGAACGACTTTTGATAGGCTACCTTCATGGGGAATCCATTACCTTGTTTGTTGATGTGTATGTTGGCTCCTTGATATAGCACATCCTGTTTGGAAAACATAATAATAGATTGATGGCAATGCTCCTGAAGGGAAACAAAGCCCTGAAATATGAGGGGAGTCAAGAAAGGGAAACTTGATGGCAAACCAGTGATTGGCACAATATATGACCATCAGGCCTGAGTCACTCACCCAACCCCCAACAGAACCTGAGCCAGAGAACGTTTTAATTGACAGCTATCATGGACCTTACTGTTCTCCCAAAGAGGATTGCCTTCATTCAACCCCTCTAATGTCAATAGGTCTTCTAGGCCAGTGAGGCAGATATGAAGTCATCTTAAGGCAGATGATTTACCAGATGAATTCCTTGTTATCGTTGTTCATTGTTCTAGACTTGGCCAGTATACATACAATCTGCCTATTTCTGAGTGGGAATCTCCCTTCACCTCTTCCATTAAGAAGTTACTTTTTTCATTCCCAGAGATGTCTTATCACCATTCAGTAATTCACCAAGGAGCCCATAAAACGTCTGTGATGTGCAATTCCCATTCTCTGTTATGATGCACTTATGAAGTGCAGGGGAGTTTGCTTATGTAAGGGTTTGTGGCCTTACGGACCTGGGGGGGTTCGGGTCTTACGATTCGGAAAGAAGGAGTAAGACAGTATTCCAAGTGTATGCCAACGGTTAGGTTTATTACTTAATGCACACTCACGGCTGCCGAATGATATCAAAGAGGCAGCTAATATTAAAAGACAGTGGTTTACATAGTGTGGAGGCCAGAAGGGCCTCTGACGTAGCGGCTGAGCCCTGGGCTTTATATACGGACCCAGGTGTTCGTCGTCAGATGTCCCCACAGACCCGGATCGGTGCTGCCACCTATCCGGAACCTGAGGAACGTCCGACGACTCGACTCACCCGCCACGTCAGACGGTACCCAACTCCTATGGTAGTAAAGTGTACCTCTACACCACTCCCCCAGACATTTAGGAGGGTGTTATACGTATAATATTACTAGGATAACATTTCTACATGTCTAAACCTTTAGTAATAGAGGTACAACCATAGGTATAACATTAGCACTAAATAAATTGTGAACCAGATGTCATATATATATATTCGATAGTGAATTTTAGTTACATATAACGATTAGGATGTTGAAATATTATACGAATTACTTGAAGAAGAGACAGTTATATGAAACGGAACTGTCTATTTAATTATTATACCACATAATATTGTATTATATTTCAGGTATAATTAATAAGACAAGTAATATGAATCGTATACATGTGATGATGACAGCTATATGTAACGGAACTGTCGATAATAAAACATATCACAAAATAACATCCGTATGTGTGTTTGTAGTCATTGACAACACATTTGAATATGTAGTCTTAAAGAAGACTGTTATAGTAACATCACTATCTAATGACATGTCGTATATTAATATTATACGAATCCGTTAAGGATTCCGTGAGTAGTACGAATAGGATTATTTATAACATACACTTGAAAAAAAAGAAAAAAACATCACGGTGTGGTAATGAATATAATAATATATTATCACCGTGTACCTAATAACCTTTATAGCACCAGATCATTATACTTATTATATATTTTGTCTCGCAGGACAATAATATGTGTTATCTGGTGAAGTTTAACGGATCTTATAATATAAATACTAATAGTGATTAGAGATCCGTATCAGGAAATGTCTATGTACCCGTATTATAATATGTATCTAGTGGATATGTACATACATATAATATTATAGAAAAATAGAAATATGACATTATATACAATATACAGGAATTATAAATGCTGCTGGAGTCTTCTGCTGTATCCTCCGGGTACTAGTAGGTAGGTGTGGTCAGCTAACCACGGGATGGACGTGCTAAAGTTTATAGTTTCCTTATATTGAGTGAACACGGTAGTTGATTTGGGGCAGCTACCCACAATCCTCTAGTAGTGCTAAAGTTTATAGTATATCCGAATGGTGTAGATTTGTAGAATATTAGTCCGGATGTGTCAACTGTGTAGAGAACGTAATCCTTTTTAAGTTTTAGTTGACATAAGTAAAATAATAGTCCGATATAGGTTGATCCGGAAGTAATAGTAGTAGAGATATAAGTCCATTCGGGAGTACAGATGAGTTGTAGAGGTAAATCGTAAAGTCCATCCTAGTAATTGGTTAGCACGGGTAACAGCAGGAGTCTGGAACTGGCATCCGGATACGTCTCACAGCAGCAAGTCTACTATCGGATTGTTCATGGATGAAATTATAAATCCGAATAGGCTATTCAGGGTGTAGTAAATGTTATACAACCTGAATAATAGACTGGTCAAAGGAACCCGGAACACATAGCATAGGTGTTCATGCACTAGTAAAAGCATTCGCAGACCTTTAGGGTTCCGCAAAGACTATATCTGGTCATTTGGTGTTGGAAAAAAAATTATGGAAGAAATAACCCTAGCATGCTTTAAACGGATTTCTTAGCATGCTTCTTCTTCAGAAGAGCTAAAGCCGACTCGGGAGTGCCGTCCCACTCGTCCAAGTCGACTCCGAACACCCTCATGAACTTAGTGTTCAGGTTGGTGTTCCGAGTGATCTCCTCCTTTACACGCTTTTCCAACACGTGTACATCCATAGCTGCTTTTTCTTGAGCAGCTGAGGCAGCCTCCTCCTGGGCCTTTACATCGTCCCGGATGAGAGTCTCGAGACGTTGCTTTTCAGCGTCGCCCACCTGTTTCATACACAACAGGGTTTCGTTTAGGAGACCCTGATGAAACTCGATCGCTTTCTCACGAACGGTCTTCTCCCAATGGGTGTAGATGGCCTTCTGGACATCTGCCTCCCCTTGGCGAGACTTCTCAAACCAAACTTCCGCATTACCAGTTTTAATGGTAATGGCGTCCTTTGGTTTCTCAGGTGCCGCGACAGCCTTGGGAGGAGTCGAGGCGGCCTGTGGACCACTTCCGGGTTTAGGACTCCCGGACACACCTGTCGTTGGTACACAGAAGGCAGGTGGTACGTTCTGTTTCAGTCCCATTTGCAGGTACATGTTTAACTGCTCCTGGGTAAAGGTAACTGGTGGGGCGGCTGGAGCGGATGCAGATCCGGCGGCAGCAGATGCGGTGGTCTTCTTTGGCATAAGGCGACCATCCTTTCCTACCACCAAGGTCTGGCTCTCAGGTCCAGGTCCCTGGTTTAAGGACGGAAAGTTTCGAGAACTCACTTTCCCAGGTTTAGATACGGCTCCAGCGTATCCGGCAGGTTCAGGCTTCTTGAACACCGGAGTGCCCTGAGCCTGTTCTGCGGGGTGCCTTGTCAGAGGGGACCTGGAACGGTCCTCTGCTCTGACCTTCGGTTTTGTTGTGCTCTGACCATTACCATTGCTGCCACGGTTCTGGTCTCTCCTGCTCCTTTCACGAGCTCTCTTTGCATCCTTTCCGGATTCCTCGCATTTCTGCCAGAGAGACTCGTGCATGTCCAGTTTACCCTTTCCAGGAGTCAGGACTATCTTTGCTCGGAGTTTCGAATCCTTGGTCTTCGGAACTTCGCAGAGGACTTGGTCCCCTGGTCGGATCTTAGACCAAGCATCCTCGCTCAGGCTATCGAACTCCTTCATGAGTTCCTGATGAAGCTCCATGATGCGCTTCCGGGCCCCGTCCAAACCTTCTGCGTGGCATTTCTTCTGGTGTCTAGCCAGATCACTACGTCGGTTGTATTGCACCTTCGTAGTACACTTCTTGCCCTTCTTACCATAACTCGGATCACAAATGTAAACCGGGTGATGGTGGAAGTGGGCCTCTACCAGATGCCTTTGGAACCGGGCTGGAGTACTCCAGGTCCGGATCGAGACATCACTCGCATCCTGGCAGATAGAGAAGGGACAGGACTTTTGATCGTCACCGTACCACTTCTCTAAAGCCCAACGCAGCTTCCTCCTCTGGGTATAAGTGTAATACCCTTCGGTGTGGTTTAGCATAAGCCACATCTTTCGATAGGCTTTGCTCGGATTGGGGTCCTCGTCCGAAAGGCGCATCCAATCTTCATCATCCGACTCATCGTTCTTATTGATTGAGTCTGGACAGGCATAGAGGGTAGAGCCGTCCTTCTTAACTCCGTACGCACAGTCGGAGAAACACGTCGGGATCCGGGTTTTGAATCCGGATTTGGCGTTAGCCCAACGTTCGGCCTCGGTTTGAGTTGATGGAGTGGCCTTCTCATCATACTCAACCGAGGATTCGTGCACCGACTCCTCGTCAGACGACTCAACCTCCATGGCAGTACTACCAGTGGTTGAGGTGCTGGGTTTCGGCTCGGCTCTCGCAGAATCCGGGAGATTCTTGAGCTTCCGAGCAGCGGATCGTCGGTTCTTACTGACCTTCCAGTCTTCCTCCGGTTCCTGGGTTCCGGATGTGCTGGAGGTCGTGGCTTCTACTGGAGTAGTAGTGCTGCCGGTAGCTGATGTAGCACTGGCGGAGCTTCTGGTGGCAAGCTTCAGGTCGGGGATAGGAGGTGCGGGTGCTTCCGCGGCCCTCTTAGCCTCTTCCTGTGCCTCCTGTTCGGCAGTCATGCGGCGGACAATAACCGTCCGAAGGGCTGCAGCTCGGTCCAATCCGATTAGTGAATTGTTCTGGACATCCACCAATTCCTGTTCGGTTATGTAATAACCGTCGTCCCACTGCTCGAAGTTAGCAGCGGCCTCCCGGAATTCCTTAGTGGTCCGGCACGGCGTCCGGATAGCACTAGGGCGTGGGTAGGTCTGGCCATCGGTATCCCAGACACAGCCTACCCAGTTAATGTTCGTAGCCTTGACGTTCCACAGGGACTTGTCAGGCTTCGGATACGCTCCGAGCTCGAAGGCTCGGTTAGCTGCATACACGGTTTCACGGAAACCAGCGTCCACCATAAGTCCCCGTTGGAACCACGGCCAGTCTCGAAGCCACTCGGGAGGCATCCTGGACAGCTGTTCGGGAGCCATGACGCCCTCGATAGCTATCCTGACTTTCGGGTCCATCCTGACTGGTGTCCCGTCCGCGTAGGTCACTTGTGCCTGCAGTTCCGGGTGGACATACAGGTAGCGACCATCATAACTGGCTGGAAAAGGCTCCGCCACTGCTGGCTTCCACTCATCCTTCTGTCCGTCAACTTGGGTAGTTTCGGACTCTGTTGCTGCGGGTTCAGCACTCGCAGTCGCTCCGGATCCCTCTGCTGGGAGTGGAGATAGCAGTTTCTCTGGCTCATTGAGTGAGAATGAAGCCAGCTTCTCCTCGAACGAGCGATCCGTGGGTTCCTCCACGTCCATCATCTCGCTCTCTTCCTGTGTAACAGGCGACAAAGCTTCCGGAAAAGCTTCTGCGGACGGAGTCAGCTTATCCGGGTCACCGGATAGCTTGGCTGCAGCTACGGATTCCTCAGCCATGACTGGGGAATCGATCACGGGAGTAAACTACTCCTTTTTCCGGCTTTTACGGCGCCGGGGCCGGCACAAACGGAGTCTGTCTACCAGGAGACAGACTCTGGAGGAGCAGCGGGGGGTTTGCTTAGCCGGTAAAATCCAAGAAGGGAGCGAGCTCGACCGTCTTGAACGTTACCGAAAACAAATATGGCGACAGGCCAGCTTTCGTGACGTCATTTCCCCGCGGTCCGCGAGGTCACGAGAGGTCAGCCGAGACTGGACACGGTGACGTCATGCGGAAACGCACGTGCTACAGGCGGTACATCAACAAACTGATTGTTTTTAGGTAATTATCGCTCACCCCGATGACTCGACTGGGGATTTAAGTGGAGATTATGGAAAGCTTAAGCAAATCCACCGGATTATCCGTCCACTACCCATTGGTACATCATGCGGGGGCGACAAATAAGCCTTTAGGGTCAGTTGTCATCCGTTCCTCTAAATGTAAACATTACACTCGTTGTGTATACAGGTTAGGTCACTGCAGTCCTCTGGGCAATTCGGGGGCTGCGGCGAACGTATCTCCCCTTCTCGGATAGTTCTTTATCGGACCTGACAGTCTGAAGAGCTTTCTCTAGGTGCTTCTTAGCCTTAGAAACACCTTTCCTCTTCTTTCTGTCTTCACCTGCCGAGACTTTTTTAACTCCCCCACGCTTAATCGGTGTTGGCGTGGGTGTCACTGATTCGGAACACTTTTTGGGTCTACCTTGACCACGCTTCACTGTAGTGTTCTTTACCTGGTCTATTATGCGATTCTGATTCAGGATCCTTTCGGAACCTTCACCATACATTTCTGTGGAGGTCTTCCTCCCAGACCATCTCCTTAATCTAGCCACATTTGACTTATAGAGTCGACCAAGGTCAGATTTAATAATTACGGTACAATCACTGATAATTTGTGTTATAGTAAAGGGACCGTCCCAATTAGACGCTAATTTTATGTGTCTAAGTGGTTCGTGTAATCTGAGGACTCTGTCTCCGGATTGGAATTTCCGATGCTTTAGATCGGTATCGTATCCTACTTTCTGCCATTTGGCACTTTTCTCCAAATCAATTCGGACAGACTCATATGCTTTTCTAAATCTGTCTCTTAAACATTCCACAAAAACTACATGGCAAGGTAGTTCAGGGTCCATTCCTACGACTCCAAAAACTAGGTCAGCAGGCATTATCAAATCCTCTCCGAATACTAAAAGGTTCGGAGAACAATTTGTACTTGAATGTACCGTACTATTATAAGCATGTGTCACAAAATGACATTGCTCATCCCAGTCATCCATATGTTCATTAACTAGTGACTTTAGGACTTGGATGAGGGTTCTATTGAACCTTTCCACCAATCCGTCGCTTTGTGGTCTATACGGATTGGTTCTAGTCTTGCAAATAGCCAAGTATTCGCACATACCCTGCCAGAGATTTGATTCGAACTCTCTGCCTTGGTCACTGTGTAACATTAATGGTACACCGAAGCTTAGTACCCAACCTTTTACAAAAGCTTCGGCACAAGTAATTGCTTTGTGATCCGGTAGTGGAAATACTTTAGTGTATTTCGTATAATAATCACACACTACCATCATACAGGTATTATCATTAGCGGTTGTATTAAATCCACTAATAATATCTACCCCGATTCTTGCGAATCTAACTCCGAAAAGTTCTTGGGATAGGGGAAGTTTGCCCATCCCGGGTCCGGGTTTGTTTTTACAACAATCCGGACAGGTGGTTATCCATCTTTGCAAGTCCCGTGTCATGCCAGGCCAATAGTATTTCTTAGAAAGTCGTGCTAGCGAGCGTTTCCTTCCGAAATGACCACTGGTCCGATGTCCATGACAAAAGTACATAATGTCATGTCTCATGGCATGTGGTATCACCACTTGCATGATTCTATCACCATTATTACATGGCTTCCAACGGTATAACACGCCTTTCCGGACTTCAAGCTCGGTCCATTGAGCAAGAAACCTTCTCATTTCTCGATTTTCCAGAGAGACCTCTGGTCTAACTGGACGTATACCCTTTGGTACTAATTGCAGTAGCTGTGCAGTTATCGAGTCAGCTTCCTGGAAATGTCGTATGTGATCCATAGACCAATCCAGTATACTGGCAACTAGGGGTACGAATGGTCTTCGAATCCCTGCTAACACTGCCTTATGAGCTCCACAATCAGTACAATCCGGATTATCACATTTCCGGATTGGTATTCGAGACAAAGCATCAGCATTTAAATGCTTAACTCCGGGTCTATGCTGAATCTGTTGATGTTCAAGCCCATATTCGGATAAATGGGCTAGCCATCGGCCTAACATGCCTTCAGCATCTCGGAAGTTCAGTAGCCACCTTAAAGAGGAATGATCCGTACGCAAAGTAAAGTTCGTTCCCCATAGAAAATGTTTAAACTTCTTGGTATATACGACTACTGCCAACAACTCTCTTTTGGTTGTGCAGTAATTGCGCTGAGTCTTGCTCAGTGTGTTGCTGGCAAAGGCAATTGGTACTTCTCTCCCATTTTGGACTTGCGAGAGAGCTGCACCAATGCTATCATTACTAGCATCAGTATCCAGTATGAAATGATCCGTCTCATTCGGATATTGCAATACGGGAGTACTCGTGAACAGGTCTTTTAGCTTTCGAAAAGCGTTTTCCTGTTCATGTGTCCAAGGAAATTTTTCCTTGGTACTTCCTGGAGTCCAGTTAGCTATTGATTGTAATGGGTAACTGACTCTAGAATAATTCGGAATAAATTCCCTGTAATAGGAACAGAATCCTAAAAAGGACCTCACTTCCTTGGGTGTTTTAGGTCTATTCCAATTCGTGACTGATTCGATTTTTTCCGGATCAGCCTTTATTCCTTCATCACTGATGATGCGGCCCAAATAATTTATGGACTTTCTAAACATGTGGCATTTCTTAGGTTTCAATTTGAGACCATTTGAAATAATACGTTCTAGTACCATTTTTAGGTTATTAGAACATTCTTCGAATGTTTTTCCGAAGACAATGACATCGTCTAGATATACAAGACATCTTTTCCACAATAAATCACTTAGAATTGTTTCCATCATTGCTTCAAATGTTGCAGGTGCATTGCACAATCCAAACGGCATTACAT
Source organism: Acholoe squamosa (assembly GCA_949317995.1). NCBI lineage: Eukaryota > Metazoa > Annelida > Polychaeta > Phyllodocida > Polynoidae > Acholoe > Acholoe squamosa. The sequence continues at coordinate 59,662,079 of OX439044.1, forward strand.
TATATTGGAATAATCCAATATGACTTGAAAATGCAGTTTTCTCCATATCTGAAGGGTTCATTCCCACTTGCCAATAGCCTGATTGCAAGTCTAGGGTACAAAACCAACTGTTTCCTCCTAAGGAGTCAATGGTTTCATCTATTCTCGGTAATGGATACGAATTCTTTTTCGTTATTCCATTCAACTTCCTGTAGTCTATGCAGAAACGGATAGTACCGTCTTTTTTTGTTACCATACACACAGGACTACTCCATGGGCTATTGGAAGGGACTATTACATCCTGTTCCAACATCTTATTTATTTCATCCTCAGCTACTCTCTTTTTTGCTAAGGGTAACCGTCTATACGGTATCTTAAAGGGTTCGGCATCTCCAGTATCTATTTTATGTAATACCTTATTTGTCGTACCTAGTTTTTCACCAGGTTTGGCAAAGGCAGTATGATACTGACAGAGCATATCATAGAACTCTTTCCGGTGTTCCGGATCTTCTAATGAAGTTTCTTCATACAACTTAAGTAAGTCTTCCGAAATTTCATCATCTCCTGTTACCTTCTGTAAGCTTAGCTTACTATCCGTTACAGTTTCCGAAAGGGTCACGTTTCCAAAAACTTGTCCCTTTTTCAAGTAGATAGTAGTGTTTCCAGTATTGGAGACAGGTACTACCGACCAGGATGCATTCGCTACTATAGTGTCTACAGAATTTAATCCAATACCTGACAAAGTAACTACATCCGGTTCTATCACTGCAGGTTTGTTACGCATTGCAGGATCACTTCTTACAAGCACATCACAGGCTACTCCCGGAGGGATTCGCACAGTGTGTGCCACACTAGCCATACTGCTCACTTGTCTCAGTGCACATCTAACCTTCACGGGGTACGGGTATCTCACACTCAACACTCCTGTTTGGGGTTCCAATACAGCACCATACAGGGATGCGAAATCCAACCCGAGTATCCCCTCATCTGCTATATCCGCAACGGTGGCGCTCATGACATAGTCATGTATACCATCTAACTGTAGTCTCACACAAGTTCTACCATACGTTTGCAAGGTACTGCCGTCGGCCGTCTGAGCACTTCCTCCCGATTTGAGAGTATCATGTTCTTCCGGTATAAGGTCGTAGAACCCCTTGGAGATACAAGAGTGGCTAGCTCCCGTATCCACAAGGAATTCGGCAGACCTTCCGTTAACAGTAAGGCAAACATACCACCGCCTTCCGTTTAGAACAGAGGGCATGTCCGTGACAATCGGAACGTCATTTTTCACACCAGGAGTCAATCCACATCCTTTTAAGAATTCCAGACAAGGATGACCCGGGGGCAGGTGGGCACCACAGACCTTGGCTAACGAATAGCCGCCTGCCTCGTTACTGATATTGGGTTTCCCCTGTGCTCCCATAGCACCTGTTATATCAGCTTCCCTAACCTTCCGGGTGTCTACAACCACCTCGGTGTTAGGCGATCTTGTTACTTCATGTGAACTATCATCACGGATGGTGATATCATGGCAAGATTTGTCACTGGGATCCCCTTCTTTGCCCCTCGGGAGACCCCTCCTTAGTTTTCCTCTGTACTTACTCCAGAGACACTCTCCTGTCTACGAGGGACAGGTTTTTCAGCCATACATTCTGGAGCATAATGCCCCAGTTTCTGGCATCTGAAACATCTCCTCTGAGATTTGTCAACTCTCGGTCTCTTTAGAGCTTCTGTTAATCCGGCTAATAATGTTTCCATCATGTTAGTCGGAGCAACAGGGGCTGCTACAGTTGGGTTCGCCGTAGAGGCTACACTGCCAGGTTGAGTTGATCCGGAAGCTGTTTTACCAGCAACAGATCCTCCTCTCCCTCTCGAATGTATTTTCCTATACCGCTTTTGTCGGTAATACTTTCCAGCTACATGCACTGAACCAATATAATCTCCGTTTTCATCGGAGACATATTCATCATTCTCATCAACTTCATTCGATTCAACCGGAGCTAATTGGGAAGTATCGTATACCGGAGCAGGTGTACCTCCATATTGGAATGGAGCTGCTCTTATTGGATTAGGTCCGAGACCTACCAAACGTTTCTTCATGTCATGTCCATCGATTGCTATGAACAGATCACTGAAGGAAGTGTCATCTTTCCAAGAGTCCCAGACCACTTGCTTGTGATCCGGATCACGCAATCCACTGTAGAATTGTATAAACAATTCTTGTAGATAACAATCATCATCGTGAGCCCAATTTGGACGTGCTTTCGAAAGCAAGTCCTGTAGCTCCAAACCAAAGACTTTGTGTGATTCTTTAGGTTTTTGTGTCCTCTTCTTGAAGCTTACCCACGGATCTTCTCTAACGATTGATCCGAAAAGGTATGCGGCACATTCGACCAATTGATCATAGGTACCATATATCCCGTAAGCTGCTCTCCATTGGTTGAGAGCTACTTTTCCGCCTTTATTTAACCAACAGATCAAATATGGCAGAGCTTCTTCTTTTGTCCAGCCACTACAATTGACTTCGTCAACAAAAGCTTGATACCTGTCCTTCCATGGATCATTAGAATCATATGGAGGGGGTATCCGTGCCTGCCTACGTGCCGGATTATTACATCCGCGTAGTCTATCTGCTTCTCGCATGCTCCAGTTCATGACTTCCATGCCGTCTGCTCCCTTTCGGTAGCAGTCAATGCCAAGGTTTTGTATACATTGGCTTCTATCAAAGATGGTTTGCATCCCTGCAGGCATAGAAGTTCTCCTGTTAGGTTTCCTGCCATCTCCTCCTGATCCTGATCCTCCGGATCCGGATCCTCCTGGGCCGCCTGGAGGGTTTCCTCCTGGTGGGCCATTATTATTATAGCCTCCAGATGAACCACCAGGGTATCCACTATTGTGACCGGTGTTTCCAGAAGAAGCATATCTAGGGTAAGAATCATTTTGATTCCATCCCTGGTTATAGCTATTACCATTCTGATAATTGCCACTTCCCGATGGATTATAATTATTTCTATATCCATAGGAAGATGTTCTCGGTTGGTGCGTACCGCCGTTGATATTGTTTTGTGGCGGATTTGGTCTCGGAAAACGTCCATCAGTAGGACCATTACCAGAACCTGGGGGTGGATTCGGTAATCTTGGTACTGCTGGTGTACTGTGGCCGGGTTGGGGGAAATATGAAGGTGGTGTCAACATATGTCTCATTGGTCCGGGTGCTCTTGGTTGTGCCACGGGTGAATTATTATTATTCCCTGTAGCACCATCGTGAGTCGCTTTGATTTTGTGACTCAAATCTGGTATGGGTGGTGCTGGTCCTATCGTATCCAGCATTGGAACTACTGGTTTAGATGCGGTTCCATTTACTGCAGCGTTATCCGGTTTCTTATAGATTCCGGATACCACATTCTTGTCAGCCCCATCATCAACGAATGGGCTGTATCTAATTGGGGTTGCATCTTTAGATGTCTTTCCCAACATTGTAGATACCACAGCTGGGTCTATATTACCTATAGTTAACTGGGCTGCTTCTACATATTTATCTAGAGTTATTGCAGTGGCCTGCAATTCCTGAAGCTCATTCGTGAGTTTCTGTCTATCCTCCTCCAGTTGTTTGTTGTAAGCTATGATGCCTACCCGGATGGTCTCATTATCTTCAGCTTGTTTACTGCACTGAAGTTTCAATTTATCCAACTCCTCCTGATAATGGCGAATTTCGGATTCGAATTTTGTCTTATCAAGGTTTAGTTGGTCGTTCGTATCTATGTATGTTTGGATACGAATGTGCCTATTGTCATATTCTTTATTGAATGAATCTCTCATAGATTGAAGTTTTAGTTCTTCACTCTCGAGTTCTTTCATGTACTCGCTCCTTCTGGCTTCGAATTCCTTTCGCATGCCAGTTAGGTCCTCTTCCATTTGAAGTTTTTCATGCAGTACTTCATCCTTAGCTTTGACCAAGGTATTTAAATTCTCGTTCAAAGTTACATAAGTTTCATTCAACAACAGGACATCCGGTCGTTTTAATTCTTCACCTTCCGGTACCGCATAGGTTAAGTCGCCATCTATAGCGCTATAATCTAATATTGGTAATTCGGGCCTGGGTAACCTATAAGGTAGTTCTCCGAATGTTACCCTTTTTCGCATTGGTGCCGGATGTTCTGGGTTAGTACTACCACCGACTTCGAACATCGAATCACATAATTCGTCAACAATTGAATGCTGGCCTATTAAGTTACTATGTCTCTGTATGGACTGTTCGCGTCGTACAGAGTCTGGCAGATTCTCCTCACTATCATTATAGTGGGGTCCGGGATCTCTCCAGGATGCTGATTCTGCATCTTGTGGGTCCGAATGGGATTGGAGCATTAGCGATCCATTTCCATTCTCTTGGGCAAGTGATTGCCCTGCTGGGTTAGCTTCCCTAAGGGTGTCTAACCCATGTACTAGCCGTTCGGACGTTATAACGTCCGGGCTATACACCAGAATTAACTGGTCACGGCACCAGTGTAAGGGTTTGTGGCCTTACGGACCTGGGGGGGTTCGGGTCTTACGATTCGGAAAGAAGGAGTAAGACAGTATTCCAAGTGTATGCCAACGGTTAGGTTTATTACTTAATGCACACTCACGGCTGCCGAATGATATCAAAGAGGCAGCTAATATTAAAAGACAGTGGTTTACATAGTGTGGAGGCCAGAAGGGCCTCTGACGTAGCGGCTGAGCCCTGGGCTTTATATACGGACCCAGGTGTTCGTCGTCAGATGTCCCCACAGACCCGGATCGGTGCTGCCACCTATCCGGAACCTGAGGAACGTCCGACGACTCGACTCACCCGCCACGTCAGACGGTACCCAACTCCTATGGTAGTAAAGTGTACCTCTACACTTACAAGCACCTCATAATAATGTGCATCATAATGACCCTCCGAAACTGTATCTACCCTGTAGGGTCGGCACTATGCATTAATGCCCTCCTGGATTCATACTTCGTTAAAAAGATTTCCTTTACCTGTGGCAACGTAATTAATCATTAATTATGAATAACAGTTTGTTATAATCATTATTTCTTTGGCCTATGGATATTTTTTGTTAGCGAAGTTATTTTAAAGCAATGGGGGGGGGGGTAACAGATGGGGAGGAGAAATACACTTCGCACATAATCCCATCGGTAAAAGCAACATATTTGATAGTAAATGTAATAAGACTTGTCATCCATCTCTTCAAGTTCCAAACTTAGCTGATACAAGACTTCAGTTCATGAATAGAACACTTTTCTTAAGGATGCTTTTATAGTTGCAGAATGAATGATCAATAAATTGAAGTTAATTACCATTGCAAAAATAGTTTTCTTACCTCTATTAATAATTTCTTATTCATCCACATAGGGCATTGATGGAGAGTCTAATTAGACATCTGTGTGTATGAATGTGCCTCCGGTGCCGTTATATAGATGGAAGATTGGATACAAAGACAAGCAGCAGGAGTAGTGTGTTTAGAATAACATCCACAAAGAGTGGTGGCCGTGCTCTCACCACTATTAACATGCTCCACCATGCATCACTTGCATTTACAAAAAAAAATAACATGAAAGCGAAAAAGTACACCAAGGACGTGGTTATGTATCTTAGGTATCTTGGAAACTGATAAGGTAATACAAGCAAGAACTAGATTGTACCCTCACCAGCTCACGCAGCAGCAAAGATATGAACATCATTTGGAGGTCAACACATCCTATATATCTTGGATAAAGGATGAAGTGATGGTAGCAATCGACAGTCAATGAGATTACCATCCTTTTTAAAACTGATGGTACAATCACGTGGAAACTGGGCCTTCAATAACATGGGTTTCGTCCAATGGGATATAATCTCCATGTCAGTTCTACATGGGAAGCAGGGTAATTAAAAAAAACTTATGCGGCTTATTTCCCTTGTCCCCTACGGAAATATTTAAAAAAGAAATCAGAACATTGACTTCATCTAGAATGAGTTTCCCATAGGCATGTATGGGCATTTTTGATGACACTTTAGGTATGATGGTTTTCCAGCCAGAAAGATCTCCAAATTTTCAGTACCTCAATATTTTGTGTGCCGTCCACTTAAATGTTGACAAAACTGGGTTTTTAAAAAAATTTGTATGCTTAACCTACTCTCTGATAACTACTTGCAGATGGGATTTGAAGGTTCTGTGGTCATTCAAACTTGTTTTATAGCATTTCTAGAGTTGATGTTACGAAAACCTCACATGGTCTACCATGAATAAAAACTGCAGTTTTTGGAGGAAGCTAGTCCACGGGCTTTTTTTCATAGAGCAAAGATGTGACATTTTCCATGTAATACAGTTTTATTATGTGATTTTGACTTTTGTTATTCTTCACTGTATGCCCCAGATATAATATACACTTTTTCTGACGTACACACCGATACAGTACCTCTGTCAAAGGTAGCTAACTGAAAGATATAGGTCGAGTAGATATGAGTTAACCCAGGCGGAATGCAGGAGCTTGAGCTGCTAACATTATCATTATACTGGCCAGACGAAATCCAGATAATGAGATATCCGTAGTATCACAACTAAGTAGATTGGGGGCAAATAGACTGAGATAGGTGGGGAGTTACACTGGGGGCATCGCTCAAATATTTACTGTGCATTTAGGTTGCTGCAGGCAGACACCAATGCCTATTATTATATGAACACTACCTGTTACTTTCTATGTATATTGGTTAATCCCCTGGTGACTAATGCCCTTTCATGGCTATAGCCTTATTACATGAGGTGTGATAGCCCAAGGTTTGTAACTGATTTACCACATGCTTAGGCTAGGTGGGCACTTTATAGAAATGATAATTGGCATGGCTGTGAAAGCCACTTCTTCCAAAGACAATGATTATTGCTATGTAAGTGAAGGACAATTAGGAAGTTGGAGTACGAAAATCAAATCTCAAAATTCAATTGAAATCGCTTGCTGTAGGGCACTTGATATCATCATAAGTGTATTTGTATTAGGACTTTTTAAGGCAGGATTACAATATCCAGTTGAATTGCCACAAAATGTCTCAACTTAACAAGGTATTTAAGGTGACCTACTGCTAAAACAATGGCTAATGTTTCTTATTCTGACAATATCAGATTCCTTGATTACAATCTTTATTGCTCACACAGCTTAGCTGTCCTTCTTTTGTATTCACTCTGAGGCTGGGTAATGCTACTAAATTTGGTTCAAGTTGCATTGTTATTCAACGTACAGAGTTGGCTTTTGGGAGAACATGGACTTTCTGGAACATCTGACGTCAATCCAATTGCAAACCTTGATCTCATTTAAAGTAGGCTTTACAGACCATAATTGTATTCTATACTGCACTCTATATGAAATGCTGAGTGCAGATACTTCAAGGATCTTATATAATTGACCATTTCTGCATTAGGAGGAGATTTAATGCACCGTCCTGAGAAGTATTGGTCAATTTGGACCTGGCAGTAAAAATCTGCCAGCCTGAGGAAAATCTCTCTGTGAATGATTGATATGGTGTAACTTCATCCATTATGCTGGTATTTGTTCCGAGTGCCTGGGAAATACATTGATTATTGTCTTCTTTGACCCCCAAGGCCAAACATTCACATCTCACTTTTTTTCTTGCTCCCCGGTCTTTACAGGAACCCCTTTTAGCTTAACATCATTGCAACATACATTGCAGATTGCCTTCAGTTTCAAGATGACACAATGCCGCCTTCAAAACCCTTTTGCTTTGAGACCTACTTGATAGGAAATCTGTGGGAAAGGATGCAATCATTGCTGACTGACCTGTCAAAAGACATAGCAAAACAGGGACAGGCTGGACATAGTTAGGACCGAGGAGGCGACTAACAACAAACTAAGTATACATACCCTTTATGCTGCTTCAGGGAGAAAACAGATAGAAAACAACATTTTAGTTTTTTTTTTCTAGTTGGTCCAGAGTTTGAAGTTAAGAATTTAGGTTCTTCTTTTCCCCCACTTCTCTCGTGTTTCATGATGTTAGGCAGCTGTTTCCAGGCTGACATGGTGATCTCATTTGCCCATAAAAGGAGATGATACCTACTGTGATCCACAGGACTACCGTGATACTATGAGCTGCTATGGCTCCGGTAGGCCACTAACTGCAACAGTTACTGTAGAATGGCTACTATGCATCCATATTCTGGTTCCACTGCTCAGGAGGGTATTGCAGATAAGCTAAAGAGAGCACCAAGTTATAAAGCCACTCACCACACGACAGTGAAAAGCCCCCTGCCTAGTCTGTATTGCATAAAGAGGTGCCTTTCTGTCTGTCTGTCTCTTTGCTATCATTTTGAGTAACTATCATAGTCATGGGAAGGTACTCGACTACTCTTGAAAGGTCAAAAATCATAGAAAGTGTGCAAATAGGCCTTGGTGGAGTTTTGAGAGGTCTGACAAAAAATTATGTAGTATCTCAAAAATATTTTTTGTGGATAGTGTATAGGTCTTAGGTAACCGCACATGAAATATTATGAGTTAAATATGAAAACCGTTGCTATGGCTATGCCCAGAACCTATCTACCTGGAAACGATGTCCTCCCGAGTGACCATTCGGGGAATTTTCCTTTTATTGATTGAAAATGACCTATGATATGCCTCTGGTCCACTGTTATTATGGTTTTGCTTGTAGTACTGGGTCTAATGGTTGGGTTTGGAGTATTGTAATCAGACGTAATGGGCTTTTTGCCTTTCCCTCAGGTCATTTTCCTATAGGGCCTAGCTTGAAATTCAAGTAAATCTCAGATTCTAAGATATTCATTTCTTTCTGTTCTATATAAAAGCTGAACAGACTATGGTAGGAACTATTGATTATATGGAATACAATGCCCACGGCATGTAGTTTCAGGTGGTACATAGTTTTGATGGGGAAAAAAATCTGTAATTTCTGTTAAAAATACCTTGTAGTTCATCACTCGCCTGGACATTATGTTCAGAATTGTGATCAAATTCCATTAAAAGTAGGCTCATTTTATGATAGCAAGGAATCAGCTGACACAGATAAGAATGTGAATTCCATCATCTACTGTTCAAGATGGTCCAGATCTGTGATTTTCAATGAGATAAAATGATTATTTCTGTAGGAAACTAAACCCTCAACATGGCATGTTACTTAATGGTCACTCGCCCGGACACAATTTCACCTGGACAAAAAAGCACTTCCCATCCCTGATACTGCAAAGGTTTAGCAGCAATCAATTGTCCCATACATTGAGTACTAAGGTGTATGTAGGGGGTAAATAACAGGCATAGTTAGGATATTTGAATATCCCTATTGTGCAGAGGAGGGGCAGGAATATTGAGTTTTATGTGAGGACAAGAAATGTAGGCAGAATCATGATAAAAACCGTTAAAAGTATTCTCATTTTTCGATAATAAGGTCACATCTGACATAAAGATACATGTTATTTTCATGATCTACAGGTCAAAATGGTCTAGATCTAGATTGTCATGGTAATATGAAAATTGTTTCTGTAGAAAATCAAGCCCTCAACATGGCATATTACTCAAATGTCATTCACCTGGACATATGCCAAGAATCTCTACAAACATTTATTATAAGTACACTCATTTAATGATATAAAAGACACATCTGACATACATAACAAATGTGATTTCTGTAATCTACAGGTCTAAATGGTCTAGAGCTGTTATTTTCAATAAGATAAAATTTTAATTTCTGTAGGAAATCAACCCCTCAACATGGCATGTTATTCAATGGTCACTCGCCCGGACACGATTTCGCCCGGACAAAATAGCACTTCCCATCTCTGCTACTGCAAAGGATGGAGAGTAATCCATTGCCCTATACATTGGGCACTTAGGTATATGTAGGGGGTAAATAACTGACTTAGTTAGGATAGTTAAATGTGTTAATCCTACATAGGAGAGGAAGGAACATGATTTTTTTTGCCCGGACAAGGAAAAAGGGGGATTTCCAAGGAAAATCACTTATTGCCCCCTAATAGTGAAGTTTATGGAGGAAATCAAATTTTGTTTTCAACATACTTTAACCCCAACATGTAGCAAATCTTTTAAGGCATAATTGAACCCATTTCACTTTTAGGTATTTAATGGGGGGAGGCCAAATGACCAAATTATCGCCTGGACAGACCACTTTACAAAAAGTAAAATGCTCCAGAAGAATAGAAAAAATCCGACCAGGAACATAATTTTTGCTCCTATTTCACCACAAGACTCTATAATTAACATAATAAAAGTGGACAGACACATATCTAGTCCTTATTCTACAAAAAATGATAAAATTTGTCGATTTTATTGATTTTCCGAGCTGAAAGGGGTCAATTTTAGGTATGTTGAACCCCCTGGAGCCCAGAATATTGATATTGGACCACTAAAACCCATATAACATCAATAACTCATTGAACCCAAAAATATGACCCAAAAAAGATTGGGGAAAAATCAAAATCCTAAGTGTATGGGGCTGACTTTCACCGAAATTCCCATTTGCACACCTTCTGTGATTTTAGACCGAAAAGTGAGCTATTCACATCACGCTTTTCTGGCTTCTTAATTCTTGACTACTTTCAGGCAACATGAAAAAAAAGTCAGGACGGAGAAGAAAGTGACTACTGCAGACCAAACTACCTATTCCCTTATGTGCAGGACCCCCATGATGGGGAGGAAACACCATAGAATTAGTTAGTTTAATGACATACTATACTGGGTGAAGGCGATAGCAGAGTTAAGATATGTATTGTTTATTGTTTATTGGCGCTGTCCCAATGCCTTAGGTCGTTTCAAAGTGGGGTTACTCATGATAACTGAACAGGTCTGAATCTGCTGTGGGACATAAACTGTAGATAATTGTTAGTGGCAGCCTTTTATTCAGTCATTTAAGCAAAACCATGCTGATCTTTGTTGCTGAAGGTAGAGCTTTTTATTAAAGTGTAATAATGATATTTTTAAGGTGCCTTAGAATAGCTCCCTGACTCACTCTGTGAGCAGTTTATGCTACAGTTAGTCACTAATTTTAGATTTTCACATCCATCAAACTGAATGAAATTTTCTCGACGGTCTGTCGCACACATATCTATTATAATGCAATATGGTCTTATTAAAAAAGGAAAACACAAAAAAAAGGGATCTGCTGAATTTGATAGTAGCGGTAACAGGGAAATATCCAGACTACATGTATATGTTTCTCCCCTTTACTTATTAATTATGTAATAAACCAGATCATTTGTTAATATGAGGCATTGAACTTGTTTTCAATCAAAAAATTATTTTTGTATATATCGCACATTTACCTTTTTAAATGGGTTTATTACGTGCCAACTATGTTCTATACAAATTAAGATAAGGGGAGTGATAAATATAAAAGGAAAGAGCATAACAATCATCCAGATTCTATTCAAGACAAAAGGTAACGAAGGCTTCCCATTCTTAAACTTATCAAATTTACATCCCTGACCATAACCATAGTCCTTAAAAAGATTATTTCAGACTTATTCCCGAGTATCTCAAAGCCAGGCAGACCTTGAGCTCCTTCTACTGAGGTAAATATCTTGTCATTATTTAGCCCATCAATGAGAAATTAGTATGGTTTTACACGCTCTAGTTCTAAAGATTTTTACAGATCTTTCTGATCTTTCCAGACAATGTATTCACCCATTTATAAACCTGTCATTTTTATCCATCTGATTCTTTTAATGTACGAAAAATGCCCAAGGTCATGGGCAGAAATAGCATTTTGATATATTGTTAATAGAGTGAAAGTCAGCTTACAATTATTGTAAGATGGCAGATGGCTGACCTTCAGAGGCTTCAGTCCATATCAAAATATTAATTATTAACTGTCTGAGTTTTCTATGGCTTGCCAGGTCTGGGCCATTAGGTAAATATGAACCGTCTAGCCATCTGCGTTCAGAGCTTTTCCAATGTATAAACGTGGATTTCCTGAAGGCCCTGTGATGATCTGTAGTTTGAAGTAGAACTTCTGGATAAATATTCCTTTGATGAAAGCTTGTATGTCGCACTGTGCCTTATTCCGCCGTATAACTCCTCATACTACACTGGAAACTGAGAGGCAAGAAACTAGTCAGCGCAGATGACTTTAAGTTCTGAGTTTGACGATACCTAAAACTACAGCTTTAGATCGTCAAAATGGCGACTTTAGGTCGTCATCCTGACCACCTAAGTCATCAGTATGACGACTTTCTATTTTCAGTATGGCGGGTTAAGGTAGTCATTTGACCTTGACTACCCTAAACTCCGTCTGTATTGATGAGTTTTAGGCGGCAGCATGTTTTCTGTGTAGATGATTGATCATGATTGCCTTTCCTCCTTCGATTTTTCCATGTAAATGAAAACAGTATAAAAGCATACCATCTCTTGATTCAAATCATAACAGGTTCAGTAAGTTCAACTCTCTGTTATAAGATGTTCCTGTCTCTCTTGAAGCCGCCCTGTGACAGACCTTTCAACTGACTCCTTCTCCATTCTAGCGCTATCCCAAACGCACCTTATTAGAGCTCCCACACAGAAAAAAAAATCTGGATCAGTCATGTCTAATTTAAATTAGGCAAAATGACTACCATATGACAAACAATGTCTTACTATGTTGGTAACACTGACCTAGCCATTCAGGCAACTTACTTGACTGAATGGTGTGTAAGACGACTGTTGACATAATAAGACTTTTATATCCAACCTGACATAACATTAACAAAATACCCATAATAAATTGATAAGGTATTGAAGGAACAAACACAAAACACACAGACACCTTTTTTGTGGATATTCAAAATCCACATTGTTGGATTTGTGATGTAATAAACCCAGATCATGTGTTTTAATTCAATATGAAGCATTGAGCTTGCTTTTTACACAGAAAAAAGTCTTCCTGACAAAGTGACATGTATACCCATGTCAACTTGATTTGACACAGAGAGCACACGTCATTGGGACATGTGCACATATGTCACCATGACAACTGTAGCACACAGTAATCCTCATACGATTTGACATGCCTTAAAATGCCACGTCATCTGTGAGTTGACTAGGGTCATGGCCATGTCAAACGCACTTGACTTGTGATGGTTTGACATACATAATTGTTCTAGGATATTCCACTAGATGGGTCAAACAACCATTTGGGTACCAGGATAAATCCCTACCACGAGGTACTACCAACACTTGAGACATTTGATGTGTCTGTGTCATTTTGTTTTCATAAAGAATAGATCACTAAGGTCTGTAAATACTATCAATGAATGGTAGTGAATTCTATTTCATTGTTAAATTTGCATTTGTTGAATATCAAAATAGACACCCACCATCCTGAATACTTCAACTGGAGAGGTTAGACACCTTATGTGTGGGTCAGTGAAAATACCAAAGGACTGTATTCTAACCCACAATCTATAATCTCAGTATCTACAGTACAGGGAGACATATGGCATTGCCATGCACATCCATGCCCTTGTCTTATGGACTGAATAAAGGTCCTTAGTCAAGTAGATGTTCTGTAGATAGGAAAAATTGCCTTAGTGTTGCAGGCCTGCGGGACTATGATATCCCCTGCCTTCTATTATAGGCCTGCCTTGATTGAACTATTGGTACATAGTTATTGACCGCTCTTGACCCTTACATAATTGTCTCACAGTATTACCTAGCACTCAGGTGAATGGATCAGAAATATGTGACGTTTCTTCATTAAGCATGTCAAGTGAAGTTGACAAACCAAATATGAGAGTGTCAACCTTATTTGACATGCCTTCATACATGTCATGTGGGAGACAAATTGTGACCTGTGCAGTATGTGTCAAAGCGATCAGTGTTCTTCTCTGTGTGTAGATGGCAACCACCTTTTCTGTGGATATTCAATATACTCATATGTCAACATAGTTTGATCTGTGATGTTGCAGTTAACCCAGAGCAACCTAGCTCATGGGGTTTCAATAAGAGGGATTACGCTTGCTTCTTATGGCAGGACTGACCATGGCCAGGGTAGTCTCGCATTATTGGCAATAACTCCCCAACAAAAAGCCCTTCCTTTGTGGATGAGATCCCTACATATGTTACAGTATGAACCCCAAAAATGTACTTGTATTGTCTTATAACGAGGGCTTCCCAACTTTCCAGCTGTTTTAATCTCTCAGATTTTTTTAAAACAAATTTAACAAAGGCATCAGTGAACACAGCATGTGGTGTCCTCAATGACTTCTGTATTTCAAAAACAGGCAGATCTGTAAGACCTTGTTTTGGATTCGTTTTATGCATATCCATCCTGGCTTTATGCTGGAATACCCCAGATGCTATTTGGGTGGAATCACATTATCCACTGACAAATTGCTGCACACGTGAATGTTTCAGGTCTATGGACATTTAAATGCAGTCAGCAGCTTATACGGAAAGGTGGTACCTGTGTGACCCAAGGGCACAGCTGGACATAGCTGTATGATCTAATAGTAATGGACTAGATGTCAACATTCTTTCATCCTACAATTTGCTGTCTGAGTGCTATGTGTCAAGGCCAGACTGAGGTATCGAAGGAATATGCTATGTTCAGTTTATAGTATATTCAGTGTGCTACGTGATTTAGCCATCTATGTTCACGCAGGTTGCGGACTAACCTATTTCCTAATACGCCCTAAAAATGAATGATAATTCCTAGATCATGGTGTGTACTAAGAAATTAGTACCCTTATTTATCTTTGAAATTCTTACTTTCTCATCACATTTACATATTTTTTATGTCACTATAGGTAGCAACGGTCTATATTGTTCATCTGCACTTTTACAGAACTAAAATCGGTTCCAATATTTTCTGAGAAAAGGCTATATTCATAACTTATCCCCCAGTCTTGCTATACTAAAATAGATTTGCTAATTCTTTTGTTAGATTTGCTAATAAACATGAACCAACAAGTTTAAAGAATAGATAAATACCTTCAAAATGACGTGGGTGCAAGTTGAGGATGATTTGCTTTAATACTTGTTGTGCTTCATTTTTCTGAATGACTATGTGTGGGTTTTTCAAAACAAGCTACATGTGTATAACATGCCTCGATCCATACGCCTCGTCACATGATTTATTTAAATGCCAGGTTAAGTAAATTTAAGCTAATTTATATCAAAATAATGTGAACACAGAGATGAACTCTCTGGGACACATTCTCCGTAATGTGAATGTATCACTTGGTCATTCACCTGTACTTTTATATTTTGAAGAACCCTTAAAAGTTATTTATTCTGATTCCAGAGTGAGATTCCTCTCACTATGACTGGCCATGAATGCCCTTCTCCTCTGCCTTTCTACACATTGTTTTATTCCGCTAAATAAAAACAGTAAGAAAACGTCTCTAGATTCCCAACATTGGTCATATAATCTAGTAACATGAATTCTCTCTGAGAGAATATTGATATCCCCCTTGTTCCAGGGGTGTCGGAAGCAGCATGACTTTGAGGAGGATAACGCGGGTCAGGTAGGGTGTGTAGATAATTAAAGGCACAGGGTATAAGGATTTAGGGACATGTCCAAAGGAAAATTTACAACTTTTTCCTGTTATTTTGGTCAATTTGTGAGTAAATGACTAATTGGGGGGGGGGTATGCCCACTGTCCCCCTATCCCGACACCCTTGCTGGTGGTCGTTGCACAATCAACAAGATGACCACTTTCCTCATTGTGCATCTGCTAACCGTTGCACAAATGTTTTCTCGCTTTGTTTTTCAGGCCACTTTTGCAGAGCGAGAAAAAAAGCATAGCACAATCATTTCCTCGCTGTGCAAAAGTCGTTACGTGAACTTTTTCATGTCAACAGTGAGAAAATAAGGCAGTTACTCTTCAACTGTTCCTATTGTGATGCATGGCTGACTGACTGGAGAAGGTTCTATTGTATTCGCAGGCATTCTGATTGTCTCCATCCCAATTCTATCGTTATTAAAAACTCAGCTTAGGAGACTCCCTGATAAACCAGTCCGTTGAGTTGAATCTGGGGTTTCATCACCGGCTGCTTGTCAGGAGCAGATCATTAGCAGTTAGAATAGGGTATTGTCTGACTGTCATTTGCCAATACCCTATGCGCCAAAACACAAACTATAGACTAAGATTAATGGGCGCTCTATTGCGGAAAGATTCCATCAAGGTGGAGTCTACATTGACCTTTAAGTCTAAGAGGGAAGCCCTTTTCTGAGCCATGAACTCTTTGTATCACGGGTAGGTAGCATGGTATCGTATGTTTGACAAAATAGCTGGATTCTATGAAACCTATTATAGAGAATAAACTACATTTTCCTGGAACAGAATCACTACCAACCTTGATCTTTGATAAACAGCCTTGCATGGTGTCCCCAACCGACCCCACCCTTCCCAGTATACTGGCAGTGCTTACCCACACATAATTGAAACGAGTGTACCAGTAATAATAGTCATTCTAATCCAACTGACATGTTACCATGTTTATAGAGTTATAAGAGAAACTTTTTGATGTAGTGTTCATATAATTTTTAATAGAGATATCTGCTGGCATGCTACAATCCGTGATAGGTCTCAATTTACCATTAGACTTTTCTACACCACCTAAGAAGGGAATACACTTGGGTTTATAGGCTGTCTTCTTGACCAAGTCCTGGGACAACTTGTCCTTGATAATATCACACCTTTCGCTATAGAATTTACCTTCTACAATCGATTTATAGTTTTTACAGTCATAACCTGTATCACAACCAGGGTCAACTATTTTGAACCCCTCAGTAAAACCACACCATAGAAAATCTGAATCTATTTGGTTAATACTAATAATATCTGACTGCCTCAGAAAACAAGCCAGTCTGCAAGGTAAAATTTGAGCTTTTCGACCATAGATAAAATGCTCCCACTTGCAAATAACATTCACACAACTATCAGAAAACCCTGATGCTGGGTCTATTAACACACTCCACAGTAAACAATGGCTCGACCTCGCCATGTACTGGGCCACTATGGGTTATAAAAAGATTCTTGCTATCATTACAAGACTCATAAGTACCATTATTATTATTATCACTCGAAATGATAGAAACTGGGAGCTCAAGAGGATCTACTCTATGTACTATATTAAAATCAGACACCAAACTATCAGAATTTAACATAGGACCCTGCCTAAGTACAAAATCCTAATCCTTCTTATTCTTCTGGCACCTGTCTTTACCATGGTTGGACATACCACAAACATAAAAAATGTGACGGTATCTACATGGGTCCTCCTCCACCGCTCAGCCCTGTTAAACGCATAGCAAGTGCGACTGGATTGTTTGGATTTAAAACTTTTTGGTTTGGCTACACCTGCTTTCTGGGCCTGTACTGTCCCATCATAGGATAAATGTTTCAAAATATCTTCACTTCTTACATCACTGAACGCCTCTACACCATCAGAATTTGCCCTATTTTTAACAGAGGAATTGTATGCCACTAAGGCTTTGATAGTATATATCTTAGTTGATGATTTTTCCACCAACACTTCTATGTGCTTTACCACAGCGAAGACCTCTTCTCCCTCCTCAATAAGTTGCTTCATCATCCTTACGTTAACAAGCAATAATTTCTCAATACTATCCAGTTTCTTGCCCTTTTTAAGAAAATTCTTTTGATCAAACATACCTCTGTCTTTATATGCATGACGACTAGTTCTAGAGGTGGCTGAATCAATAGATGTTGAGGATTTTGACGAAACACTACAGTAAGACAAAGACCGGCTCGTCCGACTGGATCCAACATGGCGTCGCATCCTCCTGTTGCTATGGAGCCTGCGGTAGTCAGGTGACCGCAGTCGGCCACACCCCCATCGCCTGGACACGGCGTCAATAGAAGACTGTTGACAAACATTGCCATGTGCACGATCCATCTTAGACTCGCTGCTCGCCTTTGTAGTAGTTCCTCGACTAAGTGCCTGTTCCTCCAATAGATTCTTGATATCTGTCAACTGCTGTTCAATGTGGCTAGTACGATCCTTCAAATCCCCAATCGCCTGGTCAACGGTTCAGTCTAATATAACCCCAGTAGCATTCAGGGAAGGTGGCTCCTGGACAGCCCTATTAGCCCTCACACCGCTCGAAGTCCTTGAATTGGCTATATTTCTAACTTTTTTAGGAGATTTCTTGGTCTTAGACCTCGGTCCGCCACCAGAAGCTCCTTTTCTACCCATAATGTCAAAGCAAATACTGTATTAACTCGACTTAACTGAAAAAAAAAAACAGTTTAAAAATTCCAGCATGACCCAGCAAGGTGTATGCTGTCCAAGCATATGAAGCCAATTGACCGTTAGTTCAACTGCTGGAGCTAATATACTGGAGGAAATGTTATGTGTGACGTCACAGAAAAACATGCGCCCTGGTGAAAGTAATACCAACGTATCACTCATTAATTATATATATATATATATATACCTGGGAGCATATATATATATATAATTATATATATAAATATATATATATATATATATATATATATATATATATATATATATATATTGTTGTCATAATAAAGACGGATTCCTCATCCAAAAAAAGTTCAGTCATTATTTTCACAGAATTCTTGTTATTTTCACAAAGATTTCTGATACCACTGCACTGCCACCTGGGGTTTCTTGTAAAAACTACACTGGTCCTCTGTTACATAGTTATTGTGGTTCACTGTTCAGTTTTACAAGGATCCTTGGTAGATTCACCAGTTATTTTTTGTAGTGTAGACCTCAGTGTGTCTGGTTTCCATGTTCCTTCATGGTCATCAATAATCTCTATCCATATACTTTCACTGATTACTCCCTCGAGATTTCTGCATGGCTGGGAGAGGTTCTGAGGATGGCATTTGTTTCCAAACTCAATATCTGTTGACCTTGTATGGGAAGTAGGTGGGCATGCAAGGGTTACTAGGTTTGAAAATGGCCAGCTGGTGTTTTCTGAACCTCTCACCCACCCTTCTAATTATATATTTGATACCAAGTAGAACAGAAGCCCAACCAAAGGAATTTTCATTCATGTTCGTCCTCACAACATGTCCTCAACATTTATAAATTTCTGAGCTGTTTTGAAGGGATACAAGAATGGGAACAGTTGTCCCTCATGTGATGTGATGTCCAGAGCAGATGAAGGGAGGTTGGCATGCCCTGATGGCTTCATATGGGCTTCATTTCATGAACGAGAGACCATGGAAAACGGCCATATAATAACTATCCTGGTATCTTACAGCCAGCAACACCCCAAATGACCCTAAAATGTGTAAATTTTTATCTTTTTATGTCAGACTAAAATAGTTTTTACAATTTCTGACCAAAATAACATGAAATAAAGGCAAAGGTTCACTCCAATTGGATTTGACTGAACGTTCTTGTGAGATAACCCTCAGCCGTAATCGATACATAGTAACCTTTGCCTATGTCCTGCTGGAGCCCAGTTGGAGAGGGCAAGCATTTCCAAACCTATAATTATGGTTGTCTTTCCAAGGTAAAATAGAAGTGGAATGTAATTGATCTAGAGTTTGGCTTTGCTCACATGAGTGGTACGGGTGGTAGTCACAGAGAAACCTTGGATATAAGTTTTGCCAGGGATACGATTCACTATCAGGTAGAAAGTGGGAATCTCATATATTAATCCCTTAAGCTGTTCACACCTTGCCATTATTATTTATCATAGGCATGCTTGCATGCATTTAGGCAATCTGGCAGGGTAGTAAACCTACCCTCAGGCCACCAGTGGTAACCTACATCTTAGCGACAATGTCCCCGAGTACCTAGGTCACCATAATGGAGGTGTTAATATTTCTCCCTGCAGAACATTGATGAAAGAGCCTTTTAGAAACCCGTTATGTGTGCCCCAGTATCCACATAAGAAATATATCATGAGAAAATACTCCAGCAAGAGGTGAGACCTAGCTTATACCACTCTTAATGATCAATAGTGCTTTTACTATATCTCAATAACCAGAGTATATGATAGAGTAGTATTCCACCCTAGCCCAAATTTGGTGTATCAGTTGCATATGAAAACCAAAAATATGTTTCCTTTTACTTTGTTGAGTTAACAGGTTGGCATTGGAAATATCAGTGTTGACAGACTGACTGAAAATCTCTTAATTGACACCAATGATTCTCTTAGCTTTATGTGGTTCCATATCTTTTTGATAAAAGTAGTGCTTTTACAAGTTGATTTTTTAAAGGAGTGGTCCTTCATGGCTTCTGCATTAGAGACCTATTGAAATGCCATCTAAAGGTGTGCCTGCACAGATCTACGACAAAAGGGTGAGGAAACCTTCAGTTTACTTGATATGAGAATCTATCAAATCATCTCTCACACTCTGTATAAATGAGGGTTGTAGTGATTCTTTAGCCATGGGAAATAGGATTTGTAATGGAAAACCTCCACGGAGCTGGAGGATTTGCCACAAAACCTCTGAGACAAAGCCGAGGAGGTTTTGTGGCAAATCCTCCAGCTCCAAGGAGGCTTTCTTACTTATACTACATCCACAGAAGTTTATTGAACAGTAAAACCCTGAATGTAAGCATAGTTTGACTTTAACTGTAGAGGCCTAGAAGAGGATTTAAATCTTCTACACTGTCTGTGATGCAAAGCTATGATAAATATATGGTGTTCCAGACTACAATCACCAGCAGTCTCAATAGTATAATGGTTAGCATGTCTGACTTTGAATCACATAATGTGGGTTCAGGACTGCATGGGGAAAATATTTTTAACTTACACATACAAGGTAAAAAGATTCTTTATGAAAGGCCCCCCTCATTTTGGTAATCAGAGGATGTTCATTATAATACATTTTTTTTAGAATTTGTTGCAAAAATGACAGTGGTCAACCAAGAATAAAACAAAATAACACCAGGTGTTTGAACCTGTGTGGTCTAGATTTCTAGTCCCAGGCTTTAGCCATGCACTACACGATATTGACTAGTCAAACTTTCAAAGTGAAGTCACCCTGTTTATCTGCAATTGATTACTCAGTCATAAAAGTAGCATATTGTCCTTCAGTAGATGTTTTAACACCCACTATCAGCTAAGGACTCATGATGTAATGGTTAGCACATGGGACTCAGGATCCCAGCACTGTCTGGTGTGTGGACATGATTCCCATATGGGACAGAATTTTCCCAAGAATTACATCTGCTATTCAAAAATGACCTTATTCATAAAACCTCCTGCTACGCTTGGCCTATTTCACAAAACCTCCTCCCAGACCTGACCCAATTCACAAAATTTCCTGTCAGAACTGACCTAATTCATAAAACCTCCTGCTGGCCCCCCAACTGTAGAATATGGAAATAAACCTACAGTAGGAACAATAGGGAGCAGAGCTAGGTGGACTATAAATATGTGTAATCTACACCAGCAGGGCTGCATCAATTAGCCGTGCCCTAATATAGCCTTGAACCTGTGCTCAAAATGCCATAATCAAAAAAACTCTTTCACACCTTGAAAAAAAGGATTGTCAAAAGTGCAGCACTTTCGGCCACACTTTCCCATCTTTGCTCCCTTTGAGTAGGCACACATGGGTGGGTTCAGCAGCGTGTATACCACTTCACATTATATTCAATATGATGAGACAGACGGGACACGTACAGTTATCCACAAGTGCAGTACTGCTTCAAATGACTGCTCTGAAAAAAGGAATAGAGACACTGAACTCAAGATACATTCTTTGTCAAAAAGAGTGCTGTACATGGGTTTCTAGATATATATGACTACCTTCTTTTGTTTTGGCGCTATCCTCATGGTCCCTGACATGCATAGCTGACATGTGTGAATAATATGGATCATCAAAATTTAGTTGAGTCGTGCCATGACTATTGTTCCACTAGTGCACTTCTTGTTACTCAGGTTATATGAGTAATACATCATTGTTGTAATAGTATATTGAGTTCACAGGGCATCCATAAAAGACTCCTGATATAGATTCGTCATTAGCCAGTAAGCTTACCCTCGAATTTTGAGGATTTCAAAATATATCTGAGTACCATTGACCTTGACTTTATTACCATATCTGAATCATTGCTCCATACGGATATTCCAAACTCCCTATATGAACTACTTGATTATCAATTTATGAGGCTTGACTGCCAAGTTAAGAATGAAAAACATCTCACTAAAAAGGATGGTGGTGTTGCGATGTATATTAAAACTCCTTTAATGTTGGCTTTAATAAATACCAAATGCTGAATAAATCAGATAAAAATATTGAGGCGCATTGGGCACACATTAGGGTACATTACCGTAAACCCATCATTATATGTAACTTTTATCGTCCGACCAAAGGTAACATACAAAAATTTATTGAACATTTACAATTTTGTTATGAGAATCTAGACAATGTACATAAGTCTGAACTGTTTATTGTTGGGGATTTTAACCTGGACATGCTCTCAAACAAACCAGCTAAAACCGCCATCAACAATTTTATTATGGGTATAGATTGTAGACAACAGATAAATAAATCTACCAGATTAGACCCCATCCATGGCAATACATCTCAATTCTACCTACCCCATCTAAAATTATTGAAAGATTAATGTATACATTCCCAGGTTATGGAATCTTTGGTAGCCAAGGACATTCTAACACATAAACAATCTGGATTTAGACCTAATCACTCGACTGAGCTGGCCCTTGCTGAATTTACTGACAATATTTATACTGCCTTGAATAACTCAAATATTTTAAAAACTTTTTCATCGATTTTTCTAAAGCTTTCTACACAATAAATCACTCTATCTTAATAAAAGAAAAACTAGACAAAATTGGATTTTCAAATCCTTCAACCCGCTGGTTTTCCCATTACCTATATAATAGAAAACAGTCTACTATTGCCAACAACATCATTTCTCCACCAATAGGCATTACCACTGGGGTTCCACAAGGATCCATTCTGGGTCCCCTTCTGTTTTTGATCTATATTAATGACCTTGGCTCCAGCTTACAATATACAGATCATTTATTCTATGCAGATGACACAGTCATTTTTACTGAAATATCTCATCTAAATTATGAAGACAAAATATGAAGTTTAAATGCTGACCTTGAGTTACTATCAATGTGGTGTTTCAAGAACAAACTAACCATAAATGTAAAAAAAAAACAAAAAAACTCTGACCTTTGCCAGATCCTATAGACTACAGAGAACCCCCCTTGTGCCTCATGTGAGAATGGGTGCAGCTGCGCTGGACCTAGTTCCCACATATAAATACCTTGGGGTTATTCTAGACTCTAAACTTAACTTTAACAAACATAAAGCCTATGTTAAAAAAATTACTAAATTTAAACTCTATCTCCTCACTAGAAATAAATCCATGATACCAGCTAGAGTACAGGTGCAAGTTTATTAAATCCATGGTGATGCCTTACTTTGACTATGGGGACACAATTTATGGAGCAGCTGGTAAAACAGCCCTCCAAAAACTACAGATTACAGCAAATAAATGCCTAAGATATTGCTCTGACACCAGACCCACACCAACCCTGTATGCACTCAGACATTTGTTTAACATACATCTCTTAGTGGACAGATGTGAAATGCATATGGCAAATATAGCATTTAAAAGATCTGTGAAGGACAGATTTATTGATATAAGGCCCATATGTACACATGCACATAATCAAAGGTTACATAAACCTTTTTGTATTCGCTGATCCAAGTTTGCCAAGTCGGTCCAGGAGCTTAATTCAAAACATCCGGGGATCCCAACCCCAGCGATCTTAGTGTAGGCACATATCATAAGACCTGGCTGGTCTACCCTATGTAATGCAGTGGTTGCAGGCCTGTCCAGAATAGCTAGTCCTGGGATCACTTCACTATTCCATTTCCACCACTAAGATCACTGCGATCTTAGTGAAAGAAATGCATAGTGGTTTCACCTGAGTACAAGAGCACTTACAGGGAACACTCCTGATCGAAAGAGTGAATAGCCTGCTGCATACATAAAGAGGGGAGGGAGGACGTTTGCTGAGTGTCCTTGAGGGCTCTTAGGGCTACTCATGCGTTAAGTGCACTGTAAGGTAATTCTTCCCTTCTCTCACTTTGTCCTGGGGGGAGGGCACAATGCTTCTAATAGGCAAGCATAAATCATACATTCATGGGAACAACTCTTGAATACTGTACGGGGGTCAACTGCACCCTGTGCTCTTTTGTTAGCATGTGGGGACAGGGAATGATGGTATAAGCACTCTTGTGAAGAAGAGTGACTCCACAGCTATTCCTTTATTTTGGGACTTTTACCCCTTTGCCTAGTCAGGTCTTCTTTGAATAGTGTAGGAGGGCTGAGGCTAAGATCGATGCGATCTTAGTGCTGGCTAGGATATGTGAACCCAGTCAGATCTTAAGATCGCTTAATAGGATAAGGCTGATTTATTCCTAAGATCGCTGGGGTCGTGATCCCAGGATGTTTTGAATTTAGCTCCTGGTCAGAACTACTCAAAACTAAAACACTTAAACCTATTTTCTAGTCATGCGTCTACCTACTAATTCCCCCCCCCCCACCCACTCCATACCCCCCCCCTTCCCCTACCTCCCTCACTAACCCTAGCTACAACAAACTCTACCTAACAGATCTTTCTACTTCTACTCCATCATGATTCCGTCTGCACAATTATTAGGCCATCTGCCACAGAACTTAAAACTTATCTTTACTTAAACTCTTTGACTCTTATGTATGCAATCCCTTATTCTATATCAGTTATAATTATGATATCTTGGTATCTACACCAAAGTCTGGATCGACATAAAACAGGCTGTGCCTCGCTTATATCCAGAATAAAGATATTAATTTAAAAAAGGTAATTAGTGTGCTGAGAGATCTATAATTGGACACTGCAGAGAAAGCTATTTACAAATACTTAAGTACAAACTATGTACAATCTACATTTTACTTTGTTATAAAATATGCTAAATGACCATGAAATGACCGTATTCTTTTATTATGTAGGAGATTGTGGAGCATCTCTCCCCATAGCGTATTTCCAATACAGTCCTCTCAAGCCTCACCAGCCGATAATTATTATTTAGACCTGAATGCATGGTAACCTAGTTACTCTATTTCACTAATTACTCAATAATAGGATAATTGGTAACAGTGTTAACTTGTGATGTGTGACAGGGCTAGAAACCTTTTTGGTTTGCAATACAGTTTAATGATTGCCATGGGAAAAGAGGAACAAGCAATGAACAAGCAGTGATTTCTTCATTGATAGACTTTTTCAGTTGAAGGATGACTGAATTATAAATACTCATCTCCGCTTGTTTCATTGACTCTCCACTAGTGGAATTAGATGTGCTGACTGAAAGTTTGAAGTTGGCTCGGAAACAAAACTTTAAAAAAGGCTGGAAACTGACTGAAAAGGTGAGGGAAACTCATTAAAAAAGTTCAACTCTATGATAGAACTATATGATAGAACTAATTCAATCCGACCCTTTTCAGCAATTGATCAGGTCGCTGAAGTTATTGGAATCACCCATTAATTTTGCATACTTATTGCAAAGACAATACCCAATCAGTAAGATGAATATATGTATATTCAAGTAGGAGTTGATGATTGAAGTTTGTTTGCACAGTGATTTGAGAAATATACATCATAAGTAATCTATGATAGATACTTACTGCATCTTAGCAAAGCATTTTTGCTGATATTGCAGGTATTCAATTGTCCTTCTGCACTTGTACTTCTGCATTTGAGACCATATCCTCCAATCGAATACTGGTAGCTACTAAACTTTGCAGGGAAAGGGAATTGATTTGGTATCAACAACAATTACAGAGGACTGTATTTCTTTTCAATGCAACTACCATATAGGGAATACAAACCTGTTCATGTAGACTCCCATCCACAAGCGTAAATAGATCACCATGCATGGGACTTATCTCAAACAATCACTGATGGTAGATCACCTCTCAGGTGCAAGGCAATCCAAACCACCCAACCATGGAACGACATATAACACATGAAATATAGATCACTTGCCAACAGGATGATAAATGAGTGGAGGAGGGGCAAACTTGGTCCTGTTTAGACAGTGCCTCCCAAAAATAGTTTTTAACTGATAAGCATTGGGTAAGCAAGTGTGAGTGCATCTGATTTGAATCGTGTGAGTGGTGGAGGTTAGGCTTTTTAGCCAGAATGTGTACTGTGATAAACACCTGACCTCCCATTAAATCCCTCCTGAATGTGTTTATGGATCAGTTCGAGATGGAATCAATAATGTGGTTGGTCAAAATTGATTGTGTTTATTCACTAGTTCACTACCAATGGGGATTAAGTGTTTCTTAAAGTAGACCCTATCCCAAATATGGGGGGCCCGGACCAGACTATGTTTTGCCCCCCATCCTTGACATTCGAAAACCAGTACGTACATACAAGTGAATAGCGTACTTGGCTATTCACTTAGAAATGTACCAAAAATAGCAGGACAAATAATTTAAATTTTCCTTGGGAGAATGGCCCAAAACATTTAATTCTTCTCCTGCCAAAGCTATTGAAGCTGAGAGATGATAAAAAGTTGTTAAAAATGCGAGAAATGTGCAAGCGCTTCAATTGCAGTGTTCAGAATCAGTAACACAACCTGCTGGGGGCGATTTGGCACCACCCCCAACATGACATCACTTCAGAAACCTCTGCTATTAGCTGATTGAACCCAAGGTTAGAGTGGCCTTGTGGCAAAATGTTATGCCTGATGTGATAATTTCCCAATCCGCTTAGCATATTGTTGCAAATAGACTGTGGGCAGATGGGAGGTTACTGCACAGCCATCACTCAAATATTTACTGTGCTTTTACCTTGTTGAGGTCTGGCGTAACCAAACATTAGCTGCACCTGTGTAGGCCCATGTACACTGATCGACCAGTGACTACATGGTGAACCATGGCCTTTTTTCACTGTAAACAAAATTCTCTCATCTTTCATAAACCAATTGACATGTAAGCAGAGAGACATATCATTTTCCAGACACCCCATGGTCTTGTTTCAAAGCATGCTATGATAACAAATGCCATTATACATTCAAGGATAGATTTTATACAGTTCTAGAGGTCATGCACCTATATTATCATTACAAAGGATTTGCTGGACCTGCTGTAGCTGTTCAGCCACAAAGGCGGGCCAAAATTTGCATGACCCTAAGGGGTCTGGAGGCTGTTGCGAAAAGAATTGGAAATGAATTCTCACGGTAGCTCCTTGATCTTCCAATTCTCCGCTCTTCCCCACCCTGAGTATCAACTTCCCCAGAGAATTGGTTGCTACTTAAAAATTACACCCTGATGCTCAATCACTCCTATAGCACTCCTCTGACAAATCCCCTTTTCACAACACACAAGGGAATCAATTCTCTGCGGTGAGTGAGTTCCATTGTGGGAATGGCACATCCGACAGAACCAAGTCTAAATCTTTTCGCAATGGCCTCCCGACTGTGTATGTAGGCGACTGCCTTACAAAGATAAAGCACATTCTGAAGTCCAGAGCGTCTGCTATGCTATGTTGATCTTGGCAAATCAAATCAATGAGTGCCCTTGTGACAACTGCTGCATTATCAGCCCATACAGTCATAATCATGACCCCTTTGATGTGCACCATTCACATTTAGGCAGAGTCAGGCATCTGTCAGCAGCGGGGACCATCGAAAGATCTGTTTGAACTGACGAGAAAACGTCTCCATGCATTGCATGTATACATTTCTCCCCCTTACATCTCATTAAAGACACTGGTATCACTTTACCAGACAGGAACCTAAACAAATCCAACTCTTAGATGTCTTGAAGAAATTTTCCCAAAAATCTTCTTTTGTCAGCATGCGGTGGACTGAGGACTGTTTCAATCACTCGAGTGCATGAGTAGGCACATTATGACCAGTCATTTGGGAATGAATAAAGTGTTTCACGAGAAGCATAGCTATTGGTACATAGAGTGGCGATTTAGAAAAAGCTGTCGGTTAGACAGAGGGTAGAAGATCAGGAAGGCATTTCTCAAGGTGGCGTGACCAGATCGCTTCAAATCGTAGCGGGACCCATCACTCTAATGCCATTACAGCTCTGCATCTTTTGGTTATTTATGATTGCACTGGTACGACTGCCCTACCAAACCCTAATTAATTACAACAGTGCTGCAGCTCAGGTTCTAAATATTCAGATGATGGTGAACATTTGGTTAATGATGTGCTCACAGTGCTCCCACACTTGAAAATATATTCTATGCTATTATGATATAATCTGCAGTAATAATCAATTGAGCATTCCAATGTAGGAAAAATGGTCAATGAATGACCCAAGTTTCCCCATCAAAGTATAATATAGCAAAAGGATGAGTATTTGAATAGCATCCATTGGTTAGTTTACCTGTTGTGAAGTTTTACTTGAGCAGAAGTGTGGTATAGCGGGGAACAACATGTGTACTCAACTTTCCTACCGCTATACCACACATAGATATATGTAGCAAGGGAACAGCGGAGTAGCTCATGTACGACAGAAGGTGGAGAGAACAAGTGACCTTTTACTCAATTCTGAGAAACCTATATTATACAGAACCAGAATCACTACCGACCATATATGGTCAGTATATTTATTGCGTGAAGAAATAATGTGACCAATCATTGTGATATTGAGCTTAAACATCCCTAAGGCAAAAAGTTTACCTTTCTGAGAAACAGCCTTGCATGGTAATCCCACCCAAATCCCCATTGTGCAGTCAACTGGGCACTAAAAGGGCCTGTACCTAGGAGTAATTGCAAATTTGTCTAGACTGTACTCATTCTACTAACTGGTATGCCTACAACATCATACTAGCTATCAAACAAAATCCAGCAAGGGGCAGAGGGTAGAATTCAAGGTCAGAGGTCAAGAATTGCTATAAATATGGAAGTGGTTTGGTCACATACATTTTTGAATTAATCCATCAATTCTGTAGTCAGTGCTTTGCTATGTGAGATAATGATTCTTCTATATATAAATCACAAATTGGAACACTTGAGTTTGAGTTGTTTGCGGTTAAGGTCATATTCTTAAAGGTCAACCATAGAAAACAGCACGTAATTCTGTATTTGCATTGTTTCAATTCTTCCACTGACCAGACATATGTGAATTTAGATGATATAATACATCCAGGACATACCTAGGGTATATGTTTCTAAAATGCAATTCACAAAATGATGTAAATTGTGTTAAATATATCAAAATTTAGCATATATTTATGATTGAAGAAGAAAATCCTATTTTTAGTGAATAATGAAGGAATTTCCTTTACAGGAACTTTTCTTAAGCATTCTATATCAATTATATCATATATTCATCTGGCCTATGGGATTTTGTGACCTTGGCAAAGTTTAGAAGCCCAACAAATATCTCTAAAAAGCAAAAAAAGGTCATTAGATTACAAAAGTGCAGGCCTTAGGAGAAGGACAAAGTGTGACATTGTTCAACATATTAAGAACGGCATTTCTTCGTTGCTGGTACCCTTTCTCATTGAAATAGACTTTAAGGCTTGTCAGGAATCAGTGGAATTAGAGGTTATCATGTTTTTTTCTCAAATTTAACTCGATTGTTCATAAAGATTTCAAGGATTTAAATGTTTTAATACATCCATATGCTTTTACATTCCTCCTTACCACCTAAACCATGGGCTTCAATTGCAAATAAATGTAAATGGTATTCAGAACAAAACTTCAATGGATCTAGACTTTTTTTTCTGCACTTACTGCCATCTTGGATCCCTATTCAAAGAGACCGGGCCCATGCTCAGTTTTGTTCTTATTGTAGATTCTCAATTTTAAAGCTGGGACAAGATATGAAATATATAGATTTTCCAATTTCAGCATGTCTATCATCACCCCACTTCTGAAAGTGTCCTGCCAAAATCTCAATCTATTCAGTGCATCCTAACCTTGTCAAATTCAAGCATATATGTGTGTAGAAATAAATTGCTTCCAGCATTTTATTCATGTCAACAAATAGTCTTGATTGTACCAGCAGAGTGGCTCCATCTGAAGCTATAGAGCAGAGTATTCTATAATGGTGGTCAATTTAATTTGGAATCCTGGCAGCAGAGCAGACACCACTCAGTGCTGCTACAATGAGGCTTTGACCGGAACCAATTAACCAAGTGGTTTCCCTTCCCACCAAAGAGGATAGACCAGCTGAAACTAAAGTCCAATGATATGCACATAATGAGCCACATTGTGCCATAATAACTGGCAATCTATGACTTGGGAAGGGGTATAGAATCCTCTGAAATATGTATCAGACAACACTCTATCAGCTTTTAGACCAGCTTTAAATCACCTAGATTGTATGCATTGATAGCTACATATATAGAATTCCGACAGGTGGTCCCCAAGATATAAAAAAACAACCTCAATCGTCTGAGAGAATCTGCTGGGAGAGTGATGAAACAGAATTACTAAGCGACGTCACGTCACTGAGCAATGCCACATTGCTAAGCGATGTCACGTCTTTTACCTATTTTAACCATATTTGACCTAAATTGACCTATCCCAACCAACTTTGACCTGATTTGACCCATTTAACTACTTTTGACTAATTTGACCTTTTTCACTATATTTGACCTTATTTGACCTACATTGATCTAATTGGCCTACTTTTGAATAATATGACCTATTTTCTCAATATTCGACCTATCCTAACCTACTATGGCCCACTTTGACTTATTTGACCTAATTGGCCTACTTTTGATGATTTTTTACTTATTTGAACCCACTTTCACCTAATTACCCTATTTTTGACCAATTTGATCTATTCTAACCCACTTTGACCAAATTTGACCTGATTGACACATTTTCAACCAATTTGACATCACATAGAGCAATTCACCTATTGTAACAGGATAGCTGAGTGAGCTGATAATTGGGTGATAGGTGGCTTTAATATAGTAGTGATGGTATTCTAAAGTTGGTGGGTCCTAAGCTATCCTTTACAAAGTTGGAATAGAATAAACACATGAAAATGTGGTATAAAGATTATATTGGTCTGTCTCATAATAGTGGTGATACAGAGTACACTAATACAAGTAAGTATAATGATCAGTGCCTTACCTCTAGCCTGTGTTGTGGACTTGACTTCAACATACTGCCAAGATTTTAGTATCCATGGGGGTCAATGTGGCTACCAGGGTAACAGTTCAAGTCTGCCTGGCTGGGAGGCTGCAACCAGTTTTGATACTTGTGTGATTCTGAATTCCAGGAATTCAGCCCACCAGTCAATTCCAGGGATGCAGCCCACCAGTCAGTTCTAGGGAAAAGGGGGAGCCAGAAAGTAGGGTGTTTTTGGAACATCACCAGCGGGAAGGATGTGGTGCATCACAGAACTGAGCTCTAGGTCCCTTTACACTATAGTTTGCTTTTCTGACCTATTTTGATCCCATTTGATTCCTTATGACCTAGTTTCACCCAACTTTCACAAATTTGACCTAATTAGCCCATTTTTGACTAACAAGACCTGTTTCATCCAGAATTTATGCAGATTGCCCTTTTGCTTCTATGTATCAGAACCAGTAGCTACTGGATGTGGAAACCAGTAACTACTGTGTGTGGTAACCAACAGCTACTGTTTTAAGAACTAGCAACCACCTGATGTAGGAACCAGCAGGCACGGTATGTGGGAACGAGCAGGTAGTGGGTGCAGGAACCAGCAACTAATGGGTGTGGGAACCATTACCACCAGATGCTCTATGTGGAAACCACCAGGTACTGGGTACAAGAACCAGCAAGGGTGTGGGATCCAGCAGCTACTTGAGTTGGGAACCAGTTTATATGGGAACCAACAGCTACTGGATATGGGAAGCAATAGCTACTGTATGTGGGAACCAGCAGGTACTGGGTACAGGAACCAGCAAACAATGTGTATGGGAACCACCAGGTGCTTGGTATGGGAACCAGCAGCTACTTGGTATGGGATCCAGTACCAGTAGCTAATTGGTGTGGATCCACCAGTTACAGTGCATGGGAACCACCAGTTATGGGATGCTGGAACCAGCAGTTACTTGGTGTGGAACCATCATTTATTGTGTGAGCGAACCGATAGCTACCCTGCAGTTGCTGGTATAGACTTTGTTCAGATAGAAAGACATAGAGTGCACCAAGCAATGCTAAAAGATACCTGTCACAAGTTGGTTTGCCTGAGTTGACACCTTGACTGCTTGACAGCAATGAAATAAAATTTACTTTGAACATTGATTTTGGTTTTGGACTAACTTTTTTGTGAAAGTCAACTCTTTGCTCCAGTTTCAACTTGACCCTTGTGGGCACTGTACATATGTGATGGTATTTTCAGTTTGATTATTAGGGGGATTCATGTCATTTAGAAAAGCACACATCCCCTAAAGATCTATTGAAATCCTATTAAAAAGTGTGCAGGCATGGATCTACACCAGACGAGTGAGGAAACCTGTATACTGAATATAAGAATCTATTAAATTACCTCTTCCACTCAATGGAGATGAGGTTTGTAGTGATTCTTAGACTATGGAAAATAAGATGTATAGGTATAATCTACACCAGCAGGGCTGCATCAATTACTCAGATGGTTATTTTCCAGAAGTAAAATGGTAGCTTCTGGTCAAAAGAGAATGAATGTCCAATGTGGATATATCACTTCCAAATCTGAATCATTAATGATATCTGTAATCAGATTTGGAAGAATTTAGCTAGCCACCATAATATTGCTGATTAACACAGTATCAAAAAGGAAATGCAACGGTTAAAAGTAAAGAGCTTATGTTTATGTTAGGCCACCCTTAAAAATATGTTCGTTTCCTGTCCAGAGGCCTGGTGGATTTTCTTTTGTGAGAATGGGATCATTTTGTCCTGAGTTTTTTTTTTTTTTCATCCATTAGCACAAGATTCTAGGCTCACCTATGGTATCTAAAACTCTATCGGCTCCCCTTTATATGAATAACTTATGGTATTTAAAATTCTTTTGGGTTCAGGAAAGTATGAATGGTGAGTGGCCATCAGTATATAGGGCCCCAGGCCCTATACTAAGGTAGCGGACTGTCCTATGGGTGCCACCATTCCTGAAGCTGATGCCCAACAGGTAATATTGATAACAGCTATCAGATGGGTACCAACTACCCCCTGAGAGGACCGCAGTAAATAGTTGGGATTGTTTCATTGGCTGATAACCAAACCAGCTAAGTCGGTATATACCGAGGGCCGCAGACCCCTTATATATAGTTACCTTCAACGAATCAATCTGTAGACCCCTATATATAGGGGTTAAAGGCTAATATGGTTGACCATCATTGATTATGTTGATTCAAAGTTTGTTACCCACTGGGATTAAGTGATTCTTGAAGCAAACCCTAACCCAGACATGGGGGCCCGGGCCAGACTATGTTTTGTCCCCCCTCCCCTTCAAAATTTGAAAAAAAACAGTATATAAGTGTATAGTGACCATGGCCGTTCATTTCTAAATCTTCCTCTGGGAGAATGCCAAAAAAAATCTCAACCCTAATCTCATGTCCCCTTCCCTAAAAAAAACCCTTAAAAGGTCAATTTGATGGAAATCAATAATGGTCATAACCCCTCCCACCACCTACCCACTCTGCAACTGCTTCCTATGCTCCCAGGATCAGGCTGATTTATTGATCTTAGAATATACCAAATTTATCCATCCCATTGCATGCTATATAAAAGAAAACTATTATCAAATCAGGAATGTAGCAATACTTTCAACACGTTTGATCTCAGTTGTAAGCTTTAGAACACAAAACATTTGATATGGATATGATTTACTTTTTGAATCTTCCTATTCCTCTTTAGATTAATCTTTAGGTGCATTATGCATCATAGAACAGAGGTAGACATCCTTAGAGGCTGCTAGAATAAAGCATTACAGTTTAATGTCCTTGATACTCTCCATCCCATTCTATTCAGTGGGTAACATGCAATCCCATCTCTAGCACATATAGACAGTTGCAATATAATCTATATAGATAAAGCTAAATCACAATAAAAGAACCATAGTCTATCACTGGGGTAAAGAACAAAAATCTGGCCCCACACAAACAAATAGCCTATCCCTTTTGCTTTAAATTTAGCTTGTTTTTTTTCTTCCTGCACACAAAATGAAGCAATTGGACAATGTGATATCTCTCGATTACAATGTTTGCAGTTTTAGAGGGCTTAGTCCTGACATAAAATACTTTACCCCTCTTGAGAGATTTTACTTTGCAGTTCATGGGCATTTATTTGATAATAAAGTATATACAGGTTCCAACTGAAATCCATCCATCACTTTAACAGACTTCTCAGTTGTTCAATAAGGTGTTTAATGACCAGCTCATGTTTGAGAAAAGATATTTGTTAATGAGAAATAAATGAGAGCTATAATGCTTATATCCTGAAGGGAATGGGGTTGGCTGGTTGTCATCACTGCCTTGTCTGCAAATACAAATCCTATTTGTTTCCCACATCTGTACTGTTCTCACTTGAGTTTATTCCATATTCATATTAAATTGTCATAAAATGGATGCTGGAATGTGTGTCCATTATACGCTGATCATAATTCTCACATCTGTACTGTTTTCATTCGGGTAATAGAGCAAAATATATAGCGAATCCCATCTGGTGCATCCATTTATAATGGAATACATGCTTTAGTGATAGCCACCTTTACAGGCCATTGCCTGTATATCTTTCTAATAGACTGCTGAGAGAAACATAAGAGTTCACTCTCCTTGGGGCTCTTCATCATTATTTCTTTTACTGAACCACCTGTAATCTAGGATAAACCCAGTTCTTTTATAGTTAATCCCTGTATGACTAAGAAATGAGTGATAGATTTGTAATGCCAGCTATCCTTTCACAATGTAAAAAGACCTATTCTGTTTGGTGGCCTTCTATTCCTGCACACAAAAGGAAGCTTACAATCCTCACAGTTTCAGGGAGCTCCAGCCAACCTTGTCATGAAATAATGTTACCCCTCTTGTGCTGATGTTCTAAATGTGTTAAGTTAATCTATAGATATTGACATTTACATCAGCATAGGGTTTCAACTGGTTCAACCTCAATTTCATCACAATCGAGACATCATTACAGGAAACTCCAGTTCTTAGTTGCCCAATCAGGGATCTAATAACTGGCTGTTGTTTAAGGAAGGATCTATATTACTGAAAATTAAATGAGAACTTTTATATCCTATTGGGAATGGGATGTCTATGCATGCTCATTTCCTTGTTCCCAAATATAGATTCCTTTGTTTCCTGAAATTCGTAGGCCTCACTTTACTTCATTTCATATGATTTGTAGGTTGGATGGCTGAAAGTCCTGCCTTTTTCGGATGGCCAAAATTAAGCAATAAATCTATGTTTGACAAAATCCTTCTCATGCAGGCTATAGAGAGGGAAATAGGCAATATCTATAACAATATAACCACTCTAACGCATAACTTTTGAATCCGCGCTGAGCATTCCTTCTATTGCAACATGTAGAAACTGGTAGATCGAATGGTGTATCCTAATATGTATGTACGGATACGAGTTGCCCTGGGGATAGCCACCTTTGCATCGTGTTTCCTGCTCATAGATCTAGCTACCTAGGGCAGAAGGTTCTCCCTACCCATCTCTGTTTAGGTCACTCATTGTATGTTGTATGCTTTCTTTTTGCAAAGAAAAAAAAATTGCCCTATGGATCTACAAATAGCAGGTCGATTTCAATGAATCTTTTACATTGTGTATCAAAAAGGGAATGTAGCCTCTCGTATATTGCCAGAATTGTTAGCCTTATTTACGTTTAGGTTGCTAAATACAGAATACAGTGGTCACTTAAAAGTGGTCGCGATTTTCTGATATGGAATAAGCCACATTTCTGGTCGCCAAAACTGGTCACTACTATTAGCGACCTAAACTAAGATCATGCCGAGTTGTTCTGTCATATCTAGCTATGGAGTATTATAGCCAATACATGAACATAGTAATAACAAGAAGTTGGCGATTAGTGGAAAATTGATGATAGCTTTATTGTACAAAGTACATGCTGGTTAGATGGTAACTCAGTTAGTAACTAGTTGGTAATGCTAGCAGGTGTACTAGCACCTGGCTGTATATACATAATAACCATATGGTATACCACCCCTAGAGGCAGGGTGTGGTACTACTACATGTACATTATAGGCGAGTATGCTATAATGAGCGATGATGGATGTTGTATGAAAGTATAATGTACAATAATTATATCAATAAAGTAAAAGCGGTCGAGTTCTCTACTTATCACAGCTCCTGTTTATTCTGGACTGCTCTTCCTGAATATAGTGAAAGAAAATATTGGGTTGGTCAAAACGAATCACTACACATCATTGTTTTCCAATGATTAATTTAGAGCTAGCCTGGTCCCAAAAATGTTCTGGGCATTCTTTTTTCTGGAGCAATATTTCTCACATCCATAATTTATACATAAGAAGATACTATCTAGAGACACAAAGATGGCCGACCAAAACTGCCTCTATTGTGTAAGGTGGTACCACCCTAAATATGCGGTGCGATCCGAAAAAATCCACTATCGCTGACGCTTGACAAACTATTACAAATACTTAAAATCTGGTCAGAACTAAGCCAAATATACCAGACTGTAGCTTTTGAAATGGCAAAAATCATATACTAGGTCTGTCATAACAAAGTGCAATCAGATTTTTCGTATATCGCCATGGAAACCATCGATGTGGTTTTGTGGTCCGCCACCTGAGTAACTACACATCTGTGGTGGTCCCGCGTCGTCTTCGAGGTACCTTCGTGGTCCTCGTGGGCAACGTTGAGAGCACCTCTATTACCCGACGCCTGGGGGCGCTGGAGTCCGGCGCCATGTCACCACTTGGTCATGTGGCCCTCGACTCCAGTGTATATAAGGCCGTTGTACGGCCTTCCTCAGGGTCAGTCCAGCCCCGACTGACCATCGTGAGCGATGGTTGGCAGCTGCCCGGCTACCATATTCTAGTACTCCTCTGTGCTGCTGCACAGAGGAGGTGTATGTGGAATATCAACTGTAGACACTAGAAGGCCTAGAATCGAACCTGATTTAGAGTTCAAACTCTGCCACCTGTAACTGTGATCGAGAACGGCTGATGCCTATGTGTTATTAGACAATAAAGTTTTAACTGGAACCTGAATAGTTGTTCTTCGTTGTTTATCGTAAGATTCGATTAAACATCGAGGGGTAGAACACTACACTGGTGCCGTGACCAGTTGTTAACTTTAGTCCGCATAGGTACTGCGAGCTTAAGTTCGACATGCAGGGTCACTTGGATGAAGGTGATGACCCCAATCACCAACATCAAGTGACTACAGGCCCGTTAGTGGATAGAAATGATCCACTAATCGGTGGTGGTTTGAACCACACTCTGATATTAGGTCCATCGTCTGACCCGTTGGGCCTGTATCAAAGGAGCCGACTACTCAATTGGCGAGTATTGACTCAACTCTCCCCGGCGGCTGAGAACTTCTTGAGGACACAGAGTTTGTCCTATGTAGAAAAATCAGCCTCGCCCGTTGGAACTCCAATGGGCCTTGGCAGTTGGTCCTTCGAGGGTCCCTCGCCCGTGTCGATACAAGGAAGTATTGACAGTGGCAGGGGACTCAATGAGGAGTTGCTGCAAGAGCAGCAACGCCAACTGCACCAGGGTCGCCAGCAGTTGGAGTAACACCACGAAAGCTCAGGAGAAGAGTACAGAAATAGAGCTGAAATTGGAACAGCTTAGGCAGCAAGCGCTAGAGGCTTCGAACAAGACTCAGATCGCGAATAGAGAACTTACTCATCTTCAGGAGAAGGTCAAGCAGCTCTCTAGCGAAAAGGAGTCCTTGCTTGCAACGAAGTCGGAGATCGAGCGTAGTCGGTTGACAGCAATGGATTGTCAATCCCTAAAAGCGAAGATCGATCGCCTTGCTACTAGCCGCCGAGAATGTGTCGAGAGAGCTCGAAACGATTTTCGGGATGCCCAACACGAGCAGACGTCCCTTAAACATAAGTTGAAACTACAAGAAGTAGAAAAGACTATGTTGGAGGAACAACTGCAAGAGTTGCGGCATGAGTTGAACCAACAATCAGCCGAGCATACTGAAGAAGTAGCTGAGCACCTAACGGCTTATGAAAAGCAGGTGAAACAGCTACGTCAGGAACGGGAGTCGTTACTCTGTCAGATGCAAGCTGACGAGGATGCTCGAGCCAGGGACGAGGCAGAAATGCGTCGTCGCTGTGAGGAACGAATCGAACACGCAAACAAAATGGCGGAATATCAGGTTCTAATGGAACAAAAAGCGAGGCACGAGGCCGAGCTTAATTCCTTGAAGTCTGAATCCCTAGTAGTCCAATCACTGAAAGATCAGAAGGATTCGGATACTCTGGGAGCAATGCGTGGAGAAATCGATGAGCTCCGACGAGAGATATTGTCTCGTAGGAAGGCTGAAGAAGCCAGGGTGAATAAAGAAGTTCGTGATGAACTCACACTCGAGGAACGTCTGAAGGAGCAGACGGAATCGAAATTGCGTGCCGCTAGACTTCGAGATAAGCAACAAAGTAGTGAATGCAGCACTACTAGAGTTGCTACTCAAGAGGACCTAGTCGAAAACCCTGACTACAGAGAGTGGCTTGATCGTGCCATGAAGGAGGTCAAGCAGCTCTTTGCCATCAGCGAGCAACGAGATCTCTCGAAGCCCGAACATACCCGCCTGGAATTCCTAGTGTCGGAATTAAGACAGGCGGAACGTTCAAAACAGCAGGCTGAGATAGATAGAATGGTGGGTGCAATCGACGACATCTCGAAAGTTGATTCGAGGTCACGTCGGACCCAACCTGTTCCTTCGATGCCACGCACCGATGGTCTAAGTGGAGTGATCGGACAGTTCTCGACCCCTACCACGACCCAACAACATGTTGATCCACCCAAATATAGGGATATCAGATTCGAGGCTTCGCGCCTAAGTGACGCCGATTCTGGTAATCCCTGGGGGATGAATCATAGTCGTGCAGACACGACTATGAGAAACATGGGGATGGACCATCAAATACCTAGAAGAGGTACAACATTCGCTCTTGATCAGGTCAGGAGATCAAGCAGAATATTTGAAAATACCTCTATCAGGCATGAACCAGCCCGAACTAGGTCAGTTGAGTGCCCTCCATTTACATGGAAGGACGATTGGCTCCGTTGGTACCACGGATTCAATCACGTCCGTCGAGTAAATGTATGGACCTCGAGTATGGCATTAGCTCAACTCCTCATGTTACTCCAGAATGGCCCTGCAGCTGATACTGTTTGGCTATGGGAGGAGCATGGAGATGGGACTTTGGATGGACTGGTCGACATGGTAACGGAAGCCATGACTTCTAGCCTTCAAGATCCCATTGTCATAATGGAGAAGAGACGCCAAGGCAAGAACGAAAGCATTAGAGCCTATGGCTTTGCTTTGAGACGTCTTGCCGGCGATGCCTATCCAGGTGTGGACTTCTCGGTTGAATGGCTCATAACCAAAGTCAACCAGTTGTTCATAGGAGGATTGTATGACGTTGATTTACAACAAGACGTTCTTCGGGAGTGGCGCACTTACATGTCCCTCAAGGATCTCATGGACTTGGCAGACGAGTTGTTGCGGAAACGACAACTCCTGCCGAAGTTGGTGAATCCTACCTCGACAAATGCATTGTCGGCGTTGGCCGACGCCGCTTTGGTCGAGGAGGGACAGGGGGAAGTGTCCTCATACTCGAAGCCCGGGGCGGGGAGTAAGACTAAGAAAAGTCAGAAATCCGCTGGTAAATTGAAAACACCAAACAAGGCCTCCAAACCCAAGGTACAGGAACAGACCTTCTCGCTGAGTCAATTGAAGAATTTACTCAGGGTTATCGAGGGAGGGGATGTCCCTGGTACTAGCTCGGAGAAGCCGAGTACCCCTCCGTCCGACGCCAAGTGTTGGAACTGCAAGAAGCAGGGGCATTTCGCACGAACTTGCCCCGAGCCGATTAAAGGTCTACCACCTGACGCGACGGAAAACTGAGGCGGGCGGCTCGACATGGCAATCGAGCTGCCTGACCATCGAAAAGCCAAGGTATCAGCACCTCTGGCACTCCTGATCAGACGACAGTAGATTCGAGGGAACTAGGTAAGGTCCCGGTAAGGCCGTCCCAGCCCTTTACCACAGCGGCACCGGTTGATCACCGGTCGGGTTCCGAAGATGTCGGTGTAGAAAAAGCCTCAATGGCCAAGGAACAGGGCGCTGGCAGCCCGAACTCCGAGGTCGAGGGTTCGACTGGATCGAAAGTGAAAGTTGACGCCGGGAGAGAAGCCCTGATGCAGCAGCTGGCCAGAGTCTGCGCAACAGAGCTTCCCTCAGATGATCCCTGTCTC
The DNA here is from genome assembly GCA_949317995.1 of Acholoe squamosa. Classification (NCBI taxonomy): domain Eukaryota; kingdom Metazoa; phylum Annelida; class Polychaeta; order Phyllodocida; family Polynoidae; genus Acholoe; species Acholoe squamosa. The sequence continues at coordinate 59,702,411 of OX439044.1, forward strand.
TCTTTTCTGAAGAAGAGAGGGATCGATCTGAGTACTGACGTAGGGTTGAGAATGCTAGCAGGAACCGCCCCCTTGTCGGGGAAACGATGGTACCTGTCTGCAGAGATTCGAGGGCGTTCTCTAGACTTCCTGATAGATACTGGTGCCAGCCACACCATTGTCTCTCGGGAACTCGCGAAAACGTTAGTAGTGCCGTCAGATAATCTCTACGAGGGAATAACGGCGTGCACTGCGTCTGGAGCCGAAATGCGGACCTATGGTCGATTGGTTCTACCTCTTAAGGTCGCATCGACCCACTATGTGTTTAGCCCAATAGTGGCCGATGTGGCTGATGATGGCATTCTGGGGCTCGACTTCGCGGCATTATACGGTATGATCCTGAACCTAAGGACGGGTCAATTGGTCATGACCGAGCCGGTAGAAGAGCACCATCAGTGTAAACTGAAGAGAGTGTCATCGATAGCCTCAGTAGCACAGACCACTAGGATACCTGCCAGACATCGGTGCGATGTCTTGGTAAAATCCGACGGTCTGGAAAGAGACCGACAGGGCATAGTCGAACCCGACCTGAAAACTCTGAGAAGTTTTGGGTTGGTTGGTGAGGCTGCCCTTGTCAGCAATGTCCGTCGAACAGTGTTTCCCGTCTGTAATCCACTGAATCGAGACATTGTCCTGGAGAAAGGCCAGGTGGTTGGCACTGTACAGTACGCTGACAGAAACGGTGAACTCTCTTCACCGTAGGTAGGATCTGTGATCATGCGTCTCGAGCAAGAAGCTGCAGACATCGAGACGGCGGAAATCGCGAGCACCCGCACGGGGGAGCTCCCTACCTGGCTGTTAGACATGTATGGCGACACCCACCTGACCCAGCCAGAAGAAAGACTGAAACTGTCTGCCTTACTACTTAAGCATGTGGATGTCTTTAAATCCCCAGATGAACCGTTAGGGCGCACCGATCGATGTCTGCATAACATCGACACGGGTGACGCACAACCTATCCAAGTCCCTTATAGAAGGATTCCGCTCAGCAAGAAAGCTGCGGCGGATGAACAACTTAAGGAGATGTTGGATACGGGGGTGGTTAGGCCAAGTACTAGTCCCTGGTCCAGTCCCGTCCAGATGGTGACGAAGAAGGATGGGACCATGAGATTCTGCGTCGATTATCGATGTCTGAATGGAGTGACTAAGAAAAATGCTTACCCCCTCCCGCGCATCGACGAATCCTTGGATGCCCTAGGAGAAACAAGTGGTTTAGTTGTCTCAATCTCCAATCTGGATATTGGCAGATCGGGATGAATCCCGACGACGTCGAGAAAACCGCTTTTTCCTACCAGAGGGGGCTCTACAAGTTCGATCGAATGGCGCTTGGTTTGTGTAACGCCCCCGCCACATTCGAGCGAATGATGGAGGAGATGTTGAGAGGTTTGCTAGGTAAAAGTTGCCTGGTTTACCTCGATGATATCATCGTCTTCGGCAAAACGACGGATAAAGCAATGGCGAATCTGGCAGAAGTCTTCAACAGGATTCGGGCATGGGGACTGAAGTTGAAACCTAAAAAGTGTCAACTTTTTAGGACTTCAGTCGAGTACCTCGGCCGAATCGTGTCTGAACAGGGTATAGAAGCCAACCCGGGAAAATTAGCGATGTAATGACTTGGGCTAGGCCCACTACAGTGAAGGAAATTCGATCCTTCATTGGTTTTTGTTCCTACTACCGAGAGTTCATCCCGGGGTTCGCGGAACTCGTAAGCCCTTTACAGGACTTAGTGATCCAAAAGCCTAAAGGTAGTAGAGGTCGTTACGAGGCATTCGGGTGGACGGAAAGAGCCGAACATGCCTTTGTCGAGTTAAAACGAAGTTTCAGGGAGACACCTGTGCTTCGATTCCCCACACCCGACGGTCGTTTTATCTTGGACACTGACGCTAGTAATACCGCGATCGGGGCTGTTCTATCCCAAGTGCAGGATGGAGCAGAGGTCCCGATCTCGTTTGCTAGCAACACTCTAAGTAAAACACAACGAAACTACTGCACCACCAAAAGGGAACTGCTGGCGGTTGTCGTGTACACCAGGAACTTTAGGCACTACCTCTATGGTGGTAACTTCACTATCCTCACCGATCATTCGTCTTTGAAATGGCTCCTGAATTTCAAAGAGTCTGAAGGAATGATGGGTAGGTGGCTGGCCCACTTTTCGGAGTTCGGTCTCGAAAACTCTAAGATCGAACATCGAAGTGGGGCCAAGCATCTAAACGCCGATGGTCTTAGTTGTATCCCTGTGTGGCTATGCCAGAGGTCGGATTGCACAGACTGTGGCAGTCATAATGCTGTTTTGGCAGCTGTAGGTGGTTTAGTAGACAGCCGGGTGGGTGTTGCATTTTGGTCTCTCGATGAACTCATTGATGCTCAGAAAGCGGACGCCGACATCAAACGAGTTGCTGAATGGCTAGTTAAGGGGGCTAAACCCACTAGGCCTGATGTATCAATCGAGAGCGCCGAGGTATGGAAATTAGTAGGGCAATGGCCTCTATTAACCTTCCGTGAAGGCTTGTTGTGTCGCTGGAAAGTCGAGGCGGGTCGAGCTAGACGCACGATTCAAGTAGTTTTACCACGCCAACTGAGGGGCGAGGTACTCTCCTTTTGCCATGGACACCGAACAGCGGCACATTTTGGTCGTAAACGAACGCTCGAAAAAGTGAAAAGGAGATATTACTGGCCCGGAATGGGAAAGGACATAGGTCGTTGGGTTTGGCATTGTCCTACCTGTTGCCTGGTAAAGCCCGGCGAGGGCATGGGTAAGTCTCCTCTGCACCAAGAGTTGTTCGGGGTGAGATTCGGGAGGATAGCTATGTATATCATCTCGGGATTTGCACCCACGCCAAACAAGAATACTTGCATGTTAGTAATCCAGGATTACTTCACCAAGTATGTACGCGCTATTCCCCTACCAAATCACACGGCAGAGACCTGTGCAGAGGCCTTCGTGGACGAATGGGTTTTGACCTTTGGAGTCCTGTTGCTTCTGCATTCCGACCAAGGTCGAGAATTTGAGTCTCGACTCTTCTCTGAGATGTGTGAATATTTGACGATTGTAAAACAGAGAACCAATCCATACAGACCACAGAGCGATGGCCAGGTGGAAAGGTTCAATAGAACATTGATTCAGAGTCTGACTATGTTGGTAGACCAACATATGGACGACTGGGATGAACAGGCTAAATATGTGGTGTCCGCATATAACAGCTCTGAACACAGTTCTACTGGATGCAGTCCAAATATGATGGTATTCGGGGAAGAAATTCTCATGCCAGCGGATGTGATTTTCGGCTCAATCAAAAACCCAGTCGAAGTCCCTTGTTCCGTCACTTTCGTGGAACAACTTTGTGACCGATTGAGAGAGAGTTACAGCATGGTAAGAGAAAACCTAGGTAAATCTGCGGAACGCCAGAAGGTCGGGTATGACTATGGGCTAAAGCAGAGAAGATACTCAGTTGGGGAACAGGTGGTGAGGTACCACACCCCCCAAGCAGCTATGAAGCTTGCCCCCAACTGGGATAGGCCGTTCGTAGTAGATTCTGTCCTCTCTGAGTTGACATTATTACTTCGATCATCCCGCGGACGGTTGCAAAAGAGCAATGTCGATAGAGTGCGCCGGTGGTTGGGCGTAGAGCTATCACAAACTGTCGAGTTGTTGCAACCACAACTTGATGATGATTCACCTTCTCGTAAGGCTACAAAAAGGGCTAAGTCTGTTTCTGGACAGGTCGAAATAGAGATCGAAAGGTCGCGGCCGGAGGTTCAGTCTAAAAAACAAACTACGCAGGGTCATCGAAAACGACAGCAAAAGGCTCGAAAACTGAGCGAGGTGGAGGTGTTGGATGCCAGTAAACCATCAAAGCGGCGCTGTGGTCGACCGGCCCGTCGAGATAAGTCGAAAGCATCTAAACAGCCTTTGAAGGGATGTCGGAAGCCCGACCCCCCCTCGAAGGTGAGAACGACTGAACAAACTTCACATCGAAACGTCTCGATTGAAGTCAAAGATCAGTCACTCCAGTCCGGACCTATGACTCGAGCGAGGCTTAAGCTCCAAGGCTCATCAAAGGAACAGTCAGCGAGTGTCGAGGATGAAAGAAAATCTAGAGCAAACACTCTGGCTCCTACATCCACACCGTCACAAGTGATGCACAGCTAAAAATAATTTTCTTGAAATCTTAAATAAACTTACCTGATGGACAAAACTACCAGTTTTAAGATTTTTTATTTTCTTAAAACTGGTAGTTTTGTCCGCCACGTAAGATAATTTTTCTTATTTTCTTAAATCAAGAAAAATATTTTTAGCTGTGTGGGAGGCAGACGCCGACGGAAACGGGTTAATAGCCCGGTCGGCCCGGCCACATCAAAGGACGGCGGGCTAGGAGGGGGTGATAGTAACCCGCCCCGAGGCTCAACACTCGTTCCTATAGTAAAGGTTAGAATCAGGAAAAGTCCTAGATTAAACCCTACTCAGTAATCGATGATTCGCACAATACTAAGCAGCAGCTTTACTAACCTGTGTTTTTAATGAGGCTTTAAAATAACAGGTGCCGTTCTTGGGTAAATTTGTCTGTGGACGTGAAGCCGACGGTGAATAAAAAATTACACAACGAGAAGTCATACGATTGCCTCTTAGTTTGAGACAACCTGATGCTAGAAGCATGGAAGTATGGGGCCTCCGACTTTTATTCTGACTGTGAGGATGGGTTCCCAGCATAGGCTGGTGGATTCTGCCCGAAGGGTAGATCCATATTGGAACCATTTTTTTTTAATCCCGGTAGTCTGATGAAGGGGGGGGTGCCCAAATTATCCATGTTAATAGTGTTGGAACCCATAGACCGCATAGGAAATAACGGCATATGCAAACATTGCGACTGGAGAACCAGAGCGTGACGGTGAGGGGAGAGTGAGTTGTTCTATTTTTTGAGCATTACCTTATTTGGTCATGGTGTGATGCGCTGTGGACCAATAGGGTTCGCCCTCCTCGGTCACGTAGGCCCTTCCTCCAATCAGAGGCATGCGCCACAGGGATAAAAGGCCGCGCCGCACACCTCGGAGGTCACATCTGCGGCCCTTCTCGTGAGAGTCGGACGCAGATTAGCTGGACTAAGCCTAGCTTATTCCAGCTGGTATACTCCGCCCCGGGGACTTCCTACCTGAGTGTAGGAGGTCTCCCCTGCCTAAGTGTCGAGGGACACGACCTGCGTGAGCGCAGGTTCGTGTTCTCTCGAGGCTCCAGTCTTCGGTCCCTCGAGCCGCCTGAGTGCGGTTCGAGGTACATCGAAGGCACCTTCGAGGCTTCGACCCGCCAGAGTGCGGATTGAAATACCTCGAAGATTCTCTTCGACGTCTCGTCCCGTCTGAGTACGGAACCCAGCAGTTCAGGAAGAACCATGGGGTCCTCGTCCGACGAGCAGTCAGGGTACAGCTCTTCGGCGAGCCACAAGTCGCAGAAGAAGAAGAAGAAGTCCAAGAGGACCAGACCCGAGCAAGAGCTCGAGTCTACCTCGGCTAAAAGTGCTGCCCTTCTGAAGCAGATCGAGGAAGCACAGAAAGCCTTGGCCGAGTCCCAGGAGCGGGAGAAGGAGCTCCGCCGGAAGGCGAAAGAGGCATCTAAGCAGCAGAAGCGCGACTTGAAAGTCGCAGCTGCTGCCGCCTCGAGGGACTCCTCCCCCGACGAGATGGAGGTCGACGAGCCGTCGACACCTGCTCCACCTAAGGTGCCCAAGAAGGAAGGTAGCAAGAAGGAATCCGCAGCCAAGAAGGCTCCAGCCCGGGAAAGGAGTAGCGAGTCTACTGCACCACCGGAACCTGGAACCGAGCCGTCGGAGGTCGATGCCGGTGCCGTGGAGAGCACCGTATCCTCACCCCCAGACACGGCCAAGGCTGTCGACGAGTGGAAGCGGCTGTCAGCGATCACTGCCAAACGACGTACTGAGTACGTCGATGACAGGCCACTGACCAAGCTTCAGGACTACCGCAAGAACGGTCAAGTGGTACTCCCTAGTCTCGTCGGGAAGGATGGTAGTGACGACGAGGAATGGTATTCGGACGATAGTCATGCCATTGACTGGTATGTCTCGATGATCGAGAATATCACGAATGCCTCAGACTCGTCGGGGGTGTCGCTGCCCGAGCGACAGCGGATTGGATTCGCATGGCGCATCTTCAATCCGGGGCAGCAGTGTGCTTTTGAGAACTGCACACGTAAGGGGTTCCCCCCTCGCGTATATGCGACAGACGGCAGGTATGCTCGACACTTGGTTGAAGAGCATCGAGCCGTCCGTCCGCAGTTCGGTTGTGTTAAGGTGGAAAAGACTATTCCATGTTATCAGGACCCTGATGACCCGACCTCTCCTCCTTTCGTGACTTCACGAAGGGGCTTGATGGCGCGTCATCTCAAGTCGTACAAGCAGCCCCATAAGTACAACGCCGAGGGCGCTATCCAACTAGTGGAGACACTGGTTGGAAAGTGTGAACGGAATGAAAAAACAGGCGCGCCGACTAGACACTGGATGCAGATGGCCCCCGCACCCCCGTCTACGAAGTGCCTGTATATCAGACCGGAACTGATGCCCGCTTTCTACGGTGCCTACCCCGAGTTCAGGGTAGAGTATGATATACCATTTTATTATTCCATAAATTGTAACATATTTTGTATTAATCAAAGAAATATCTATGAAATTAATACATAGGTTGGTTCTAAGAGCTATAAAGAGCGCTCAAACTTTACATAAGAGCGTTCATGCCCCACTGCACACCAGCCACAGTCAGTTAGACTGAGTTTATGACATCAAAAGGTCCGACCTAATGGTTCACTGCACAATATAATAAGAATAAGGGTCTCAGTGTGCGACCTCATGGTTCAATGCACAAATTAATAACTTGTAAGTGAATGCAACCGGCCGTCACGGGTGCCTGAGCACCGCTGACGCCGTCATGAGTGTCTGAGCACTCTAAGGACTGAACAATGGGTTACATAAGCACGACGCCATAACCTTCCGGTCGCTCTAGCGTCGCTCCTGAGCCCATAATTAGACGGTCAGAATGAGCCCAAGATCAAGGCTGAACTCCCAGTATTAAGGAAGTTACGCCATGGAGACTGAATCGACCTCCGAGTGAGCTACAGACAAACCGGCGGGAGTTACGCGCCTATCCAGCGGGCATTATAATCTTGGCACATTCAGCTCCGCGCATGCCCAAAATGGCGGTTATACAAGCATAAACGGCCGAGATATGAGGGTCTAAAGATGCAGAACCGACCGAGACAATGGGGGCCATAGCGGCGTCCATGGGGGTCCTTTGTCCCCCTGTGACACTTGAAAGGGTCCCCTCAAACAATTGTAGAGTTAGGCAGATGCTGCTGGCTCCAGTCAGTCTGGAGGTGCTTTTCCAAGATTTGCTACAAATAGCCTGTCTGCACCTCCAGGAAGACACATCACCAAGAACCGCTCTAGAGGTAACATCTCCAGTCATCTCCTGCTACCTGCTACACCACTGCACTATGGTGAAACTATGCTAGACAGGCATTGGTTTCCTACCATTAGTGGCCAGAGGCTATCTTCTTCAAGACTTCCACCAGAGGGTAAAGTTACTCATTATTACATTATTCCTCTAAGCAGCAGGTCAGGAGCTAGGTGTGGGAACCCACCTAGAAGTATGCTGGACACTGTATTATTAATACCTCACAGGTGGAGTGGAACTGAACATTATACTTTATAAATTACTGTATGTTTACTGTATGTGCAAATTACCTACATACTAACTACTGTATGATTGATATTTCTTACATGTTGCCTAAAGCTGAATAAACCAGTGACAACTGGAAATAACACTATTTATTATGAGCCTGATGTATTTACTCCTTACACCACTAGTCATATGATATTTCTCATATGACAACTTGATCATGCCAATTACTAGTATGACAAAGTGGTGGAGAACATCCTACTAAGATCCCATATCTCACAGGCTCATAAAATTTAAAGCTGGTAACACAACTAAAAACAATCATGCACACAGTAAGTTAAAGCTGGTACCGCAACTGGGAACAATCATGCACACAGTAAATTGAAGCTGGTACCGCATACACACAGTTAGACCCACTCCACCCACCCAGTGACCTTGACCTTGACACCATACCCACCAAGGTCACCAGTGAGGTCTCCCAAAACGTCAGTGAGGTCTCCCAAAACGTCAGTGAGGTCTCCCAAACGTCAGTGAGGTCTCCCAAACGTCAGTGAGGTCTCCCAAACGTCAGTGAGGTCTCCCACACGTCAGTGAGGTCTCCCACACGTCAGAGAGGTCTCCCACACGTCAGTGAGGTCTCCCACACGTCAGTGAGGTCTCCCAAACGTCAGTGAGGTCTCCCACACGTCAGTGAGGTCCACCACACACACATCAAGGCCTTATCAGTCAAGCTGGCAGAACAACACACAAAGACCTTACGTAGTCAGGGGCCTGTTGAAGAGGTCTCCCTCCCACCAAGATCTAGGAGGCCCACAGGAGGCAAACCAGCCTCCAATACAACAGACCCACACTCAGTAGACCCCACACCACCCACCCTGTCTACTCAGGGAACAACCAGTTCTCAGGGATCCAACATTTCCCAGGGATCTCTACAGGACGCCCAACTCACGCTATCTACCTCAGGGGAAGAAGGATCTGCCTCAGGGGGTGGATCCACACCCTCATCTAGATCCTCCACCCCAGCTCCAGCCTTTGACAGCCACTCCTCCAGAGACACCTCCCCCACACCCTCCATCATGGACACCGATGAAGGCCCCCAACCTAATCAGACAGCTGAGAAGATAAGGGCCTATGAGAAGGCCATCCAAGATGCAGTTACTGCCCTAGAGACCAACAAGTCCCAGCAGGAGGAAAGGGAGAGGATCCTCAACCAACAACTGGCAGAGAGGAATGCAGCAATAGATGCTCAACAGAAGGCCATGGAAGATCAGCGGAAGTCCCTAGAGAGACAACAACAACAGATAGCAGATCTCATGAAGATGGTATCATCCCAGACCCCACAACCTCCCACACCTGCCATCACACCTGTTGTCACACCATCTGCCTCTGGATCCAAAGATGACATCATAATCTCCATGGTGTCCAACATGACCAAGCTCATAGACAATAAACAGCAGGACGACAGAAAGATCAGGATACATGAGGTAACAAAACCCAAAACCTTTTCACACCCATCACCACTCATGTCAACAGCATTATTCATTGATCACAAATTCCCAGAATATCTGAAGGATAAGTACAAAGTGACAGACAGTGACACCATGGTAACATATTTACCCAAGTACCTCGAAGGACAAGCACTAGCTTGGTTTGAATCCTTCAGGGAGAGTGCCACACCTGATATGTTGACATGGACCAATGTAGTGAATAAATTAAAAGAGTATTTTGCTACTCGAGACAATATAATCTCAAGGTCTGCACTCCGTGCACAAAAGATAGATGAACCTGTTCTAGACTATGCATGCCATCTCAGGAAAGTGTGTAATGCCCAACGCCAGAATGATGAAACCCTAAGCAAGGCATTTACCCAAGGCATGAGGCCCTGGATCTCTATAGCTCTTGAGAACAAGAAAATAGACTCTTTTGACCAAGCCCTAGACCTAGCCCTAGAGGTTGAGACCCAAGAGAGATCTAGGAAGGTAAGGGATGCAGAAACCAACCCACAGCCTACTAAGAAAAAGGTCCAAGAAATCAGCACTAGTTCAGATGAAGATGTTAACCTAATGTCTAGTGCCCATGTAAGGCAACAGGAAGCTAAGGTTGCATCAAGAGACCCTACCGGTAGATACAGAGGAAATAACTATGACCCCAACTACCAATCCAATAGAGGTAGAGGTAGAGGGGGCAACAACAACAACCGGGGGGGTCACAACAGTAGGAAAGACAACAGCTCTTCCAACTCCAACAATGGTAACTCTTCATACAGTGATAGGAGAGACAGAACCCCAAGTAATGGCAGATCCTATAATAATCAAGGATCCAACAGTAGGAGCCAGAGTCCACATAGGAACTACAACTCTGGATCCTACAACAACAGTGGATCCTACAACAACAGCCAGGGTTCAAACAACTCTGGATCCTATAGTCAAGGATCCAACAGTAGGGGCCAGAGTCCACATAGGAACTACAACAGTGGATCCTACAACAACAATGGCGCCTACAACAACCAGAGATCCAACAACTCCGGTCAATACAGCAACTCTGGTCAATATAACCAGGGTTCCAACCCACGCCAGGAGGATTACAAACCTGACACAAGAGGTTACCAGGGGAACCAACAAAGTAACCCCCAAATACCACCTCACGTGATGGATCAAATCTCTAAGCTCCTGGTGGCAAGCATCTCAACCACCCCACAGAACCAGGAAAACTAGGATGTCACAGTGCCGATGGGCCAGTGCACTGTGACACCCCAAATACAAACAATCAATCAGGATTAACAAAAATCCAACCAGAGACAATTGCTAGTGCCAATCTACCATCTAACAGACAGAGACGTCCATCAGTGATACACATCACCCCACCAGATTCATCATCAAAGGATACAGGTGAGAGTACCAAGCTTTCTATTGTACTTCTTCAAAATGGCTGTATCAATGCAAATCTATATGATGTTTCAGATGTACAATGTTTGGTTGATACAGGTGCTACTATCACCTGTGTCAGACAATCATTCCTCATGGATCTCCAAAAGAGATTCCATATCCAACTGAGGAAATCTAAAATCAACATCCACTTGGCAGATGGATCGGTGTGTCATGTTAGACATTCAGCCATGCTGAACTTTAGAATCCAAGGTGTCAGATTCCAATACCAATTTGCTGTAATACCCAACCTCACACAGCCCATTGTACTCGGCACAGATTTCTTAAGCACTACAAAATCTCAAATTGAGTTTAATGTTGATCCTGAACAAATTCTCAAACCCATTAGGGCAGTGAGGGATTTTACCATCCCTCCATTCTCTGAACTTGCAGTATTGGGTAAGGTCACATCTACTCAATCACTGCAAGGGAAAACTGGAGTAGTAGATAACCTCCAAAGAAATAACAATGCCCCATATCTAGTTCAAAGGGCAGCAGTAACCCCCAGGGAAAATAACAAACATCCCCTAGTGTTACTCAACACCAGCAGGCGCCCACATAAAATCAAAAAGGGTGCCATCATAGCTCTATTTCAGGAAGTCAAGGAATCTGATTTAGAAAAACCTCAACAGGTGTCAGACACTACCCCACACACTGATCAATCCATCTCAGCCATACGGCCTGAGGATGTAACTCAATTCAGTGACACAGACTCAGACTGTGAGTCCACATATGCTGACCCTGAACCCAACTCAATCAGACTCTCTGAGATAGCTGCTATACATAGTGAGGCACATGACCTCGAGCCAGAATTGGAAGAGAATGTTCCACCAAAATCTGTGCTCACATCCAAAGATCAGCATGATAGATTAAAATCACTGCTGACCAAGTATGATGATGTATTTGTAGGAAAAGATGGAGACATTGGTGCCACACACCTGTATACACACTCAATACATGTGAAACCTGAGGCAGTACCATGTCATTTCCTACCATATAGACAAACACCAGAAAAACAGGCCGCAATAGGGGAAGAGTGTGAAAGGCTAGTACAACAGGGCATTCTGAGAGAATGTGCCGAGGGCCCCTGGGCCTCCAGATCCTTTTTAGTACAAAAATCATCGGGAGGCCATCGGCTCGTCACAGATTTTCGTTATTTGAACCAGAACACGATAAATCAAGCCTTATCTACACCCCGGGCCGATGACACTCTAGACATGATAGGGTCACTCAGACCAAGAGTATTCAGTAAGCTAGATGCCCAACAGGGATTTTTTCAAATTCCTATAAGACAGGAGGATCAGCATAAAACCGCATTCATAGCAAATGACAAAAAATATGTCTATGAAAGGATGCCGATGGGTTTAGCGACGGCACCGGCGGGATTCTGCCATCTAGTCACATTAATTCTGAACAAACTCAAGTACAAATGTGCCCTACCATACCTAGATGACATATTGGTATTATCACCATCAATCGAACAACACTTCCATGACCTGGAAGATGTGTTCAACAGCCTAAGAGTTGGTAAACTCAAACTGAAGAAATCAAAATGTGAATACTTCATAGACAGAATAGACTTCTTGGGAATGAGAGTCACACCCATGGGACTACAACCATCTCCCACAAAGGTGGAGTCAATCAAAACCTTCCCAACACCAAAATCAGTCAAAAATGTCCGATCCTTCACAGGCCTATGCCAATACTTCAAAAAGTTTATCAAAGGTTATGCCCAAATTGCTAGACCATTATATGATCTACAGACACATCTCAAAGCATTTGTCTGGACAGAAGAGGCAGATAATGCTTTCAAAACATTAAAGCATGCCCTCTGTACCAATGCTCTTCTCAGATATCCAAACTATGAGAAAGAGTTCAGTTTGGCAACTGATGCTTCCAATGTGAGTTTAGGAGCTGTACTCTCACAGAGAGATAATGAAGGAGTGCTCAGACCAGTAGCCTTTGCAGGTAGAACCCTCTCAAAACACGAGAGAAATTACAATACCACAGAGAGAGAACTACTGGGAGTAGTGTATGGAGTATTACACTTCAGACACTATCTAGAGACCAGACACTTCCAATTATACACAGACCATGCAGCCCTAATCCCACTATTAACCAATACAGGACTCACACATAGATGGGCCAGATGGGCTCTAGACATACAACAATTTTCATTCACCATCCAACACGTGAAAGGTGATGATAACACACCACCAGATGCTATGTCTAGAAGAGAATACCCAGACTCTGGACCCATGACTAACCCTCCACCCCCACCAAGGAGAGTTAGAGCAGCCAGTAGAACCAAGTTTGCAAAAGTAACAAAGAAAGTACCATTCAAAAGGGATGATCCACCCAACACCATTGAAAGGCCAGAGACACCCATTAGGGGTATCTTGAAGCAATCTACACACTATGTGTTTTGCCACTGTGAGAGAGAATACTCACAACTCTTTCCAGATAATGACTTCGAGCCTATTGAATTCTCATCACTCAATCAGATAGTGAAGGCAACTCCTAAGGAGCCACCCTTCACCCCACCTGACTCAGATGATGAAGATCCAGAAGACACAATATATGCTATTACTCAAGCAACTTCTAAATCAGTCAGATTCTTTGAACCTATGCAGGGAGAGGAAACATCAAACCATTTGTGTCCTATGACCACACGCTCAAAGACTAGAGAAATGATTCAGGAGGGCACACCAAAACCCCCCACACAATCACAAACTATTCTAAATGAGAAAAAGGTCACAGGAAACAAACCTACCAAAACCCCACCTGCCAGGAAAAATGTCACAAAAGACACTGCATCTACTAAGTCAAAGAACTCTGAGACAAAGAAGAATGACAAAAAGCAAATTGTGCCTTTAAAGAAAAAGGTTGCCACTCCCATTAAGGCGAAAATAGGCCCCCCAAAGGAGCCTACACACCAAAACAAGAGTGACACACCCCAACAAAAGGCACAAGATAGGCCAATAGTCGATGAAAAAGAAAAAGAAAGAGACAGAATAAAACAACATGTGCTAGATATAAATCAACTACTGGATCAGATTCCCGACACATCCATCTCAGGTACAAACCTTGGCTTGGAACAAAGGAAAGACAAGGACCTATTGCCCCTCATACAATATCTTGAGGATGGGACCTTGCCTGCACCAAAAGCACAAGGAAATAGAATCATCAACCAAGGCCAGACATACACCTTGGTAAATGGTACATTAGTCCATATATGCCCCATAAATTGGAGAAAAACCAATACTGTACCACTTCAAATTGTTATACCACAGCAATGGGTAACAAGTACACTACAGTATTTCCATGACTCACCTACTGGCGGCCATCTTGGTTCTAGTAGGATGCTGTCAGCACTCCGACCTAGGGTATATTGGAAGTCCATGCTAGCAGACACAACAAAATATGTTTCCACCTGCCACACATGCCTCACAGCAAAAAGGCAAGTACACTCACACAATACACCAATGACAGTGAGAGAGTACATGACTTCACCAATGAAGTTCCTAAACCTAGACGCGGTGGGACCGCTTCCCACAACTGCCAGGGGAAACAAACATATACAAGTCTGCATAGATTATGCTACCAGATATGCAACAGCTTGGGCGACTACTGACTTAAAAGCTGAGACAACAGCAGCAGAGTTCTACAAGAATATAATTTGTCATCATGGAACACCAGCCACTCTTCAAACAGACAATGGGACATGTTATACAGGTGCAAAGTTCACCAAGTTAACTAAACACCTCAAGATCAAACATAAATTCTCCTCACCATACAGGCCACAATCAAATGGGCTTGTAGAGAGATTCAATGCTAGCATAGGCACAGCACTCAGAGCATTCTGCTCAAAGCACCAAAACAATTGGGATTCATTTATTGAACCCATAACCTTTGCATTAAACAACACTGAATCCCAAACCACAGGATTCACCCCTTTCTTCCTACTCCATGGAAGAAACCCAGCCACCCCAATGGACTTAGGGCTGGGAATACAGGAAGACATATCCACAGTAGCAGACCACGTAGCCAACATGATAACAAATCAAGATACCTCTAGGAGGAAAGCTATAGAAAGGGTCGCCAAGCTACAAAAGGAAAGAAAGGATAGATATGATAAGAAACTTACACCACAGGAAATCAAGGTCACCGACATGGTGTACCTAAACATACCACGAATCCTGACCAACACAGAGTGTAAGAAACTTCAACCCCTTTTTATGGGACCATATGTTGTAGTAGATAGACCTAGTTTGACAAGTGCCAAACTCAAAAACCTGGACACCAATCTATTGGTGGCCAGACCAGTGCACATAGACAGACTGAAAAAGGTTGTGGCTGTCAGAAACAATGAATTTGCACACAGGCTTATTCCACATGAGGCCAAATACTACAGCAAAATTGTAAGGAACAAAAATGATATCACCCTTACAAGAGAAACCACAGGCATAGGCCCTATCAAGCCTAGGCCTGCACACCACATACTAAGAAAGACATCTAGGTGTGGTGCAGTTTCAAGAAATTAGAAACAAGATTGAGATACCAAAAGTCATAAGATTTTCAAAATGTATTACAAATTCTCTTCATCCACACATAAGACATGTGTGACTGATAATGAATTACTATGTATATAAAGCCAATCAAATTTGTAAATATATCAGTAGGTTATTGCCTCTGAAAGGGTCAAAGACTGGGACCCCCCAAGTAAAGCAGACATGAAGTCTAAGAAGAGTAAGGGTAACACAATGGAGTGTCTAAAGCCTAATCCCCACATGAAAGAGCGCGCTATGCCAACACAGCAGTCTATAGAGATCAATTGACCCTATAAGCTACACTCAGACAACTGTCTAGACGGTCATGAATGGCTGTCCTGGATGACAGGAGGAGCTAATTACCAGTACACAGATTACACAATAGAACCCCTCAGTTGCAGACACTGGAGATTAGGTACATGACTCCAGAGAAACAATACCAGGCCCACAATGGATGTGGGTAGGGTAGGCTACATAAGAAGCACTGTGGACCATAGCCCACCATCAGTCTTCATCCAGCTGCAGTCTGGAACACAAGTCTACAGGACCCCACTTGGGAATTAGCCAGCCCACTTCTCCATTAGGAGAGACTGCACTAGGATAAAGAACACACCTACTTCACCTTCAACCTGACCTTACCATTTACTGGTCAACCTCTATAGACTCACCGGACATATTGCCAAGACAGCTCAATCTTGCAAAGGTACAGTTTGAACCACTTCATTTAAAGTGTTACACCATACACTTAGACTTTACCAGCACCAAATCACTACAAATTTGACAAGACTTTAAACAGCAAACTTGCTTTACACAAGCACCATGGGGACACTGAGAGTTTCACCCATACTGCTAACTATGCTGTTATTATATACTATTGAACCACTTACTGCAGGGTATACACCTGTTGTGAGACAAAACATAGGAGTAGTATTCAAACCTAGCCCTCAACCATTGGTCAATGGACATACAACCACAACACTGTTGTTAGCTATTCCCTACAAGATACCTCGGGCACCCGTTACCCAAGGATCCATAAGGGATAGAATACTCCATTTGACCACTCCTACTCTACAAGATCATACCTCTGGCCAAATTATCCAACAAGCTAAGGAGCTAGACACCTTGCTGGAAATTGCAGACAAGGAGATAAATGAAACACTAGCCTCCATCAAATTGTTCTTATCCAACCCCATAAACACATTGGACAAGGCCAAAAGAGAGGCCATACTGGGTTTTCTAGCACCCCTGTTTCGCGGTGTGCTAGGTCTAGCCACAGTAGAAGATGTAAACCAAGTAATGGGACAGCTCAAGAACATAGATGAAATACTAAGAAAATTTGCTAAACAGGATCAGGAAGCAGCTAATCTCATTGAAAAGATCACAGACAGACAAGATAAGTTTGTTAAAGCATACATCCAAGATAAGAAGGTACTGGACAGCACAATCAACACCATAGGTGACACGGTCAACCTGTGGGCCTCTAACATGTCCAGGTCACTTGACTCATATTCAAGGCACGAGAAAACTCAAAGGGAGAAAATGCAAGTATTAAATGATGCACTAATTATCATAACAGCAAGAATGAATACAGTTCAATCACTGCAAAGGACAAATGCAGCCCTGAGGATGCTATCATCAGGGATCCTAACCCCTGATATAGTACCACCCTCAGACCTCGCTAGATACCTAGTTGACATTAATAACAAACTTAGGATTACACACCCTGGAGCACAAGTCGCAATTAATGACTTAGATTTCTATTATTCACAGAAGCTGACCTCATACACTTACTCAGCTCACCATATATATATTTATCTGGACATTATAATTCAATCTACCACCTCAACCTTCAAACTGTACCAAATGATTACATCACCCATGCCTATAGACACACAGGAGACCCCCACCAGAGGAGTCACCAAACTACAAACCACAACTGAGTTTCTAGCAGTATCTTACGATGAATCATTATTTATCGAATTGGACTCAGCAGATATGCAGGCATGTGAAGGTACTACAGTAAAGGTATGCAGAGATGTAAATGGTAGAATCTATAAACACAGGCCTACATGCCCTGTAGCCATTTTTACTAACCAGGCTCAACAGATTAAGGAACATTGCAAGTTTACAGTTTCACCACTGCAAACACCTACCACCCATGCTATTTCCATTTCTGAAGATGAGTATCTGGTCACTACTAATGAACCCCATTACTTTATCAACTGCCATGGTAAAACGTCTGAAACTCGGAAGGCCCAGTCCTACTCAATCATAGGTGTACCCTGTGGGTGCACGATCAGTGTAGGAGAATTTTCTCTTCCAAACACAAGGTTGCCCTGTAACTCAACCTTATCATTTCATTACATTCTCAAGACAATTAATTTACCATTCATGGCAGCACTTAGCAAAATTTCTGAAACCAAACCAGATGAAAGAGAGAATCTTCCAAATTTCCCAGTAGTAAACCTTTCTAGAACCTTAGAAAAACTACAGGAAAATCCGATCATGGATGATATTACTCAACTAAATTTAGAGCCCTTTGCTAAAACAGTATTAAAAGATGCCTCCAACCTTAATAAGGAAATGGAAACGCGCTACGAGGAATCATACCTACGTCGAGTTACAGAGCATCCAATCTTCCAAAGCTTAGCACTCATCCTAGGGATATCAGCTCACATTTTTATAGTATACATACTACTCAAACTGTACCGACTAGGAGGAACTGTAGCCTACCTGCCTACAGCCAAAGCATTCAGACTAGTCACCGAGCTGCCCCTACACAAATTGCTCCCAGATAAGAATCCTACCAAACTAACCCCTACAGAGGAAACCCACACCCCTTTCCTCACAATTCAGGAAACCCACACCCTGATAATTGCTATATTATTCACCCTGACCATCTACTCAGCCTACAGAATAATGAAGTACCTTAAGAAATTTGCACAGACGCACTGTGGCAAGAAAAATGTGGCCAAGCGCACAAACCCCACAATATATTTTAAAATATATTGTGGAGACTCAAACTTCGCGCTACCCTTGAGGCCAATACCACATGAATTTGATGAGATTAAATCAGCAGCTGCCCCTACCTATAAGGATATAGTGGTTAAAACCTTCCCACTACCTAAGGCTATATTTACCTGGAATGGACCAGCAGTTATAACAACACAGAGAGGAGAATTTGCTTATCACCTCCCTCAGGTGATACACCTACCTTGGCGCACTAGGTTCAGTACTATACCAGCCCTTAAAAACAAAGGACTGTACTACTCCATGCTTCTCCAGAATGATTGTGGCACCAGCCCGGTGACCATGACAGCACTGGAAAATACAACAGATATAATTATTGACGAACAACAGGAGGAGACCGCAAGGTCAAACATGCAGACTATTGCTAATTTTCTAAACCACCAGCCCTCCCCGGTGACTGTGGAAACAGCCTAGACTGCCCACAGCCTAGGCTGCCCCCAGTCCACCACCAGGAGACAACACATCAGAGACAGTATTCAGAACTTTTCGGACAATTTGCCGGCCCTGAAAAGGGCCTTTGGGATGGCGGGTTTTTACACCCTAGGTTTCAGTCAGTCGGGATCCTACCACAGATCCTCGGGTTCAACATCAATGGGAGAGTCCGGGGCCGAGTCCGAGCCATACATATGGCCGTGATCCTGCTCCCACTCAGCGAGCCGGGCCTCCAGCATCCCCAGTCCATACTCGGCAGCCGTGGATGGATTCCCGGATGCCGCAAGATCGAGGAGGGATGCCGCCAACAAATAATCCCATAGCACTCGCTCCCGCGGCCCTAGGTTATAATCCATGGGCCAGAAACCCATACTGCCCAAGGCCCTAGTCAGAAGGGCCACAGTGGCCCCCCGACGCAAGGCTGAGCCCAGGAAATAATGGCAGGAGTAATTACAGACCATCACATCACCATGCTCTATGATCTCTTTGTAGTTACTCACTATGTACCCATAATGGATGGTCTGGTTAGACTCAACCAGGGCCCTAGCTGGACTCCCCACCTCCATCACCTGGGGGACAGGCAGAGCAAAGAGAGCTTGTAGGTGGGCCATGGTACTACAGCAGTGACTTCCAGAGAGGAACTGATGCTCCAATACCAGCCACACACTCCTTAAATGGACACACACACACCCCCCCCCCACCCTGAACTGTCCACTGACACCAAGCTAGGCACTGCCACAGACACATGCCAAAATCTGGCACCTAACACCTCAAGTGCCACCACTGCATGAGCACACCAGGGAGGAGACTCACATCTCACTCCTGACACACCTCCACTGTCAATGAAATTATCAAAGTATTAGAAAAAAAAAAAAAAAATTATATACACAGCCACTTGTTGATGTATAATATGAAAATCTATGGTATTCTCACAAAAATCAATGATTAATGCGCACATATAGGCGCAAAAAAAAATTGCGAAATTGCAAAGTACAAATTGTAAAATTGTACAAATCTAACATTAATATACATGAATGCAGGTAGATAACTAAGACAGTTTTTGTACCCACTAGCACTTGTATACTATGCCAAGGTTTACTTAAAGTAACACACTTTAGGTATCCAAGAAAATTGTTGGAAAAATGAAAAAAAAAAAAAAAAAAATTTTTGTTGAGAAAATTGTTGACATAAGACATGTTTACTTAAGATACTCACCAAATAAACCTCTTTCAGGGACACATACTCAAAAGGCTAGGGGAATAGTCAATTAAGCAGCGGCCCACTGCCGAAATTGCCAATTAATACACCCATATAGCAAAATCAATGAGTAACTCAGAGACAAACAAGCCTATTGTACATGAAGTACTTTGTTTTTCCGGCCCTCGGAAAAATTTGTCTCAAATCCCATAAATTGAATAGTGTAATCCAGATTGTACGCTCGTACCCAATTTTGCACACTAAAATTGTATGTTTGCACACCAGATTGTACGCTCGTACCCAATTTGCACACTAAAATTGTATGTTTGCACACTAGATTGTAAGTTGTATCCAATTTACATTTGAATTATATGTTGCACATTATACTGTATGTCTGTACCCAATTCATACACTGAAGTCAGATTTTTAGAAAATCAACATTTCTATGTGTATCCAAGCTGTACGCAAAATTATATTTGTACATACAGAAACTATCAATTGAACGCAAAATTATACATTGGCATACTAAAATTGCCAAATGCACGCGAAATTATATATTTGCACACTAAAATTGCCAAATATACGCGAAAATTATATATTTGCACACTCAAATTGCCAAATGTACGCGAAATTATATATTTGCACACTAAAATTGCCAAATGTACGCAAAAATTATATATTTGCATACTGAAATTGTCAATTGAACGCAATTACACGCGAAATTGTAAATTTGCACACTAAAATTGCCAAATGTACGCAAAAATTATATATTTGCATACTGAAATTGTCAATTGAACGCAATTACACGCGAAATTGTAAATTTGCACACTGAAATTGTCATTTATGTTCAATTTGCACGCTAAATTGAATATTAAATGCCAAAATTGCACACTATTTGCCAAATTGTATGTTGTACATAAAAATGGAAAATTGTACCCAAAATTGATGTTACATAAGCAAATAAGCTCTGGTATAGTAAGATATAGAAACTCGGAAATGTACTTATACCCAGGAGAAAATTGTTTATACTGACAAAGCTCTACCACAAAAATTGCATTTGAAGCACTCCCCATTACTTCAAATCCTCTTACAAAACAGTATATAACTCCAAAAATAAGGTAAAAATTGTATAAATTGTACATTCCCTCGGCGAAATGACGGAGTTTCGCATTCTTTCGGGGGAGAGGGAGTATTCTATGATATACCATTTTATTATTCCATAAATTGTAACATATTTTGTATTAATCAAAGAAATATCTATGAAATTAATACATAGGTTGGTTCTAAGAGCTATAAAGAGCGCTCAAACTTTACATAAGAGCGTTCATGCCCCACTGCACACCAGCCACAGTCAGTTAGACTGAGTTTATGACATCAAAAGGTCCGACCTAATGGTTCACTGCACAATATAATAAGAATAAGGGTCTCAGTGTGCGACCTCATGGTTCAATGCACAAATTAATAACTTGTAAGTGAATGCAACCGGCCGTCACGGGTGCCTGAGCACCGCTGACGCCGTCATGAGTGTCTGAGCACTCTAAGGACTGAACAATGGGTTACATAAGCACGACGCCATAACCTTCCGGTCGCTCTAGCGTCGCTCCTGAGCGACCTAGGTCAAATATCAAAAATTCTATGGAAAGCCCATAATTAGACGGTCAGAATGAGCCCAAGATCAAGGCTGAACTCCCAGTATTAAGGAAGTTACGCCATGGAGACTGAATCGACCTCCGAGTGAGCTACAGACAAACCGGCGGGAGTTACGCGCCTATCCAGCGGGCATTATAATCTTGGCACATTCAGCTCCGCGCATGCCCAAAATGGCGGTTATACAAGCATAAACGGCCGAGATATGAGGGTCTAAAGATGCAGAACCGACCGAGACAATGGGGGCCATAGCGGCGTCCATGGGGGTCCTTTGTCCCCCTGTGACACTTGAAAGGGTCCCCTCAAACAATTGTAGAGTTAGGCAGATGCTGCTGGCTCCAGTCAGTCTGGAGGTGCTTTTCCAAGATTTGCTACAAATAGCCTGTCTGCACCTCCAGGAAGACACATCACCAAGAACCGCTCTAGAGGTAACATCTCCAGTCATCTCCTGCTACCTGCTACACCACTGCACTATGGTGAAACTATGCTAGACAGGCATTGGTTTCCTACCATTAGTGGCCAGAGGCTATCTTCTTCAAGACTTCCACCAGAGGGTAAAGTTACTCATTATTACATTATTCCTCTAAGCAGCAGGTCAGGAGCTAGGTGTGGGAACCCACCTAGAAGTATGCTGGACACTGTATTATTAATACCTCACAGGTGGAGTGGAACTGAACATTATACTTTATAAATTACTGTATGTTTACTGTATGTGCAAATTACCTACATACTAACTACTGTATGATTGATATTTCTTACATGTTGCCTAAAGCTGAATAAACCAGTGACAACTGGAAATAACACTATTTATTATGAGCCTGATGTATTTACTCCTTACACCACTAGTCATATGATATTTCTCATATGACAACTTGATCATGCCAATTACTAGTATGACAAGAGCAACGGAAGAAGCGGGAGGCCAGTCGTCCTCGGGACCCAGGACCGACAGCTTCTACGAGTGGGAACAAGAGGCCCCACTCTACAGAAGCTGGAAAGTCTGCCGGTTCGACTGAACCTAAGAAGCCTAAGCCGCAGGCTGCTCCCTCGAAGCCCGAAAAGGCATCGAAAGCCGCCCCGGCCCCGGCTCCTAAAAAGTCGAAGACTGCTTCGACCGGTTCAGCCAAACCAAGCACCAGTGGTGCTAAAACTGGAGGCAAGACGGTGGAATCCCGGAGTGGTCGTGATAGGCAA
This sequence comes from Acholoe squamosa, assembly GCA_949317995.1. Taxonomy (NCBI): domain Eukaryota; kingdom Metazoa; phylum Annelida; class Polychaeta; order Phyllodocida; family Polynoidae; genus Acholoe; species Acholoe squamosa. The sequence goes on from OX439044.1 coordinate 59,725,104, forward strand.
CCCAAGGTGACCACCAACTCGTCTCCCCCTGTCAAACCCCCTGCGGCGGCGGAGGACAGCACCCCAGCTGCCACGCCGCGTGTTCACGTGGGAGGCGCGACACTGACCTCGGCAGCAGGAGCTAGCTTCTCCAACGTCGTGACAGGCGCCGACACCCCAACAGCAACCTTGCGTTGGGAGTTGGCACAGCCTGCCTACGGCGATGGCGTCGAACGTGGGGTCCCGAAGACGTTCGTGGAACGTTGTAAGGGACTTCTACAGATGACGGGCAGCCCTGCTATCGACAAATTCGGTGAGGCATTTCGTGAGGAAGCGAGTGCCTACTTGTTCGGCCTGTTTGATAGAACAAACATGGCCATCCGTAACGAGCTCCTTCCGGCTCTTAGGGATGAGGCGCGCCAGACTGTTCAGATGGAGATGGACTCTCGTCTGACCGATGTCCGAACGCGTCTCAATAACTTTGAGTCACAAGCCCAATATGATATTACCAAGAGGGATAGTATCATAGAAGGTTGGGAGGAAATCGACCGCGAATTCTTCAAAGTCTTCGGGGTCCAACTCTCGGAATGGATGAAGGACAAGCACCATGGCGTCCGAACCCTGAAGCCCGTTCGAACCGAGCCCTCTCGCGAAGCGCAGAGGTACCTCGTCGAGGGTGGAGTGGTCCCTGACGTCAGGACGCTGGCGGCTCAGACGAATCGGTTGAGAGAATTGTCTCCAAAGATGGACAGTCTGAGCTCGGCTATGACGATGTTGGGCCGAGAGCAGGTGGTGCAGGACAAGCCTGACACCCCGGGTAGGTCTCTCGGTGCCTCCGTCTACCCACCAGCAGCCCCGTCTTCCTCCTCGGTTCCCTTGATAACCCTCTCGGGAACCACCGAGCCTACACCGCCACCGGTCCAGAGAGTGGTGTCACCGAGGATCAACCGGATCTTCATGGCATCACACCTCTGGCCCCGGCGAATGTAGCCGTCTGCCCGGACCCGTCGGCTTCCGCCCAAGCAGTAGAACCTGCCGAGGCGGAACAATCGATGGATATAGACGGGGACGTCGATGTCGTCGATCAATCTCCAATGCCTCCCCCTGACCAGGGAGACAAGGACGACCGTGAAGGTCAGGAGAGCGACGACGACGACGGAAGCGACTCAGCAGACTCGGCCGTTCTCCACTCAGATGCTGAGGGGGACTCCCGGGATGCACCCGAGACCTCTAACGAGGCTTGGAGTACGACAATGGACCGTGAGGCCCCATTGCCGGAGTCGCCGACGTTTTCGGGCCAGCTAGCCGCCAGCGCTTCACATGAGGAGGAGCGCACTGACGGAGAGCAGGCTGAAATCGACGCCGCTACAGGGTCCATCTGGGAGGATCAGTAGTATGATACTACTGCTCCTCCTCTTTAGCTTGGATCGCTGACATCGAACAGAGTCTCGATGTCAGCACGGAACCCCCGGGAACTCGTTCCCGGACGACGGTGTACCCTCCACGAGTGGGGGTACCTTTCCTGTCCCCGGACCTCCCTGCGAAGCTGTGTGGATCCGACGCCACCCTGGTCTTAGGGCCCGGTGGTGCCACACATCCTCGGTCTCACGGTCAAAGGACCATCATAGTAGTACTGTACACTATCGATGGGCTTCCTACGCTGGAAGGAGCTTCTCAACGAGACAGGGAGGAAACGACACGACCCCGGTTGCCATACCCGGTCGTGCCTCCCTCGGATCGACCAGGAGCAGGTCGTGAAGCAGTGTTTCGACACTGGTCTCCTACGTTGGATGGAGCAACGCCTTATAATTTAACTGTGATAATAATTTTTTTCTACAGTACAGTAGAAACTATATTTCTATATATTCCTCTACTCCTGGATCTGTCGACTATGTCGACAGATCCAGTAGTTCATATTATTATCTAATTGTTTAGACTGATCCAGGGTCTCTGAATTTTCAGAGACCTCGTTTCAGTCTAGTGGGGGGTGGTGTGGTGGTCCCGCGTCGTCTTCGAGGTACCTTCGTGGTCCTCGTGGGTGACGTCGAGAGCACCTCTATTACCCGACGCCTGGGGGCGCTGGAGTCCTGCGCCACGTCATCACTTGGTCACGTGGCCCTCGACTCCAGTGTATATAAGGCCGTTGTACGGCCTTCCTCAGGGTCAGTCCAGCCCCGACTGACCATCGTGAGCGATGGTTGGCAGCTGCCCAGCTACCATATTCTAGTACTCCTCTGTGCTGCTGCACAGAGGAGGTGTATGTGGAATATCAACTGTAGACACTAGAAGGCCTAGTGTCGAACCTGATTTAGAGTTCAAACTCTGCCACCTGTAACTGTGATCGAGAACGGCTGATGCCTATGTGTTATTAGACAATAAAGTTTTAACTGGAACCTGAATAGTTGTTCTTCGTTGTTTACCGAAAGATTCGATTGAACATCGAGGGGTAGAACACTACACATCTATCATAGGTCCCTTTGGTCCGCAGTGAATGATCTAAATTATTTTCATTCTTTTCCAATCGTTTTTATTTTTTTTTTAAATATTCTCCAAGCCTCAAGGATAATTTTAGTGCCAATATATACACAGACAGCCTGTTTAGAACCCATTTTATAGCCCTAGAAATGAAAATATTGACTGTATTTAGTGCAGGACTTTCACCATTCTACCCGGAAGTGACCTGATTTAGGGTGGTACCACCATAATTTTGTTACGACAGAGTCCACTTTATAACATCAATTTGTTGAATCAGGCTAACTCTAACGTAGTTTTGGAAGAGAAAAGCTGCGAATTGATTCATTTTGATGAACCCCAAATTTTCTTTTCAATTTCATGAATGCCGAAGTGTCAAATTTTCATATCAGAGCAAAATATTCAGATTATGGCAACTACTTGGTTTTGTGATGGGCTCACTGTGCTTCCATATTTGAAAATAATCCATACTATATGTAGAATCTGCATTAGAAATATTATGGATTAATTGAGTCTTTCTCCATCAGCAATAATTGATCACTTATCGGTTGATCAACGGCGTCTGAGAGAAACATGATGAATCACTGTGTATATTTCTATGATGTACCGGTTGCAAAAGCAAACAGATGAACAAAGGAATAGTACATAATATCATTTTGTTCAGATCATTCTGATCACTATCTATACATCATATGCCATAATATACATCATTTATATCCATATGTCATTTCAATTCCCATAGACCTCATAGTTAAGGGGAAATAGTATTATTGAAGAAAAAAAATGTTTGTATAGATGCCCTCTTTCTTTCCAGACAGTCTTGAGGAAAAATCAGCAGGGGGGTCAGTATGTATGAGATACGACATGAAAAAGAAGTAATTACCATTTGTTTCTGTAGTCAAGGCATTTTACACTTAAATTGTCATATTGTAAAAGTAAGCGCAATGACATAGGGATATATTTTTTTTTAGATTTTCTTATTGTTATAGGGGTATTCCACCCAAACCGATAGTATTGCCGGGCCGATTAGCATTTTTCCTCATCCGCGATGATCATCGTGTATGAATCTGGGATGAAAATTGTCGGCCCGATTTGCCCACAGGGACAATCGGATGCCCTTTTCTGCCCACTTTCATCGCTCTTCCACCGAGGACAGGGTGATCACTGTATACCATCTGCGCTTTGCTTTGAATTTTAACCTCACCTATGTGCCCTTTGGACACGTCAAGGGTGAGAGGTCCCGTGGCGTGAAACCCGGACCCGTACACTAGAGGGAGCTAAGGTAGAAATCACGCCCCTACACATTTACCGAGGCAATGGTTCTTTAACATCCGTCACTACATAGGCATAGTGAGAGATGGACAGGCCTGTTTAAAGTCATTTGTCTGCCATGACCGCCGAGAGACTTTCCAGCACAGCCTAGCCAGAGCAGGGAGGAACTCAAACGACACCTTACGGCGACGTTTGGAACCACCACTATGCCCCGGCCGGGCCGGGAACCGAACCCACGACCTTACGGCCTGTGAGCGGACGCGCTACCGACTGCGCCACGCCTCCTGGCTCCATCTGCGATAAAGGTGTTTTACTATATAATTTATTTTAAGTCATAAAATGGGTGTGGGAAAACCAGCTGCTTCCTTGTAGTGCATAAGTATTGATGTCATAGGGTTTTCCTGTATAGCCTTTTATTGCTGACATTGTGTATGTGTATTATTAAGTGAAAATGTGATTTAGAACAACACTGTACTATTATATGCTCTAAGAATGATAGAAGATTATGAATAATAATTCCCTTTTGCAGTAGTGCTGCCACCTGGTGAATACTACACATTACATACATAGGTCTTAGGAACCCATTAAGTTCCCTCTATGCAGGCAGAATTTGCTTTGCAAGTGCACTGCTATAGAGGGAACTTAATGGGTTCCTAAGACCTATAGAGGGAACTTAATGGGTTCCTAAGACCTATGTATGTAATGTGTAGTATTCACCAGGTGGCAGCACTACTGCAAAAGGGAATTATTATTCATAATCTTCTATCCTTCTTAGAGCATATAATAGTACAGTGTTGTTCTAAATCACATTTTCACTTAATAATACACATACACAATGTCAGCAATAAAAGGCTATACAGGAAAACCCTATGACATTAACCCTTTGCCTACAGATAGTGCATTAATGCACTACCGTTACTAGTGCAGGTAGTGCATTAATGCACTACCATGGGAAAGGCCAATAGTGCATTAATGCACTATTTATTATTTTCTTTCTGAAAAGTTTTTCTTAGATTTGATGGTGAAATAATGATGCTATGAAGTACAATTTTTGGCAAGACATAAGAAATATCATTAATAATCATATTCTAGGTGTTTCTTTACAAGACAACTTTGCTTTAACTATGTACTGTACTGCTAAAGTGAACATGATGCATTATTATCAAAAATGGCCGGCTGTGGGGGTGCATTACATGTGCAGAGTATGGCTGTTATGTCATATGCACTGTCCTATACACCGGTAGGCAAAGGGTTAATACTTATGCACTACAAGGAAGCAGCTGGTTCTCTGACACCCATTTTATGACTTTCAAGAATTAATAAAGCAGTATAGTCTGCTGGGTACTGTATCCCTAGTACTGCTGTCACGATTGATGGTGGTGGGAGTCTTGAATTGCCGGCCCGATAGATGGGCCTCCCGATTCTCACCCGATTTTTTCATTGCATGCTGTATTCTGACAACATAAAGTTTTGACCTGGCTCGTATTTACTTCCTGCACACAAAATGAAGCAATAAGAATCTCTTAATTACAAGGTTTGCAGTTTCAGAGGGCTTAGGCCTGACATAGAATACTTTACCCATCTCCTAGAAATGCTGTACCTGGTAGCTGGTGCATCCGTTTATAATGGAATCCACTCACTCTAGGGATATCCACCTTTAAAACCTATTGACTGTATAATTATGTTAATTCTGATAGACTGGTAATAAAACCATTAGAGTTCACTGTGCATGGTACCATTCATCATATATTCCATTATTTTAGTGGAAGCCCCTCTCATCTTGGATAGACTCAGTTGTTTTATAGTTTATCCCTCTACAACCTATTAGAACTAAGTGGGCCAGCTATCCTTTCACAATGTAAAAAGACCTATTCTGCTTGGTAACAGTGATTCACCGTCTACTCTTGTACACAAAATGAAGCATGAGATCCCTTGATTACAACCCTCACAGGTACAAAGAGAGCTCAACCATGTTATTAAATACTGTTACCCCTCTTGCAGATTAGTGGATTTAATTTACAGGTCATTAACATTTACATTGGCACAGTGTATCAACTAGATCCATCTTAATTCCATCATTACCTAGACATCACTTTAAGAACTCCTCAGCTCTCTGTTGATCAATCAGAGGTGTAATAATTATCAGTTAAGCAGCTGCTGTTTAAGAAAGGATCATTATTCCTGAAAATTAAATGAGAACTTTTATATCCCATAGGAAATGGGGTTGTCTGGCCATCCTCATTTCTTTTTGGCTGTCTGCAATTTATGCAATAAATCTATGTTTGACAAAGTTTGAAATCCTTCTCATACTGGGCTATGCTTAAATCAACATACACATCTCCTAAGAATAACTGGTAAAAATGTTAAAGGAAATATTAACTGACAAAACATATAGAGGTCTAGCTGTGGATGAGAAGGTCAGGCAAATAGGCAATATCTATATACAATATCTCCACTCTGATGCATAACCTTTTGAATCAGCCCTGGGTGTCCCCTGGTTTTTGCACACTATGTAGAAACTGTTAGTTAGAATGGTGTAACTTGATACATAATGTATGGATAAGAGTCACTCTGGGGATAACCAATTGCATCTAGCATCCTATGGCAGAAAGTTCACCCTACACATCCCCATTTGTGTCACTCATGGTGTAATGTATAGTCCCTTTTTGCCATGAAAAAAAGTTTGTCCTAAGAAACATGCCCATGGATCTAGGAATAGCAGATCAAATTCAAAGTTTTTCAAAATTCTTTACATTGTATATTTAAAAGGGGGATGTAGCCTGATGAATATTGTCATGGTTATTCCTCTGATTCTGGACTACTTTTTTCCAAAACGAATTAATACGTCTTCAGATAGCTACTAGAGCCAGCTTGGCTCTGGTTTTGGGCATTCTTTTTCTGACGGACTATTCCTCTCACGCGTATACATATATGTCTAGTAACATATACACACAGTATCATCCTCCCTGGAAGCTGACTGTCAGTGCCATAGGTGGCACGGTAGGGTGGGGAGGAGGGGAGAGACAACTCACAGTAGGCATCCATGCAATTGTTGCTCTGCATGCGATCACGTGTTAGGTCCCAGCCAATCACCATTTGAGATAGGCAGCTCCTACAGGTCCTAGATGCATCGCCTTTTGTTTGTCTTAATGCTGCAGAGTATGAAGGGACTGAAGGCTGGGGAGTTGATGGGGTGTTTTAGACACTTTCACTGGTGTCAATGCATGGGGTCACAGGGCCAGCACAGGACAACATAGTAGGCCCCTTATAGATAAGGTCACTTGGGAGAGGGTGGTTGGAGGTGGAGGAGAAAGGAAATGATACAGGAGTTTCTAGAAGTAGGGTAAGAAGGACAGCATAGATGGACAGGGTGATAAGCAGACAGGTGACCAGATAGGTGGAATAAAAGGGTTGGATAGGATAGAGAAAGACAGAGGTAAGGACAAGAACTGGGAGTGAGGATAAAGAGGAAGAGAGGACGGAAAGAGAACTGGTCTGATAAAGGGGAATGTATAGACAAACCGAGGCAGGGATGGCAATATGGGCCTTGAAATAGCATTGGTAGAATGGTCAGAGATAGGTAATATGTGATGGAAAAAGAGATTACTTGTGTAAAGAGGAATAAATCAGGGGTTGATAGAGGGATGGAGATATCACCTGCGGAGTCTTTGATGCATCAATGGTCAGATAGGTGACATATAAAGGAGGTACGGAGAAATGCAAGGATGGAAACAATGCATGCAAAGGTAGACAAGCCCACTCACATAGAGAGCCCATGCCAGGCCACAGGTAGACAGGAACTCAGGTCTTGAGGAAAGCACACAGCCCCACTTGCCATTAGGGAGCTTAAGATGTGAATGCGTACGTCAATGTGTACGGGTAACGTCATAGGTCACATGGGGGGAATCCCAAGCTAGCAGTATATAACATATAGTCTAGGAGTTTTGGATGTGTAGAGGGTGCTCTAGACGTTCATGTAGGGAGAAAAGATTTATCAGAGAAATAATTTTATGAATAATCATAATTGGCCTGCACAATTGGTAGCGAGGTTCATGTTTACCTACTACCGCAGTGGGAAGCACATATGGTATTTATATACTTATGTAATCACCTGTTGTTTACACCATATATATTCTGCCCACCTGAGACCACCAACTTCAGGTGTTGATAGGGCTATATAGGTATATATATCTTAACCACTTTACCTGTACCTGTACTGGAACCTGTACTTCTAGACCTTGCCATTCCCGTACAGGTACACGTCCCCAAATCTTAACCTCTCTATTCTCTCCTCCCACATCCTGCAATTTTAAAGTGGGCTCTGTCTGAGGGACTTACACAATAGAAGGCAATTTGGTTGGCCATCTTGGTGTCTTTAGGTAGTATCTCACTATCTCCTCCCCCACAATACCACACTCAGGGCTAACCTTGGGCCCCATTTACCTTTATATTCCACCCCTCATGCACTGTGAGAATTCAGGTGTGTGTGGTATGGCTCTAGGGATGGCATTTCTAAACAATGCTTAGTAATCAACATTATTAAGAAACGCCCTCAAGTCCTTGGTTATTGGAACAAATATCCCTAAAACTGTACAAATACAGGCTTGTTTCATATACATGGGACCTTTCTTATAGTGTGACGAGTGCACCCAGCCCGATGACTGCACTGGGAAAAAATCTTACTCACTGGAATCTGGATCCAGACTCAGGCAATGTCGCCAAAATGAGTATGATTGAGACTCATCCTTATCATGGGATGATACTCAGGCAGAGCCATACTCATTTTTGCGACATTGCCTGATTTTGGATCCAGACTCAGGTGAGTAAGATTTTTTTTTCATGACGCAAGTTCATATACTTTTCCTATGGGACTTGTAGTATGACCCGAAGGGTCTAGTCGTATGCTGTTAAGCTGTGGCCTCCTGATCCATGACACTACCACGGTCACTGATTTAATGTTGCTATTACATGACAATATCCAAGTATCACATTTAGAAGTATGCCCGATGTTACCCATCATCATCTTTACGTGTATACAATAGGCCACAAGAGGTGAAAAAAACATAACACTCTGTTTTGGGAATTTGACTGGGAACTGAGTAGTGTGTAACAACTTAGATAAGTGATTTTTATTTTCATCAGATAGCATTGTCTTGACAGGAGTATATAACCCACAACTCAGCCAGTAAGAATGTAGTTACTAATTGTAGTTACATATCCCCTTGTATTTCAGCAAACCTTTGTGAGTATTTTTCTCTTTTTCTTTTTCTTTTCTTTTAGATTTTAGACTCCCAACAGATGTGTGTTTTTTTTGTAACAGCTTGTAAAGACCACGCTTTTCTGTCAAGGATGTTGGCTACAAGATGGTAACAAGACCTGCAATGGTCTCTCACTACAGGATCCAGGCCATCCACAAGTGGCCTAACCACTTTAGTTTGGGAATAATTGCCTTTGTTTCCTCCTCCATTCAAACAAAGCGGCTACAGGCAAATTACCTCTTTCAAATCGATCATGACAATCATGAAAATATGACCTTAGAAAAAAAAGGCGGATCCTCGTTAACGATTGCTGGTATTTCTTGTGCTTAATCAGCAATGGCTAATGACGACTAAGAACAATAACAACATATGGGCTTGATGAGGAATGGGAACGGCGGCCTTGAAGTTATTTCAAAGGGAAAATTGTAATATCCTATATCTTAAAACATCAGTTGGTGCTGGTGCTACAGTGGCATTGCAGACATATATCAGTGGCATACGTTGGTTACACTGCAAATAGAACTCTACGAAATTTTATTTGTTATGCCAACAATATTTTGATATGCACTGATACCATTATTTTTCAATATTATTTGGAGACAATTAAATCCATATAACCAAAGTATCACATGTGAAGTTCAAGATGCTGAAAGAAATCAAAGCTACGTGGACCTTGGGTTTAGACAAGGTAGAAGTTTGTTCAGCATGCGGTATACGCAACTGATCTTGCTAAAATGTGATGTGTTTTCTGCCTGCAGTGCATTGGAATAAACTTACCCTCCATTCATATGGCACTGGTTCACGGGCCCAACTCAATATTTATCCCTAAAGTTATTCCATTATGAGCTGATTGTGTACGCCAATTCAATGGTATCTACACTGTAAAAATCTGTTGAATCTATAAGGGCTCTTATTAAACTAAACAGCGAACCACTGTAATTGCGAAGGAACCTCTATGAAAATAATCCATGATCGTTGTGTCTTTTACAAAGTACATTCGCTTATACCTAGTGGAAAAGCAAAATAAATTCTCACTCCATTCCACAAAATATCATCCTAAGGTCGCAACTAAAATTGGAAAGAAATGGCTGGGGAAATGAACCCCTCTCAAGGATACGATGGTGGGTCTGAATGTAATACACGTCAAATCTTATTTGTATAGGAATCTGTGTTAATGGGAGAAGTCAGGTATGGCACCCATAACTATTGTATATATAGTAACAGATACAACCAAGTGTGACAACCGCATTGATGGGGCTTTAAAATAATAAGTGTCTATTCAGGTGATTTTTTCAACAACAAAATCTATGTTACCCAAGGTTTGTCTTCTTCCCACCCATTTTAAAAATAAATGGATAAAAAGGGAGATTAAATCGTTATCCTACTTGAAAATAATCTAGCTCCAGGCGATAAAAAGAGAGTTAAATCGTTATCCTACTTGAAAATAATCTAGCTCCAGGCGATCCCTATTATCAAGAAAAGGGCATTGTTGAAAATAAAATATGCTGTCATACATCAAGGCACTTACTTGTAAGAATTGAACCAATAAGTAGGGGCATGCCATGCATAGTTAGGCTATTGATCAGTTGATGCACAGAAAAAAAAAATTGTTCCAAGTGTTAGTCAAATATGAGTCGAATCATCTAACTTTCGACTAACTTTCTAGCAATAGTTAGTCAAAATGCAGTGTCCAAACGTCCCTGTTTTCCTTAGTCAGATATGACTAACCGTTAGACAAAGTGGGCAATTTGCCTTGGCTTGCCTGATTTTGACTAGGATTTGTTGGTTGTTTTGACTAAGTACACTATCTAATTTTAATTCAATTTAAATGGTGTTTGTGTTAAGCTCTATGTAGGATTCACACCCCACAGATCAGAGCCTCCTCATTTAGCAGAGGCATAGGAAGCAAATCTTCATTGGGGGGGCCTGGCGAGGGCACCATTGCGACCACCTTGAATTGTCGGCTGATGTGTGATGGCGTCTATATATATGAGTATTAGGAATTCATATAGAAAAGTGATTTTTGGTAAATTTTGGATCTGACTTTCCCATTCTCCCTATGACATCACCCTAATAATCTAATTTGAGATGTAAAGTTTAAGCTTCTTTTCCATTGTGCTTATGAGTTCTTGGAAAATATTGGGGGGGGCCCAGATATATTCAGGCCCCACCTCCTTCATGATTGGGGGGCCCAGACCCCCCTGGCCCCCTTTTTCCTACGCCCCTGTTTAGGAAGTATTTGAAATACCTAACATCATATTCATTTAAAACTCCTGAGCCAAGTTACTCTGGGTTTTCCGAGGAAGCAAATTCACATGTGGACATTATATTTATCTAGATTGCCACAGAATAGGTGTTTCTGCCTGACTTTCTATTTCATTTGACAAGGCATCAACCTATTTGGTACATTTTACCAAGTGTAACAGTAGATTGAAATTTGAAAGCTCAAATATATGTCGTTCCAGAAAATCATCATAATTTTAACATCCATGGAACTATTTATATAAATGGTATACACCCACCAGAAAAATCCTGTTTCAAGCCACACTGCCAGAGGAAGGGCAATCTCAGGCCAAGCAAGTACACATACCAAATCAGCAGAACAAAGCATAGTGATCCCACAGGGCACAGGTCCCACCACAACTGTACAGCCACTATGTATAGAGCCCACTGGAAAGTGGGTGGGGGCCTATTATGTGATGGACAGACTGGTACAGGACCTCTGACGCTCCCAAACCTCCCACGCTGATACCTGCCACTAAGGGTTGATGGAATAATCAATATAGGTTGTCAGAGTATGAGCGGATTGGGTCCTTATTGTTGTGCTCCGCTGACTCGCATCACTAAGTGAGTAACTCATGCTAGCCTGAGCAACATCGTGAGCAGCTCAAATGACGCAGGGGACAACACACAGAGCCATCAGAGGCACAGGGAATCTTTGGGTATAGAAGCTGAATTCTCTCCATAAATGTCACATGCTCTCTTTTGTATCAGGGCTGGTATTGTTCTATGAGCTTTATTGATTGATTGATTGATCTACCAGTTATTCACTAATTATTTTTGGTTAGAGCTGCGTATGTTGTCTTGATGGTGCTAAGTATTCCTATGCAGTTCGTTTGCTCTTAGATTTCCTGAGTCATCTAACAGGAACCAACATCTCTGAAGTCTTATCTAATAGTACTTGGAAAGAAACATAGATGTGTTCTTATATAGTTTATATCTTCAGGGGAGGGGGGCAATATGTACAGAGTGGAAATATAGTATAGTTGTATTGTTATAACAAACTGCATTCTACTTAGAATACCACGCTTGGTTCTCCTTTTTAACAAGAATAAGTAATGAATCTGGAGGATGATTCATAAAGAAAATCTCACAAAGTCATATAATGGGATGAAATCAATTTAATAACTGGCATTTTGACATTATTTCTAATAAGAATAATTAGGTATATATGTAACACTGGAATTGCATAGTTATATCTTCCTTTTGTGCAATGTCTGCTTCTAGATGTAAAACATGTCCACAGATAGATGGTCAGTCTTTCTGAATCGTCCACCTGGTCAATTTCCCACATGAGGCAATACATGTATAGCCTGCCAAAACATTGCATGTCTCTTTGATTGCATCGCCCACTTTAATTTGCCACCCGCCCACGTTAGCTACAGGAAGGCATTTCTCAAGATGGTATGACTAGAACCCCTTCAAATCGTAGTGGGGTCCCTCAGTCTAATGCCATTACAGCCCTGCATCAAGTGGTCACTAATGATTGCACTGGTACGACTGCCCTACCAAGCCCTATGTTATTTCTACATTAAGTGCTGATTGTACAGAGGAGTCGCAGGGCATTACCTATGATCACCGACTCTAATATTAACGTTTTCAAATCGTAGTGGTCATTTTAAGTCGTACCACCTTGGGAAATGCCTTCCTGATCTAGTGACGTCTTTGGAATCAATCCCACTCCAATAATGATGGCCCTGTGGGATTAGGGGACAAAGTTCACTCATTTTCTAATTAAACCCTTAAACTCAATAGGCCTATAGCTTTTATAGCAATTACAAGTTGGCATATTGCTGAACCTAGTCCCACAGTACTTAGATTCCATAGACAGCTGATGGAGTTATTGCTTACTTCCCACCCCCCACCTTCTTCTTTCTTCAATAATTCTTACCTTCAGCTGTGGTCGTACTTATACATTCTTCGACTGCATTACATAAATTGATTATGAGTAAGTACTCTTAATAAATTATGTAAAGGTATAAATCATAGCCTGTGGTACATATACATAACAATACTTTGACTAACAAAGTCATGGGTGGGGACGTATCTAAGGACATTGTTATCAGGTCTGAGCAACTTGGGGGAAGAGAAGACGCCCTGTCTTGAGAAGTGCGTCCTCACTGCCGGGGACGCCCGTAACCCCCTAACCCCCCTACCCCCTCCCCATGGGAACATTTTTCACAACTTTCCCTCTTGGTAAGTATAATGAAGGTTGCTCAAGTAGGGAAAGGGGGGGGGGGATTGGAGTGGATTTACAAAGAGCACAAAGTTATATGACCGTGGCTTCTTAGGCAAAGTAATTAAGACATAATTATATGCTGCTGTGTGAGTTTACTTGAGTATAAATCTGTGAGCCATCACGGGAGAACACCCCTCCGGGGGGGGGGGGGATTTTTAATTCCCCATTTGGCCACCAGGGGGCATTGGAGGGCCAAATTACTCTAAAACCATTATAAAAATACATTTAGCTAATTTCTGATGCAGAATTCAATGGTTTCATTTAAAATGCACCATTTTCATTAGAAATGGCCCATATTTGGATGGTAAAATGAACATTTTTGGGTTTCTGGTGAGAATACCCAAATATTTGTGGGTATTCTCACCAAAAACCCAAAACTGAAAACAGAAATGGAAAATTCCCTCTAGATCAAAATCTATGATAAAAATCACCGTATTATTCTGTATTTTTGATGAAAAAGGCTGATTTATTGTGTTTTTAGACATTATTATGGTTTATAATATATTTAGAGCTTAAACATCGATTTCAGATATGAATAACGAGCTATGTTCAAGGAGGGGTTCTGACATTACTAGGAATATTTAACCCAATGATGTCTGATTTTAAAGATCTTAAGATTAATTTTGATAATAACTTTCCCTGCAGAGGGGTGTTTTTGCTTGCCTGGTCACTATTGTTTTTGGTTTATTGGTGATTCAGTCTTGCCATATCTTACTAGCAAGGGAGCATGGGAGGTATGGAGGTGAAAGCTACCCATTTTGGTAAAAGTAAAGATGTGAGGATGCTGCAATTTCCCAGTACCCATGGTGTCCTGAGTCTTGAGGACGGCAGCCTGAGTCTTGAGGATGCCCTGTGAGCTAGCTATGTCCTATGAGGCCAGTGTTGACGGGACGAGGTTACCCCCCCCCCCCATAAATAGCATGTCGTGTTGAAAGGTGATGAATAAGTATTCAGTTTTACAAGGTAAGTTTCATATAGCGGCAAACATCACATATTTAAATCACTGTATTAGACATTTAAAAGAAAACTCTTAGGGGATGTAGCACGGTATAAAAACAAAGATTAAGATTTAAGGCATTTTGGAGAGTGATTTCCACAAGTTTAATATTATAGCCAGAAACATATAAGACACTGTCGTCAGCATAGTGTTGTGTATGTCATCAATACCGATACAGTCGTTGATGTATATAATAAGAAAAACAAGGGGCCCAGTATGGAGCCCTGGGGGACTTAACATGTGAGGGGTAGCTCTGAGGATCTATAATTAATGTTATAAGCCATAGTGCATTGTTTCCTATTTGTAAGATAATTTCGGATTAAATCTAAATTTCGTCAGCTAATTCCATAACGCTTTAGTTTATTTAATGAATTGAATAATTACCGGAATCCAATGCCTTTTTTATGTCAATAGGGCTGCTATTGTAAAATTTCCAATATTTCTATTTTCAAGAACATCATTGATGGAATGGCTGATGGAATCTGTAGTTAATCCGTTTTAATACCCAGCAGAGGTAAAAGCATTACAAGTCACGGATAGGGTAAATAGTTTAGCCTTTGGGAGTATACCTACTATGTCAACTGTGTATACACAGTTGTATATATATATATATATATATATATATATATATATATATATATATATATATATATATACACATATCAATATACATATTGATAAGTGTATAAAGTGCTGTATAACCTTCCGTCCAATCGCCTGAAGAAGGCAGCTCTCAAAAATGCAAATTAACATTGTAAAGAAATGCGTCCAATTGTATTACTCCCAGCATATTCATTTGTTTTCCCAGGATGGCAATTCATAAGTTAAAGAATTATAAGACATAGATTTTGTTTGAAAATGACCAGGTTTGTGAGGATAAATCTCTTGATTGTTTTGATGCAATTCACAGGATGCTGTATGGATTTATACCATAAAAAATGTAAACAATTTTCATGAAAGATTTTCGTTTCAATGAATGTATTATTCTCAGCATGAAACCACCATGCAAATTTGATCATTTCAATGAAAGAATATTCTTTCAAAGTTTTGAATTATCCCCCAGCTCCTGTACAACTAGGCATTAACAGTTTTGAGCACTTGTAACACCTTGAATAGCAAAGTATTTTTATATTTCCCTTCTTGAAACTGTCCTTACCTAGGCTGCTGGCTGGCCTCATGTGGTCAGGTGACAGCTGAATATAGTGCTGTAGTAGATATTTCAGTCTGAAGAGGGATGATTTAACCATGCACCATCTAGTGAATAAGATATTCCAAATGAGGTCATAAAAGAGATTGGACAGGGCCGGGCGTACCTTTGGGAGACATTCAGAGAGTTGTATGTGCGTACCTACATAAATTATGTGGTATTGAGAGAAAAAAAGACTACTCAACATTTGCCTAGCTTCATCTTGGTGTCTCTGCTCTCAGGACTTGAGTTTCTCTTTAGAAACAATTAAAACGTAGCGTCTATTAATCATGATTCGAGTCTGCCTGATATTGAGATCCGGGACTACAATCTTATTAAACATAGAATTATACTGCAAGGTGAAGCCGTGTAGGAGTCTGGTGTTGTGGGTCATGGACCTGAACAATTCTGACTAGGACAATCTTTATCTCATTATTCCTTCAACAAGTTGCTTTAAAATGTTCCAGTGAAGCACATCCCGGTACTTGTGCCAATTCATCCCAGAAAACAGTTCTAGATCCATGGCTTATATGGTTTTATTGAATATTCTCCCACTCCCTCCTGAGCATCTTAGAGCTTTTGTTAGCAATGGCCTCTATTTAATTATGCAGTACTCCATCTCATTTGAATGTTAAGTCGTAATTCAGATTCATCCTAAAGGAGCTGCAGTGCATAACGATAATCAACCCCTTTCCTATACTAACTTCTCACTCAGCATATTGGCGTGAGGGACTCAATTCAACTAAATTTCTCAATCCTTTATAACGCTGATGACAATGCCATCAGCTGCTTCGAGGCAGGTGATGATGCACTGACGGCATGCCTCAGGCCAGTGACAGTGGCTTGCCTCGTTTTGAGTTCAAGGTCATGAGGTCATGATGTCATATGAAGTGATGGCTGGTGGTGAGTATTCATAGTGGAATCTAAAAGATTAAGGCTGAATTAGAAACCAAGATAACAAACTTCAAGATCTAATATAACTAGAGAGCCGGGGACCATAAGGATACTTTCCCCAAGCTGTACATCAGTGACTGACGGCCGTCAGTCAGTGGTCAGTTTATTTTGTTTAGATATATATGGTGGAATAGTCACATGACCTCCCTAGTGTAGTCAGTGGCGTGAAGCTTGCAGGTGAATGATGGCGGCATCAGCTGCTTCGAGGCAGGTGACAACGTCACTGATGGCATATTTCAGGCACCTTACAATCTGTTCATCAGGGACTTTATAATCAAAAGACCATAACATTACTCATGCCAGATACCAATTATTATCTGGTTTCTGTGGAAGTTGTTGTTGTTTTGTTTATTGGGAAACATAAATCTCAAATACAATGATAGTGAGTTGTTCCAATACCACCAGATTTCTTTTTGTGAGTGTGTGTACGTTATACTACAAGGGGCTTGTGTGTTCATCCTACGTGGTGTATTTCATATCATATCAAGAGGAAAAGCATCCCCTAGTTTTGTGGGCGCTAGCTTTCTGTAGGCCACTTAAAGATTTTCAACATTGCAGATACCGCCCGCTTTATCTGAAAGGGGCCATATGGTAGCTTTTTATTCTGATTTTCCATAGGAAAAGGTGAAAAAAATACAGCATACACTGGACGAAATTCTTGCATAAACATATTATGCTTCATATCTGAGTCATTATTTTGAGTAGAAACATAATTTAAACAGCAAATTAATCCCCATCTCTCATTCTATGATGTGAATTTGTTATTTACAGCTGGTTTATGTTCAATTCATTTATGAAAATAATTTAAAAGGGTGTCTCGGAAACTGTATTGAATAAATAAAATTATAAAGCGTCAATTTAGACCAAAATAAAAAGCCTCCCTCCCGCACCATTTCTTTTACAGAAAGGTATCTGCAAAGCTGAATCTTTTTAAGTGGCCTTTAAAAGTAAATTCAGAAATTGTCTGCTGCATGCTGTACATTCACCTCGAGCATGTTTCACATGATTCTGCCTCTCATAAGTTGATGGTGTTATGCAATAATCTGTTACCTGGGTAACTAACTCATTTGAACTCGTTGTACTAAATACCAATAGGTTCGAACAAATTCACAAGGTTGATATTAGAATAGTCGACATGATAATTATTTGATTATGGGAAGGTTCTGACAGATCATAATTAAACTTGTAAGGTGCTCAATCTGGATTGGACTGCTTCCTCAGAACACCATGTGCATGTCGATACCAGCGACTTTTGGCTCTGATCTTGCACCAGACCTGTTCGTGTCATGTCATACAGTTTGTAGAGAAACTTTCATGACCATGCACACACAGCGTCCCCAATCCTGTTTTTCAACAATGTCTATAGTAATGGTTCTATAATGGTTTGATACTTGCTTCTTAGATTGAAAATGATTAGTTGCCCTCATTGGCACAAAAAATGTCTCTTCAGGATGTGGGCACCAGTTTGTTCCCAATGAACACTTTGTAACCCGCCTCAAGCTAACCGGTGATGACAGAAATCACATGCTATCTAGGAGGCAGCTGATGAACCACTGATGATAGGCTATATATCAAAACAAAATAAACTGACCGCAGACTGTTGGCCATCAGTCACTGACAGACAGCATAGGGACAGTATCCTTAGCCTTACCCTTATCCTTATTTGGTTGACAATTAAGCCCTAATCTTTTAGATTCCACTATCACTGCACACCTACAGCCGACAGACAGCCGACATCGCTGTGTGTGATGTCATTACCTCATTACCTAATTGGACAAAACGAGGCTTTCTGCCATCAGCTGCCTGTAGCACTGCCCTGATTGCCATCAGCTGCCTGTAGCCCAAACAGTGACAAAATTTCCCATAGCGTTAATTTTTAAGGTCCCAATTTCGTCAGTGCTGCAGGCTTAAGGCGCATGATTTCTGTCAACCAGGCTGTCAGGGTGAGAGAAAACTTATTGTTTCAGCATTCATGCTTGCTCTCTGAATTATATTTTAAAAGAATTGATATCAATGAGATGGAGTGTAAAATTGTTTGTTAGTTCTTTTGTTGGATCTAAAACTAGATGTGTATCTTTAGTGTGATGAACCCTAGGACTTTTGCTTTTTGCACTTGATGTAGTAATTGCATGCATAGGGTTTGGTAGGGAAGTCATAGCAGTGCAATCATTAATGACCACTAGATGTTGGGCTGCAATAGCATTACAGTGCGAGATTCCAAAACCACTTGAAGGGGTCTATTCAACATTTTGAGAAATGCCCTCCAATAATTATTGTTCAAGGATGTGATTTCACCAAATGATGTTTACAATTATTTGTGCTATTCAATGTAGTAGTCTTATTCAAAGAAATTAAAGTTAGTTCTGCCTATTGCCACTAGTGGTCTCACTGAACCACTGTCTGACCAGCCCTATGGGATCTGGGCTGGAGGTTGGCTGGCTACCTGCCAGTAAATTGGGGACATGTATACAGGCAGCCCATGCCTAAGACGTTGCCAGTCAATCATCACCTGTTTTCACACTTACTCACAAGGGCACACCCTTTCACCCTGTTGAAGGGTCCATGTCTCTCTTATACACAAGTTTGGAATATAGACTGTGATTGGAGATCTAAACCTGCCATCTAATGGTGTTCAAGTGAACTACTCAATACCCAGCAAATTGTTATGACTCCTTGTCAACCTGTGTGAAGTGGCTCACACATGTCCCTAGATGGAACACGTCGCTATAGCACAAGATCACCAGGAATAGCAATGGTGGTGATCCCATGGCCTCACCTCAGATGGCGAGGATGGTGATCACTCAGACTCACTAGGGATGGCAACGCGGCTGATCACTCAACTCATTAGATGAAACATGCACCTCGACATGGTGCATGTTCACCAGGGATGGTGAGGATCTTGATCACTCTTCCTCACCAGGGATGTCGACAGGAGTGATCACTCATCCTCACCAGGGATGGCGACATGAGTGATCACTCACTTCGCTAGATGAGACGCACACCACGTCACTTTCCCCATGGATGGCAAGGATCACTCACACTCACACTCACAGGGGATGGTCACTCGGGTGATCACTCACCTCGCTAGATGAAACGGGTACCTTGTGATAGCACAGGTTCACCACAGATGGTGAGGATCTTAATCACCCACACTCACCAGGGATGGCAACACGAGTGATCACTCACCTCCCTAGATAAAATGCACACCATGCCATAGCGCACATTCACCATAGTTGGCAAGGATCGTGATGACTCACACTCACCAGGGATGACAAGGCGGTTGATCACTCACCTCACTAGATGAAATGCGCACCACGTCATAGCGCAGGTTCACCATGGATGGCGAGAGTGGTGATCCCTCAGACTTACCAGTGATGGCGACGCTGGTGATCACTTACCTTGTTAGACGAAAAACTCATGATCATCGACATTGGTAATCATGCAGCCTCACATCTGCCAGATCAAAGTATGTTCTGCCAGAGAAGGTATTGCCATATGTATCTTCCCTCTAACCACAGAGAAGGTGTTCATGTAGATATTTCCCTATGTATATTTCCTGTAACCAGAGAAATGGATAGTTGCTTTCATTTTAGAGATACCTCTATCTAAATTCAATTGATATTTTTTTCTATATAATCTTATTTGATTCAACTCTAAAGTATTACATGGAAATCAGTGTGAAACAAAGCACATTTGATACGTATGGGACTTATACTTCATGCCCACACTTCCTAGATAGGCTACATGTTGAACAGTGGTGCTGTCTCAACAACTTTGGCAATGGTGGTGATAAGTTGCCAATCTGAGTGAGAGTGAGTGACACCTGGCTGTCCAAACCATTACATCACCACTCACCCGTGACATTGAACTTAGCCAGCTCTCTTATACTAACATTTTTTTTAAATAAGAAGCTTGACTTTATTACAATTGGTAATAGTATTGACGAGTTTTGGATCCTGTAGGTTTTCAGTGTATGTAAGGTAATCCTAATTTCTATAATCTATTTCAGCTAGACATTGAACCAGTGGGACCTGGTTTGAGCTAGGGTATATCTACAGTTCCCCTTCATTTAAATAAATCATACATGCATGCGAAATTGTGAATCAATAACGAACTGGTCACAATATCATGTTCTTTTATGTCACTTTCTTTTAGAGCCATGAAGGCACAATGACTATATTATATGGATATTTCTTTTTGTCAGACCAGCCTGAGCTACATACACATCCCTCCCTATACAGGGTACCCAGATGGTACATGTATCATGGGCTTTTAGTGGGCCTCCCAGTCTCCTGAGTCAATATGCTAACCACCAAGCACAGTAGTCTGATCATGCAATCTGGAGCCAAGGTCCTAAATCTATACCTCTTCACTTTCATTGAATACACGGAGATTTATTGGGAGTCTGTACCACCTCTAACAGACAAAGCTCCTTTACTATAGATCACTGCAAGGTATACCCACTGTCTTCCATTGATAGAAATTGTACTTCGGCATACACTTAACACTCTTTACTATTACATAGCACAATAGGGTCGATCAAAATTGCAGGATTAATATGGCACATCTAGAACCTCTTTGGATATCTCTTTGTTTGGACTCTAGAAAGGCTTGCCTACCCTGCAGAAATAGAAAGTTTACCCCTTAAATGCCACATTATGCCCATTCACAAGGAATATGACTTGTACTTTGATGTATACTAGTCCTGGTACAATGTTATCACCATTAAATAAGGAACAATGTGTGACTTCCTGGGTTTATCCTATACAGCTTCACTCTGTAGTGTAGGAGTGTAGAGGAGTGGGCATAGATCCATTCCCAAATGAAAGGTACTGTAAATCAAAGTGTAGGTGAGTAAGCACAGGTGGTATATGAGTGCACTCTAAAGAAATGTTATTGAAATAGCAGGAAAGTCCTTGTCTGAAAGTTGCCACAGGTCCATCGTTATTTTCAAGCAGATTCCTTGTACCACTGTTCTGTCTCTGGGTCTTCATTGTAGAAACCACAAAAGACTGCAATATGTTTATGTTGGTTCACTGTCCAGTTTTACGAGAATCTCTGGTGGATTCAACAGTTTTTTCTTTTAGAATGTGGTAGGTGCAGCTTGGTCAGGGGGGATTCTAACAACAATCTACTGCAGGGATTAATTGTGCCTTTCGATAAGTAAAAAAGGGAGTCATCTAACCCTTGAAGTTTTTTTTTCCTTGAAGTTTTTTTTCTGGCTTTACTTTATTTGGCCCTTCTACCAAATGCAGTCACCAATACTTTCTTCCTCATCAATGCTCTGTAGGGGATTTCCCAGCAGAGGGATTTGGAGATGAGGCTTTCAAGCAGGGTATCATTCAGGACTTTACCTAGAATCAATTATTTCAGTATGTACTTTGGCCCGTCTAAGCTTTCAGATCTGATTGCAACCATGTTGATAGTGCATGGCTCCTCCATCCTGAATGTTTGCATAATTACTTATAATGTACAGTAGATGAATAGCCTGGTGCTCATTGTTTTACGGCAAGGAAGGTAGAATTCTCAGGTCAGTTGATGTGCATACATTATAAGGAATCATGTGGTGTGGACCATGGAGATCTTTGTCTGTGACTAGTCTATGGTGTCATCAACATCAGCACTTTCATAGATTTCATAGATTTTGATCTACAAGTAACTTTCCATTTCGGTTTTCAGTTTTGGGTTTTTGGTGAGTATCCCTAAAAATTGGCATAAAAATCTGCAAATTTTTATTATTGGAATGGTTGCCATGGCAACCAGGAAAAAAGCATATAGGTTGATTTCGCATAAAAAATATCATTTTACTATCCACATGTAGGTCATTTCTAACCAAAATGAAGCATTTTAAATGAGACCATTGAATTTGCATAAGAAATTAGATTTATATTTTTCTATAATGATTTTATAGTAATTTTACTGAGTAGAATTAATACAAGCAAAACCAGACGCGGTCGAATAAAGTTTAAAGTTTTATTAAAATTTGACAATCAAGTATCACAGTTACATCAGTACAATGTTGAGAAAATTGTATGTTGATGGGGGTTGATCGACGTTTCGAATAGTTGACTATTCTTTATCAAGATGAAATGCTACTTGGTTTATGGGCTTAGGTGCATGAAAAGATCCATTTTCTTAGCATGGTTGCTATGGTAACAATGATTGATTATGACATCACAGAGCTGCTGGTTGGTATGGTTACAATGAGTGGTGAATAAATTATGCTGGTGACCCCTGGTGGCAGTGTTATACATTAATATTGCATGGATGAATATTAAAATGCTACTTGTGTACCGGTACAGTTTTATATACATTTATGCCGTGTGTTACAATTGTGTAAATGATAAATATTAAATATACAGTTTGATATAAGATAATGTAATATTGTCATGGCGCGTGTGACTTATAAAAAATTTACATGCAAGCATGAGGTTATTAATTGTGGCGAGGTCTTGGTGCCTTGGTGGGTTCAGAGGTACGTCTTGGCCTGAGGAGGTTCCTTCGTCTGAGCATCTCGTAAAATTCTCTTCCCAGATCCTCATTCATGTTCCAGATTAGCTGGTACAATCCGAAGAGTACATCATGCATGGGTATCTGCCTTTCAGGACGGAGGGGGGTTGGAGCATAGTTTGTTTGACTGGTTCTGTTGCTGCCTGGGATGTATGGGGCCACGTAGGTGGTATGGGCCGGGTTGTAGGGCCTTGGCGGCAGGGCACTTGTGTGGCTAGTTTTAGGTGGGGACCTTGGTGCCCGGGGGTCGACAGGGGTGGCAGGAGGTGTAGGTTTGTTGGTAGAGGTTTGAACTTTCGTTTTAATGTCATTTTCAAGGATGTCATCGTCATCACTGAGTTTTAAATCAAGTTCAATTTCCTTGAGGTTAGCAGTGGGTGGAGATGATGGTTTGGGTATAGTTGCTGATGCGTGGTTGTTGTTAGTGGCAGTTGTTGGTAGTTTGTTGGTTACCTGGGTGGATGGTAGTGTCACTACTGAGGAGAGTTTCTTGGGGGGTGTCTCGTCGTCACTGGAGTCATCACTACTGATGAATTCTTTAGATTTGACTGGGCGATACTGGGCGTTCATAATTTTCTTTACACGTTTTACAGTTGCTTTAGGGGGCTCGGGGTTGGTTCTTTTGCGTGATGTTGGGTCGGTAGGTTCTAGGAGAACTATTTTGGGCATGGACCTGACCTTCTTAGTAGTGGTGTCACTTTTCTTAGTACCGGTAGAATTGTTGGAGCTGTCTGAGTCCCCGTCCTCGGAGGTGGCTATGGAGCTGGTAGAACTGGCATTGCTGGCTGGTGCTTCCTGGTTGGTTGGTGGTGTTTTGCTGGTCACTGCCTCGCTTTTTGGAGCTGGAAAAGGGAGTGCCGCGATATACAATTCTGAATTTAACATTTTCAGGAGTTATGTTTTTGTTATGCCAAGTTCTGATTTTAGTTGTTTTGGTGTGGAGGACGGGGGCTCTGGTAACATAAAGGTTGGTTTTATGGACATTTCTATAGTGACGGCGTAGGTTACTTTTGTTGGTGAAGGTGGAGGTGCAATAATTAGTTTGACAAGCAAACTTACCGGTAGTTTCGGTCAAATTGCGTTTGAGTAGTTGTTGCCCTTTGTGAGCCGAGTTGAGGTGTTTTAGTTTACTTTGGTCGGTATTTCGGATGAATTCCTCGCAGTAATCGCATTGGGTAAATCTGTCCATGGTGATGGGCTGTGGAACACGTGTGGTTGTTGTGGTTTGAGAAGATTATGTAACCGTTTGGATCGATTGGCCTTTTATAGTAGTCGGTTGTTTGTTGTTGCTTGGAGAGGGAGTTCCCTCCGGTGACGTCACACCGCCCTTGGGCAGAAGTGACGTGCGGAGGGGTTCCCCCGCTTGTGTTTACAAGTTGGCATTTATTCCTGCCGGCTGAAGCGTGTTCAGCCAGCGAATATATGCTTCCTCAAGGCGTTTTCTGGTGTTGTTTGACTCTGGAGTGCTGTCTATTATTGTTACCCTCATTTGAAAGTTCTGAACATCATGGTCTCTGAAGTGTTTTGCCACTGGAGTGTCGGAGTGGTGGCGGTCTTCCCCTGATATCGCTCGCCAGTGTTGGTATAGGCGTTTTGACAGGCGGCGGCCTGTCTCACCCACATACTGCATTTTGCAGGCTGGGCACTGTATAACATATATACAGCTCCTTGTTTGGCAGGTGTTGTCACCCTTTATCTTTATGGTACGTTTGTTGGTTTTTGAGGTGAGGGTAGTGGTTTTCTGTATGCAGTTGCAATATTTGCAACTGAGGATGTTGCATGGTCGGCTTCTGTTGATTGGTGATTGGCGCGGGTAGGCAGAGTGGGATAGAAGATCCCTGAGGTTGGCAGATCTACTGTATGATATGAGCATTTTCTGTCTTTTGAATTTCAGTAAGTCTTCTGACTCTGGTAGTAGTGTCTGGGCACTTTTTAAGATGTTGTTTGCTCTGATGTTCCAGGGATTGTACTGTAGAATGAATGGTATGACTTGTTTGTTTTCCTTGGTTCTCTTTTCCAGGAGTGCTTCTCTTGGGTTGGCTTTGGCTTGATCTATCAATTCCTTGGTTTTTTGGTGGGGGTGCCCCCTAAGAGTGAGAAGTCTCAGGAGGTCTTTGCATATCATTTCTAGTGGTTCTGGTTCACTGCATATCATTCTGTATCTCAGTGCTTGGCTGTAGGCAATGGAATTTTTCTGATGTGGGGGGTGGTAGGATGAGTAGTGTAGGTATAGTCCAGCATCTGTGGGTTTCTTGTATACCTTTGTGTGTAGTTTGCCGTTGGGTTTGACATAGACAGTGGTGTCTAGGTAGTTGATTGATGATTGGCTAGTTTCATATGTGAATTTGATTGATTTGTGGAATTGGTTCATTCTCTTGATTTCTTCTTTGAGTTCATCCTCAGTGCAATTGTAGATTGCAAATATGTCATCAATATATCTTCTCCATAGTCTTGGTTTGAGTGGGCTCTCATATATCATCTTGGTTTCTAGGACGTGCATGAATATGTTGGCGTAGGCTGGGGCCACTTTTGTGCCCATAGCTGTGCCATTGATCTGGTGGTAGAACTTTCCATTGAACTTGAATGTGTTGTTCTGTAGTACTAGTCTCAAGAGGGGGATGGCAGTCTTTGGTGACATTTGTGGATGAGGGAAGGTTTCTAGGGCTGACTTGATAGCCTCTATACCTTCATCATGAGGGATGGAAGTGTACAAAGCACTGACATCAATTGTGACTAGGCGTTCTCCGTCTTCGATGTGATTTACTTCTTTTATAATGTTCAGGAAATGTTTTGTGTCCTTAATGAGGCATGGAATCTTTGGTAGGATTGGTTGTAGCACTTTGTCCAAGATGGATGAGATTTTGTCTGTGGGAGAATTGATTCCAGAGACTATGGGTCGGCCAGGATTACCTGGCTTGTGAATTTTGGGTAGTGTGTAGAAGCAAGGTGTTCTTATGTGTAGTGGCAAGAGGATTTTGTCAGATTTTTGTGGGAGAAGGTTTTGGTTTTCCAATTTCCTAATTTCTGTGCATATTCTGGCAGTTATGGCATGTGTTCTGTCATTGAAGTTAGGTCTGTAGAATTTGGTGTCTGAAAGTTGGCGGTTGCATTCATGGACATATGCCTGGGTGTCTTGAATTACTATGGCCCCTCCTTTGTCTGCAGATTTTATTATAATGGTGTCGTCCATCATCAATTCTGTGAGGGCCAATCTCTCTTCTGGTGACAGGTTGTCATGCTTGTTGACTTTGCTAGTTTCTTTGATCATGTGTCTTCTAATATTGTCGTTCAAGGAGTTGATTTCTTTGTGGGTGATGGTTGGGGTCCATCCTTGGCCTGGTTTTCTGAAGATGTCTGGGTCAGGATTGTATGGGGGGTGGTCTTTGAAGTGAAAAGCTAGATCTACGCGTCTATTGAATAATAGTGTATCCCTAATTGTGTGGACATGGAAAGGTTTTTTTGGAGTTGGTACGAAAGAAAGTCCTTTGTTGAGTAGAGATAACTGGTTGGGAGTTAGTTGTTTGGAGCTGAGGTTGCAGATGGAGCGTTCTGCTGCTGCCTCCTGCGAGTATTTCTTGATTCTGCGATTTTCTTTTGTCTTTTTTCTTGTAGGTTGTTTTCCACTTCTGTTTCGATGTTGTTGATTAACATCAGAATTTCTTGGTAGGTTGTTGGGTCGCATTGTCTCTGGATTTCTGTTGTGGTAGAATTGTATCGTTGTTTCAGGTCGGTGACTCTGTTTGAGTAGTAGTCTGTGAGGAGGTCTCGTAATTTTTTGCTGCAGTCAAGTTGTATCTGTTCCCACTTTAGTTGGAAAATCCAATTAGTGTCGGGGGTTTGTGCAGTGACTTTGCTTTGTAGTCCTCTTGGTACTATGTTGTTTGTTTGGCAGTCTTTGAGGTATTTCTCGTGATGTTCAGCTTTTTTTATGTTGAGTGCTAATTTTCGTGCTAGTTTGTAGAATGGTAGTGTATCGGCTGGTATTCTAACTGAGGGAGTGCTGTTTGTAGGTTCTTGGTTGGTTTGTGTTGTAGAGGCTGATGGTTGTGCTTGTGTCGTTGAGGGATTCATTTGTGTAGAGTGACTTGCCCAGAGGGTGTTCTATTGAAGAGCTTCAGGATAGGATCCCATGGGGGGATGCAGGGAGGATGAGTCGTTGTTGACTGGAATATGTAAGGGTGGTTCCCCCTAAAACTATCCAATTGGGCTTCTGTTGACCGGTGGTGATCCCAGGGTAGGATGCTAGCTTGTGCAAGTAGAAATACTGAGTAGAATTAATACAAGCAAAACCAGACGCGGTCGAATAAAGTTAAAAGTTTTATTAAAATTTGACAATCAAGTATCACAGTTACATCAGTACAATGTTGAGAAAATTGTATGTTGATGGGGGTTGATCGACGTTTCGAATAGTTGACTATTCTTTATCAAGATGAAATGCTACTTGGTTTATGGGCTTAGGTGCATGAAAAGATCCATTTTCTTAGCATGGTTGCTATGGTAACAATGATTGATTATGACATCACAGAGCTGCTGGTTGGTATGGTTACAATGAGTGGTGAATAAATTATGCTGGTGACCCCTGGTGGCAGTGTTATACATTAATATTGCATGGATGAATATTAAAATGCTACTTGTGTACCGGTACAGTTTTATATACATTTATGCCGTGTGTTACAATTGTGTAAATGATAAATATTAAATATACAGTTTGATATAAGATAATGTAATATTGTCATGGCGCGTGTGACTTATAAAAAAATAGTAATAGTATATAGTAATTTTAACCCTCCATTGCCCACTGGTGGCCAAATGGGGAATTAAAAATTCCCCACAGAGGGGTGTTCTCCCTTGATGGGTCACAGTCATATTGTATTACATCTCATGCACAAGGTATTATGGTATTTATAATTAGAAAGCCTAGTTTCCCCTGGAGAGATTCATATTGTGGTGTGATGGCAACATTCCTTGGTATATGCTTAAATGTGTCCAATCTCTCTAAGGAATGAATAGATAATTATAATAAACTGTTACAATTAACTGAGCACTGTTAACCATGTAGTCATTAATGCATGTCTGTCACTGATCTCCGAGCCAAAGGCAAAGTCCCTCCACAATTATATCTATTGGTGACAATTGGAAATACTTTGACTTTTATGAAATTCAATTTCCTCTCTACACTGGAATTGCTGTAGCCTCCTAAACTACCCATGAGGTCTAAAGCTAGAAAAACACCAGCAACTCCTAAGAAAACAGGTGATAATTTACAAGCCAAGATGGAGAACATAGAGGGCCGGTTGGCTCTACTTGAGTCAGATTCAGCTCAGTCAGTCACAATATCTGCACAGGCTCTCACAATTCTACTTAAGTTCGACCCTACAAGCAAGTTACAGTCAAATTCTCAAGATGATATCACTGTGCTTTACCTTGCCATGTAGTTTAAAAGGTACCAGGGCAATACACACTTCCTAGATATTGAAAAGTGCTTAGCATGCAGTTAGAAATCTTTAAGAAGTTACCTTAAAATTAGCTTCTCTGACTAAGTCCTCAGCCAACTGATTGTTATTGATGAGGTGATGAAAGAGGTCAATGAGATGAGACACACATGGAGATTGCCATGTGATCACTCACATCGTTTCCTTCAAACACATTAATACATCTTCTTGATTAAATTATGGCCTAGGTTCCTCTTGCTATCTGCTTCAACTGCTACAGCTTACATCACCACTCACCCTTGTGACATTGATGTGTATCATTTTACCCATAATTTTATCATAATAGATGGCTGTGTAGTCATACAAAATGTTGGGCTACTAATGTTGTTGTACATACTTCTATCAAAACTATTCCTGCGTTATCATTCCTCATTTGGCCTGTGCTCCTTATACTGGTGCCATATTATTCATACCGTAATGGCCTGTACAAGTACCGGGGCACTTATCGATTTCAAACTGGAAATCACTCCGGCTATTATCCAAGACCGGTGCTCATTTCGGACTTAAATTAGGAGGCAGCTAGGAAGGGGGGGGGTGGATCTTCTCAGGGTATAAGCAAACCCTTCCAACATTTGATCTATCTAGCAGACACCATAATCAAAGGTGATAAGCTCATTATCAAAGAGCCAACTCGGTAAACCTCACAGAGAGAAGACTGAACGCTTTGACATGTACTGCACATGTCAGGATTTGTCTCCTATGTGACATGTATGAAGGCACATCAAGTCAGGTTGAGGCTTGCACATATTGTATGTCAACTCCATTTGACATGCCTAGTGAACACATGTCACATATTCCTGGTTCATGCACCTGAGTGCCAGATAGTACTGTGTGACAATTATGGAAGGGTCAACGGCAGTCAATAGCTGTATACCAGTGGTACAATTAGGGTATATGAGGTAGGGGATATCATGGTGCCACAGGCCTGCAACAGTAGGGCCTATATCCCTATCTACATAACTTATCCTTGTCAGGGGACCTTTATGCAGTCTATAAGACAAGGACATGGAGGTACATGGCAACGCCATATGTCTGCATGTATTGTAGACATTGAGGCTATGTATTATGCATTGGGTATTAGCATAAAACCTTTTGGTATTCTTCCTGACCCACAGATAAGGTGTCCAATCTCCCCTGTTGAAGTATTCAGGATTTAGGGGTTTCATTTTATTATCAGATAATACATGCAAACTTAACAATGAAATGGTTTTCACTACTCTTGTGTGAAAATACCAATACATTTTAGTGATCCATAAATACCGGGAACAAATTTACACAGAGCTACAGAGGTGTTGGTAGTACCTCTTGGTAGTGAATAATCCTAGTACCAAAATGGCTGTTTGCCCCATCTAGTGGTATATCCCACAACAACTATGCATGTCAAACCTGACATATTATCACATGTCAACACAACTTTGACATGGCTGTGACCCTTGTCAAATCACAAGTGACATGGCATTTCAAGGTATGCCGAATCGTACGACGTTTAAGGCATGCTACAGGTGTCAAGGTGACATATGTGCATATGTCCCAATGACATGTGCTCTCCACGTCAAATCTAACTCGACATGGGTATACATGTCTTTTTGTCAGATACAGTTTTTTCAGTGCTCCATATTGGGTCAAATAGTCCAACACTTATATCACATAAAACATCTGCAGGAATGCTCTAACTGCTACCCTGAGAACTTGACATCTAATACCACACCCCTCACCCCTAACTTCCTCTAGACATTACCACATTCAGTGAGACATGGGAAACAGCCATTCAATTGAATGTAACACACTGTCAGCATCTCAACATTTAGCCAGATTACATGGAAGGATTCATAGATGAACAATTGGTTCTGTGTCTGTGCTAATCAAGGTGACTGTAAAACCATGGTGGGGCTTCATTAACATAGGATCAGTGTTAATTAGTAGTATTGATCCTTTTATTGTCAGCCCTAACACTATCATGCCTATTCTAAAACCTTTTTTTTGTGGGTGTTGGTAATTTATTGCAATGCTGATATAAAACCCATGGGAAAAAATGGTAAATATTCATCAATGTAATCAATAATGCTATTTAATCATTTCTGCAGATTTTTATTTTGTATACATTCTAATACCCTGTGTATCAAGGCGAGGATGGCATAATCAGCCAAACTTGAGAATGCCCCTGACTCCTTATAGTATAAAACAGTACTTACATGACCAGAATTTGACAGCACAACTGCCTGATGGGATTAGTCTGGTTTGGAATGCAGCTTATACACAAGGTATAAAGGTATTCAAAAATATTTGCTTGATCTTATTGCTGACAATGGCATCTATTTTCCATTTGTTTTCTCAATCACGGAATTTGTAGTAGAAGTTTTACTTTTCAAATGCATTGATCCAAATGAGTGGTCATTACATAGTACTTACAATATGTAATTTCCGTGAAAGTCTAGGTTCTTCTGATGACCATCAGTCTCCCAAGTAGTTCATATCCCTTTAGCAATGATAAGGTCACTTTTGTTCCTTTTCGAATTAGCCTACAGGGAACTACCATCAGTTCAGAGAGATTATGGCCGCTGACAGTACTAACATTTCAGGGAGTTAATCTTAAATGGTTATTCTTGTATGAATAATGGTCAACTGAATCTGCCATAAAAGATGTAGGGGTATGTGGAGGTACTGCCATGAAAGATATGGAGTAGCCACTTATAGCGTCTGAGGAAACCATCGCAGCAATTGACACCTGAACCACTTACAAAGATGACCTGGGAGGCATTTCTCAATATTGTTTACTAGCACTGTTAAGAAATGCTCCCCATGGAATGGAAGATGCTGGAGCCTTACCGGACCCCCTGGGGACGGACGGGTTATAAATTACGTGTACATATATACCCTGCAGTAGTGTAAGGTAATCATTATGAACACTAAAGTGAGAAGGTGACTATAGAGACAAACATGATTATTGCCTGACACTTTTAACAAGGGCTAGGCAAAGTTAGATTCTGGGAGAGTTCGTGTTTCTTATCAAAACAAGACCATTTCTCGTCGTGCTTGGTGATAATTGCCGAGACTAAGTGTTGTTTGCAAGGCACCATGGGTACATTTATCAGGTATGATAAACAGAAAAAAAACATGTGACCAGGCAAGCAAGAACACCCCTCTGCAGGGAAATTCATTATCAAAGTTCATCTCAAGAACTTTAAAATGAGACATCATTGGCTTAAATATTCCTAGTAGTTATGTCAGAACCCCTCCTTGAACATAGGTCATTAGTCATATCTGGAATCGATGATTTAGCTCTAAATCCATTATAAACCATAATAATGGCTAAAAAGACAATAAATCAGCCTTTTTCATAAAAAGTACATAACAATATAGTGATTTTTATCATTGATTTTGATCTAGAAGGAATTTTCTGTTTCTGTTTTCAGTTTTGGATTTTTGGTGAGTATCCCTGAAAATTGGGATGAAATCTACAAATTTTGATTTTTGGAATGGTTGTCATGGCAACCAGGAACAGGCATATGGGTTGATTTCTCATGAAAAATGTTCATTTTGCCATCCAAATATGGGCTATTTCCTCCAATGCCCCCTGGCGGCCAAAAGGGGAATTAAAAATCCCCCGTGGATAGGTGTTCTTTCTTGATGGGTCACACATGTTTCAACTGTTGCCTCTTCACACTTGTATACAAAATTTATTGGTACCCTTTCATTTATTGACATTAAATTAATGCCCTTCTGACAGCACAAAATGAAAAATAAACAGTTTCATTGTAATCACCAATTGATTGCATTACATGTATTAGACAGATTTGCTGATTACTCTGACATGAGTTGGTATCGTCGAAGAGGAAATAACTGAAAATCAACTACCATTAAACCCTGCATATAAGCCACAGCATTTCAAGTCCCTGGTGTGGCTTAGAGCACCTACAGGAACTTAGAGTGTGGCTTATATGAGGGGTTTTACTTACATAGACTATACTAATTAAGGAATGACAACAATGTCAGGCCGCAAGTGCAGCTTGTAGCATTCTCCCAAAGTCAGGGTGTGGCTTATATGTGGGTGCGGCCTATACAAAGGATTTTCCATAACCAATAGCACTTGTCAAAACAGACTTCCATTACAGCTATAATCTAGTGGGTACAGAATGTTGATTTTAACATTGATTCAACATTCTTTGCCAACCTTCCATGTATACAGTTATAAATGTGTAAGCTTTCTTGAGTGACCTTCTGTACATAAAGTGTAATACGGATTTGGCTCATTCAAGTTTATTTAGGATTTTGTCTTCCAATGATAGCTTGAGATGAACCCCCACCTGTCTAAGTGTAAGCACCAGTATAGAGCCCTCTATTTTAGTATACGGCACTTCCTTTTACAGCCAGTACATTATATGCAGGACTAAGTACTTTTGATGTTTGAGGCTGACTCCACCATTGGAGGATGCATCATCAGCATTACTTAAACATGACCACTTGATGGTGATCATTATCACCAACTACTTCAAAGGAAATTGGTTAATTATCCAATATTCATATGGACCAACAAGTGTGGGTACTGCTGCATCATCAAACAGGTCCAGACCTGGTATAATCTCCCAGTTGAGCAATTCCCAAGCTGCTCCCTCAGTGTGAGTAATTCCTGAGTTGCTCTTTGTATTTGATTGAGGGAGGTTAGGTGGAAAGATGGGGAGTCTGGTAAGAAGAGCAGTGGCTGGCAGGGGATGAAGGGAAAGGGAACTGAACCAGTGTTATGAGGCACAATCAAGTAGCTTGAGGCAGATGCAATTGTGAAGGTAATTGATGTGATTGTAGTTGGCTGATGACAAGGAAAGGCAGGGAAACTTGTTAAATGAGCAAAGTGAATCAATATGGGTCATGTAGTGTGGATTATATGTGCGTCTAATAGAGGACCTGTTCAATGTATCCTATTTTGAACATCTTTGATGGTGCTGACAGGATCAGTGTCATTCATGCATTGAGGCAGATCTTTGAAAGGTATGCTTATCCCACTTGAAAAGTTTGGCCTATCATCTTTTTTTGCGGGTCTTTTTTTTTTTATAGATATTTTCTTTTTTCATTTCTTTTGTGTGGTAAATCAGCCCAGATATTTTGTTACAACATAATTCTCCTATTGTGCACCCACTCTTTTGAAATCATGGATTTCCCACTGATAATTACAAAATGTCAAGGATAACCATGCATGTGGGAGCGATATATTACTTGTCAACCTGGGCTGTATCACTAATAGATAGTCAATATACAAAATGTCCATCTGGCTGCATGGCCAGTACTACTGACAGGTTCCAGCAGAAACAGTAAGGCATCTGCTGCATGGAATATTGATGTGCCCTGTTACCTTACTGAGTGCTGTATCTTACATCAATACAAGATATTGTTTTCTTGTGAACAGCTGAGCCCTTATGAATTGATTTTTATGGTTTATAGTTTTCTTCTTCCTTGGGCCATAGCATCCAGCTATGGTTTCTTTCTCTCAGATGCAACTGAAGCAACACTGACAAATCTAATGTTCCATATATAAAGCCTACAAAATGCATTGTATGAAGCATCTGGCATACATAGCAGAAGTTTTCTTTGTGATTGATAAATCTATTGTGATGGAAGTACACCAGGAGTATATACCAACATGCAGGATGTGATCTATCTTGTTTTCCACCTGATCCCGTTGGTGACGTCTGATACACCCACAATCTATCTCCCAGCCCAGAGTAACTCTCTGAACAGGCTGATCAAGATGACCATTCCCCTACCCCTTACCTCAGAATCAGATTAAGGCCCCTTCAGTCATAGACACCCTTTAAAAGCCCAACTAGCCAAGTGTCTACCCTAGAATTGGTAAGCACCATCATAACCTTTACATGCCCCCCATATGATGGAGAACTAGCCACAGTGCACTCACCAACAAAGATGTTAGTTTCTGCTTGATGCTTAGTCTCCATCACCATTGAGGAATAGTCCTTGGGCCAAGATGGGATTATTACGCTTTTTGGATTGCTGTATGTTTAGGGACCTCTCTGCTCGACATCAAGGTTGCCCAGATTAGGAACTAATGTTTATACCAAGGACTTTGGTGCCGTCCACAAAGGGAAGGTTAATTTAGAAACCAGCAGGGAATCGTTAGTGTCTGTACACAGTCTGTAACATTCACAAAGGGAGATACCCATACTGGTTCCGTGGTCAGCTTTATCTCCTCCACGTCAAAAATGACCACTTCCCATATACAGAGCTGCTCTTTGTAAAAACATTGTTTGGTAAATTCTGTGGGTGACTCTAATCTGGTGTGGTCAGTTGGTATCTGATACTTATGTGATAACACAAATAAATAGGGATAATGACCTCCCAGCATGTGGTGGCATCAAATTCTTAGGTTACAAGTGTAGGAGGACACCTATAGTAGAGGCAAGCCAACATTAAGGGTGGTGGGGGGAGGGGGTTCAGCCTTCCCTGTATGTTGCTACACCTGATGTAGAATACCTGCACTACCACCGATACTTTTCCTATCACATATTCCTGATACCACCAGATTTCCTATATGATTCTGAGGTGAGGCTGGGCAATCCAGAAGTGTAAGAAAGTGATTTGGGTTTGCCAGACATTTAGCAATCTATAATCTACTATATAGCATTGGTACTATAAATGGTCTGGGCCAGTGGACTATAACACCTATTGTTAGTGGGAGAGGGGCATGGAGAGGGGCTTCCAGTCATAAACATATTTACTAGTCAGTGACAGATTAAGATGGGGGCAGATTATCTCATACAATTCCTGAGAGTCATCGTCTCATATCTAAAGGTCAACTTGTCAATTGTACCTAATCCCTAATGATGCCATCGCAGGTGGCTGAGGGCTAGTGAGGTTTAAAATTCATAATGATCATTTGTGATTAAACAGTCTGGTCACCCCTAAATGAATCAGCATTGCAGTGGAATGGCAGCATGCTTTACTGCATTTACTAACTTTATCCACTTCTCTATGGACCTAAGCGCTGTTTGAAAAGTCAGAAATAAGTACTTAACAATTAACAAAACTGTCTTCAGATTGTTACTGTTTCATTTCATAATGAATTTATCACCTCCCACCAGCAGGTTTGCTTAGGTTCTTCTCCTGTGGTGGTTATGGGGTTTAAACTACACCAGGGTAATGTATATTTCAACCAGATTAAAATGTGAAATATACATGCAGCTAAACACCTGTAACCCTTTCACCCCTGGATTTCCATTTTGCCTGCAAATCCTGCTTTATCGTGTTGAAGGGGTTAATAGCAGGCTTCAGAACCCCCTCCTTCATCCTTGCTGAAACCCAGCTTTCTTTACTTTTTTTATTAATTTAATTTTTTTTTCAATCGTGTGACCTCATGAATATGTACTGTAATGGGTATTCCTTAGATATATAAAAGAACTATAACTGCAGAATACCTTCTAGCTATGGTTATAAAAGGGGCCAAAAAAGGTGAGGTAAGCCAGGTTTGCTGATGGCCTTTGGGAGACACTATGGGGAATCTTGTGTGCTCTCACGACATTTTGTGTGCAAAAAGTCCTTGATGTCTAGACAACGCGGTGAGTAAATTATGGCCTAGGTTTCTCCTTTCTTGTGTCAATTTAATATCTGAGTCCACCTGGCTGCCCAAACCTTTACATCACCACTCACCCTTGGCATTAAACTTTGCCAGCTCTCTTTGTATTAAAGCACAAGCTATGATTCTTTTACAATGGGTAACTATAGGCTAGGGTGTAGACTGAGTGGAGGGCTCACATCAGCTCTCTCTCTCTCTCTCTCTCTCTCTCTCTCTCTCTCTCTCTCTCTCGCAGTCTGGTAGCTTCATTTCTACAATCTATTCCAGCTAGACATCCTACCAGTGGGACCTTCATAGCGGTTTCAGCTAGGGAATAGCTACAGTTCCCTTTGAATTAGAATAAAGCATAAATCTACATCGTGCGGATGTGTGAGTCAATAGCGAACTGGTTACAGTATTATGTCCTGTCATCTCACTTACTTGACTTGACATTGAATATATTATAGGGATTCTTTTTTTATCAGACCTTCCTGAGCTACAGAATAGGTACAGGAGGGAAACTAATATCAGGAGGGGTGTTGATACACAACCCTCCCTATTCAGGGGACCCAGATGGTACATGTATCATGGCCTTTTAGTGGGCCTCCAATTCTCCGAAGTCAATCTGCTATTCATCATGCAATCTGGAACCAAGATCCTAAATCCATACCTCTTCACTTTCATTAAATACACTGAGGGTTACTGTGCCACCTCTACCACACTTGAAAAGCTCCTTCACTATAGATCACTGCAAGGTATATCCACCTTGTTAATTCAATAGAACTGGTACTTCACATGTACAACTTTACTTTTGTATGACATGATAGATTTAATCAAAGTTGCAGTATTAATATGGCACATTTAGAACCTCATTGGATATCTCTTGTTTGGACCCTGGAAGGGCTAGCCTACCCTGCCTGCAGAAATAGAAATTTAACCCTTTAATGACTAGGAACATGTACTTTGAACTATAATGACCCTTCTATTGTAAGCATATCCCTCTCTTTTACAACATTATCATCATTACATGAGGAACAATGTGTGATATATATATATATATAAAATTATATATACAATTTCACTCTGTAGTGTAGGTGATAGAGGAGTGGGCATAGCTCCATACTCAAATGACAGGTACTCTAAATGGAAGTGTAGGTGAGCAAGCAAAGGTTGGATATAAGTGCACTGTAAAGAAAAATGTCATTGAAATAGTGAGAAAATCCTTGTCTGAAAGTTGCCAGAGAGCCATTGTTATTTTCAAGGAGATTCCTTGTACCACCGTACTGCCATCTGGGTCTTTATTGTAGAAACCACAAAAGACTGCAATATGATCACGATGGTTCACTGTCCAGTTCTATGAAGATCTCTGGTGGATTCAACAGTTGCTTTTTAGAGTGTGGTAGGTACAGCTTAGTCAGGGGGATTCTAAGGACAATCCACCCAACGGCTAAAACCACATAATCACATAGGTAGTCATCTAACCCTTGGAGGTTTTATTCTGGTTTTACTTTATTTGGCCCTTTTACAAAATGCAGTCACTAATATTTTTTTCCTCATCAATGCTCTGTAGGGGATTTCCAAGCAGAGGGATTTGGACATAAGGCTTTCAAGGAGGACTTTGCCTAGAATTTATTTCAGTATGTACTTTGGCCTGTCTAAGCTTTCAGGTCTGATTGCAACTGTATTGATAGTGCATGGCTCCAGCCTGAATGTTTGCATAATTACTTATATGTACAGTAGATGGATAGCCTGGAGCACATCAGTTTATGGTAAGAAAGGTAGAATTCTGAGGTAAGTTGATTGATGTGCATACATTATGAATTAAGTGCTGTTGACCATTGAGATCTCTGCAGGGCATTTCAAAATTATATCTATAGATATGGTTTTGAAATGCTCTCCTGAGAGTGACTAGTCTATAGTGTCTAAGTAAATTACCATTGGACTGTCATTAACACCAGCAATTTCCTACACCTCACCTTTAAGTCAGGATCTAGCCAAACTGCAATTATCGAAACAGATATTTTCTGTTTCTGCTAACTCGGTTAGTGGGCATTGAAGGGGCCTACCAATGTTCATTGTAAAGTTATTGAATAGTGAGAAGGAATCGTGTTCCTCATTATCTTTGAATCCATATGGGTGGCTATTTGTCATATTCCTATTTTTATCTAATCCATAATGACTGTTGTTTGGGCCACTGAGTACTAACCAGCGCCATTCAAGACACATACTATATTACATCTTATATAAGGTGCACCGTGTGTATGAGGTACAATATGAATTAAACAAAAAACTATTATTGTGCAGCTTCATTCTGGCCACATTCCGAGTTCTGGCACATCCTATGATCAGCGTATACTAATCTTCATTGCTTATAAACTATGCCCAATACACAAGGTACTATGGTATTTATAATCTACAAGCCTAGTTTCCTGTGAAGGCATTCATATTGCGGTGTGATGGCACCATTTCTTGGTATAATCTTAAACTTATCCAATCTGCCTAAGGCATAAATCATTTTAAATAACTGAGCATTGTTAACCCAGTGGGAATCTCTCATCTTCTGCCACTGATCTCCGAGCCAAAAGTAAAGTACTTTCACAATTGCTGTAATAATTATTAAAATACCACAAAATGACAGTGTGGGAAAGTTCTAATGACACTACATTCTGGCTCACACAAGGAACTATGGCATAGCCCTCCATCTTCACAACAGTGACTGCTACACAGGTCTACTTTTACTGTGACGTTTTGAAATTTAATTTCCTCTCTACACTGGAGTTGCTGTAACTTAGCATGCCTCCTAACCACCCATGATTCTAAAACTACAAAAACATCAGCAACTCCTAAGAGAACATGGGTAATTAAATTTTACAAGTCTAGATAGAGAACGTAGAGGGCCGTTTAACTGCACTAAGTCTTGAGTCAGATTCAGTTCAGTAAGTCACAATATCTGCACAGCTCTCACAATTCTACAAAAGCTGGCCCCTACAAGCAAGTTACAGTTGACTTGTCAAGATGATATCACTGTGTTTTACCTTGCCATGTGGTTTCAGGGGTACCAGGGCAATACATACTTCCACTATACTGAAAAGTGCCTAGCATGCAGTTAGAAATCTTCAATTGGAGACTTTGAAATTACCCACTTTCTTATTAGTATTATAGGATCATATGACTTCAGCCCTATTGCTTATTTCCTGAGATAGGTCCTGAGCCAACTGATTAACAGAGATGAGATGACAGACGAGATGACAGACACATAGCGATTGCCCTGTGATCACTCACATCAGTTTCCCCTGACAGACTCTGATCTATAACATCTTCCTGATCAAATTATGGCCTAGGTTCCTCTTGCCTTGTGCCCATTTGATATCTGCATCCACCCCGACACCTTACATTACCACTCACCCTTGACATTGAACTTTGCTTTACAAATATCATTTTACCCATAATGATATTACAATAATAGGTGTCTGGGTAAATTTGTAAAATGTTGGGCTACTAATGTCATTGTACATACTTTTATCAAACTATACTTTCTTTTATCATTCCTCATTGGGTCTGTGCTCATTATACTGGTGCCATATAATATTCATACATTAATGGCCTGTATAAGCACATCAATCTCAACCAGGAAATCATCCAGGCCCTTATTCAAGACGAGCGCTGATTTGAGACTTAAATTATAGTGCTTTTTAAAGTTCAATACCAGTGTACCCCTGGTGCTTATTCAAAGACTGGCGCTTATTCAGGCCAATACGGTATATGTCAACGATATCGACCGAAGAACTGCTGCTAAAGAAAAATATTATAGTCACAGGTAGAAATATTGATATAGTTTCAAGTGAGTACTCCAATACTCAGGGACGGGGGTGGGGATCAATAGCATGTGTATCATGACCTTATAGCCTAGGGCTCCTACCCACCTGATGCAATCTGCCAACTACCAACCACTCTAGTGTGATCAATATGGATCCACAATCTTACACCCACGTCTACACATTTTCATTAGGACACTTGTTTGGAGACTATGTCACCTGTAATGTATTCCTGTACTGTACTAGGCCGCTAGCATATGATCAGTACAGCTGGATGTGTTGCTTATAGTTATACTACATACTATAGGCTATGTTAGGTTAAAAGAGAGTACCGGGGATATATGTTTGAATAATAGCAATCAATACAATAGAAAACCAGTCAGATGGAATTCTAAACAAAGTCAGACAGAAGGTGTGTTTTGTACAACATGGTCCGAAATATATATAGTTTGGTCAGATTGATTTGCTTCTTTCCTACTGAGTTGGATAGTGGCTCAATGGGTATAAAGGTTTGGTTCTGTCCCTGTGTGGTGAGCCTATAGGCCCCTCAAACATAAAATGCCCAGCAGGGTTTTGATACCTCCTGAAGGGTTGTAATGACCTTTCAAACATTTGCAGGAATGCTCTAACTGCTCCCCTCAGAACCCACGCCCCCACCTCCTACCTTCCTCTCAAAATTGTTACATTCACTGGGGCATGGGAAACAGTAATCTCATTGAGTGTACCAGACTGTCAGCATCTCAACATTTAGCCAGATTACATGGGAGGATTCATAGATGAACAATTGGTTCTGTGTCTGTGCTAATCAAGGTGACTGTAAAACCATGGTGGGGCTCCATTAACATAGGATCAGTGTTAATTAGTAGTATTGATCCTTTTATTGTCAGCCCCAACACTAATATTGCTCATCATGCCTATTCTGAGACTTTTCTTTTGTGGGTGATGTGCAATAATCGCAACACTGATGTAAAACCCATGGAAATATGGAAAATGTAAATCAATGTGAAGAATCATACTTATTACCCTTAAGTTACTCCAAAGTTGAAAAATGGTGAAAAAAGGCAAATTTGACAACAATGCAGGTTTTTTACAACCCTGGCATATATCCCAGAGGGGTTCCAGAACCTCAGATATAGCTTTTTCTCATTGATATATCAGTTGTGCTAATGATTCAGAAGGTTTTTTGGGTATTGTAGAGCATAAGTATTTGTTTGTGTAACATTCAGTGTAAAATGACACTCAAATGTCCATCCGACAGTAAAACTAAAACCCTCCCATATTCTAAACTAAGACGGTTAATACATTATCCTTACTCTGCTCAGAATTGACGGGCACTAGGGTGGTTTCGCTGTGCAAAGATTTTTTTGCTGTAGCCTGAAGTCTTCCTCTTATACCAATGAGTGCATCCGTATACACATTTTTCTGTCGGATGGACATTTTGCACTTTTGCTGTCGGAAGGACAAATTTCTTAATCTCAAAGTAATGCATTTGGATGCATCCTTTATGTTTTAAATCAAGCACAGTCATCCCTTGAACACTTTCAAATAACATTTGTACCATAAGTCTCCCAATAAGTGTGTTTTAGACACTGTAATATGAAAAAAAGTGTCCATCCGACAGATAAAGTCTGAATTTCAGGGTCATTGTAAGCTAATGCTGTGCTGAGTTGGTGGTCCATTAGGTTATAGTGATCATTATTTCTTAGAGTAGGCATGCTGAACTTAATAAAGATTGATTTTAATGAGTATTTAAGCATTTTCTAGAGAACCAGAGGGAAAACAGCATTTTTGACAAGAATTTTCATTTTTTCTCAAGATGGCTGAATTTCATCAGTCTATATCTCAAATTTTTTTTGAACAGTGATGTTTATTCATGAGCTTACTAAACATGTATACTGTAAGAGCTTGTAAACAAAATTAGAAGTTTCTGTGGTGTATATATTGGTAACAAAATCATATCACTGATTAAATCTGTCGAATGGACACAAAAAGTGACAAATTGTTATCACACAGCTATTAAAATGGAACCGGTAGGGATAACTGTGTATAATTGGTGGTTCCAAGGAGCCAAGACATTGTTCTTTCAATGTAATGAAGTGATTAATTCCTTTTCTGACTTTCATATTTGGGGCCTTCTCAGGGAGATTTGTACGTCCCCAGGAAATCTGGCCCATATACATTCTATTAGCCTATGTAAAACATCCAGGGCAGGAGCAGGTGGCATCTGTAGCGGTTTGCCTATATGATCATATAGTGGGTGTGTATTATTGGTTAACCCCTCATATGCTCATCTAAGGGGAGCCAAATATACGACCCCAGACAGGTAAATTCGAAAATGGGCAAGCTTTTTGAAACTGACAAGGGACAAAGCTACTTCTTAACGTCGACAAGGGGACAAAACCACTTTTTAAATTTGACAAGGGGACAAGAGAATTTCTCTAAATTCAACAAGGATCATGGGACCCCCGGTCTGGGGCCCTAAATTTGCTGCTATAATGAGTCCGGCTCCAACACTGCCAGGCTGTCACTCTAGACCCTGGCTTGCCTTATTTTTCCCACTTAATTCTTTATCAGGAATTTTTTTACTCTCTATGCTGACATGCCTGAGAAAATAACATTTTGAGAGTATGCGTAGATCTAAAGCAACCTCACTGACCGGTAATCTTTGTTAGGACAGCAAGTGTTGGGGATTGTTTGCTGTGACTAGTTTCTTATCAAAACAAGACCATTTCTCACTGTCCTCACAATAATTGAATATACAATTTATTAGGATCCTTTGATTTATTGACATTTAATTAATTCCATTCTGATGACACAAAATGAAAAAGAAACAGTTTCATTATAAGCACTGATTGATTGCATAACATGAATTAGGCAGATATGCTGAGGACTCTGACATGTGATGTTATCGTTTTAGAGAAAATAACTGAAAATCAGCTAGTCTTTCCATAACCAATAGCAGTTGTCACAAAAGACTTCAATTATAGCTATAATCAAGTTGGTACAGAATGTCACATGAGAATGTAGATTTTAACATTGATTCAATATTCTTTGCTATCCTTCCTTGTATACAGTTATAGATAAATGTGTAAGCCTTCTTGAGTGACCTTCTGTACATAAAGTGTAATATGGATTTGGCACCTTTAAGTTTATTTAGGATTTTGTCTTCCAATGATAGCTTGAGATGAACCTCCACCTGTCTAAGTGTAAGCACCAGTATACAGCCCTCTATTTTATTATACAGCACTTCCTTTTACAGCCAGTACATTATATGCAGGACTAAGTACTTTTGATGTTTGAGGCTGACTCTACCATTGGAGGACCCATCATCAGCATTACTTAAACATGACCACTTGATGGTGATCATCATCACCAACTACTTCAAAGGAAATTGGTTAATTAGCTAATCAATATTCACATGGACCAACAAGTGGGGTACTGCTGTATCATCAAACAGGTCCAGACCTGGTGTAATCTCCCAGTTGAGCAATTCCCAAGGTGCTCCTTCAGTGTGAGTAGGTCTTGAGTTGCTCTTTGTATTTGAGTGAGGGTGGTTAGGTGGACAGATGGGGAGTCTGGTAAGAAGAGCAGTGGCTGGCAGGCGAAGAAGGGAAAGGGAACTGAACCAAGTTTATAAGGTACAGTCAAGCAGTCTTAAAAGGCAGATGTAATTGTGAAGGTAATTGACTGATGACAAGGAAAGGCAGGTAAACTCATTAAATGAGCAGAGTGAATCAATATGGGTCAGGTAGTTTGGATTATATATATATCTAATAGACCTTTTGAATGTATCCTATTTCGAACATATTTGATAGTGCCGATGGGATTA
The DNA here is from genome assembly GCA_949317995.1 of Acholoe squamosa. Lineage (NCBI taxonomy): Eukaryota > Metazoa > Annelida > Polychaeta > Phyllodocida > Polynoidae > Acholoe > Acholoe squamosa. The sequence goes on from OX439044.1 coordinate 59,768,945, forward strand.
ATGTGATTCATGCTACGAGGCAGATATTGGGGGTATGCATTTCATATTTAAAATGTTTGTTTGGTTTTTCTTCTTTTTTATGTTGTTTTTTTTGTAAGATATTTCCAATTTTCTTTTTTTTTGTTAAATTTGCCTGGATACATTTTCTGCAAAATAATTCTCTGATAGTGCACCCACTTTTTTTTTAAATCATGGGTCTCCCAGTGATACTTACAAAAGGTTAAAGGACATCCATGCATGCCCGAGGGCATGTGGCCTGGGCTGTATCGCTAATAGATAGTCAATATACAAAATGTCCATCTGGCTGCAGGGCCAGTGCCACTGACAGGTTACTGCAGAAAGAGTAAGACATCCGCTGCATGGAATATTGATGTGCCCTCATACCTAATTGAGTGCTGTGTATTACATTAATACAAGATATTGTTTTCTTGTGGACAGCTGAACCCTTATGAGAAGAATATTTATGGTTTAGTTTTCTTCTACCTTGGTCCACATCATTTAGCTATTACTGGTTTCTTTCTTTCAGATGCAAATGAAGCAACACTGACAAATCTAATGTTCCATTATAAGTCTGACGTGCTACAAAGTGCACTGTAGGAAGCATCTGGGATACATTGCAGAATAACATTAAGTTTCTTTTGTGACTGTTAAGTCTATTGTCTAGAAGTATGCCAGCAGTGTATACCCGGTACCAACATGAAGGACATGATCTATCCTGTTTTCCATCTGATCCCCATGGTGACGTCTGATACACCCACAATCTATCTCCCAGCCCAGCCTCAGTCTCTGAACAGGCAGAGCAAGACCATCCCCCTACCCCTCACCTCAGATTGAGCAGTACTCTTTTACCCTCCCCCCCCCCCGCACACACACCACCTACGGCTTTGCCACAGTCCTACTTATAGCACCTTTTGGTGGGATATCCTGATGGCAAACACCCCAGAACGTCCCCCCTCCACACACCCATACCACCCTAACGCCCCTATACCACCCAACACTCCCATACCACCCTTACACCCCCATACCCCCAACACCTCCAAACCACCTACATACTCTGACCCGACCATACAGACATCTGGAGGCTGCGCACCAACTAACGGTAGCGGCCCACGCCCTTACAGCCATGACTGAAACCTGTGGTGCCATCCCTGCTCCCTCCGCCCTCCTCCCCCTCCCTCCTCCCTCCTACCTCCTCCCCCTCCCCTCCCTTCTCCCTCCTCCCACTTACTTCCCTCCTCCCCTCCCCTCCCTTCTCCCTCCTCCATCCTTCCTCTCCCTCCACCCTCTCTGAGCAATTCCCGTGGGCGTGTGAGTACCTCATAGGGTGGGACAGGCGTGCATTGGTAGTCTCCCCTCAGCGCCACCAGAGGCATCATCATAGTACCCCAGGATGAAAAGATAAATAAAATAAAACACTTCAGCAATCCTACCACAAAGTCCCGCTCACTCACTCACAACTGCTCCCTCCTTGACTCGTTGTTGTCCTCTATGGTTGCTGTATATACTATAAAGTGCAGAAGGGTAGGTAGAGAGCAGTAAAGGCACCAGCCACCCAGTGAGTAACTCATTTAACGGAGCCACTCAGAGGCGTGCTGCCTACAAGGGGAGCAGCTCACTAGGCAACCAGCAGCTTCACACCTAATCAGACACCAGACCAGTGGGCACACGGCGGCCGTGGTTGGGCGGAAGCTGAGTAACTCCTCCTCTGCACTCCTACATATAAGGAGCAACTCACGCTGGTTCTATGAGCAGAAGTGACTTAAGTGAATGAGCAGGTAACGGAGCAGTAGAGTGAGCTGGGAGTGAGAGCGGAGAGGAGCGCACGCACAGAGAGGGGAATGGTGACACATGGTGAGGACGTTGTAAGGTGTTGAACCTGAACATTCCTAACTAAGGAGGATTCAATTGGAGTACTACTATACTATATGAGCCGGTATTTGTGAGCCTCTACTCTGAACGCATATAGGTTTTTACCTAAGAGCTACAACTACAAGTGGAACCTGAACTCACACGGCGTTTAAACTCACAACAAAGCTGTTAGAGCAATACCAAACCCTGCTGACTTACAGTCACGACACAGAGGGAACTAGAGCCTAAATCGCCCGGAGAAGTGTCGGTTTTATATTACAACAGTTCAAAAGAAAGAGAAGAAAAAGGACGAAAAACTATTTACACGAAAAGCAGTTTGAAAGAGTCAGTTTTGGAAAAGATTTCATGAGCTCGTGGGTGGTTGCAGTTTCCTGAAGCAGTAACAACCTGCTTATACTACTTACTATCTCCATCTCTACCAAAAAGAAGTCCCTTTTCTAAACATTAACCCCTTTACTCCTGTAGTGGTAAGAGGAAGGTAGAGTGCTTGATGGGGCTTATATGAGGTCACTGTATTACAGCAAACGCGCCCGCCTAACGCTCAATAAGCCCCACCACAATAGGAGGGCCGAGTCGGTTTTTGCGCCACACCTGCTGCTGGAGACAACTCACTAAACCCCAGAGATCGACCCAGGAGGAACGAACCAACACACATTAACACAGAGGGACAAGAATTGAAACCAAGCTTCTTGCTTTCTTTTGAAACCAGTGCTCAAACCACATTGCTCCTCGTCCAGACACGTCAACTACTGTCAAAGTAAGTGCATGAATTCACTATCGATTCAACAACATCATTTTCTGTATGTGCAATAGCAGCCATCTAGTCTAACATCCTTTGGGGAAGATACCTCGGGAGGACATTTTTTATCAATGTTAAGTAGCATGATTATGAAACGCGCTGCAGAATTGTAAAGCTTGCAAATTGAAGAATTCCTACACATTACCTAATATTTCAGGCAACTAATTAGGACTCAATTTGAAAACACAGGAGACAGGTTTGCAGAATTCCGCACATGAACCACACAATGCTCATCCATTCTGTACCTCATCCCACCACCAACATGCACATTTAGACCATCTAAGGGCCGCTGATGCATCAATTCATCAAGCCAATTGGCCGTCATGATGCATTCATGAATGCATCTCTGGCATGTAAGCACTACATTTATGCATCATGCCGACCCTAGAGGTTCGATACTGCCCTAAAGTGAAGTGCTGGTGAGCAGTCATGCCCACCAATGGGCATGATAATGCACTCCTGCATCACTGGCCTGTAAAGGGCCAAGGAAGTCCCTTCCATTGAGAAAAAAAGATATCAGGATTTATTATATGACCTCTGTGATTTTGGGTTCTTTTTCTGGATATGCCCATTCTGATACCTGTCGATATTACATGTCCTAGGTGTGCTGATATCCATGGATATCGGCACTCCTTGTCCATGTCACATGTTACATGTTAAAACCCACGAAATTTTCATTGCCAGTGTAGGGCTCGAACCTTCAGTCTCAGATCCCAAGTCTAACTCCCTATGCAGTGCGCCACAGGGACTGACGAGAAATGGTTGGCTAGAACCAGGTCTTGATATGATACAAAGCCTGGGGAGGGTACTCACATATAACTTCTATACATTCAAAGTGTGAAAATCCCCGGCAGTCTGGGTTGTGCCCCCCCAGCTTTGACGCTACTGCTCGCATAACGGCGAGGCAACGACTGCGGGCTGTCCGCTGCCATAACCGCGAGAAGCATTCAAAGCAAGCCAAGCCGAGACGGGCACTGAGGGGTGAGACGCGGTCTAGTGGTTAGCGCATTGCGCTCAGCCGTTAGAGGTAGGCGGGAAGAGACCATGTCCGGGCACATCTTTTTTTTGCCGTGTGTCCTCTGCCATTCATTATATCATGATAGTTCAGAAACTCAAGCTGAATCTCATGTTGAGATTCTGGAAAGTGCCAGAATTACAGATGTGCCAGCAATGTAATATTCTATATTAAGGCATAAGTTACGAGATAATCCATAATCCAGTTATTTCTTGCATAACTGGACAATTCTTGCCAATTGCAACTCATATTCATGCTATCCCAAGTGCCTTGAAATTGGGTACTGGACTAAGAATAAAGTGCCACTATATCTCGTCATACGGACATATTATAATAACAGTGACTGCATAATTAGTCCCATAGAATATTTGTGACATAGCTTTGATTTTAGTGTAGGCAACAAATGCAATTTTCAAGAGATTCTAGTCCAGAATTACAGATGTGCCAGCAATGTAATATTCTATATTAAGGCATAAGTTACGAGATAATCCATAATCCAGTTATTTCTTGCATAACTGGACAATTCTTGCCAATTGCAACTCATATTCATGCTATCCCAAGTGCCTTGAAATTGGGTACTGGACTAAGAATAAAGTGCCACTATATCTCGTCATACGGACATATTATAATAACAGTGACTGCATAATTAGTCCCATAGAATATTTGTGACATAGCTTTGATTTTAGTGTAGGCAACAAATGCAATTTTCAAGAGATTCTATTCCGCTATTGTCAAATTCATTCTAAACCAAACGGGTTTCTAAACCAAGGGCAACTGAAAGCTGCTAGTATATCGTATCTCTCTCCCAGTGCAATGCAATTCAATTCTCCTTATATGTATAGTATGTCTCTCTGTCTTTCTGTCTCTGTCCCTGTCGCTGTCTCTGCCTCTGCCTCTGTCTGTCTGTATGTCTACCAGGCTGTCTGTCTGTCTCTGTCTATCTGTCTCTTTGTCTGTCTTTCTGTTGGGCTGTCTCTGTCTGTCTGTCTGTCTCTCTGTCTGTCTCTCTGTCTCTGTCTCTCTCTGTCTCGCTCACACATTTATTTAGTTTGAAAGGTTTCACTTCAGTCCAAACTTCCTCCGTCATTACTAATATTTCGTTTTAAAAGTGGCCATAGGCAATAATAATTTTATATAGGTGATTCATACAAAATGGCTCAAAAGTCGCACATATAGAGAATGTTTAGTTATTAACATATTCATGCCCATCAAGAGCTCTCATTTGGTACATAACACTTGCGTATTTGGGCCAGGTTGTTCTCTATAGATCTTCTGGCAGTAAATGTAGGCGGATCAATTAAAAATTGATTTAGCTGAGATAATTAACATATCAAACATAAAAAGAATGTGTGAATCCTATATAAATCCTATCTAGGCGTTGTAGGCTTGAATTCAGGTTAGTAAGCAAGGATTCTATACACATATTTAAGAAAAATGTTGTAAGTTAGGGGGGGGGGGTAAAGGGGCGCGCCGCCTCCTTTCTGCAAGTATATAGTCATTTAAAGAGCTGCCGTTTTTTTCCCCAAAATCTGGCCAAAAGTCTAGACTAGCATCTTTGAATTAACAGTATAGTGAGTTTCTATATATATGCATGAGTAAAGGAGGTGTACGTATAGCTAAACCTTTTTGCAGGTCAGTTATTAATCCTCTTACCATACTATACTATAGATCTTTTAGTGATTTAGGATTACGCTTAAGTACTTCGGTCATTGATGAGAATGGACACTATGCATAATATAGTGACGTCATTGGTCTTCTACGTACGTCATAAGCATGTGAGTCAGCTCCACCTACAAACGGAATATATATAGCCAAAGAGGACACCATATCCTATTTAAATCCCCATTAGTAATGAATACAGCTAATTGAGATGGGATACTGGCTGATACCCCACTAATCCGCATTAGTTAGGACTAGTCCCGCCATTCATAGACTCATCTCCACTTCGGTAATCCGGTTTGATAGTGTCTGGCGTCCAATATCCGGCGCCATGTTTCATCATATGTCCTCCCCATAGAGGGTATATGACATGATTAGCATTATGAGCAAGTGATGGCTCAGGTCTCCCCCGCAGGCCGGGGAAGCTTATATAGATAGTGATCTTATCAGTAGGGTATGATAAAACCGTAAACCAACTCCCTTTCTCTGGAAGACTGGGTGAATTGGTGCACAACTGCTTTTAATCATGCTCAGATTTGGTTTGATGTTCCTCGGTATGGCCACCGTTGACCAGTCTTGATGGGGCCAATAGCCGGGTTATGTATATATGGCTAATCGATAGTACATGTATTATCAACAATGCCTCCATTTATCATCATATTATTAGATGAAAATGACGACTGTTGAACATGATAGACCTGATTTTGTTACATTCACTACTGGTTACATTGGAAGGTCTCATGTCAGAGATGATCAGACGAGGAAGAAATCCAATTATCCATTCTGGTTAATTCATGCCTCTCATCAAATGCCTCTCTAACCACTTTTTTAGAGAATGTAGAAAGGTATAAAGAGTAGAATACCTGTTTTTCTATAATTATATCGGCTACCCACGGATCCAGTAATATTGTTATATGCACTTCACACCCCTTCTACAGTGCCCACGCAGTATTCAATTACTTTGGAATGTCTATGGGATTTTAGAAATGTTTAACTTTAAATTCATTTACTGAGGCTAGCTGATAAATTCTTCAGAACGACATCTCAATAACAATTTACCCCTTTTTGTTTCCATGAGGATCATTCTTGTCCAATTCCTTTGCTCAAAGAGACAGCTTAATTGACGCATTCAATGCTTTTTCTTCATCTGTGTCACTTTTTCTTTCACAATTTCCGCTAGTGAGTTATTAAATGCCACTAAAGGGAACACAAACAGACATTTGGGTGATAAGGGCAGCAGAGCACCTGTTAATGGTCTTTGAGTGGCCATGGGGGAAGGCAGCATTCCATTTTATTTTTATTTGTTTTAATGTTGTCGATATTTCAGTTATTAAGGTCAAGAGAGCGCCTCAAAAAAAATACAAAGTTAGTTAAAGAAAAGGTGTGATGTTCCTTTATTTCCCTTTACAAATTCCCATTTCTAGTAACTATGTAGGCTATTTCAAGGGAAGCTAAAATGATTTTTTTTTTCATTTTCAAATTCCATGCCTTGCAACACCTCATAAAATGGAACTTATTTGCGGGAGACGTCAGTTTCGGTCACACACAATTTCAACATGCCTATAAAAAAAAATGCACTAAAATATTTACAGCTTGACAAACCTGGAATGTTACCTTGGTTTGGCATCGCAAGTTGCGTTTCATCCTTGGCTGTTCACATTTCTTGTAACTTCTGATCTTATTTTAATTCAAAATTAGATATTTGCTCTATAGGAAATTAGTATGTGCTCCTCCAAGCAGCAGGATAATCTGCAGTCATGTGAGGAGAAAGTTCGACTTTATATAATTATCGTCTTTTGACAGAAGGGAAATTGAAAAACGGTGAAGGTACATTGAGGTTTTGTCGGTTAGATTGCCAACTGCATCGTCTATAATATCAAGGGTTGAAAACCATTATATCTTCCAATCCAATACCACATTGTATTTGAATTCAAACGTTTGTATGCAGGTTGTTTCTACATATCAACTATGCTGATTGTACATAATTTTGGTCATTGACTCCTCTGCCTAATTATAACTATAAAGCATGGCACCATTCAAGCTTTTTTCCCCTCGCATTGAAACAAGGTATTGACATAGAGGACACCTGTGACCCTGGGATGCATTAAAACTGTCACTCTTCCTACTCTTTAAAAGTCAATTCTCTAGTTTCTGTTCTGAGTCTAAATCTAGAGATTTCCGAGTCCCTTCCTCTCATCTTCAAAAGTTTTTTCTCCTTTCAAGTGGCTTTGCCACTATTGCCAAATCAATTAGCCAGCTGGATAAACTGCAATTATCACAGTGGGTTTCTAAATTCTTTGGCATATTCACTGAGTTTCAGCAAAATCGTTTTTGAAGTTCACATTGTAGTTCGAATGTTTTTTGTCTCTTAACTAACAGAGGAAAAGGATGATCATAATACTGAAAAAGTAAATACAGAAAATTAATGATTATCCTAATGGAATGGACCTTTGATTAGACACTTAATAGGATCTCAAACCTAAAGACGATTGCTGTCATCTATCAAAAGTGATACAAAAGATTTTATTGTGATCTTGGTGCCATCAATCAGCCAGGTGATCCATGAGCAGGACTGGTTTTATTTTGTTTTTATTTCTTTTTTGATGTAGTAGATTAACCCTTTACGGCTTTATATTGCTTAAATCCTCGGATTTTACTATTTACTATTTTCTTATACCCTCTAGAAGATTTACTAGGGGTTCTGACAAGTACCTAGAATTGCACCACATCTTTACACTCAGGAGACTTGCCTGCAGACTCTCTCACTTCCACTAAGAATCAGGAATGTTCATCAAACATTCTGAATTGGCTTCCTGGCTGTCCTTGAAGGGTTAGTTGGCTGACTTTAAGATGGTGGCAGGTGTGGTGCCTGACAGCCATCCCATGACTCAAATCTCACTGTGTCCCGTGTAGGCTACACTGGTTCCCTAAAGTACCTAAAGCAGCCCATGCTAACACATGGGGCCGCCCACACCAACAGCTTTCTGAATACCCCTCAAATGTCAAGTTCAGGGGTGTGATGATTTACCCTACTCAAACCCGTTTTACTGATGGGTTATGCAAATTTTGATGGGTTCAATGCTTTACTGACGACAATGAGTAAGCCTATTGTTAGCTTTGGGTCCAGTGTATGCCCCTTAACCCTAGCTTTACCACCATGGGCATCGTCACCAGTGGCGGATCCAGGATATCAAAAGGAGGGGGCGCGGCACAACCCCCATTTTTGGGCCAGTTTTGTGGTCCAAAATATGTAATTAAACTCTATTGGGGGAAAGAGGGGTGCGCGCGCCCCCGCACCCTCCTCTTAATCCGCCACTGTCTTTTAATGGTCTGCAGCTACATTTGTGCTGCATTAACAAAGGCATAGGATTTAAATTCTAGTTTGGAGGGGGTGCTTGGGAGGCCAATTCTGAATGATGGAAAAGAAAATCGAAATTTTTTTCTTGGAAGCCAGAAACACCTTGTCCAAACTTAAGACATTCTTCTTTGAAAGAAAGGTTTTCCAAGGTTGCCCTGGGTAGGAGTTGAACCTGGTATCTGATGATATAAATGCAAACATGTTACCACTACGCCATGAAGACTGTGCTTTTGGCAGCCTCTTTAAGTCTCCATATACGTTACTATTGCAATTGCTGCAAAGATGTTTTCATAATCTAGGTGTTGAGGAGGTTAGAGAAAAATCTGACTACTTTTGGATACGGTTTTGGGAATTTATATGACAAATTGCTTTATGATCCTATATAACTTTGGAAGTTCTGCATCTCAAAATATGCATGGGTCCCCCTAACCTTTAATCCATATTTGAAAGTACATGTCATTTTGGAACTCTGATGAGAATATGACCACGTTTAGTCTATCCCCGCCAACTATCCCACACAGAAAAATAAATCTCTCAAACAGCCCTGGAAAAGTCAGACGGGTAGGGTACCCTCCCATATATGGGGACACTTTTAAGGAGCAAGTTAACTAGGGATTGCACCACTGCACCACCGCATAAACCTTAATAACATAAGTATCATTGTTTCATATTGATTTGTTCCTTAGTAGTAGACCATGTCATGCATATTGGTCTATGAATTATTAAGTAAAATAAAAACTGTCTACATGGATAGTCCTGACTTTTCTCACCGTGCCTGGGAAATTAGCAGTGTCAGGGGTGGGCGTATCGCAAGGTGCTGGAGCAAACATATGAATCATTGTAGCAATGCGTTTTAATAGGATTGATGGGCAAATCTCTAGAAAATTATCAGCTTCTGCTTGTCAAAATTAGTGTATTTTGGGGGTTTGGGGAGGCAAAATCCTCATCAGCCCGCCCCCACCCCTAAAAAAAGATTTGAGGAAATTTTCATATCCAGCCTCAAAAGATTAGTGTGGTTTGGGGAATTTAGGTGACAAATTGCTGCAAGAAAATTTTCCAATTTAACCTTTAAAATAGGTGTGTTATGGCCTTTAAGGGTAAATTGCTCCCGGAAATGGGTGAAGTTTCTTTTTAATTTACAATGTATAAATTTATCGCAAAAGGTGATTTTCAAAATACAATACATTCAAAGTGAGATAGGTACTCAGTCCTTGCAATTGACTTAACATGGCATTATGGTAATAGTCAACAGTTATACATTAGTTTTTGAGGCATATTGCTCCAAGAAACCTTTCAGTTATGGATATATTGCTGCAAGGTAACAATCATTAGATATTTAGACCTCAAGATGAAATCAGCCAAAAATATTAAGATTCTAACTAGACTGCTATATAAATTTGTGTTTTAAAGGGATGTGGTATACTTTGCCCAAAGGAAAAGGAGGAATTCCATCATCAATTTTATTGAAGTGTTTTGAGCATATTTCTCCAAGACCTCTCTTTAGAATGGTGATTATATCATTTCTGAAGCTCTCTGGCGCACATTTTTTGCGACATAGCGACACCTGCCTACCCCTGAGTGTAAGTTAATGGGAGCACTCTCCGCCCCAATTTTAATTGGGCTATAAAGACCACCGTAGTGGGTATAGCATAACCTACTGTTGGGTCATTGGATATTTGTGTTGACAGCCACTACCACTGTTTTCAAAAATAGAAGCAATCTACTGCACAAAGCTTCCCCCGGTATGACAGTGTGGGAGTCAGCATATATCTGACTTACCACACCCTGGAGGTTGATACCCAAGTATCTTTACCAGCATGCTTGGTATGCATCCCCCACAACCTCCTCCAGGGGCATGCAATGATTCTGACTACTTATTTGAACTTAAGATTGAATTACTGCTAGCTGTGCATTGGTGCTGAGAGCACAGGGCCTGGTACAATGCCCCAGGACGTGAGGGAGGATAGGGTCAGGCTTGTATTAGGGAAGTACAGGGGGTGGAGTCCTAATGATCAGCTATAGCTGTGAATGGGGATGTATCTATAGGCTTACTAACACAGGATTATGGCAGTACTGTGTGGTCATTGAATGCTTAATAGGGTCTGGCTGGCCTTAGACTCTAAGCTTACAATTGAAAGTGAAAGGGGACCCTGTTCATCTGACTCTGCCTGGCTGGATGCCTACACTGGAGCTAACAGAGGTTCCCTAAAGTCGCCTAGGGGACTTGGACAGTTGCCGAGGAGAAATGATGTAATGCATTCTACATACGGTAATGTCCCTGATGTATCTTAAATATAGGACCGCGTCCTGTTTCATGCGATCACCTTTGACCCCCCCCCCAGGACAGAAGTAACAACAACAACTCTGAGTTTAAATACTTTTATTTTGGCAAGAACATCACAGGTAAGACTTTCAGGCTAGCCAAAAATCATACAGAATAGCATGAATACAAAATATATTTTTTTCTTTTCTCTTTCTTTGTTTGAAAGGAAATTACCACAAATCGACAAATTTATAACCAACATTCTTTTCTATTCAATATGTCTGTTTGGACTATACAAAATACATAATATCTCTGTACGTGCAAACTCTATAGTAGGAGCTTAGATTCAATTTAGAAATGTTCAATTTCTATTTATGTAGGCCTAGTACATGAGAGATATTTTTACATGTAAGTAATTGGTATGCCCGTTACGACTTCTGGTGGCAGATTTTAATCTCCAGGTAAAATCTGGTCTTCAAACTGCCCGATGGGGTTAAGTATAGTGGTAAGTGGGATAGTTTATGATGATTGAAATGGACGAATGTGACCCTGAAGCTATCAGCAATTAATCTTAGTTCCCTCAGAGCCTACTAGGTAACCTGATAATTTATATGCCTATCACTGAATGATTGGGTGACACCAGCAGTAGACAACCACTATCTACAATCTTCATAGCCATGTTGACTGATTGTAGTGGCCAGCTTGGGGATACCTTAGAGAGTGGTCATTTTTTAACAACAGGGGAGGGGGTGGTGGTTTTTTTTTTTTTTTTTTTTTTTTTTGAATAATTTATCTGAATAATCAATCAAAAAATGACCAAACATTTTCATACATTTGGGCATAGCTTTGGATCTAGAAATAGTATCTGTATGCTTATTTCAGCATATGAATCTCTATGAATTATTCTACTGACTGACATTATTTTTCTTTCTATTTGGAATATAACTCTGGTTGCCATGGCAACATATATCTTTGAAAACCCTTATTTAGGCCTTTTTTTGGATTCAAAACGTTCCATTTACATTCCAGATAGACAGGAAGTGCCAGAAAAAAGAATGTTTTTGAGAAAACCATCTTAATCTGTGTAAAAAGGACATTTATACAATTTTAGTCTCTGTACCTCCCCTTGTGGCCAGACCCAGTACTAAGAATCCCGCAGGGAGGGCCCTTTCCCTTCATCTGCCCACAAATGTCACCCTTTCTGAAATAGCCTGCAGGCGCATTGCTATAGCATAAAGGGGGAGGGGTGAAAATTTTTGACCCCTCTGGGGGAGAGGGTCAAAGAAAATTTTAACTTCCGGCCAGAAAATCCACCACCCCTCCACTGATGTTAAAAAATGACCACTCTCTTAGTGGCCGAGTAACCAAAAAAAGAGGGTCCCAAAAAGACACAGGTCTCAAATGCACAAGGTATACATAATATTATCATGTGTGTTGAAGTCAACAATCTGTATTTAAAATGAGCACCCGAGGTTATTACAAATCATGACAGGTGGACCAGTGGGTCACTTCTTGATATACTACGACTGCGTCAAGGGACTAGGACTGGAATTTTCAGTCGCAGTGCTATGTGCGCCTAAAGAAATGAACACCAGGGCCGTACCAACATGCACTGATATGGTTGGCTTGGCCCCACCCTACGAGTGACGTACGTCATGAGCTGTACTGACACCTGCCTTACTAAAGTTTGGCTTCCTACAGTTTCCCATCACAGGTTGATAAATGCTAGGCAGGGGCATGTTTCAGAACGATTAATTAACACCAAATGACCCTATCGTCGCCAATTTCAGATTCTGGTAGAAAGTTAAACCAAATTGTGCAGTTGACCAAGCCAAGTAGATTTACAAGTCAGGTTCAAAACGAAATCATTGCACTGGATGGACTCTCTTATGCATGAGGAGATAAAAGGTTTTATTGGCAGAATACATCATCCTAAACTTTTTAGGTCAGCCAGGGGTCAATTTTAGAATGATCAGAGATCAACAAAATGGGCCTCTGATCTCAACTCATAGAACATACAAAGTAAACTGTACCAGGTGATCCCATACAGTAACAGTCCACCTTAAAACGCACGAGAACGATTTTCCAAAATTGTACATTCAGTGATGGTTTCATTGAACAATAAGGCCCAAATCGTTAATCGTTTTGAAGCATACCCCAGATCTCACAGACTATTATAATATTGTACGAGTGTTCTTGCATGATCGATACTGGGTATACACCGTAATGGACTAGGGTCATTACACTAAAGCTACAATTAAGACTACACTTTTTTTATAAGCGGCTAATGCTTGGCGTTTTGACGTCTAAGCCATGTTATAACTGACGTCATTATGAGACGCGGATGACGTAGATGATGGGGTCAGTGTCAGCGTCTATCCTCTTACACCATCAACGTTGATCCAGAAAGCCAATCCCGCAGCCAATGATCACTTTGCAAATTGGCGGGAAATAGAGATGAAAGCCAATGGGAGACAGACGACATCAGACATTCTCTGAAATATGTTTCATAGGATGGTTATTTTATTCAAAGTCAATAATTGAAGGCCCTACTTCCATGGCCTCAGCATGAACTGTTAGTGATTAATGCTCATATTTTAAAATTTTAAAAGTGTTACACTGTGAACAAATAACGACGGAAGCCTTGTCCCGAAGTTGCCAGAGATCCGTTGTTATTTCCACAGCGATTCTTTGCAAGACTGTACTGCCACCTGGGGCTTCTTGTAAAAACAACACAGGTTCATTGCTATACAGTTATGGTGCTTCTATGTTCACTTTTACTGGGATCCCTGGCAGATTCAACAGTTATATTGTACAGTTAAGAAAACATGAATTAGATCAGTACGCCTATCATGTTGAAACAGTTATATCAATTGCTCAATTGTGCAATTGATCAAAGTTCACAAAACAGAAAAGGAATCTTCTATGGTTTGCAAGTAATATCATTATTTTATTGGATTGCCTGTAGATTCACAGAGCTTCACTGGCGGTTAATACGTTCTGGCAAATTATGATATTATGGACGAGATACAAGTTTCCTGTTCCCTATAGAGCAAAATTTGGCATCCCAAACATAAATGGATGTATAAATATAGATGGCCTGATCAACGCTGGATCTGATAGACACGAAATTGTAGATACCAGGAAGGTCCTCTATCAAGCATTAACACGTTAAGCATCAGCGGCTCTCTGGCAGGCATTTTATAATATTGTTGAATAGCACTACTAAGAATTTCCTTCCTCTATAGGAATACAGAGTCCGCCGTTAGAATGGTGTGCACTCTTTGGATCTCTATATATAGCGTATATATACTTGTTGAGACAGTGTAATATTCGCAGTTTTTATTCTCAGACTGTGACTCCCAAGATACTACTTTACTCTGTTGTCACGCTATCAACAGCTTTTGCATTAATGGTATCATTACAGTAACATTACCAATGGCCTTTAGGGCCGTCGACGCTATACTGAGTGTACTGAGGCAGGATCAGAACTCTTACTTTCTTTTCTGAACAAAGTCCGATGTTGCAATAATGCATATATGACAATACCGTAAAGAAAATTCTACCCCGTTGATGGTCTCTATGTTAAATTGTAAATTTATGGCATGGTTATTGACAAATATGTTACTATAGAGGAAAGCAGCAGGTTTATCTGATGCATCTGAGGATGTGACGATTGCCAAAATACATCCAAATTATGCTTGCACAACACTGTACAAAGATGCTCTTCGTAGTTTTTTTCTCTCACATGCTTGGCTATTTCCCTTAAAATGCAGCAATTGGGCAATCATGACGTCATCAGATTCATTGAGCTGCTCTCCTCTATAATGACACACATTTCAATAACCATGCCAGAATCCTTTTAATTGATAGAAAGACCATCAAATTATTATGAAATTACTTTGCATGAACAAAAATATAAGGCTTCATCACTGCATCTCCCAAAAGAAAAAAAAAAGAAAAGAAAAATTAATAAGACCTCCAAAGCCTCACCATTGCCAGCTAATTAGTCACACACTGAGGGGTTCAGGCATAACTGAACCTCATAATTATCAGTGTATTACAAATTCTACACACATGGGGCCTTTGCCCTGGATGCACACCTTGGATGGCCTTACATTGACCACAAAATGAGTTTCTGCGAAAGCCAATGAATAACCTTTGCAGTTGTGAATCACAAGCAATGTTCCGTCTTAAGACAGAAAATACAGCTTTAAGATGAGCAACCATGATTCATAAACGGCATGCCCACAATGGCTTCCAAATGTCACTATATATGCTGTGTCAGTGTAATTTGATTTCACAGACAGGAATGGAAGAGAAATAGGCAACGCATATGATAACACTGTCTGTATTCTGTCAGCCACTAAAGGTTTGCATCTCGTTGGATGATATGATAGAACTTCTAATATATTTAAATGCAGAATACACTGGTTCAGGGTGCAGCAGAACATGTTTTACTCACTCATGACACATCTTGATTCAGAAGATTTGTTGGAATATTAATTTATCTATTCCTCTCATATGCATAACTAAACTCCAATAGTTGTTTTTGCGCCTGGTAGTGATTATTCTAAACAAGAATGTATTGGTAGGACTACCTATATACCTCTGTCTGATATTGGTTATGGTCAATAGGTATAATGGACTCTTGGTGGGATTAAGGTTAAGGTATTTAAAGGAGATGAAGTGTGCGGCTTATATGTAGATGTGGCTTATACGTGGGGTTTGGTGATATCAGTTCAGGAGGGTGTTGTTCCTATAGTAAAAGGAAGAGCTGGCTAAAAATGCCCTCATTTCCAGTCCTTTCTTTTCATGTAGCTGTAACTTGTCCCTTTTGTTGCTCACTAGTGGTCATTCAAGTATGGTGCTAAAAAAGGGGGATTTGAGTAGGTACCTAGTTGGGAGAAGTCAGTCAGTATAATATATTATAGAGTGTGTGACATAAGTAGGTACCAGATAGTGCAGCTCTCTCTGGAGGGTGTTGCTCCTATAGTAAAAGGATGAGCTGGCTAAAAAATGCCCTCGTTTCCAGTCCTTTCTTTTCATGTAGCTATAACTTGTCCCTTTTGTTGCTCACAAGTGGTCATTCAAGTACGGTGCTAAAAAAGGGGGATTTGAGTAGGTACCTAGTTGGGAGAGGTCAATCAGTATAATATATTATAGACTGTGTGACATAAGTAGGTACCTGATAGTGCAGCTCTCTCTGTTTTAAACAAGGCAGGTGACTTTTCAGACTAATGTGGTGAGTGCAAGTTGAATGGTGAAGCAGAGCGTGACTTCTTTTGAAAAGAGGGTACCTACTGACAGCTCTTTTTACCATAGGAGCAACACGCTCCTGGTGACCTTTCAGACTAATGTGGCGAGTGCAGGTTGAATGGTGAAGCAGAGCATGACTTCTTTTGAAAAGAGGGTACCTACTGACAGCTCTTTTTACCATAGGAGCAACACGCTCCTGGCTAGTGTCCTCGTACTCAGTTACTGTGCATTCGGTATTTCAGAGAGTGTCAGTGTGTCTTTAAGCTGATTAAGACACAGACCTTCAACCTCCTGTGAATACAATACCTACAATTTTCCTTAGGGACTGGTTCCACCAGAATGCTACATTTTCTCGCTACTTCGTCTGTTACACTCCACTGCATCGCTGTGGAATTTAGCTATCATAGTCTGGCAGAATTGTAGCTTGTCCCGGACTCGTCGGTTATAGTTTTTTCTCTCTTGATTATTCATTTATAGGGTCTCTATAATCATTCCCAGGTGGGTGTGAACATGTCACCCTTCGGCAATTCGAATTATTCAAGATGGCTGCCAAAATGTCCATATTTCTTAAAAACCATTTATCTCAGCTTCTAATCAACATAAGAACATGGTTTCAAGTTCACAATATCCATTTTTGGAGTCAAGGAATTCATATCTTTCATCACTGGGAAGTTAGGAGGCGGCAAATTCGATTTTTAATGAGATTATTGCAATATCAACAGAATTTCTTTATGCTCTTCAATCTCTTCATTTCTTGATTCGATAAAGGTAGGAATTCTATCTAAGGCACCATTATTATTCATGAGGTTAGGGGACTCAAATTCAACAATTCTAGGTAAGGCAGGTAGCAGCCATTTTGAATATTTAATGAGATAATCATTATGAATGTTAACTTTCTTTTACAGTTGAAGGTAAAATGCCACTCAAAATTCCTAAATATTGATTTCTGACAATAGGAGTTTGAATAGGGTAGGTGGCAGTGGTTTTAGATAATTTTCCCTGTGTGGGAGAGACTGTTCTTAATGACACACAGTGTGCAGATGAGTGTGCATTTACCATAAAACAAACAGGTTCCAGGGCAAGTGTGTATTCTAAGAAACCCTACATAGACCCCAACAGAATAGCATCTCCAATACTCCCCAATTTTATATATTTTGAGGTATGGAATGGTTGATAAAAAGAATCATGTGGTGTCTAAATCAGAAACGAAGACCTAAGGATTTTTTTTCTCCTAATAAAAATAACCTCCTATGATGAAAGGATGAAAGTCCAAAATCTAAAGATTCCAAGCTTAAGAATCTGTTTTCTTTTCTGAGAGAAGGTAATTGAGTGCAATGTTGAAATTATGTGATTGCTGAGGAAATATACCATACTGTTACAAAAATATGGAATCTAATGTATTGAGATTAAGACATATAATTTACTTGAAAAGTATTGGACACCAATGGGATTTATGATGATTTACAGGAAATTTAGGCTTAGCTTAAAGAACAATTTAGGGTAATGTAGGAAGCAGAGGATCAATCTAGATAGTCTCAGGCAGTCTCAGACTCCTTATTCTATTATTTTCTCGGTATCATCCATTAGCAACAATACTAAGTCATCTTGAAATGATTAAGAAGTATCACAAGCAATGTCCAAAAGTTGATGAATGATAATCCGGTGAGCTTTATTGGCACTGCAGCTATACTCAAGTATGTGAGACACATTTTAATCATATTCAACCTAGACTGAGTACCTGTCAGTGTTCCATACCTACACTACAGACAGATTCTTGCCGGGGCTGCCCATTGAGTTTCAGTAAATGTTGTAACTGCTAATTACCCTACTCTTTCAGCTGGAGTTATGTCATTGCCCTTTCCCCATACAAAATCACTGGTTCCAGTTGGTTGACAGTTCAATGAGCCCACAGGTCAGTACCAGCTGAAGTATTATAAATATTCAATACCACCTGACCAATAGGGTCTATAATATCAGAATGGGCACCCTAGATTGCCCATTTTAACTGGGTCACTACTCACAAGTAAAAGTCGTTCCAGGCCCGTAAACCATCTTACTGCTTTGGTCCCTTCTTCTATTGGGAAAGTTTAGAAAACGCATATTCACTAATCCATTGGAAGCTAATACACTACTCTATGTAGCGCTGCTACATGAGTAATTTGATGGGCGTTGATTAGATGAAGTTGGCCCATGTCCTTGAAGGTGGTAAACACAACATTTGTCTAGTGTCATTGGTCCTGGTATACTACATATTCCCATTCCGATCGGATCTCAATGGGCTCCATCAAGACTGGAGCTTTTACTGTAATTTCATTGCTGCATGTAAGCGGCCACTCTTAACTTTGAGCAGCTATATGCTGAATGGTAGATGTATTCTCGAAGGTTTCAAACCATAATGGATCTTGCAGTACCATGGTATGAACTGCAAGAAGGGACCTGCAAGAAGATCCCCTTTCGGAGATTGTATGAGGGAAATACGCAGGTTGTAGAAAATACATAGTAGGCTAGCTGGGGTATTCAAGATTGGGTTCACAATCAGAGACACTGAATGATTTTTGTCAGATGGAACTCCTTTGCAGGTCAGTAGTACCAGGTGTGTAAGTAGTATGTGGGATAGGATGTTTGTACCAGTGTGTAAGTAGTATGTTGGATAGGAGGTTAGTACTTGGTGTGTAAGTAGTATGTGGGATAGGAGATTAGTACTAGGTGTGTAAGTAGTATGTGGGATAGGAGGTTTGTACCAGGTGTGTAAGTAGTATGTTGGATAGGAGGTTTGTACCAGGTGTGTAAGTAGTATGTTGGATAGGAGGTTAGTACCAGGTGTGTAAGTAGTATGTGGGATAGGAGGTTTGTACCAGGTGTGTAAGTAGTATGTGGGATAGGAGGTTAGTATCAGGTGTGTAAGTAGTATGTTGGATAGGAGGTTTGTACCAGGTCTGTAAGTAGTATGTTGGATAGGAGGTTAGTACCAGGTGTGTAAGTAGTATGTGGGAAAGGAGGTTTGTACCAGGTGTGTAAGTAGTATGTGGGATAGGAGGTTTGTACCAGGTGTGTAAGTAGTATGTGGGATAGGAGGTTAGTACCAGGTGTGTAAGTAGTATGTTGGATAGGAGGTTTGTACCAGGTGTGTAAGTAGTATGTTGGATAGGAGGTTAGTACCAGGTGTGTAAGTAGTATGTGGGATAGGAGGTTTGTATCAGGTGTGTAAGTAGTATGTGGGATAGGAGGTTTGTACCAGGTGTGTAAGTAGTATGTTGGATAGGAGGTTAGTACCAGGTGTGTAAGTAGTATGTGGGATAGGAGATTAGTACCAGGTGTGTAAGTAGTATGTAGGATAGGAGGTTAGTACCAGGTGTGTAAGTAGTATGTGGGATAGGAGGTTTGTACCATGTGTGTAAGTAGCATGTGGGATAGGAGGTTTGTACCAGGTGTGTAAGTAGAATGTGGGATAGAAGGTTAGTATCAGTGTGTAAGTAGTATGTGGGATAGGAGGTTAGTACCAGGTGTGTAAGTAGCATGTGGGATAGGAGGTTTGTACCAGGTGTGTAAGTAGTATGTGGGATAGGAGGTTAGTACCAGGTGTGTAAGTAGCATGTGGGATAGGAGGTTTGTACCAGGTGTGTAAGTAGTATGTGGGATAGGAGGTTTGTACCAGGTGTGTAAGTAGTATGTGGGATAGGAGGTTTGTATCAGGTATGTAAGTAGTATGTGGGATAGGAGGTTAGTACCAGGTGTGTAAGTAGTGTGTGGGATAGGAAGTTTGTCCCAGTGTGTAAGTAGTATATGGGATAGGAGGTTTGTCCCAGGTGTGTAAGTAGTATGTGGGATAGGAGGTTTTTTTTGAAGTCGTTTATTGGGCAAAAACAAGGTACATAAAATGTAAGATGTTTAACCTAGCACCTACGCATTGTAGTGCTTACGCTAGGACCCACAATATAACTTAATTCAATTCAAATAGACATTTTTGATCAACAATAATAGCAGTCATATTACATATTTTCTTCCACTTAACCTACTAGGGTTTTATAGTTGTAAACTACCCTAAGTAACAAAATTCTGATGCTTTTGATAGTGATGATGATGAAATGAGATGAACATAGAAATATATTATCCTAGGTCTGATATATAAGCTTAGTTTATATAAAGCAATTTGGGTAAACTTTTCTCACACTATTTTTAAATTCATAGAAGTTATTAATGACAGTATATTCTGGTTTTAGTTGATTCCATCTTAATATAGCTCTGTAATAGGCGCTTCTCAATACAGTTGGTTTCAGGCCATGTGGGACTAACAATCTTTTACCCTGATGGTACCGTGTGGCTATATTCCTACTATCTACAAGATTTATATTTTGGGTCAACATATAACCGTAAGATAATAGATGCAGATCTCGTCTAACATGAAGTTCTGAACAATTACTCCTTTCTTGTATCTGTTTAGTGGTCATGACAGGATTTTCTTCTAGTTTAACTTTATATACCATTCTTAAGACTCTATTCTGTAACATTTGAAGGTCTCTATTTTCTCCTCTATAATCACGATCCCATATGAAGTCATAATAGTCAAATATAGGTAATATCATGGATTTGAAGACAGTTAGAGAGGCATTTTCATCCAACAGACCTCTTACTCGTCCCATTTGAAAAATCCTGTGCCTAATAGTTCACATGGTATTTTCCCTGTGCTTTACAAATTTTAACTCAGTATCCATTAATAAGCCTAGGTAGGGAAAATTGTCTACCTTTTCAAGGATTACATTGTTCATTAAAAATTGAGTTCTATGATTGGGGTTTGTATTAAAAGACATCCATTTAGTTTTTTGTACATTAATAGTCAGGGTATTGTTAAGGCACCATGATACAATCTTCTGAATGACCTGGTTCATTATATAAGGTGAGTCCACCGATACCACCGCATCATCAGCATATAGTGTAATTTTACAGTCAACTGCTTTAGCTAACGAATTAATATAAATGGAAAACAGGACTGGACCCAAAACTGAACCCTGAGGTACTCCATATGTAATGGGTTTCAGTGTTGAAACAGTATCATTAGCCAAGGTACATTGCTGTCGATTTGACAAGTAATTTTTGAAAAAATCACATGTCATATTGTTAAGTCCTAGATCATGTAATTTTTGGAGTAATTTTGGGTGTGAGACTGTGTCAAATGCTTTTTTGAAATCAATGTACAGACAGTAAGTAGGCTTATTTATAATATAATTATCAATAATTGTTTTCAAATGTTCTGTAATAGCTGTTTGAGTCGAGTGACCTTTTCTATAACCATGTTGAGTAGGACACATCAACTCTTGTCTCTCCATATATAATTGTAACCTTTTACATACAATCTTTTCAAGTAGTTTACCCATAATAGGCAATAGACTAATCGGTCTAAGATCTTCCACATTCATAGAATTTGCCTTTTTAGGTAAGGGTATAACAGTGGCTCGTTTCCATTCATCGGGAAAGGTGGCGGTTGTCAAACATTTATTATATAGTGATCTAAAGACATCTGGTATAGCAAACAGGGAATCCTTAATAACAAAAGACTTACAATGTAACATAGCTGAGGGTTTCTTAATATCTATTGATTTGACCAGTTTGATGAAATCTATATAGGACAGTTCAAAGAGAAGATTTGTTTCCTCTACTATTGTACCATATGGATTAGCTAGATTTTCATTTCCATCACCAGGTGGGAGTGCATTAGCTAGTTTTTCACCTATACCAGTGAAAAAACTATTTATATATTCAGCACAATTTTCAGGAGGAATAACTAGATTTGTTGTATTGTTTCTGAGTTTAATTAATGTAGCACATGTCTTATTGGGTAGCACCTTTTTGATCGCTTCCCAGTATTTAGCAGGATCATTTTTCCTGTATTCTAATAAATCATCCATTTCTTTTTTTCTATTTTTAAATATTTCAGTTTGAACTCTATGTTTATAAAAGTTGGCAATCCTCCAGTCATCTTCACTCATAGTATTCTTTGCAGTCCTATATAGACCATCTCTTACTTTCATTAAGTCTAAAATATCTTCAGTTAACCATGATGGTGTATACTCGGGTATAATTATCGTTCTAATAGGGCACTTCTCATCCAGGAAATTATTTATCACCTTAAGAATGCTTTTCCACATATCATTTGGATTATCATGCAACAGTATTTCTTCCCAGTTATAGTTTACTAAGGCATTTTTTAAAGTTAAGAAGTCATAGTTTCTATATGACCTAGCTTTAACCCTTTTCTTCTTTATTTTATGTCGCTCACATTTGATTACTAAAAAAATTGGGCTATGATCAGAGATATGGTAATCCAGTGTTCCATATGTAGAAGCGTTATGAACGTTGGTATAAATATGATCTAGCAGTGTCCCAGATCTTGGTCGAGTGACAACATTAATCAGTTGGAAGAGGTTGTTTTCAGTACAGAAATCATCGACAGAAGAATCATTTACATCTTTTTTGTCAAATAGATTTACATTGAAATCACCCATAATAATCAATTTCCTGTTTTTCGTTACCGTACTTTTCAACTCACCAAGTTTAGTATATATTGATTTGAGGTCATTGCAGTCAGGTGGTCTATAGCACACAAAGACTTTATATTTTACAACACTAATTTCTACATCCACACATAGGATTTCATAATTTTCAGTTATAAAGGATGAATTTAGGTCTGGGCAAGCAATATAGTGATCCCTTAAGTATAACATGAGACCACCCGCAGACTTTTCTCTAGAAGGAAATCTGTCCAATCGGACATATTGGTAGCCTGGTACATGTAAGTCAGCGTCTAATACAGATGGAGAAAGCCAGGTTTCTACTATTCCAGTTATGTCAACTCCTGTTACTAATTTAAAAACATCAGCTCTTTTCTTAAACATTGATCTAGTGTTGGTAAAGATTATTTTTAGCCCCTTCATAGGGGTTAGTTCATGTAACAGAGTCATATATAATTTAGACAATTTTTATCAATTAAATGCAGATGAGAATGAGGGTGAGAAGGAATGATTCCAAATATGAAAAAGCATTTCTCAAGTATGGCAGTCATCATAGAAAAAGGATCAGCTGGCGCTCTCCTGGTCAAATTATAATAATCAATATAATGTATGTATATTCCTAGTCTTTCAGTTAATTAACATGATATATGTCAATTCAAATTATTATAAGGATAACAAAAAGATCAAACAATGTTAAATTGTGTAGTGAGAAATATGAGGCAACAGTAAGAAAAAGTAGAAACGCTATGTACATGTTAGAATATACAGTATTTGGGTGTATATATAACAATCAGCTGATCATGTCTTAGTAGGTCATAGCTCCATTGGTTATTAATAGCGTCCTGAGGGTGGGAGCCGCTGTAGGTAATACACTAGCGATAGCTAAATTTGGACGCGGCGTGGTTAATGAAGTAGTATTCTGATACAATCCTTAGAGAATGAGACGTAAAGAATCCATTATTCCATAACCCCTTAGGTATGCCTTACCAGCATAACATAATGTGTATAGTCAGCCAACAGTGCCGTGTCTGATCTATCACTTGAGGTGAAAAAGGATTCTATTGATAAATATTAATCATACATTCATAATTTATTAATCTTAGAGTTTTTAATACACTATTTCTTTTTAGGGGAGAAAAAGCCCATCATTTTCTGCATGGCATTCGACTCATGACTTCGCTCTAGTCTTGGTGCATCTTGTTTCTTTTTACGTTGATATCTCATTTTCTTGGTCTGGTCAGTTGAGGCCGTACTCGCTATATTTGCAATGTTTTTTGTGGGAGTATTTGGCCCATGAGCAGCCTGAAGGTCCTTCATGGCTATTACAGGTTTTGGAGTTGTTGTTGTCTGTTGTTGTTGTTGTTGCTCATGTTGCGGATGTTGTTGCCCTTTTTGGTGTTGTTGTTGCTCCTGTTGATGGTGCAGCCTTTATGGCAATGGTGTTGTAGTCTGGTTAGGGATAAGTGTTGGGTCGGGAGTTGAACCTGGGGTTGCTGCCGACTGGTGCTGCTCAGTTTCATCATCTGGTGGCACCGGAGTGATGTGAATGTCTTGCTTGACTGGCCCATTGGTTTCATCAGTAGTAGATCCTGTATATGGAGTGTACTTTTCTCTCAACTGTCTCCTAGCCTGCATTAGGACCACACCACCTCTATTTCTACCTTTGAATTTACCAGTTTTTACCACATATGAGTGGAGATTTGCTGCAGTTCCCCAATACATTGAAGATGTACATTCCAGCAATTTCCTGCTTCCTGTACATAGTATCATTTCTAGGAGATCACGGTCCTGCTCAAATTTTAATATGTTCAATTCAAGTAACTCATCTTCCTCTCTATCTGACCATCCTGGGCAGTCGAATTTCCCTAACTTCTTGGCACCATAGGCTGTTTCAGCATCTAATATACGTTCAGCTTGGTCAGGTCTGCCTGCAAAGATTGCTTTTCTATAGCAGAAGGCATGCTCCACACTCTTAAAGACCAAACCATTGGTGGTGATAGAGCAGGGGAAAAAATTAGACAGAGGAGCTAACTCGCTGTGGTATCCAATATATGTATCTGTAACCACTGTTCTTGTATTGGAGAGTCTTAATTCTGGAGGTAGTTCACCAAGTGCATGATGTGGGTAATATCTTCCATTGTAAGATACACCTCGACCTCTGGGTCTTATATCTAGTCCAGCCTCCTGTCCCATTCTGGCTATAGCGCTGGCTTCAGCTCTCTGCTTTTTAATCACAACGTTACAGTCTTCTGAGATGAACACTTGTGAATAGTCTCTGGTCTTCAATAAGTCACTTTTCTTTGATAGGATTATATCCCTAATTTCCCCTTTGACGAACACTATGATCATATTTCTGTCACTCCTACCAGGTGTGCCCTGTCTATATGCATAGTCTATGAGGTAATAATCAAAGTCTGGAATTATACTGGTAATTAAGGCATAGGCAACGTCTTTTGTCTTCTCACCTTGATGAAATTTCAGACCCTCTACCAATAAGTTCCTTCGCTTTAAAGCATTGTCTAGGATACATATCTGTTCCTGATTTTCAGCAATATTACCCTTATTTAGTCTAATCTGTTTCTCCATTTGATTCATTTTAGACTGCATACTGCTAAGTTCAAGCTTCAGGGCTTCCGTAGACTTACTGATGTCAACAAGGTCATCGTTCCTCCATTGTACCGCTTGTGTCAATGCTTGGGACTCATTTACCAAATATTCTAGGACACTTCCAACTTTTTGTTGGGTCATTACCATCCCATCCGGTGTAGTGGCTGCCCTGGTGGCCTTTGGTTTGGATATTTCGGATATTACTCTCCTAACCTCGTCTTTATCTAGTATGCCTTCCATGTTTACAAATTGACAGCGACAGGAACACAGTGCTCAGTGATTGACCCCTATTCAGTCAAGCTTGACACGCTGTATATACGCATATGTATCGGTTGACTCCACCGGCTACAGTCTATAAGCTCAATCAGACAGATTCCATTTACCACAAAAACGTTGCGAATTTTCATTAGGCCTCACCCCAGATACGTGCCTCCAGTCTTTATATCCTTTGTTGAGCAATGTGGGAGTAATACATATCTGAAATAGTCCTTCCGTTGGGAAAAATTTGGAGAGCGCCCGCTCGCACACGTCTCTACTCGATGACCGCCATGACCACGATTAGTACCAGGTGTGTAAGTAGTATGTGGGATAGGAGGTTAGTACCAGGTGTGTAAGTAGTGTGTGGGATAGGAGGTTTGTATCAGGTATGTAAGTAGTATGTGGGATAGGAGGTTAGTACCAGGTGTGTAAGTAGTATGTGGGATAGGAGGTTAGTACCAGGTGTGTAAGTAGCATGTGGGATAGGATAATTGTACCAGGTGTGTAAGTAGTATGTTGGATAGGAGGTTTGTACCAGGTGTGTAAGTAGTATGTGGGATAGGATGTTTGTACCAGGTGTGTAAGTAGTATGTGGGATAGGATGTTTGTACCAGGTGTGTAAGTAGTATGTGGGATAGGATGTTTGTACAAGTGTGTAAGTAGTATGTGGGATAGGAGGCTTTGCCAGATGTGTAAGTAATATGAAGGATAGGAGGTTTCTACCAGGTGTGTAAGTAGCATGTGGGATATGCGGTTTGTACCAGTGTGTAAGTAGTATGTGGAATTGGAAGTTTGTTCCAGGTGTGTATGTGGGATAGAAGTTTTACTCGATTTATTCTCATCACAAACCCCAAGTGGAACAAATGTTCTTCTTTCCTTATCTATTATGACCTGATGTCAGTATACACTGTAAACGTAAAAAGAAAAATGTCGTCGAAATAATAGTGAAATCCTTGCCAAAAAGTAGCCAGAGATCCATGGTAGTTTTCACAGAGATTCCTTGTACCACAGTGTGTACTGTACTTTATATATTCCCTCTCATAACTCGACAAGACTATTTATATATAATCATAATATTATGATGATCTCTTGTACATTGTTCATATTGTAACTAAAAGCCGCATAGTCCCAATACAACAATTTGCACAGGTAGAGGTGAATATACATTTGGGAAATCTGTTGTCTAGCTCCCCACCTGCTGCACATGACTTATATTATCCCATGCATATAATGTAGCCTCTGATCATGCACGCTATGGGTATTGCCTGGTATTGTAACATTATCATCAGGCACTATAGAAAATCTATTAGCCCTTAAAGTGTCGCATAGTGCATTATACATCATGCTGAATCCAATGGGAGTACAAGTCGGTGTCAACCCTATGAAGGTGGCATTAATCATGAATACAAGCTTGGCAAGAGGATTGCCTCATACATCATGACGGCAAGACAATGATGTAACAATACGCGACTGGCACTGGAGTAAAACAGTGCAAAGGGGCCTAAAATGAATGCTCCTAAACTCTTTGGTGCATGGGCATGTTTCCCAAAATGGAGTAGGGCCTTAGAAGCAAAATGTTCTATTGGGTCTACCATGAAACTGTTGCCACACACAGTCCTGAGGTAAGGGACGGGATACCTGGATGAGGTAGCTACCCAACCTTACCGAGAGGCTGGGCAAGAGGCTTTGCTACAATATAGACCATACTGATACTGCATGTTTTACAGGTCTTTATATCCCAGCAGTACCCAGTGGCAGTTCTTTTGGCAATTATTTCTGCTCAAATGCCCTCACACTGAGGCAGGAGTGCATTAGGTGTCAAGTAATATCTATATTGCTTTAGTAATGTACTGTTAGGCAAGGTGGAAGTTATTCAGACCTATGGGGAGAACAGTGCTTTGTCATTTTACTCAGTCTGCCTTCTAGAGATAATAATGTTAATCGAATGCAGATGTGCTTAAGTCTGATAAAATACCTGAGTTATGTCGATTTCATATTTTCTACTTATCTATGACTGGCACACCTGTCGTGTAACCACAAAATCAGGAGTTTTGTAACTCTATGGGATGTACGTGTGAATGCTACTTTATGACGTGGAAGGGATATTTTACTTTCAAGAAGTTTCTGATAACTTTACCCTCCATACAAACATGGCTCCCAGTCTTACGTATTCTCCTAAAAACAATTCTTTTTGCACGCTATAGGTAACGTGGCGGTGCCTATTTTCAGCTATGTTCTTCAATTACATGTGTGCAGTCTGTCCAATTGATTTTGTTCTTATTCTGGAAGATGCAGTTCTTAGACATAAGATCAACCCAAAAGATCCCAATTCTTCATGAACCACTATAATAGCGCTAATAGAGCCGATAGTCGCCACTGAAAGATAACTGAGAACTGTCTGAAAAGACTGTTTTCAACTTGTACAATTTGTCCGGAAATGAAGCAGGTATACAAAGTCATATCTGCATACATCCGTATTCACAAATACGCAGAGCCACATTTGAACTCTTTCACTGTAGAAAGGTCACCAGAGCAGTCATATGCAACTACATGATATCTATCTAATCTTACCTCGGTACATGCGTGCAGCAGTAACAACCCCATACCTCAGAGGCCTTATTGAGGGAGTCAGGGGTAGAGCAGGCCTATAATCTGAAAGGTTAAAGGTTACCTTATTCCCCAGACAGAGGTGGCCGTCTGTCAGCTGTGATACGTGAATAATGCTCTGCTCTCATGACACTCTCAACCCATCATCCTGATCACATGATCTTTGCTGAGCAGGTTGTAAGAACAGCACTCACAACCATGTCAAGGTCTTAATTACATACACTCTCCTTGTACAGTCAGTGTCCTGAAGAAAATCTGTTTGGAGAGTGGAGGAAACCTACAGTCCACCAGAGGGAGGGTAGGAATAGAAACAGGACTTCAGAGATGTGAATTCCTTTGATTGGAGGTATGGTGACTATAGAGGTGGTATCCCCAACACTATATAGAGAGAAGCCTAGCTTCCTTCAGCCTCCACCATGAAATCCGATGAAATCCCCCCTTTCAACTTTCTCCTCTAAGCTACCTAGCTCCCCTCTGGGACCCAATCTTGTCTAATGGGCTTACTAAGGAGGGGGATGGCTTGAGGTGATTGTAGACCAGGTACACTGTAAAAACAGTGTTTAGGGATTAAACACCAGTGTTTAGAAGTTAAACACTTGGTTAAACACTTATTTGTCCCACTTTTCTCAATGCTTCTTAAGTGTTAAACGCGTTCAATTTTAAACGCGTTTAACTAGGAAGTGTTTAACCAAGTGTTTAAATGCTAAACACTTAAACACTTCAGTGTTTAGGTGTTTGAGAATAAGTGTTTAAAAGCTAAACACCTAAACACTTCAAGCGTTTAGATGTTTAAATTTTGGTGTTGAGAAAATTTGGTGTGTATATTTAAACACCTTTTTTGCAGTGTAAAGGATGTAACAACTTAAGAGATCGAGGATCTTCCTTTAGTAGACCCTACAACAAAGTGCATTAATGTTTGATCAGATAATCAGGTCCCATCAATAATCATTGAATATGACATTTTTCGAGTTCTTAAATAATGCTATATAATTTTGAAATTGTTCGACTGGGGTTCAGTTAGTCACAGAGTGGGATCCTAACGTTTCAAAGTTACCTTTCAGTAAAGAGCTCAACGTTTTTCAAAGCTAGATCTTAAATGGAACAAGCCTTTGCAGTGTTGATACTGAAATAGTAGCCGTGGCATAAAACAGCTTTTATTGGCCTTATGATGGTTATTGTGTTTACAATGAATGTTAAGTTTGTCTTTACAGGCTTGCTCTAAGACTAAAAAGGATTTAACAATGAAACCTATCTGACAACATATCACATAGCCTTAGTTTTCACATGAGAGAACCAGTAGGATTCATATAGACTAGAAGCTGACAGGTAGGTCCCTTAGTGCCTTACACAATCCCTCCCCTGATGACATTACATTGTACCAAAGTGCGGCATAGACCAGTGTTAAGGAGCCTAGAGCAGTCTCAAGTACTCCTGAGTACCTGATGAAAAACTCACCATGGCCCCAGAGCATTTTCAACTAATTTAACTAGGCTTGATGCAGACTCCGCGCTCTGAATAAGTGTGGCTGTGACTACAAGCCCTGCTTTCGTTACTGGATGACGTTGAAAGCTGAGGGCATGTGTTTTAGTCACCATTAGTATCGAAATACGAGCATTATAAACCGGTTTTACCTTTATTTAAGTCAGTGATACAATGAAATACTTTGATTGGACATTTTACAACACTTCATGAAGGAAAATACAAATGAAATGCAATTGCATAATCCTGACCCCCACAGTAGAATTGTAAAAAGACACGTATGGTTTAAAGTAACACATGCAATATTGCAGAATGATGGGTGCTTTTATGAATTACAGTATCCTGCTCCTGCAGGTTAGTATCTTCTTGTTCTCTACATTTTCTGCTTCTGTTTGATTTGACTCAATTGAAACGGCCTACCGTAAATCCTCACGTATAGGCTTATACACAAGGATACCTTCAGTTGCATCCTAAAGAATTTACCGGAACTCAGGGTGCGTCATATATGCAAAGGTTTGTACTATAGAACAGTTCTAAACTACCGACAAGCATGTCCCATCTGCATCTTTAAGCATTCCCTTCAACTCAGGGTGCGTCTTATACATGAGTATTAAAGTTTCTGACTATTTCCATTGGCATTAGTAGAATGACTGCATGGGCCATTCCTGTTCTTATCCTAACTTGTATTCCATTACCAATTTCATCAGGCAAGTTGCCTCAAAATTATTAATAACGCACTTGATTTGAATGATTGTTACAATGGTGGTTTTAGATGGGGACGCAGGAGGCTGCACCCTCTCCCTATAGCCAGTAGTTAGGAGTCTATTTGCCCCTTTTGCAGATAAGTTCTAGCTAAAAGTACAGGCTATTCAAAGTCCCGGATCTGCGTCTGTCATTATCTTTGACTAAAATGTTTTGGGTTGTCTTTACACATATGTGTTATGAGGCCATTTCTTAACATCCTACTACTGCACTCTTCAAGTTGTACCAAATTTCCATAGGAATAGCACTGGAGCTTGTAGTCGTAGGGCTATGAGTGGTCGAAGCACCTCAAGAAACGGCCTGCGGAGGTGTGCACAGGTGGGTTAGGCATGTGCCTACCTGCCTATACACTGATAATAAAACCTATAGTCGGAACTGACAATAACAGCATATTTTAACCCCTATAGTCAGATGACTATATGAAGAGTTTGGTTTCAAAACGCAATAAACGCCATTTTGAAAAAAGAGGCAAATATTTCAACAGCTTGCAGACTAGAGATACTTGAATGTAATATAAAAAAAAACATTTTCTTTGAGAAATATGTTTTTCAACTGTCCAGAGTCTGTTTATTAAAGATTTCACTAGGATAGGACTAAAATTAACTTCAGGGGAGCAGTTCAAAAATAGGTACAGGCTGGAAATCTGGAATGGATTTATTGCGTTTTGGAACCAAACTCTTCATATGCATTAGTCACATATTAGTCGTGGGAATAGTCATTCTGACTATGTGTAAAGCTCACAGATTGATGATGTCAGAGGTTACTGTGACATCATCAACTCAGGGTGCGTCT
The DNA here is from genome assembly GCA_949317995.1 of Acholoe squamosa. Classification (NCBI taxonomy): domain Eukaryota; kingdom Metazoa; phylum Annelida; class Polychaeta; order Phyllodocida; family Polynoidae; genus Acholoe; species Acholoe squamosa. Next base: position 59,800,178 of record OX439044.1, read on the forward strand.
TATACTTGAGTATTAAAGTTTCTGACTATTTCCATTGGCATTAGTAGAATTAATGCATGGGCCATTCCTGTTCTTATCCTAACTTGTATTCCATTACCAATCTCATCAGGCAAGTTGCCTCAAAATTATCAATAAGGCATTTGATTTGAATGATTGTTACAATGGTGGTTTTAGATGGGGGCGCAGGAGGCTGCACCCTCTCCCTTTAGCCAGTAGTTATGAGTCTATTTGCCTCTTTTCAGATAAGTTCTAGCTAAAAGTACAGGCTTTTCAAAGTCCCGGATCTGCGTTTGTCATTATCTTTGACTAAAATGTTTTGGGTTGTCTTTACACATAATATGTGTTATGAGGCCATTTCTTAACAGCCTATGACTGCACTCTTCAAGTTGTACCAAAATCCCCACAGGAATAGGAATATCAATCATGGGAATAGTCATTCTGACTAAGTGTAGAGCTTGCAGATTGATGATGTCACGGGTTTCTGTGCACAGAAACAAAGAGCACAAGTTTCCTGGATGCTGAGAAGAGACAGTGACACATCAGGACATTTATAATCAGGCTTAATCTTTACCCTATAGATCTTGTTCATCCATCGGTACTGATCATGTCTGACAATTAAGGGATAGGTGAGTCATCTATGCATCATGATATTGTGTGATTATTACAGTGTTTTAAGAGTATTTTTTTAGTTTCAACTAGGTATCATGGAGAAGGCATACAGCAGCCATCTTGGATGGATATTGGTCATGCTGACTATACATATTAGTCACAGTGGCTAAGTACTTGATGCTAAGCATCAAGGCATGACTATAATTATGGTGACTATATGACTAAGTTAAGTTAGTAACCAGTGACTAGAGTAGGTATAGTCGTGAGAGATACATTCAGTTGACTATAGAAATGTAGTCCATAGTGACTAACATTTTAAGGCCTATTATTATCAGTGTAGCTGATAGATGTGGGCAGACAGTGAGCTGCCTGATGTTGTATCTGTTGAGACAAGGGTGGCCTTTAGTTGATGGTACCTTATCAGAGTCGATTACACTAATAGCAGTGTTTGTTCATCCATTTGGACATTATGCCTGTGTTTATCCTACCCACAGAGACCAGGGTGTGGAGCAGGATACCCACCAGTGAGCAGCTCAGAAGCAGCTCTAATAAAAGCACCCACTCACTTGGTCACCCAGAGTGAATAGTTTTGACATGAGTGTGTTGGGAGGTGGTTGGATATGCATGTGAGCCAATTATATCCGGTCCTGGGTGTTTACCTTTGGTGAGTAAGCATTGTGTTTAGGAGATGCCTGTTTTTGGCCTAATCAACCAGTGTAGACGTTGTGTTAATCCTGTGAGTCAAAGGCCTGTTGTAAATGTCAAAGGCCCAGCAAAACATGTCAAAGACTCATTAGCTCTCATTATCAGCTTGGGAATATCAGTTCATGAATGTGTTTGAACTGATAGAGCAGATAACTGTGCTGAAATACCGCAATGCATGATGCCACAGAGATAGTAAAAAAGGGAACCATTAACTTAGCTTTTCCCGACCTTTTGTTAGGGCCAAAAAAAAAGAAGGTGTGTTTCCAGTAACCCGACCGACCCTAGCAAAACAGGGCCATTTCTTTTTATTTTATTTTTAAAGCTTATACTTAAGACTGAGACCCTTGTGAAGGGGTAGGGGGGGGTGAATTTCTTATTCCTTGTTGTTGAAATGTAATCAGTCCTTAACAATGAAATTTATGACATTTTGTATCTTGCCAGCATGACAATAATATAAATGGATACTGTAAAACCCAATGTGTAAGCTGCGGCTTAGAGACCATTTAGAACACAGGGAGAGGGAGGTAGAATTGCAGTAGCATGTTCCAAAGACTACCCTTAATCTTCTTATCGACATTAGGGGATGAAGGCCCCCTTGGTTTTGGAATTTTGAAAATCCATTGATTAGAAAAAAAAAGTTATGAATTTAAAAAAAAGACAGCACCAGTATCAAAATCACAGGACGTCAAATATATGGGTGCGGCTTATAGTATATGCAGGGTTTTACGGTAATCAAAGACTTTTAAAATCTAATCACTATGAATAAGCCTAATGTCGTGATAACATACTCTCTCAAATTTGCCTTGAAATCTCGTTTCTTTTGATATGTAACATGCCTCTGAGTTAAGTCAAGAAGTAAGAGCATAGCAAAATAATATCGGACTAACCGACCCTAGGGTTTCATTTAATGTTCCTGGAAACCCACCTCCTTTTTTGGCCTAAGATTTGTAGTGTAGCAGTTGTCCGATTTACACAATATTTCCAGCAAACGAAAGACGAAATTCATGGCTCTCGGACCAGGGAGGTGTTCAAGATTACATTAAAATAGAGCACAGTGTACCACTAAAGTACAATGTGTAAATTTTGAAAATCATTGGTTTCAAAAATTAGCTGTTTTCCAATGTTCGGCCCTTTGTATATTTCTTGAAAAATATGCTAACCATCATTCTTTCGTATGTAGAGCATTATCTAGAGTGAGTATGCTTTATTTTCCTATATATCTAGGGTTGATTGTTACACTATGGAGCCATGTGACCCTTGTTGGTTTGAAAAGAAACTGTGATTTTCAGCACTCTTAATTCTTGGTTATGATGTGAGACAACATAGGTCACCATAATACATGGACATGTGATACCAAAATTATCCATTTCTGTAATCTACTTGATCATCTTTATGCTTTTCTAACCCTACAGAGGGCATAAATTTCCTCCAGTATGGCATTTATTGGTTAGGAGCTTGTTTTGAGCTTTATAAAAACTGAAAAAAAAACACTCAGGATCCAACCTTGCTCCGTCTAGCTACAGAAATCGGCTTCTTAAGGGGACCACAGGGGACAAAAAAAAACCAATGAACTGCTTAAGTTGGAGGAAAGCCAAAGTCATGACACAGACTGGTGAATGGTAAACAATGATTGAAGCACTCGTTCCACTGCCGTCGGTTGGGCAAATTTTCGCTAATCTGACCTTTTAATCATTTTAAACAAGCCTCTGAGTTAAGTCAAGAAGTAAGAGCATAGCAAAATAATATCGGACTAACCGACCCTAGGGTTTCATTTAATGTTCCTGGAAACCCACCTCCTTTTTTGGCCTAAGATTTGTAGTGTAGCAGTTGTCCGATTTACACAATATTTCCAGCAAACGAAAGACGAAATTCATGGCTCTCGGACCAGGGAGGTGTTCAAGATTACATTAAAATAGAGCACAGTGTACCACTAAAGTACAATGTGTAAATTTTGAAAATCATTGGTTTCAAAAATTAGCTGTTTTCCAATGTTCGGCCCTTTGTATATTTCTTGAAAAATATGCTAACCATCATTCTTTCGTATGTAGAGCATTATCTAGAGTGAGTATGCTTTATTTTCCTATATATCTAGGGTTGATTGTTACACTATGGAGCCATGTGACCCTTGTTGGTTTGAAAAGAAACTGTGATTTTCAGCACTCTTAATTCTTGGTTATGATGTGAGACAACATAGGTCACCATAATACATGGACATGTGATACCAAAATTATCCATTTCTGTAATCTACTTGATCATCTTTATGCTTTTCTAACCCTACAGAGGGCATAAATTTCCTCCAGTATGGCATTTATTGGTTAGGAGCTTGTTTTGAGCTTTATAAAAACTGAAAAAAAAACACTCAGGATCCAACCTTGCTCCGTCTAGCTACAGAAATCGGCTTCTTAAGGGGACCACAGGGGACAAAAAAAAACCAATGAACTGCTTAAGTTGGAGGAAAGCCAAAGTCATGACACAGACTGGTGAATGGTAAACAATGATTGAAGCACTCGTTCCACTGCCGTCGGTTGGGCAAATTTTCGCTAATCTGACCTTTTAATCATTTTAAACTTTTGCAATATCATAAATTATTAAATTAGGGACTGGCGGCAGTAGAACCAACTTAACAAGGAAAATAAGTTAGGTTAAAATTGTTTTAGTCATGACTTTCTTCTGCAAGGTCAGGAGGGCAATCTTAATAATATTGACTAACACTGCTAAGAAATGCTCTCCTGCTATTAGGAGATATGGAGAGTATCCCTTAGCACACCAGACAGATCGCAAAGAAAGTTTAATCAATTGTAAAAATGTAGTTTATCAACATTGATAAATCAGTTTTCATCATTGCTTCAATGTTCTATGTGCACTGGGCAGGGGGCGCTGGATGTTGCTCCTATTCGAAAAGGTAGTTTTCCCTAAGAAGTGCCTCACCTGTAGCAGTCTCTTTCTTTGTAGTCGACACAAGAAGTTGAATGGTGAGGCAGAGCGTAAGTTCTTTGGGAAAGAGGGCACCTACTCTCAGCTCTATTTAGCATACAAGCAGCACCCTCCAGATCAGTTACCAATGATAAGGCCTTTTAGCCATTAGCTAGACATGATGAACTGTTACAGTAAGATCAATGGGGTGATAAACTAGATTTGTGGTGACCCCATAGAAACTACTTAACATCAAACATGATCACTGACGTTGTTAGCTAGTCCTAATTAGATTTATCGGTTCATGATTGAAAAAAAGTTAAAATGTAAGGTGAGCCAGAAGAGTCTTGCCAAAAGTTAATGAGATAATGGGGAAAAGCCTCATCTAGACATGAAAGTTACCTTCGCCAACTCTTTCCGCAAAATAGTAGTGAGAACCCAAGGATTTGGTCCTGTGCTATCAACCCACTTAGCAGTTTGCTTTTGAAATTATTCGAGACTTACCTGTAAGTTGAGGTATAATTAAGATTATACCGAGGGAACCTAGTGGTTCAGGGAATATACGAGAGGTGGATTCGCGCATGCGCAGTCAGTCCTTAAGAGCCTGTTGGGGGATGAAAGCCTACAACTGATAAAATAAATATAATGGGATGTGTAAGCCATATCCCCCTGATTATATTCATTATTATAGATAATGTCTACTTGACGAGTGTACGAGTAAGTTGAGGGAGGGTGGGTAGGGAGTATATTCCCTGAACCGCTAGGTTCCCTCGGTATAATCTTAATTATACCTCAACTTACAGGTAAGTCTCGAATAATTTCAAAATTATCCCTCGGAAACCTTAAGCGTTTCCGGAAACCTACGAGAGTTTCAGAGCAATTGAATCCCCCAACAGAAAACCAAACACAATATTTTTAGTATCCAATCTGTATTTAACAGAAGGTGTAGCTTGAAATAAGAGGTATATGCATTCTCTAGAAACAGTCACTCCTCGAGGAGCGCATTTCCCCCTACCACGTCCTCGATTGGTTTGTGGTAGTACTTCGCGAAAGACTCCGCCTGCCTCCAACCAGCTCTCCTCATGAGGGTGTTGAGGTTTCCTCCCACTTTAAGTATGCCTGAGGCCGAGGCCCCTCAGGTGGAGTGTAGCTTGTATTGGTTGACATCAATGCCAGCCTTTTTAAGCACGACCATGACCCAACGGCTAAGTGTATCGCAGGAGATGCCACGGTGGGGCGAGACGAAGCTGACCAAGAGGTTTTTCTCGCTCTTCCTTTTGTTTTGGGTGCGTTTCAGGTACTCTTCTAGGCACCTAACAACGCACACCCTCGAGTTCTGGTCGAACTTCTTCAGGACTATCGTGTTGAGAGGGTCCCCCAACCTTTTAGACTTTAGGAGTCTTGTCATTTTGAATACCACCTTGTCTCCCATTTTCAAACCTTGGATGGAAAGGTTGACGATGGTCTGGCCTCTTTGTGATGTGACTAAGAGGAGCAAAGCGGCCTGTTTCATGGAGAGCTCCCTGAGTGCAGTGGTGCCATTGTCCCAGGTCTGCAGGAGGTCTAGAACCCTCCTCACATCCCAGAACTCCTGGTATCTAGGGGCCGGTGGGTTCATCTCATAAGCCCCCTTCAGAAGCAGCTTTACATAGGGGTGCTGGCCCACTGATTGGCCTTGGAAGTCGCCCAGAATGGCCGATAGCGCACAACGAGCAGCGTTTAGCGCGGTGTATCCGTTTTTGTCTTTGGCCAATTTCGCCAGGAACTTGCACACTCGTTGGATCGACGGTTGGAGGATTTGCGTGTCAGTGTCTGCACAGAAGGCGTACCACTTATGAAGCTATGTGTTGTACGTCTTCCGTGTAGCAGGCCTACGGGCTTGCGTGATGAGTTCGATGGCGTGGCCGTCAAATCCCTGGCGAGATAGTTCTGCTTTCAGAATGTCTGAAAAGCCAGGAGTGGGGTTGCCGACAGTCGCTCTTTGTTGGCCGGCTTCCCCAGATGACAAAGGTTGCCCTTGGCCTTCCTGAACCTGAGCATCCGCCACCCGGACCGCTGTAGTCCGCCGTACTGGGCCTGTCCCGGCCAGTCTGGTATTATCAGGATAGCCCTCACCTCCTCCAGCCGGATCCGCTGTATCACGGGCCCCAAGAGGCTGAGAGGAGGAAAAAAGTGCATATAGTTATTCCTCCAAGTTATTGACATAGCGTCAATTTCCCAGGCGCCTGGTTGAGGCCCCCAAGAAACAAAAGTTTCTAACTTTTTGTTTGCTCGAGAAGCAAAGAGATCTATCTCAGGCTTGCTAAAGATATTACACACCTTTTTGACAATCTTTTCACTTAGTTCCCACTCTAGGTCATGCGAGAAGTGTCTAGACAGGTGTCTAGTCAGCCAGAACGTTATCCTTCCCCGGGATGTGGTTTATTGTTAGCCAAATGTCCCGTTCTTCACACCATTCCCAAATTTCTTTGGCTATGCATGGTTCAGACTTAACCCCACCCATTTTCCTGACATAAGCCAGTGATGTAGTGTTGTCAGTCCTGATTTTCACATTGACCCTGTTCTCTGTGACTAGTGCATAGAGGCCTAATTTTATGGCTGTTAGCTCATGAATGTTACTGTGGAGGTCTATCTCCTCCTCCTTCCAAATACCTTTGGTGGAAGTGGCGCCCCTGTGGGCGCCCCACCCTGTACCAGAGGCATCTGTTATGATTTCAAAATCTGCCCCCTCATTTCGAATGCGCTTGGAAGCTGTGGGGAGGTGTTCCAGCCACCAACTGATATCCTCTAAGCCTTCCTCACCAATAACCATGGGTGAGTCGAAGTTTCCCTTGTGCCTTTCCAGGGCAAGGTTCTTTTCTCTTTCTAGGCCCTTAATATGTGCCGGGCCATATTGGACCCCCGGCGAGAGAGAAGTCATGAGGCCCACAATCCCCGCTATGTCCCTGATGGTGTAGGGGTCATCGGTATTGGCTAGGTTCCAGATAGCCATGTTGAATTTTTCAACCTTCTCTATAGTGGGCCAGACTGTCATAGTGAGTCTAGGTTATTTTGCGTAGGCGCAAAAACTGATTTTCCTGTATGCACTACGAACCCCAACCTATCTAGTTCTTGGGCTAGTTTGTGGGTCGTCTCCCTGCATTGTGCCTCTGTCTCCCCCAGTACGAAGGAATCATCTATGTACTGGAAACACTCATGTCCCATCTCCCTGAGATTGGAGAACACTGGGGTAAGAATCTTAGTGAATATGCGAGGGGCACAAGCTAGCCCATTGGGCATAGCTTGGAATTCATAGATCTTTAAGGTCAATGGACGACATGTAACAGCTGGGTCTCAGCATCTCTATCGCTGTGTTCAGGCTGGTCATTTTAAAATGTCCATACTGAACCGGTTCGTTCATTTTCGAAAGATCTAAAATGAGTCTAAAGTCACCATTTGGTTTTGGCCTGACAAAGACATTTGAGATGAATTGACCCTCTGTCGGTTCGACCATTTTTACTACCCCTTTGTCTAGCAGTTTGGCTATTTCTTTGTCGACATGGACCTCCTTATCAGGGCCTAAGACATAAGGGAAGGGCATTCTGTCCTGGAAGGGTACGAGGTCTTCGAACGGTATGGAACTCCCTTTTACCATGCCCAGTACCCAGGGGTCTCTAGTTATTCCCATCCACTGGCTGACATATCTAGATATGCTCCCAGCTACAAAGTTTTTAGCAGTGTGAATAAACATAAGGGGACTTGCCTGCTCCTCCAAGGGCCCTATTTCTGAAACCCGGCTTCTTTCCGGCTGCTGCAGCAGGTGGGGCCGGGGGCCGAGGGTTGCGCGGGGCGCTGAACCGTGGTGCCGCTTTGTAGCCCATCTGCGGGAAGACTACGGGCATTCGGGGGAAGTTCATCCCCTGCATGCCCTTGGCCATTTGAGCATTGTTAGGCCGTTTAGGTGGGTATGGCCTTTGTTGCTGCGGCTTCGGAGCGGGTTTGGCCTTCCCGGGGGCGGTCTTCGGCTGGGACTTTTCCAGCTTCTCTGCCATCTTATGGGCTGCATCCACTTCCTTGATGGCCTCTTCAAGGTTACCACCGTGCAGGTATTTAGGATCATTGCCTGCCTTCTTTAGGAGGTGTTCCCCATACTTGGGCATGATGACAGGCTTGAGGAGATCCTTTCGGGCGAGCCGTAAAAGCGTTGATTGTGCTGACGATCAGCTGCAAGCCATCTATGAATGACTCTGCGCAGTCATCCAACTTAGCGTCGGACGCTCCCCGAGAGAGCCACAGTTCGATGACTGGCTGGAAAGCTAGCATCGCTTTCACCAGATGCACCTGGAGCTTCTTCAGTGCTTCGTCCCTCTTGAGGTATTCAGCGCTGCCCGGCCTGTTCAGCAGTGCCTGCAGTGCAGGTTCCAGGTCAGGTGCTACTAGCTTGGCCGCGTTGTCTGGCTGCGGATACGACCCTTGGACGAGGTCGAGGTCCGCCCGTGTCCTCTTCTCCGAGAAGAGCAACCCCAGGAAGTCACTCACTAGTGGCGAGAGGTCCTTCCCTTTCTTGGACTTATCCTTCTCCTTGACGATCCTTTCCGTCATCAGGTCATGGAGTTTGCCCGGTGGCAGCACGTTGGAAGCCGCTGGTTCCGGCTCCAACTCTTCCGCCGCGTCTTCCTCTTCCTGGGTCGTGGCCTGAGCCTGACCCTGCATCATCTGCATCATCATTGATGACAGCATCTGGCCCATGAGCACACCCGAGTTTGGACCCTGAAGCATGGTCGAGAGGTCGAACGGCGTTGGTGTCGCCGTGTTACTCCCAGCCCCGACACCTTGAGTGTCAGTGGTGTCTGTGCTAGGGTTCGTCGTCACCGGCGTCTCGGTGACGGCATCACCATTGGTGGAGCTCGTGTCACTCATTTTTTCTAATATATATATATATATATATTAGAAATATATTTAACAGCGAAACGCGTCCGTGCGCCTAACTGCGCCGCCAGCAGGATTTGAACCCACGACGTCTTGATGTACACTAGCGCCCCCGCCAAAAGACGGCGACTGGAGGAACTATTCACCTAACTGCGCCGCCAGCAGGATTCGAACCCACGACGCCTTGATGTGTGCCGAGGGTGGGGTTCGAACCTGCGTTTTCCCACAGCGAAACGCGTCCGTGCGCCTAACTGCGCTGCCAGCAGGATTCGAACCCACGACGTCTTGATGTACAGTAGCGCCCCACATCAAAGACGGCGAACGGAGGAACTATTCCAGCGCTTTAGTCCGCTCGGCCACGGCGGCGAGGGTCTGGCCCGGCCGTGCGTAAGGGGTGTCGCTCCAGCTCAGGTCGTCGGGGGACGCGGTCAACTGAGCGATTTCTGATCGAATGTGAGTGATTTAGAGGCTACCAGGGCGAATAACTCATCCTAGACTGATCTGTGAGCTGCCGGGGGGCAGCAAATCGATCATTAAGGCTCTGATAAGTGTAAAACTGGACAGTTTGGCACCAGGGGGTGCAAGTTAGTCCAGAGCTGGGACAGCCCAGTGAGAAGGACGCCACCGTGACCTAGTTCCCGGCGTCGATCCGGGCGCAAGGGGAGGCAGTCCAAAATCATAAATAATTAAAAATCTGCTGAACATCCAAGGTTCCGGGGGGAACCAAGTGCTGCAGAGTACTTTCATAAAGGTTCCCTGAAAAAGGGAGTGCTATATGACGAGAAAAACTGTACTTACCAGGCTAAAACAGTGGTGAACTGTAAGAACTGACTGTTGTTGTTGCCGCGTTTTCCTGAACTGACTGTGCATGCGCGAATCCACCTCTCGTAGGTTTCCGGAAACGCTTAAGGTTTCCGAGGGATAATCCTAAACAAAGGCCAGGAATACATGCAAATCATTTTGTTGCATGATGGCTCTAGACAAATGATGCTGTTGTATCTCCAGATGTTACAGGTAATTACTCTAATAACAGAATACCTAATATAGCTAAACACAGAGGAACAAAAGTTTAAAGAAGACGTGAATGAACATGATTATGGATCAAAAGGGTGAGATATAGACTTAAGCAAACGATATGACAGGTTTGTCGCCCTTGAGATGGATTCAGATTGTTGCGAAGTAAAGGTTTCTGATGAGTTAATTATAGGCCTCGTGCACCATTGTACATGCAATGCTTGCCATACAGAGTCTTTATGAAATAGTTCCTAGATGAACCACTTTACTTCAGCAGCTATATATCATACCTTGATATTGCTGATGCATATATAGAGGGTACATTCTGTAATGCCTCGTTCTGTTAGAATCTGTAAAAGGACAAAGGATAGAGCACATCACAGCATGCCTCCACCACTCCGGTATCAAATTAACGAGGCACAATACATCTTTAATGAAGCTGAAATCCACACCATTTCCACTGGTAACAATATTGTAAGCCAAATCATAATTGGTTTGATTTACCCTTGGCAGCAAGGAGCTGCCAATGTGGAGTTACATTGCCATGTAAACCCTTTAACGACTGTGTTGTACATATTGCCTATTGGTCACTATGATGCATGAATGTAGCCCTGCAGGTAACAGTAACCAGGGCTGCATTCATGCATCATGCCAAATATAGTGGGTTTATAAAAAGCATGATGCACCACTACATGCAGGTAATTTATTCTTTTTTGGGGGTGGGAGTGGATGGGGAGGGCTGAGCATAGAAACCATCAGAGGACTTTTGGGGCATGGGATTATTCACCTTCACATTCTCACAAAAGTACCAAATAGAAGTGTCACGACCAGCTTGTCTGAGTTGTTCCTGTTAAGGCTTACTGCCATCCTCAAATCATTTTGCCACATTTTCACCACTGAAAAGAAAGCTACCAATATGAATTATGCATTGGAATGATGTAACAAAATAATTACCCGGTCGTACATATTCATACTAAAGGCACCTTAATTAGATTAAGAGGAATTGGTAATATAATTCTTGAATGTGCCAAAGTTGTGTCATATATATATATATGAAAACTTTTGTTCTCCATTCGAGAAAATTGAGTGGAATTTTGACTACTGTTCAAGATATTGCTCCAGAAATGTAGCTGTACCATGCATACAACAATATCCTAGAGCTGCATGCCAATGGGAACAGTAAAGTTTATGTTTAGATTGGGTGGTTCAAATGCCTGTCGTCCATGGGCACGTTTCCCATCAAGCAAGTGGGAGTGGGGGTGGTACATGCAGGCAGAAGGGTAGATTCAGGTAAACTATAAAAGTGTCCGCACTGTCCATTGGTCATATATTGGTCTGATATTATTCTATTGGGTGGCAGACTAATGCTTTCTTATATATGTATGATATACCCGGTATCAATGAGCCATTATAATGCATAACTACGGTTTTGTAAATATCACAAAATAGGCTAATTAGGGAGAGTGTAAATGGTCCCGACAATAGATTAGCCATAGATGTTCAATTTGATTATGGCAGTTTTACAGTGCCTTTTTGTTGGTAATTGCTCTCTATCTTAATCTAGCATATATCCCTGAACTTCACACCTCTGTAATAGGGTGACTTTTGGAATACACAAATCATGGTAACCTACATCCAAGTATATAATTTATATAAGTCAAGTAAATCTAACCAATGATTCATCTTTAAGATGTCTAGTCTGGGATTTATAAGAACAATAATACTTGTCAGTGTTTTGTAAAGGGTAGAATTTCTATAGATATCAGCATTTTCTAAAGATTCGGGATCATTTTGAGGCTTCAAAAATCACTGATTAAACTAAAAATAGGGTACCTATTTTTACTCCAAAATCAGTAGATAGGGATTTCCAATTCTGGTAACGCAGATGGTATCCAACAGACATGGAAATGCAGGTGCCAGGACAGTATCAATAGTTTATAAGCTCATTCAAATCAAGATCCTCCATATTTTCATTGTCATCAATATTTGGCTGCATGCCGCCAGCCATTAGAACAGCTGCAGGCAATTTACTGAACAGATCTTGGCCAATGTTGGCAAAAATGGTAAGAAACAACTACATGTTGTTTCGGGTATTGATGAGTGGTACAGAGACGCCACACTACTGACCCCTCACTTGCAGGTGTTCATGCTTAGACCTCCATGCTGGAAGGTTTGCCATGCTTGCTGCTTGCTTATTGCTTTGAAAAATTTTGAAAATGGTGAACTGTTCATGTGGTTTTCAGTATGATGGATGTAAACCTCAGTGCCTTTAATGTGGTTTGGATTACATTAAGCTGAAGGCCACTTTAACAAAGACTAGGACTTCATTTTAAAAATAGCCAACATGGAGGAGCCCGCTTCTCCATCCATTGACTGGTGGAAACAGCTTGAGAGGCAGATTGAATTAGCAGCATAAAAGCAATCCCATTTAGAGGAGTTAGCCTACGGAGAGCGGGAGCTTGTGGATTTGGAACACCACTTAGCAGCCATCAATTTTTCAAAACATTGAGTTGGAGAAAGACATTACGAAATCTAGGTCAGACGTTGCTTCACTCCCCAGGTAAACTGTTCTACTATGAAGATGGTACACCTTACTTAGGACTTCAGCCTGACCCAGCAACCACTCTACAAGCGGGCCTTCAGTCAGTGGGGCTTAGGCCTGCAGGCTCTAGGGTTTGGGGGTGACACTTCAGAATTGAATACGGCAGGTGAGGGTGGTTTGTTAAGTTTGATTATCACAGGCTCTGTATGATCCAAGCATTGGATAAGAGCTGATTATCCTTTACCTTATGACAAAAGTTACAATGAGATGTCATGCATGGTATGTGTGGCTCAAAGTATCAGAAAGTCCAATAATGACCACTTTGATATCGACGACTACCTTGAGCACATGAAATACGTCACATATAAGGAGATCAAGCCTACTTAATGCCTAATTTGCCAAATATGATTATGACGTCATTACAAAGGTGATCAGAGGAGAGACTAGTTTTGTTGTGGCTGAGCATACCGCTAATGCTGAACATTTTGGTATTGACAATACCAAGGCCTATAACAAGGCTATGAAAGTTCTGCAGAACATTCAAAATCATTCATAAAACACAGGTGGTTGCCAGGGTAACAACATGTCAAGGAGCACTCCCAGAATCTGGTGTCCCGATGACATTTGTGCATCCTGGAACTTTACTACTTGTAACTGGAACCCATGCAACAAAGCGCATGTATGCTGTGTTTGCCAAGGTAACCACAGAACAAGAGGGGGGTGCAATAACCAAGCTACCGGGGGTTACCATGGCAACAGATTTTATCAGAATGATCCTTAGAAACAGAGCCACCTCAATTATCAGTATCAGAAACAGGCTCATACCCACTATGGTGTTCCACAGCAGGGGGGGGGACCTCCTAGAGACAGTCTTAAAGTTGGATGTGCAATGTGATGTAGACAACTACAGGCTGGTTTCAAGCCAGGATTTAATTTGTGGTGATAGCATCCAGCATTTGCTTTCTACATATGCTGACTATCTCCCTTTATGGAGCCCTGCTTATACTCTAAATCACATCTATGGCATAGCATCTCAATTTAAACCAGCTGGTTGGCTTAGCATGCTTTCCAAGGGCTCAGATGGTGCTATGCATGGCATCAAATAATCATTAAAATATTCAGTAGTTTTCTCAGCTGGTATTGTTTCAACTGTTAAATTATTAACTAACTGTATAGTTAGGTTCTTAGTTGTAGGATTCACTAGAGCACTGACCTCCTACCAGAACCTATGAGGACCTCCTGTTGATTCCTCCATTGTCCTTAGTACAAAATCACCTTGGGCATGCTCTAACTGGCAATAGTTGTGATTTCTCATCCGCCATATTACCTTCAATATATCCCTGTTATGAATTTACCTTTAACTTGGCTAGTAATTCCAACCTTTCATTGACCGGCTGTATTATTTCTCTAGTTATCCATGGATTTGGTTCCTTTTTAATTTTAAAGGTCCTCACAGGACACACTGCATCTAATATTCCACTAGGTGTTCATAAATATACAGCAGAGGTGCCAAGTGTTATGATTTTTTTTCGTAATTGTTATGATTTTCCGCCCCTATTACGACTTTACGATTTTAGGTGCCAAAATTATCATTTTTGGGTACTCCAGTCATGGTACTTTTTTGTATAGGAAAGAGTGTTATAATAGTTAGTTGAAAGGTCAGTAGAAGAATAGTTGGAATGACTAGAAATATCCTTGAATATAATATTATAAGGGCATCTAAATAATTATGTTTAACAATATGTAATATAATGTATTTGTTTGCATTTAAAGTACATTCCTATTGTTAACCGACCAAGTATAATTAATGGTACATAGAATTACAAATTTTGACCTCAAATTATGATTTTTTACCTCAAAATTACAATTTTTTGGAAGGGCAACTTGGCACCTCTAATACTGCTATTGGAATTATGGATTGCTAGAGTAATAGATGGGAGACCAATCGAGGTTAATCAAAAACTCAATCGTCACAATCGTAATTACGATAAGACCTGCTAGTAAAGGTTTATGGGCAGTTTTCCTCTCGGGGCTTCTTTCCCCAGGCATAAATGGTCTGCCACCATGCAGTTCAGCATCCCTTCATGACTGGTGATGTCACTGGAGAAGTCGCAATCCAAACTGAGTTTAATGTCAACCAGCTTTTTCCTACTTAAGCTTCTCACATTACAGCTAACCAGTACTACACCCTTCAAACTACTCAGATACTGTTGTGTTTGAGTTTGAGTTTTGAGTTTTTTATTGGGTCTAATAATACATATACAAGTAAATGAATAATTGATATGTATTAAACCTAACATGGGCGCGTTGCCCTACTTACGTTAGTACCCCTTAATATTTCATATATAAATTCCAGTCATTATACCAGGTATAGTGGGAAAAAAATGCAGTTGTTAATACATCTTAACTAAGTACAGATTATACATGTTACCATTTTTTGGGATGAGATGAGATGAGATGAGGGAATTTTACAGATTTTTCTGGATGAAAATATCAGTAATAAGGAGAAGAGAAACAGGTCTCCTACATGAAACAAGTGGGATAGTCAGCGAGAATTTTCTTTTTAAATATTTTTGGGCAGTCTATGGTGGTATATTCTATTTTGAGATCATTCCACCTTTTAATGGCTTTGTAGTAAGATCCCCTTATGACAAGTGGTTTCAATGAGTGTGGTAGCGTTAGCCTAATGCCCTGATTTCTCCGTGTAGGGAGGTTTCTGTTATCAACCAAGTCTTGAATATTTTTTAATCTAAAGGCATATGTCAAAAGGTGAATATCTCTTCTATCAATTAATTTTTTACATCCACTTTTTTCATGTAATTGGTCAGTTGTATACAGGGGAAACTCTTCAATTTTAACCTTGTAGGAGCTGTAATTCTCTTGTTTCGCCTCTGTAGTCTCTGTCCCACACATAATCAGCATAATCAAGTACAGGTAATACCAAGGTTTTATATATTATTAGAGCTGTGTCTTCATCAGTATACTGTCTAATTCTATACAGATCAAATAGCCTTTGCCTGAACTTTTTACAAGTATTCTCTCTGTGGGTAGTAAACGTTAAACCAGTGTCTATTGTCACACCTAAATAGGTAAATTCATGCACTTGCTCTAAGACTGTATTGCCCAAAGTAAGAACAGGTAGTGGGTCATGCCTTTTCTTATTAAATACCATCCATTTTGTCTTTGCACAATTGATAGTAAGACTGTTTTCAATACACCATGTTGATATAAGTCTTAAGGCTTCATGTAATTTTGCACTCGATGTAACCGTTATTACAGCATCATCAGCATAAAGGGATATTTTATAATCATACAAAGTAGCCAGAGGGTTAATATATATGGAAAAAAGTACAGGACCCAACACAGACCCCTGAGGAACACCATAGTTTATTGTTTTTTGAGCAGATAGCGTGTTATTAGCTAATACTTGTTGAGTTCTACCAGTCAGATAATTTTTTAGAAAATCACATGTATTTTTACTAAGTCTAATTTTTAAAAGTTTGAAATTCAAGAGTTTATGTGATATGGTATCAAAAGCTTTTTTATAGTCTAGATAAAGGCAAAAACTTGGTTTATTGTGTATCATATTATTCGTTATATCCATTAGGTGTTCATCAATGGCAGTCTGTGTAGAGTGTCCGGCCCTATAACCATGCTGGTTTTTACTAAGTACACCATTAGTATTAATGAAATTGTTTAGCCTCTTACATACAATTTTTTCTAGAATTTTCCCAGGAAGGGGTAGGAGACTAATGGGACGTAGGTCATTTACATCATTAGAGTTTGGTTTTTTATGTAATGGTTTTACCGTAGCTGCTTTCCATAGATCAGGGAACTTCATTTCCTCAAGACATCTATTATATAGGCACTGAAACACTTCAGGTATGGACATAAGACAATCTTTGAGCACATAAGTTTTTACATGGGAAACAGATGAAGGTTTGTCCACTTTAATACTTTTTATAATCTTAATTAATTCACAGTAGGAAACAGGGTACAGTAAATTGCCATCTTGAGCTGTCTCATGTCGTGGTGGTCTATTAATATGATTAGTATTGACTCGCGGTAGAGCGTTTGCTAGTTTTTCACCTATAGTTGAGAAAAAGTCATTTATATAATCTGCGCAATCAGAAGAGGGTATAATCATACCTGTATCTGAGTTCCTGAGTTTTATTAAAGTGGCATTGGTCTTATTAGGCACTATTTTTCTAATTGCTTGCCAGAAGGATCGAGGGTCGTCCCCTTTTGTCGTAATTAGTTCCTTAATTCTATCTTTTCTATTATTAAAAATAATTGTTTCAACTCTGTTCCTATGAAAGTTTGAAATTCTCCAATCATCAATGTCTCCAGTTTGTCTGGCATGCTTATATAGTTCATCTCTAACTCTCATTGCCTCTATGACATTAGGTGTCATCCACTCTGGGGTGACCTCAGGCAGGGTCAATTTTCTTACCGGGCACATTTTGTTCAGTATTGATAAAATGACTTTCAGTATTTCTTCCCACATGCCATTAGGATTACGTATATTCATTATTGTATCCCAATTGTGATTAATAAGTGCATTTTTCAAAGTAAGGAAATCATAATTCTTATAACTACGAGCTCTGACTTTTTTCTTAGGAATTTTAGTTCTTTCACATTTTATAGCCATGTAGATAGGAGTGTGATCTGATATGTGAAAATTGACCAAGCCTGAGTCGTTTACATTATGTACATTAGAATAGAAATGATCCAATAGAGTGCCAGATTGAGGTCTAGTGGGCTGTTTTATCAGCTGAAAAAGTTCATTGTCAGTACAGAAGGTATTCACCATAGAGTCATCAATGTCTTTCTGATTTAACAAATTAACATTAAAATCACCCATATAAATTAATTTTCTATTTCTTGTGACATTGGCTTTGAGTAATGTAAGCTTATTGTAAATAGCTCCTTTATCTACATCATCATCTGGGGGTCTATAACAGACGTAGATTTTATATTTTATAACACCAATCTCAATATCAACGCATAATAATTCATAGTCTTTAGTTATAACAGAACCTTCTGTGTCAAGAGAGGCCGTATAATAATCCCTTATATAGAGCAATAGACCACCAGCTTTTTTGTCCCGGTTGGGGTATCTATCTAGTCTGAAGAACTGATAGCCAGGAATTTCTAAGTCAGTGTTTTTTCGGCCTGGATGTAGCCATGTTTCTACTATACCAGCAATATCCACTGACCTAACTAATGTGGTGGCATTTACTCTCTTATCAAAGATAGACCTCGCATTGAAACTCATTATCAGGAGACCTTTTTTGTTTGTTAATTCATGTAATGAGACCATTTGTGTAGTATCTAATATTAATTTTCATGAGGTGATAGGAGATGATATCAAGTATGAAGATGATCGTTGTATGACATATAAGGCTCTCTTGTGGTATGGCTAGAAAGGTTTTCTGGTAACGCACCTCAATTTCATTGTGTATCGACTGTTAAGCACAGTTATTGCTAAGTATATTATGCTGATATATATATAATGCGTTAGTAAACATTTTTATGTATTATTACAATAATGATAGAAAGGAATACCGGTAAGAGACAAATAATGTGCAGAGAAACAATATATATATATGTAGTGTTATAGTGGCCACCAATCTGTGTCACTGGGTTAGAAACAATCAAGTCCCGACCATCAACCTGTTAGCTCCACTTGAGCGTATCCAATATTAAGGTTATGTAATGCCATGTACTTTTCAAAGTCAGCTGTGTGGAGACTGGCTGGTGAGGTTCTGCCGGGACGAAAAAAGTTTGCATGTTAGGTGGTAAGATATTTGTTATTGAGTAAAAACCACAGGTAAGGATAAGTAGAGTGCATTATATCGGTGTATACATCTCATCACATAACGTTCATTTTTTGTGGGTCAAGGTTTTTAAATGCCCTAAGAATTTTGATTGGAAATGTTCAGTCTCTGGTTTGAGTGCTGGCTTCTGCTTGGGTTTGTCTTTTTCTTTCCCTTTTTTCTTCAAAGCCATTTGTAGCGGTGATATTGGTGCTGATGGAGTTGGTGAAGGTGTGCTGGCCCTTGTGGATGTAATAAGTCCTGTTGCCATGGGGCTTGATACTACTGATGTAGAAGGATTACTAGGTGTAGCAATGTCAGTAGTAGTTGGGCTGTTGTGTTGAAATTCTATAGGTGCTGATGTAGCTATCAGAGTTGGTGGTAGAGGTGCCTGTCTCCTGGGTGGACTGACAGTGGATGTAGTGTCAATAGGGGCTGCTACTATTGTAGTCATGACAGCATCTGTGTTGGTAGTATGTGTCACTGTGGTTTGTGAGATGGGTGTATTATAGTGCTCTCTCATTGTCCTTCTGACTTTCATGAGAATTTTTCCTCCCACATTCTTACCTCTGTATGTTCCATTGGCTAAGGTTTTAGAGTTCACGCCTACCCCAGCCCCCCAATGGGTGCAAGGGGTGGCTTCTATCAGCTTCCTGTCTGAGCTATTTAGGAGCATCTCCCGTAATTCTGTATTCTGTTCATACTTCATTACATTGAGTTCTTCAACTAGTGCTTCGTCATGATTTTTCCAAGCAGGGCATATGACTTTTTTTGCAATGTTTTTTGCACCTAAAGCCGTATAACAGTCTTTGATTTTTTGTGCCCTTCCATGGTCTCCTGCATAGTCAGCTTTTTTGAAACAGAGAGCCTGCTCCACTGATGAAAACATGTAGCCGTCAACCAGGATTTTACATGGAAAGAAGTTGCTGAATGGTGCATGCTCTGATTGATAGGCAATATAATCATCGCCTATAACTGTCTTAGCATTGGTTAATTGGATGTCAGGGGGTAGATCCTTGAGGCAGTCGTGTCTATAGAATTTTCCGTTGTACAATATACCTCTCCCTCGTGCTTTGGCATCAATGCCAGCTTCAGACGCCAGCCTAGCAACTGTTACAACATCAGATCTTTGCTTTTTTAGTAGTTGATTTCCATCTTCAGAAATGAAAACTTTATTGTATTGTGGTATTTTTAACAATTCACTTTTTAGGCCCAGTATTTTGTCCCGACTAGAACATTTTGTGAAGACAACTGTAATGTTCCTGTTTGTTGACATAGGCGTACCCTGTCTGAAGGCGATGTCAATTTCAAAATAGTCGAAGCTTGGGTCAATGGCAGATAGGAGTGCATACACTTTCTGTTTAGTGTCCTCACCTTGTATAAAAGGAAGGCCTTCAATTATAATGTTTTTGCGTTTTTGAAAGTTGTCAAGTATGCTTATTTCCTCTTTATGCTCCCTTATTTCGCCTATGTTGACACGTACTTGGCGCTCTGTGCTGTCAAGCCTACTGTCAATGGCTGTCACAGTGTTATTTATTTTGACAGTGCTTGCTTGCAGATTTAATACATCAGTCTGCGTAAACTCTAAGGAGGTTTTGTACTCACTCAATGTTTGTTCAACAGATTCCTTCTTGGCCATTAGAAATTTTAAGGCAACTCCTATCCTTTGTAGGTTCGGATCCAATCCTCCTCTAGTCTTACTATTTATCAAGTCTCCAACCGCTCTTTCAGCTTCGTCAGCCGTCGGTATGCTATCCGCCATCTTAGAATCTAGACCGTATCAGTTTTCCTTGCGATGTACTATTTTCCAAGATATTGCTGGTAAATCACTCTCAGGTCTTCAACTGTACGTCCTAACTGCTCTGTGTATGTTTATACTGCTCCTATATTAAATAGAAGACAGCCTGTGCTTTTAAACTCCTTTGTTTGGGTAAAATTCGAGGCGCGTTCAACCTAGAGACGTCTACTCGTCTTTTCCCGCCATACCGGAGCATGTTTGTACTAGATTCTGCCTTCTCACTGCATCATTCATGACTGCAGATATAGGATAGATAGGGGGCTTTTGGTTAAATCAAGTGTCTGATTTATGCTGAATCTGCTCTCTATGCAGGCTATGTGATCCCTACCAGTGAGCCTGCAGTCTCAGCTGTGTAGTGTTAAAGGACCAAAACTCGGACTTAACCCATTTCTGTACTCCCAGTAATGAAGCATATGGCTAATTATGGCCTATATTTTGTGTGATCAATACAGGGTCAATACAAGCATCTATGTTCCATTTTGAGACTTGAAAAAAAATGAGATAAAATGTTTAATGATGTCACTAAGTGCTACTCAGACATTGTACAGGACTCAATCCTCAGGTCTCATTACTATTATAACGGGCTTCCCTAGTCCACATAGAAGGGTCTATATCTCCTCATTCCTATCCCTGTGTGGTGCATAAATCTGTGGGCACTGACACATTCCCTTGTGAAATTGTGCAATGTAGTTCTTGCCATGACTATGACCTTAGCTGTTGAAATTAAACATCTATTACATGCTCACTCAGTCTTTTGAACATGAGATCACAAAAGGTCTAGTAACCTGATACGTCAGACTTGAAGTACTATCATAATTAAATTTTACAAATAATAATGTGAGCCAGCAAGCAGAAATGGGGGTTCCAGCGGGATTTAGTACATGTTTTAGCCACCAGGGGGCACCACTATGGACTAGAATAGGAAAAATATGCCTAAAACTATTATAGGGTACTTTTCTATGGAGAATTCAATGATTTTTGATAGAATGCTCTATTTTGGGTGAAAAGGTTCCAAATTAGGCTTGTAAAAAGAATGTTATTGGGCCTAAATAGGCATTTTTGTTGATTTCTGTTGCCATGGAAACATGATTTTCCTTCTAAATAGGAAAATCAATGATTCCACTTGAAAGAATTTTTCACCAGCTTTACTATGGTGAAAACAGAAAGAAAATACCATTTTTAGATCAAAAGTTATAGGCAAAAGAACAAGAAAACTATGCTAATTAGCATAAATTATGCTAATTATAGATATATTTCATGACCAATTAGGCATAGAGCTTATTGCCATTCAGAAAATTGTCATACCTTCCCATATTTAGCAAGCCATTTCCCTGAAACTAACAGGAGTATCTTCTCTTGCAATATATCACTGGAAAGCTAATGATCTGCATTTTAAAGTTGACTTTTAGCACAGAGCACCCTTTCTCCTTGCCTCTACACAATAATTATTCTCAAACCTAGCTCAGGATCTTGAAATGGCTGAGCTTACTTTACTGTAATGATACCTCTCATGATAGATTTCAGAACTACGAATGACACCTACTTTTAGTTTCTGACTGTGAGTCATTACCCGGTGATTATATCTTAGGAGTGAGTGAGTGAGTAATAGATGTTTAACGCCATTTTGACAGCTAAGGTCATATTCATGGCGAGAACTACATTACACAGGGGAATGTGTCAGTGCCCGCAATAGGTAAGAGGAGATATAGACCCTTTTAAGTGGGCTAGGGAAGCCCGATATATCTTGAAAGAATTTTTCACCAGCTTTACTATGGTGAAAACAGAAAGAAAATACCATTTTTAGATCAAAAGTTATAGGCAAAAGAACAAGAAAACTATGCTAATTAGCATAAATTATGCTAATTATAGATATATTTCATGACCAATTAGGCATAGAGCTTATTGCCATTCAGAAAATTGTCATACCTACCCATATTTAGCAAGCCATTTCCCTGATACTAACAGGAGTATCTTCTCTTGCAATATATCACTGGAAAGCTAATGATCTGCATTTTAAAGTTGACTTTTAGCACAGAGCACCCTTTCTCCTTGCCTCTACACAATAATTATTCTCAAACCTAGCTCAGGATCTGGAAATGGCTGAGCTTACTTTACTGTAATGATACCTCTCATGATAGATTTCAGAACTACGAATGACACCTACTTTTAGTTTCTGACTGTGAGTCATTACCCGGTGATTATATCTTAGGAGTGAGTGAGTGAGTAATAGATGTTTAACGACATTTTGACAGCTAAGGTCATATTCATGGCGAGAACTACATTACACAGGGGAATGTGTCAGTGCCCGCAATAGGTAAGAGGAGATATAGACCCTTTTAAGTGGGCTAGGGAAGCCCGATATATCTTAGGCACTGTGGCATTGGCAGTCCTACCCCAGGTATAAACATCAGTCCCCAAGGTCATCATTGAGATTATCAGAGGAGAAAACGATCCTCATCAGCAGTGAATCGCCTGTCTGATGAAGGGTTTGTCTCAGATGATTAATCCGTTAGCCCCACTAACATCCATCCTACAGTACTGGAGTCCCAGACATAGTGCTCAAGTCAGAAGACAAGCAGGAACACTGCAGGTGACTATTATAGCAATTTGCTGAGCTTGTATTCTACCAACCTATATTTGTATTGCCCAATTTACAAGGTGACAGGGTTTAAAAACTCATTAGGCTAGTCGTCAGTGTATGCATCCACCCACCCTAAACTCTCAAATAATCAATTATTCTCTTTGGAGTGTGTTGTGAATTCACAGAGAAGAGATTTTGTTTTATGCCATGGACATTGATACAGGAAACTTCGCTGTATGGAAGGCTATGATATTATATGGGACCTGAGGTGTGTAGAGCTATAAGCAAAAGGGTGGAAGGGTCCTTTGTTCCACAGACACTACCACACATCTGTCAGATACCATACCTCCTTAACATCCTTAATGACAGCCTTATGGCTTTATTAATGCTCTCCTCTCGTGACACTTTCAAATCATCCTGGGCATGTGACCTCTGTTCTGCAGATCTCTACCAGAAGTAAGAACAGTGCTTTCAGGAAGGTCAAGCCTTGGCATGCACTCTCCTTATACAGTTAACTCCTATCACCCACCAGAATACAGAAACACTGTTGAAAATGTCAATTGAACTTATGGTATACATGATTATTGTAGATGGCTGAGGAAGGGTTATCACGAAGGTGTCTGAGGCCTGTTGGTTGTCAGCTGATGGATGGGTTCTTTCCTGCATTTATTACCCTATATATAAAAAGGGGTTACTTCCTCGCTAGTCCCTACCCCATTAAAATAAGCTTGAGTGATTGCCAGGAACAGATAAATCAAAAGAGGCTACCTATAAATATGTACTTTTCTCAAAGTTAACTCGATTTTCTCTGTGTATTTATAAAGAGACCCACAGAGTATTTACTATCCTGAACCTTCTCCACTAAGGTATACTTACCCCCACCCCATTGGGAGCCCATCTAGTCTGATGGGCTTACAGAGAAGACGAGGATTACACATTGAGGCTGGGGAGCCAACCAGGTAGAAGATACAGAGGCTTACAAGACTGGTGATCCCCCATAAGTGTGAGGGCTGGATTGAGTTACCTAGCAGTTACCTAGCAGTGTCTACCTTCATAAAGGCATTGATATTAGTCTGGGGCTGGATTCTGACTGTCTATAAACACCCAATTGAGCATGGTATCAATACGGTTATTTCAATGGGAAAACTTTATCTGTTGTCTAACTTGTCTTTTGACCAGATCAGAGATTTAAGTAATAGTTAGAGATTGTATGTTTTCTCTTAGATATTCCGACCATATTTGAGTCTATAAAATGCTTAAATGACACTTTTTTAAATTCGTCAATTACAATATTGCACAAAGTAAGGGTACCTTTTGTGTCATTTATTTCATATTGCAGCACTTAGATCCCCTAGTAGTAACTGATCATTATTGGTCAACCTGAGTCCAATGCCTCATTGCTCAGTAATCCTAAAAGGGTGTAAATCTGATACTCTAGTCCTAACTACTAATATTCATATATAATGTCCCACTTACATGCATACAGACAAGAGGCTGACAGACAAGTACCTCAGTACCTTACCACATACCTCCCTTGGTGACACTACATGGTAGAGAAGTGTGGCATAGACCAATATGAAGGAGCCTAGTGCAGTCCCAAGTACCCTCGAGCCACATCAACTGCTCAGCACAGTCTCTGAGGAGTTCTGATTGCCTCAGAAGTGCCTGTCTGGAAGTAGGCTGCCGCACAGACTTTCCTTTCTATTTTATTTCACATCAATGCTGTCTATTAACACCAGGTATTTGGGATGAGATAAAGGAGTTGTCTATTGTCTTTACAAAATAGTTAAGGTCTTATAATGATTATACATGTCTTCTGTATTGATAGAGGTACCATTATGCTGTACATTTAGAAAAGAAAATGGGTATCATCGCATAAATCTACATTTACCTGTTCAGGGCTACCTTGGCATTCCTCACCATTTACTTATCAGCTTAAAAATGCACTAGTTACTGGTCATCTCGCTTGCACTCTGATATGTCTAAGACATACCATTTTATAAATGAAAATAACTGATATGAATAGATGAGGCATGTCTATGACTCATTCATATACCAAGGTTTTAACAGATTTACAGCAGCTAAAAATTGATCATCAAAAGCACCAATAGAGAAAATTTAATGCTCCCATATCTGGAACGAAAATTAATCAAGGTAATGGTGCAATAGTCCAAGAATGGTTCTGCCAGTGCTTGAACATTCTGTACTGAGCTGGAATCCCAATGAGCTGGGAACGATGTACAGTCCATCATGACAAGTGGCCATGTCATCATCTAGTGAGTATGTAGATCTAATGTTTCGGCCACATTTATAACTACATTTTTGCGGCATTTTGCCAATTCTATCCTAAGGCCTATACTCTCAAAAGCTACTGAGGCAAAACAATGTAAGAGAAGGCACAGCATTTAAGCTGGAAAAAGTCATACTCTTTCTAAAGGTCATTTCAAAAGGATAACAATTGTCATCATTCTGAAATGCACTCCTGGCTATTAACCTTCACAAGCCCAGTATGTTTGCATGTCCTTCTGAAGAGATGATATGTTCCCTCATTAGTAAAAATGTGCATAATTATGTACCGGTGCATTAAACACACAAGGAGCAAGTTACATTATATCAATAGACTACTATACAATGAACACCTTTCCGTTTAGCAATCAGCAACTAGAGTTGTTCAAGCATACCAGAGGCACCCTGTGGCCTATGACTTCAATACACCTCAGTGCAGTCATAGCATCTTAAGTCGTACCTCTACTGACCCACGTTCCAGCTAGCACCTAGGCCCCAGATGGGAACCCACTGGGCTAGCCCAAATCTGGTGTTCAAGCTGGTAAACTTCTGGGCTGGCAGGTGGAGGGAGCCCAGGTGGGCTCAGCCCAGATATTTGCTTCTAGTCTGAGCCCACCTGGACCCCTCTGCCAGGCTGGACATTTGCCAGCTTGGACCCATGTCTGGGCTAGTCCAGAAAGCCCATTGAGTTTCCCTCTTGGGCCTCTGCGGATGTGCTGGCTGGGATGTATTTTCCCCGACACCATCAAAGTAAAATATTTATTACCGCAAAATATTCATAAGATTGTGATTTTATATTTAGGTCTCAGCTATGATATCAATACTGCAACCGAAAGTCTTTCTGGAGGCCGTTGCGAAAAGATTGGGAAATGATTCTGTCAAAAGTGCTATTCCCAAAATGGAACTGACTGACCACAGGGGATCAATTCCCTGCTGTGTTACTAAAAATAGTTGGTCATAGACATGGTTTAGGAGTGGTCAGAAATTGGTGAATGCTGCCCAATTGAGACCCAATTCCTGGCTAGGTCCTTGCTCCAATTCCCTGGCCTATCTACTATGTGAAGCATTTAGATGGAACCAATCATGAAACCAGTTCCCCCAACTTTTCGCAATGCAGTCTAATTCAGAGCAAGTCAATTCCATTACAATATAAGGTGGGAAAAGGTCTCTTTGGGTGGAGGATCGGGGGGAACTGGAAGGTGTGTTAGCCACATGGAGAATCGAATTCCCAATCGCCTCCTGTAATATCAATAGATCTACTACATGTCCCCGCTATTATATCATCATACAATATGCATGTTTGGCCTGATCTATCATGTTTAGTCCCACTATGTGTATGATATCAATACTACTATCAACACTACAAGTACCACCTATGATTATATTGAAACTACGTAAGGTGAACGTCCCATCAACAATATCATCATTGAACATATTTGGTCCCATCTACAATACCAATACAACACCAAGGGTGTTTGTGAATAGACTTAAGCATGTGGCCTAGCTGATTGTGTATGCCAGGAGCACTCTGAAGCAGCATAATTACGGCATAGGTAATTTGCAATTGCATGTGACACCCCAATAGAGTCATGGCAGCTTCCGGGGAGCCAGCTGCAATGGATCTAGTCTCCCTCACAGGGTATTCTGTTATGTTAAGATAGGGTTATTCAAATCCCTCTAGTCCATGGGCGCGTTTCCCACGGTATAGGTTGAGGCTAGCAGGTGTGTGTTGTATTCAATTGACTAATACACTCGTCTCGCCCTACCTATTATACTTAGCCAGGAGCATGTTGCTCCTATGGTAAAAAGAGCTGTCAGTAGGTACCCTCTTTTCAAAAGAAGTCATGCTCTGCTTCACCATTCAACTTGCACTCACCACATTAGTCTGAAAAGTCACCTGCCTTGTTTAAAACAGAAAGAGCAGCACTATCAGGTACCTGCTCATGTCACACACTCTATAGTCTATTATACTGACTGACTTCTCCCAACTAGGTACCTACTCAAATCCCCCTTTGTTAGCACCATACTTGAATGACCACTTGTGAGCAACAAAAGGGACAAGTTATAGCTACATGAAAAGAAAGGACTGGAAACAAGGGCATTTTTAGCCAGCTCTTCCTTTTACAATAGGAGCAACACCCTCCAGTGCTGATAGCAACAGGCTCTGGAAGCCAAATCAGAAAGTTTGAGGTGAAGTGAGTGAAATTCAAGGTGTAAAGATAAAGTATGGGAGTCATCAGAAAATGGGCATTATGAATCACACCATTTTTTTCTGAAGAAAGAACATGAGGGGTGTATATTCTCGGGCATATGCTTCCCTAGTCTCTAAGGGAGAGAGTATTTTCCCCTCTTTGATATTGCGAATTACCATTCTGTTATATACTGTAACGATCTATGCTGTCATACCGGTTTTACAGTCGGTTGCTTTTTATTTGGGTATACAGGGGGAGTTGCTGTTACTGCAAATCTAATGACTCTACAGTAGCTTACCCTGTACCGTATGCAGGGCAAGATACTGCTTATTTACAACCGGAGATGAGGGTGTAACTTGTGGGGAGTGGACATATCAAAATAAAGGTCTTAGTGTCCCCTTGCAGATCCAGGGAGAACTAAAATCTCATGTATAAGACGCGCCTTATACACGAGAGATTACAGTAGTTGAGTATGCAATTTGAGAAACTCACTGTGTGGCTCACCTCTGATTAGAGCCTCAAAAGAAGAAATATATCCCTTTTTAGATAGGCACCTGACCCGATGGATAAAACAGGCAGAGCTGCTCTAAACTAGACTGCATAGCCATTCCTCATAATTCCTTAGAGGCATGCATACAGCAGGAATACGCAATGGCCAGCTATGCTGGAGGGTGTTGCTCCTATTGTAAAAAGAGCTGTGAGTATGTGCCCTCTTTTCTAAAAAAGTCATGCACTGCTTCACCTAAGTACTTGCACTCACCACATTAGTCTGAAAAGTCACCTGCCTTGTTTAAAATAGAGAGAGCTGCACTACCAGGTACCTACTCATGTCACACCCTCTATAATTTATTATACTGACTGACTTCTCCCAACTAGGTACCTACTCAAATCCCCTTTTTTAGCACCGCACTTGAATGACCACTTGTGAGCAACAAAAGGGACAAGTTATAGCTACATGAAAAGAAAGGACTGGAAACAAGGGCATTTTTAGCCAGCTCTTCCTTTTACTATGGGAGCAACACCCTCCAGGTGACTGGGTTACAACCAGATGGGTGAAAGGTAGAAAGGGCACTTTGTTCCCCAGACGCCGTTCGCAATCTGTCAGCTTTGATGGCCTCCTCACACTCCTATAATATATATTCTTCACACTCCCTGCTCTTCATACTGGTTATGTGACATTTGCTCAGGAGGTTAACACTGGAAATACATACTGTTCACAACTATACAAATGCCATTAATTGGATGTATAGGTAATAGATATGCTAAAAGAGGAGAGTGAGGTGGTGCACGGCTAGGTCTCAGTCTCATGTCTGATAATGGTAAAATCAATTATTTTTATCTTATACCAGGCATGCATTATGCAGTCAACTCAGGGGTATACTATGCAATATGCTACTGTATCTCATGGCCACACTTATTTTAAATAAAAATTCTAATCTGATAGTACCCTCAGAGGGCGTCTCCTTATGATTCAAGGCTGACCCATTGTAGATTGTTGTCCAATGGCCTCCAGTAGTATACAAAGCCGTCCTTATGACGTTAACGCTGTACAGTGGTATAGTGAGAAAAGGTACGTCTGTAAGACGCTGAGATATGTCGGTTTTCACCTGACCTCCCTAACATGAAGGTCATAGGTTTTCCACTGAGAAACCTAGATTCCCTCAGGAAGCTTCCACACGCTGAACCCCCTTCTCCAACCTTTCTTCCTTGAGGCGCATAGCTCCCCTTTATGAACCTGAACCTCCCTAAAGGTCGATGGGTGAGATAGGGTGGAGGGGACAGGGAGTCCAACAGGTAGACGATACAGTAGCTTATCAAGGTGGGACATCAGCTTAAGTGGAGAATGGATTAAGTTACCTAGCCGTGCCTGCTTGAAGTAAGATGAGGAGGCTGTCCCACATAAGCTAAAATGAGCAGTAAGTAAGTTCTCTCGATAAAAGGTCATGCTTTGCTTCACTATTTAACTATTACTCACTGAAAAGCCACATCACATGTACCTTCCTTGTTTAAAAAGTAGTTTAAAGTTGTTTAAAAAGTAGTTTATAGAGTAGCTGTCATCCTCATTGAAATGTACTTGCACCTGACTGACATGAAACAAGTCAGGACTGAAAGAAAAGTGACTGTTGCAGGTGAGGCACTTCTTAGGCAAAACTACCCTTTCCCATACATGCAACACCCTCCTGGATGGCAGTTGGGGACAGGGCCAACAGGTGCTCTCAGCAGCCCATACTTGGTTGTGCTAATGCCTACATCCTTTGGATTTATTGTCCCTTGGATCTTGACCTCATTTTCTGTAGTAGACTGGTATTAGTTGGTGCTTTATATTCTTTGTATATGTCATTCACTCATTCTTTTTATGTTGTTTATTGTGTAAAAAATGCGAATACAACAATAAGTGTATTAACTAGCTTCCAGGCCATGCAGTGCTACTGCTAGGTCCCTTGACATTTTCGTATACACATGGAAATACACAAATGCTGTGCAGCTCCATGGTTGAAGAAAAAGAAACATAAACCATTGGGGTGACAATTAGTAGTTCTCATGGGCATTGTCTATACATCGTATAAGGTATACAGGTTTTCTCAGCCATAGAGGCAGTCACCACCTGAACCAGAATGGCCGAGAAAGAGAAGGATTGAGAATGATATCTAACAAATGAGACAGGGGGTTGGTTCTATAGTTCTCTGTCACTGACACGTATGTCCCTCAGTGCTTCACCCAATTCCTCCCCTGATGACATTGTATTGTATCACGGTGTGGCATAGAATAGTGTATACGTGCCTAGAGCTCTCTCAAGTACTCCTCAGCACCTGATGAAGAGCTCACGATGGTCCAGAGCAGCTCAGAGAATGGTCTGCGTGGGCGCAAGCTGGACTGCAGACTTTCCTTTAAGTTTTTTGTAGGAGGTTGTTCCTCTTTGAACGACAGACTTCCCTATAGCAAGGAATCGAGACACATAGTGCGTGAAAGACGGTGCCCCTAGTGGGCTGAAACGTACATGTATGCCATTCTCCATGCCCAGGCAAAGCGGTGCCAAAGTCTCATCCAGATCACGGGCACTGCTGTTCCCCTCAATGTGATCAGGCTAGTAACCTTCTACGGGAACAGTGCCGTCTCGTTTCAAGAGTAATTTGCCACCTAGGACTACCATATTACCTCAAGTATAAGGTGCGTATAAGATGCACCCTGAATTGAGGAGAAAGCCAGAAGATGCACCTGCTGGTTAGCAATGATTTGATGTAATCTGAACCTGCATATAAGATGCACCCCTACTTTTGGAAAGTGGTATAAGGCGCAGTGTTCCCCAGATTCACTATGAAAAATAACACTTGAATCTAACAGCATTCCTCGTATAGGCTGGGGGCTGATAGGGCCCACCATGCACCCCCCCCCCACATCCCAACTCAACAAGTATCCTTAGGGTCCCCTGAACAAGATTCAAGATGTTAACATTGATTATCTTGGGATGTACTACAGGTTTTGGCTCATTATTCATGTGCGGCCTCAGACCACTTTTGGGTCAATTTTGGTACCCAATCCCCAAGCTCTTAGACTATCTTACCTTGTCTGGATCCTGAAGCTGTTGGTCTTGTTGGAAAGAAGACATAATAAGCTTTTCATTAAGCCCTAATACATGTTTTCAAGCTCAGATTTGAGTGTACCAGACAGTCAGGAATACAGAAGATTGAAATTACAAAGTTCCATTTTTTTGCTGAAAATCTTAAATGCGCTCCAGATACATGTACAAAACTTGCCCTTATTTCCATCTAAGCACAATATCTAATATGATTTATGTAGGCCAAACCTTTCTGAGTAATATGAGCCATTTTGCAGAATTCCTTGATGACTATGACACACGTTATTGCCGTGGACACAAAGACATTACCTTGAGCCAATATGATGCTGTTCCATTTCAATAATCTCCCTCTTTATGTAAATGGATGTTTTTCCATACTAAATCTTTATCAGTTCTCCTGATTCTTATGTTAAAAAGTGCTGATTGAGAATATGCATGTTTCTACTTCATACAATTTAATCGCTAGGCTGTATATGGCTGAAATTCAAAATGGCCGACAATAGATTCTGATGTCACTTTGAATTACATAAATGTGCAGTCTAGAAAGTATCTGGTGGGTCCTACCCCCTATAAATCAGCTTGGTTGTTGCTAAGTGGTGTGGTTGCCTAGCAACAGCAGCTTTGCATAGCAACCAAGCTTGAAAATATGCTTGAATGCTCATATCTGCATGATTTCCTTTCAGCAACATACTCCCCTGATGTAAACTTGTATATAACTCTTCTGTGACTTATATCATAGACTAGGAATATAGGTGATAAAAGGTCGCTAGGTTGTGTGGTGGCCTAGCAATAGCAGTTTTGCATAGCAACAATGTCTAGATTCATACCTGTAGGCATATACTATGGCTTGTGCATAGTCTGCCCTAAAGGACATAGTTCACTGATTTCAAATTGCATATAGCTCCCTTGTGCACATCACATAGTAAGAACATAGGTAGAAATGATTGCTATGTCATGTGTTTGCCTAGCAACTGCAGATTTACATAGAACCCCAGGTCCAAATCTATGCAGATAGTCACAGATAAGTGTATGGTCCGCCTCAGGGATGTATTGCAACATACAGTTCCTAATAGTAGCATAGGTTGGGAAAGGGAACCTTGATGGTAAAGGGTATAGTCATGATTATGCTAGAGCATTGTTCAAATAGAATAAAGATCTGGATAGGAACTACAGGCTTACTTACCCTTATTGGGGATGATGAGTGAGGATCATTGAACAGACCTCAAATGACAGATAATTTTATTAAAGTAAACCTACAGTAATATGATTCTGAAGTGATCATTAAGAGTCTGGCTTGGTTAAGAGATCAGATCTATCCCAGGAAATCAGTCTAGTTGTGTGAAATCCCTCACAGTGGACATTGTGGTGGATTGGTCTAGCTTATAAAAGAGGGATGTGTTATCCATATTGTACAAATTGCTCCTATCATATCTAGAAAGCACCTGAAGCTACTATAATCTGCAGTCTCTCTCTCCATGGATCCTATGAATGAAGATAATCTTCCTGCCTTTGACAATTGATAGCCATCTTTTAAAATAAACCTGGGTTTGGACATTGAGATGCTCACCACAGTGCCAAGTCATCTATTGCATCTTTTAAACAGAAATCACAGACTTGACCACTAACTCTGTAATTCATTTTGCAGGAAGGTTTAATTAATATGGGAGAGAAAGAAAGCATTGTATATTGATGACTGTGATGGATGCATAACTGCAAATGGACAGAATACTTAATTGGGGGGGGGGGTAGTTTTATCAGGGTCAACTAGTAATTCACTACATGTTGGGGATAATGAACTGCAACAGATCAACTTGCCTTCTCAGAATTGTCCAGCAGCATATTCATCAGCTGTTGGGATCACACTGCTATGAGATAAGTTGAACCAGAATGTAATGTTCAGAGATATATAAGGATGGATAACACTGGGCCTGATGCTCTGAAGAGATAACAGATGAGAGAATATCCTGAGAATTGTATAGTTGTATTCTAATCCTTCTCCTTCATTTTCTCAATATGTGAATGAAACCAGCACTGTCCAAGGTCAATGCAAATTCCACCTTGCTCCTACTTTCAGACAAGTAGGCTGTCCAAGGCTTTTGAGATAATCAATGAGGCATGCAGTACATTATGAGGCTGAGAGCCAATATTCTGTATTCTAAATGTGTGTTATCAGTACCAGCAATGGTAGATTTTGATGATATGACAGTGGTTACAGGTTTTTGATACTGGGGAGAGGGAGGAGGGGACAGTTGTTAGGAATTACAATCCTGTGTAATCATGGATGATCTGAGATACATATGACATAGCAACCATTAACTTCCTATGTTCATACTGTGTGATGTGCACAGGGGAGTTATATGCAATTTGAAATCCGTGAAATATGTACTTGAGGGGAGACTATGCACAAGTATGTACCTACAGATAAGAATCTAGGCTCTGTTGCTATACAAAACTGCTATTGTTAGGCCACCACACAACCTAGCATCCTTTTATCACCTTTATTCCTAGTCTATGATGGAAGTCACAGAAGAGTTATAATTATACAAGTTTACATCAGGGGAGTATGTTGCTGAAAAGAAACCATGCAGATATGCACATTCAAGCATATTTTCAGGCTTGGTTGCTAAGCTGCTCTTGCTAGGCAACCACACCACCTACTGCAGTAGCAACAAAACAAATGCAGTACTGTATTCTACTTAGCTGATTTATAGGGGGTAGGACCCACCTGATACTTTCTAGACTGCACATTTATGTAATTCAAAGTGACATCTGAATCTATTGTCGGCCATTTTGAATTTCAGCCCTATACAGCCTTGCCATTAAATTGTATGAAGTAGAAACATTCATATTCTCAATCAGCACTCTTTTTAGCATAAGAATCAGGAGAATTGATGAAGATTTAGCATGGAAAAATATCCATTTACATAATGAGGGAGATTATTGAAATGGAACAGCATGGTATTGGCTCAAGGTAGTGTCTTTGCGTCCAAGGCAATAACATGTGTCATAGTCATCAAAGAATTCGGCCAAATGTCTCATATTACTCAGAAAGGTTTGGCCTACGTAAATCATATTAGATATTGTGCTTAGATGGGGATAAGGGCAAGTTTTATACATGTATCTGGAGCGCATTTAAGATTTTCAGTAAAAAAAAAAGGAACTTTGTAATTTCAATCTTCCATCTTCCCGACTGTCTGGTACACTCAAATCTGAACTTAAAAACATGTATTAGGGCTTAACGAAAAGCTTATTATGTCTTCTTTTTAACAAGACCAACAGCTTCAGGATTCAGACAAAGTAAGATAGTCTTAAAGCTTGGAGATTGAGCATACTCCTTGAATAAAATGGTACCAAAATTGACCCAAAAGTGGTCTGAACCCGCACATGGATAATGAGCCAAAACCGGTAGTGCATCCCAAGATAATCAATGTTAACATCTTGAATCTTGCTCAGGGGACCCTAAGGATTGAAAAAATACCAGTCGCCTTGGGATGGTGGGGGATGCATGGTGGGCCCTATTAGTCCCCGGCCTAGTAAAACTGAGGAGTGAACCACCGTAATTGTTTAGCCATGAACCAGTGTAGTTTTTACAAGAAGCCACAGTGGTACATAAATGTACAAGGAATCTCTCTGAAAGAAAAAGATGGGTATCTGGCAACTTTGGGACGAGGATTGCACCGTTATGTTCCCTACATTTTTTGCGGTGTTTCTATATAAGAGATGCCTTATACTCGAGGTACAACAGTACGTTCCACCTCTATGTGTCATGTTGACCCACCTGGGTATATAAACACACCCAGAAGGTCAGCACGATAATACACTGGTTTGTGAATCAACTCAAACACTCAGCCACAATTGTAGCTGGCCTATAAATACCCCTATAAGTAGGCAGCACAAACACCTGTATACCTTAACCAGAATGCGATTCTGGTATGTGGGTTCATACCTACAACAAGTACAACTTTATTTCAGAATAAAAAGGACTCTACTGCATATCCACATGGTGGGCGGACAGTGCACCCGTGCTGCATCGTAACCCCAAAGGAGTCTTGAGGCAGTATGTCGCTCTTAAAGGGACAAAGCAGCATAAAGCATTCTTCTGTTGTTTCCTGCACAACCTCCTTAGTTTAAGCATGTGTTTTTGTGTACATGCTAGTGATGTTATACATGCAATACCCATGCCAGTTTCTAATACTCTCTAAAACAAAGATGCCAACAGATGAACAGTTGTATATTGATGTTTATAGGTCTATAAACATCAATAGACCTATTTTTTAGCTTAAGTCAAGGTTCCTTGTACTGAATTCATTATCACGGGTAAAGAGACAATGTTAAGAGATTTGTGATTAAGCATGCTCAATTGGGAAGGGCAGCTGGAAAGAAAGGGTACTGGCTCTAGGTGTTTCAGTACTGCATGTATTCTGCTAGATGAAGGAATATAGATCTTCAGAACTTTAAAACATAGGGCTTATTGGATATGAATAGGGCTCTGCCTGACCATACACATGAAGCCATATCTCTAAGTTGATACTCAGCCAGCCTGCCCATATAGGATTCCTCTGGGATTTCTGGGCTAGCCAGACGTGGGCTGAAGCTGATAAATATGTGGGCTATCACATGGGGTCTTTGTGGGCTCGGGGCGTTCACTGGCTGGGAATTGATCTCATGATCGGCGGGAAAAGTAGAACCAAAACAAATCTAGTAGAAATATCGACTCCTCGACACCAACTGATATAATAGCGTCCGGCCTCCTCTGTCATGGGTTACTGGCTACGACTTGTCCCCAGGTGAATGAAATGTTAACTCTCTGCTCTGGCGTTTATGCCACCAATATACCATGCCCATTGTATAACTACCAAGACACTATGACGGCATCATCATCATACCTAAACAGTTAACACTGTAAATTCTAAACAGTGAACACCATGTATTATTCACAGTAGTGGGTACAGCTTAAAAATTAACCGAAGTGTTCAGGCTAAATTGAAATTCCACCCGACCCCCACCACCAATCCCCACACACATAATTTTAAAAGAAAACTGAAATAAGAACAACCCGGACTTAAATCATTATGTAGACATTTTTAAGTGTGTAGTACAAACAGTTTGAATAGCTGTGACCTATGAACCACTAGATTGACTTGACTACCCCATTTAATATCCTTGTGTATAATTGTGACCCATCAAGGGAGAACACCCCTCCGCAGGGGATTTTTAATTCCCGATTTGACCACCAGGGGGCATTGGAGGTGCAAAATAACTCTAAAATGATTATAAAAATACATTAAGCTAATTTTTGATGCAGAATTTAATGGTCTTATTTAAAATGCTCCATTTTTTGGTAGAAATGGCCAATATTTGGATGGTAAAATGAATATTTTTCATGAGAAATTGACCTATATGCCTGTTCCTGGTTGCCATGGCAACCAATCCAATAATCTAAATTTACAGATTTTTATGCCAATTTTTGGGGATACTCACCAAAAACCCAAACTGAAAATAGAAATGGAATATTCCTTCTAGATCAAAATCTATGATAAAAATCACCATATTGTTATGTATTTTTTTAGAAAGGCTGATTTATTGTGTTTTTAGACATTATTATGGTTTATAATGTATTAAGAGCTTAATCATCAAATTCAGATGTGAATAACGTCCTATGTTGAAGGAGGGGTTCTGATATAACTACTAGTAATATCTAAGCCAATGATATCTCATTTTAAAGATCTTGAGATGAACTTTGATAATGAATTTCCCTGCAGAGAGATGTTTTTGCTTGCCTGGTCACATTATCTTCTTCTTTTTTTTTTAAATTTGATAATTAAATCGTTTCTTAGCTGGGGCTTGGTCCTGTTTTGCTTGGCAGGATTGGGTAACTTACATCTTTTGGCCTTATACAGGTGTGGCTGAGACTGTCCTTAAATGAACATACAAACACCTGTTCAAGTAATGGTTGGTATCTATACACACATACACCTGAGATCACATTGATTGCAGTGTGTGTTTTTTTCCTAAGTGCAAACACATCACATTGTGTCTATTCCCATATTGATCTATAAATCATCACTGCTTTTGCTTTTTTTCTTTTACATACATGTTTTATTCTTTCAGGATATGTCATATAGGGTTGAGGGTGCCCATCATTTCATGTCAAATTTGGAATTGCCCTTTCAAAATTATTTCAATACACTGCAAAAATGGTGTTTAGATTTTAAATGTACTAAGGTCTAAACATGTTTTAAATCTAAACATTATTGTCCATCAAGTGCTATATATATAGGATTTAAACATTAACATTCTAAACACCTAAATGGTTACCCTAAACATGTTTACATGTTTAAACCTTAGACAGAAAGAAAAGAAAGAGGATTTCTAGGTGTTTAGGCATGTAATATATACCATCTGGTAGGAGTATACTGATATGGACTTTCTTCAGACAGTTCCCTGTTATTGATGAGTCATATATGTTGAGTGATTACCATAAAGCATAGTTTCACATAACAAAATGTTAATCTTTGCCATTGGTACTTTTGCACCATAATGACGCATCTGGTTCTTGGACAACCATTTTGTGAATTTCTGTAATTCATATAGCAAAAATTCACTTCATCTCTCTGCTCTATTTGACACAGAGTCTCTGAAACTGGTGTAATGTGGATTCAGTACTACAGGAATGCAAGAGCTGTACCGTGTAGTTGTATCCTGTAGCCTGAGGAATCCCTCCAGGGTGTGGGCATGAATGACATTGGGTCATCAACAACCTAAATGTATTCCCAAGCCAATCCCTAAACACTATATAAACTCACTGGAAAGCACAATCTAAGCAGAATTATAAATATCAGAAATTTTTTTTATAAACCTAAACACTGTGGAATCTAAGCACATTGGTTAAACACATCATATTTCTAAACATTTTACATGTGTTTAGGCATATATTGTGCTTAGAAAAACATGGCAGGGTTATGTTTATAATTGTGTTTAAGATCTAAACACCTTTTTTTGCAGTGTAGGGTCCAAATGTTACCTGACAAATGTAGTTCATTTATTGTGACTGAACAGTAGGATGCAGGTCTGGAGATGCATGCCCTTTGTTATAGACTAGCTATTTATCTGCTCTGTTTTATAATTTTGCTTGAATCTTCAGTACTTCAGGATATTTGTACAGTTGAAAACAAAGGGAAGTCGATATAGTGGATCTGTGCACATGGAAAAAAAGAACTCCTGACCCCTGGACCAAATTCCTTATACTCTTGTGGTAGGGGCACAACTTGCAATTCCCTGTGAGATTTGAAATAAGGGCCTTTCTCCCATCTCCCCTCCAATCGTAAAATCAGTGTCTATTCCATAAAACCCAGAGACCCCATTCCTGGTGGCATTACTGACAGCGGAAGCATGCATTTGTTCATCCATTTGGACATTACCCCATTTTTGTTGGGCCCACTGAGAACAGAGCGTGCTGTGGGATACCGATCAGTGAGCATCACAAAAGCAGCTTTAGGCTAAAAGCATCCACTGACCAACATGTAGATACGTGACTATGGTATTGGAGGATGGTGGGTGGTATGTGGACTGACAGTCACTCCCCATGGTCAGTTTGTTTTTGACTAAGTGTCGTGTTGGCCCGTATTAACATCTGGGCTGTAAATAAAGGCTGGTCTCAAAAAGGCGCCTTATTAGGAGGGTATTGAAACACAATTAAGCTTCGTTATATCTGTCTACAAGGAATCGGTTGACTTAGATCCCCTTGAGAAGAGGTTGATGATATTTGTTAAGTTTTGTTCTAATTTATAGAACTACCTTATTCAGTAGCAAGTCACTTTGTACCTGAAATGGAGGTGGCCATTCATCAAGGCCATACTGTAACATTTAGCTCTCCAGCAAGCACCAATTGCATGTCAGAGATATAAAATGGTATTGAAATCTAAGAGTGCTGTGGCAGTTAAAGGGACAGAACCATTGAAGTTTTTTTATTTAACGAGTTGATGATGAGGTGCTATATTTGCAATTCATCATTACAGATAATATTAACCATGAAGATTCGAGAGATATTGCAATGGTAAACCCTAATATGATTGACTAACGTCAGGAGGTCATTTCGTAATGTGATACAATCACACGTAGCCCACCGACTTCAAATACCTTTGCTATTCCTATAGGATTGCTGGTTCGACTTGAAGGTTGCAGTCG
Source organism: Acholoe squamosa (assembly GCA_949317995.1). NCBI lineage: Eukaryota > Metazoa > Annelida > Polychaeta > Phyllodocida > Polynoidae > Acholoe > Acholoe squamosa. Next base: position 59,839,309 of record OX439044.1, read on the forward strand.
TAGTGTGTTAAGAAATGCCCCCAGAGCTCTACTCTTGCATCAGCAGACTAAAGTAAACTTCAGATGTTTTTTTTGTGTTAAGAAATTCTGAAAAATTCTGAAAAAGTGATATTTGATTTACTCGTGTTGGTCTCTAATAATTGCACTGATACGATTGCCCTACCAAACCCTGTGTAGAGCTCTACTGCCTTAAGTGCTGATCATACAGAGTAGTCGTAGTGTGTTACCTACAAGCACCCACTCTGATATTGAGGGTTTCAAGTCGTACTGGTGGTGTCTCGTCATACCATCTTGAGAAATGCCCTCCTGTACATATTTCAGATAAATGTGTCCATTATGGCCCATATAACATCAATATAATACTATCATCATTATCTTTCCATTCATGCAATTCCGTGAGGCGCTTACTTGTACAGTACTGCTTAAGGCAATGTTTCAAAGTCAAGAGGGATTTTTCTTACTTTTGCCCCTTTTGCGTCTTGTGATTTAGGCCACACTTAATAGTGAGCATGTAGACATAAATGACTAGTCACTATATGGCTGTATTAAGTAGGGGTTAATAGGGTCTGGTACTATCTTGAACCCTTTTCAAATTGAAGAAGGCATGGGGAGTCGTAGCCTATTAAAAAGTACTCCCCCTGACTGGTAAATGGGGAACCTTCAACAGATAACGTACCTAAAACATAGTGAAAGATGGCAGATGAATAACATATGAGCGTCATCAGAGCTGTACAAATACTGACTTTTAGCCCTGGATTTAGTACTACTTATGGGATTTTAATTGACCCAGAATTATGAATGTACCTTGAACATTCCAGGATATTTGTTAATAACCATGGATACGTGTTCCACAGAACATGGAATGAAACGCCATCCGCCTAAAATTCTCGATAGCCCGGGGTCTTGTTTTTTAATTCTGGGTGAGATAATTGAAGGCTTTTAGGTGCAGGAGTGGGAGATTTTAACATGAATAATTCCCCATAAGCGTAGCAGCTTGGGTGTCATATTAGGTGTGATGGTAGAGGGCTGGTGAGAGTGGGGGCAGAACTGATAAAATTTAATGGTAGGTGTGTGAAGCCAGTTAAAGTGGACTTTGGTTCTAGTTAGGTGAATCAATATGGATCTTTGGGTCATGTTGGTAAAGACTCAAACATTTGAGCTGAATGAATGCGGCCGATTCTGCAGTCCTTCCTGCTTCAATCATTAGGAATACCTCTAATCACATTCTTGTCTGATTGAGGTTATCTCTGTAGAGCATAGCTGAGCAAACTTGGGTGTCCTCCTCATAAATAGCCTTCAAATGTGGACTTGTGGATGTCTTTGATTCTTTGAGTTCATAATTATAATGTTATGTACGGATATTTCCTGATGATGACCAGGCACAACTTCCCTACAGATTCGATGATATTCATGAGCAATTGCAAAATGTATGTGAGGCAGTTATGATACGTCCATCCTCAATCTAAATAACATTATAGACACCATAAGGCAGACAGGACTGAGGCATTGGAATGTGATTCTCATTATGATTGATCCCTCATATACCTGGTATTTGCATCATGAACTAATTCCCCAGTCCTGTGATCTCCTAAAAATAGCAATGCTTGATGGTCCACTCACCACTAGCAATTTGATATCAGCTTCTAGTATTGCTCATACACATATAGAGGAAGTAAATATAGAGATACCGCAATGGCTCTTATAAACAGCAGGGTAAATTTCAATACCCCTCTGCCCCCATAGACCCATAGTCCACTAGGCCTCTAGTCGCAGATATTTATATAGAAAACGTATGGCTCAATGGCATGACAGAGGCCAAGTGGACTATCAACGTAATGTTCATATGCGACAGATACCGTTTTCATGCTTAACAATGATTTCAATAAGCGAACACCCTGGTGCATTTTGAGACCGATGCTTATTTGAGACCTTGGCAATTATACAGACAAATATGGTAAACATCAGATTATTCATGAAATGTAGAGCAGAGGTCTGCAGCCAAGTTGCAAAACCCTTTACATCGGGTCATGTGGTATATGGGTATTTTATACAAGAGCACTGATAGCTATAGTATATGACCGGGAGCGTGTTGCTCCTATGGTAAAAAGAGCTGTCAGTAAGTACCCTCTTTTCAAAAGAGGTCACGCTCTGCTTCACCATTCAACTTGCACTCACCACATTAGTCTGAAAAGTCAACTGCCTTGTTTAAAATAGATAGAGCTGCACTACCAGGTACCTACTCATGTCACACGCTCTATAGTTTATTTATAGTTTATAGTACTGACTGACTTCTCCCAACTAGGTACCTACTCAAATCCCCCTTTTTGAGCACCGTACTTGAATGACCACTTGTGAGCAACAAAAGGGACAAGTTATAGCTACATGAAAAGAAAGGACTGGAAATGAGGGCATTTTTAGCCAGCTCTTCCTTTTACTATAGGAGCAACAGCCTCCAGGTTGTGGCTCGGGATCAACTACCTACTGCAGTCATTTCACCCACCTGACCATTACCATTGATCAATACTGGGTGGGCGGGGGAGGGGAGATTTAAATGCAGTAGAGTCAACTGCACTGCCTTTACTATTAGTCCAGAAAGTCCGACACTAAAATATTGAATCAATGTAATGCAAACCTACCCACCTTGATTTATTCAAATATTAGAGTTGGAATATAGACCTATGTTTTGTGTAAGAGAAACATTCTTTTTGTCAATTTGTTTCTATTTGATCACTGCAACCCCATTTCTCCTTCAAAGAACACATTCTCTATTTTCTAATCCTAAGATGCTGGTGACGTTGATGGTTGCCTGATAACGTTTTTATATTTACCGCCAGTGATACTATAATAACCTATTGTTATGAATTTGAATCACAAGACATCAAAGTTTTACAGGGCAATAGCGCTAATTAGTGTTTTTGTCAAAGAAATGCCCTGCAATTAGAAAAGGAAGTGGTCGGCAAGACGTTGTTTATATCAACAACATACTTTGAATAAAAGGTTTGATCCCCTTCATATTTGTATTGCCCTATAGGTCGAATCCCACATGGCGATTTAGGCCTCTAATATCTCTGCGATTTTGTCTGTTGTGTTATATGGCCCATGCTGAGGCCATAAAACACAAGGGTTACTGCAAATTAGTGCTTAACCTACTGTTGGATTCGGTATAAGTTGATCAATCCTTGCATTTTATGGCCTCAGTAATGGTCATAAAACAAAACAGACAAAATCGCAGAGATATTGGAGGCCAAAATCGCCATGTGGGATTCGACCTTACTTAGTTCTATTTCAGCCAACCGAAAAGATCATCAAACTTCTGCCACAAGGCTTACTATTTCGATCTGGATTCTACAGTTTGTAGAACAGGGCTGGAGCACCAGTAGGTCTTAATTAAACAAGAAGCTATAAAAATTCTTAAAGGTTAAGTGTCCATTGAATCATCGGCTCATGAAACATAGTGACTAGAGCGTGTTATTTATAAAGCAAAGACCTAATGACGTCATGAACGAGAGACTCTAGCTCCGATTTAGGGGTCGTTAATTCTATTTCATTATGTACATTGTACTGAAACGAAGGTGTGTTAAGGTTACTGAGAGAAGGGGTGTTGACGCAATCTACCCAGTCTCAGTCTCGTCCAGTCAGGATTCAGGGAACTCCCTCTCTCGTGTTTGGGGATTGTGGGTCCCCATATTCTGGGGAATATTACTATGCACTATACCTACCTACATTTAACCACTACAGCAACCAGCGCCCAGAAATACTTTTACCCAGAAACGCTGGTCCCCAGAGACGACTCACGCTAGTGGTTGAGCTGGGGCCAGATTGACCTAGTCTAAGAACAACAAGCTCGCAATGCGGCTTTAGATATCCAGCTGCTTATGACATTAATAATAATGAAATCAATTCAAAATAACTGTTTTCAACATTTAAGGCCAGTTTAGTTCTATGGCGTAGGGACAATATCATTAGGGTTGTTGTTTTTTTCAAATTCTATTAGATCTTGAAGGATGTTATCCCCCAGTCAACAGAGTTCATAGACTGGGTAGAAACGTGGTGGGTCCATATTTTGTGTGGCACGTTTTACTAGGAATGAAAGTGGCCGTGAAGTAGCGACAAGAAGCAGTACCATGAATGTGTTTTAGTTTCAAAATAGAAGTTAATCATCTCAAGCTCCTTATTAGTTTCCTTTGTTTATGAGTGCATATGAATGGCACAGTGCATAGGTCTGTTTCCTGGTTAAATCAAACAAAAATGAATAATTACAGATTTAATTCTTTAAGGCTGTACGGTATTTAGATATATTATGACATTTGTTCCTCATTTATAAATACATCATGCCGACCCTACTGTGTTGAGACACTCCAAATGAGGCCTTCCCGATGCATTAATTTAGTATTGGTGAGCCTCACGAGCACCTTATCAGGAGGGTATCTCAAAAAGATTGGGAAACCAGTTCTCACCGTAACTATTTGATCCTGCAGTTCTCCTACATTTCTCACCCTAAGAACAGACTTCCCTGCTTGACCTCTGCTACAAGTGAACTGCACGGAAATAGGTCGAGTTGCAAAATAAGAGACTGGACCCCTCCTATACCACTCCTATAACTGACTCCCTCTTTACAATACAAGAGGGAATCCACTCCAGAATGTCAGTGAGTTCAATTTTGGAATTATCACCTCCGACAGGATCAATTCCAAATCTTTTTGAGATACCCTCCTGGGCATCATGACGCCCAAGGTGTTGCGAAAGGACAGGAATTCAATTCTGTCAGAGGTGCTCTTCCCAAATGGGAACTGACTACCCTTAGGTGATGACTTCTCCCCTGTTTAACAGCAAGGTAATAGGTTAAGGTAAAAAGTTTTCATGAATTGGGGACTGCTTCCCAGTGTGACTCGCACAAAGAGGATTGATTCTGAGTGTAGGGTGAGAAGTTGGTTCTAAGCAGCAGACCAGCCAGGAACTGGAAGGTGGCTTATGACAGTGAGATTGCGGTTCCAATTCCTTTCGCAATAGCCTCCTGGATAGGTAGTATATCTATGAATGTAATATATAATGATTAGACTTGAAAGAGTTGACTTTAGGGGGTGATATACGGCGAATGCTTTTATCAATCCCCTAAAGTCAACGAGTTCAAGTCTAATCATTACACATTGCATATATAACATGGTTTCCACCATTAATTCTAAGTTTTTACTTTTAAAATTGATAGAATCCATTGTTTTCTTTTGTGAGTTGACGAGACGGCCCTCCGCCATCTTGGTTTCATGTTAACGTATGGTTAAGCTGGTGACCTCCTGCAACTCCCATTCTCATAGGCCTACTACCGCGAATACGTTGAGACAGACCTGCGCCAGTCTATAGCCTGTACACTCCAGGCGGTGCCACAGGTACTATTGACAGAATGGCGAACATGCATGGCCAGTTGCTCGCTTCAAAAGTTTATCTTTTTTTATATCAAATACAGCCATAATATCAAGGAATCTAGTCAATAGGCAGGTAGAATAATGGTTTCAACTATGTTATGTCCAAAGCATGTCGTCACATTTCGTACATAAGCTTCAAAAATGGAGAATTTACTTTCATATCAACTCATTGTCAAGGTATGTCTGGTCGGCTGTCAATTTTGGATTCTTATATCGCTAGATATCAGAACTCATATTATTCATTTTAGGAACTAGAATCAGTGTTATATACCAGTATACTATAGGGACTAAGAGACAGGGGTAGTATAGAGAGAGGGCTGATAGAGACTGCGGTGCTCGAGAGATACACAGGGAAACACAAAGATACATAGAAGTAAAGCCTGGAGGCAAAGAGAAAGGCAGGCAGAGTCAGGCAACCAAAGAGATGGGGCAGGGAGAGGGATTGTCTCCATTCTTAACCTAAGGTGTACCCATCATTCTCTCAGCTCTGCTCATTGCATACTTGCATACTGAGATGTATCCCTTCTTATACCTTGGTTATTGAGAATTTACATATTTTTGCGTTCAAGTTTAATGATACAAGGAGTTCATGTAACCGCGACCATAAAGAACGATATGCAGTCCCACTGTCTGGTGTATGGGGGAACCATGGTATAAAGGGCATATATATGTAAGGTTTATTGATGAACTTACCCACTGGATACAATCCACTCAGGCTTCACCCTGTAGATAAAATCAACTCGTTCATCAATAAACCTTATATATCCTCTAACCATAGTATGTTTGTTAAGTACATTGAGTCCTCAATATAGCCCAACCTTCAGGGGGAGTTTATCTACATGACATCTAATGGAAACCGGATAAAACGAGTGGCAGTACTGTATCAAACATTTTGACAATAACATTCCTTTGATAAAACGGCAGCAATAATGTAAGCCTTTGTTTAAATCCAAAACTATGAGATGCTTTATACAAGGGTGCTAGCTCCCTTTAATTCAAATCATTCCACTTTCTCAGGTATATTATGCAGGACATTTCGTTTTTCCCATTTTCAGAACAGCATAATTATATCCTCCATTTTGAACTTAACTTATGAAACAAAATACTTTGATGCGTAAAAGATGCCCTAAGGCAAAGTATGGCAATACTGAAGGAATACAAGAATACATGTACATCTGACATTTGTATACTTCTCATACTGTTGTATGATCTACGTCCATACTGTTATAACCCTGGTATGCGGTGAGAGCGTGCCCATGCACGAACCTGTATAATATACACTAGCCGTCAGAATAAGCTTGCCCTGGGTAATGATGACATTGCCTGTTGCTCTATTTGACCTGTTCACTGTTGGCAGAGAGGGGTCCATCTGTCGACCAATAGGCCATACCTCCCCACCCATTCACCAACCCAGCCGTACATTGGGTCCAACCCCAGTTTGGCCAGCTGCTCCCAGATGTACAATTCCCACAGACTGGCAGAGTGTCTCCCTAACACCTGCTGTCCCTTGACACTGCTCGGACTGACCTCCCTTTCTATGGCATCTGTGAGGAGCAGCTCTCCTTTTTGTAGCTGGAGCAGTTACAAACTGCTTGACACAGTTAATTGCTGATGTTTTCTTTTCTATGCCTAATCCCTCTACGCTCATCACCATCTGCTTCTGCCAAAGACACTTTCTGTGATTTCTTCCTCCTGAATATGTACCCTACTTACTTCTCTTATTGTAACATTAATTTTGTTTTACTTCTTCTTTCTGTCTTGCTTTCAGCTCTCTCTGTCTCTGCTGTCTCTCTCTCTCTCTCTCTCTCTCTCTCTCTCTCTCTCTGCTGTCTCTCTCTCTCTCTCTCTCTCTCTCTGCCGTCTCTCTCTGTCTGTCTCTCTCTGTCGCTGTCTCTGTCTGTCGGTCTCTCTCTCTCTCTCTCTCTCTCTCTCTCTCTCTCTCTCTCATTCATATCTCTTACCATGAGGTAATTCCCAATGATGCGCATTGCTCTACTATGGATGAGCAGATCGGTTCAGGCTGTGCTCAGGTCTTCCCATTCCTTCTTCCCCCACTCCCTGCCCTTGGCCTCTTGACATATGGGAGATGCCATACACGCAGCCCATCCCCTGATGTGTGCACTCCGGCAGAAAATTGAAATTGAATGTCAGTTGATCCTGCGGCCGCTGCGCCATTGATGCCACCGCCACTTAAGTGTGGGACTACCCTGCCCATATAATCCGCATGTGTATCACATTCCTGGAAACCCACTTTAGATCTGGAAATATATTGCAGGAGACAAGATGTAGGATGAAAGATGCAGCAGTAACTGCCTTGGGAAATCACATAGTGAGACCAAGCCAAATCTAAACCAATGAAATGTATAGATGGAAAGAGATGGGTCGTTGCTAAGGAGGCCAAGGGCTTGCAGTAAACCTCCCAGCAAATTGTCGTCATCTGTCGCCATGAATGGTCATCAATGGTGGCTCCTTTTTGAGTGATAACTCATTCCGTCATCTTTCGCCACTGTGTGTTAGACTCATGTGGCATAGCAATAGCTATTCCTGGTGATCTTGTGCTATAACGATGTTGTGTTCCATCTAGCGACATGTGTGAGCCACTTCACACAGGTTGAAGAGGACACTCATAAATGCCACCTAGTTTAGGAACTTCTGAAAGCAATTTATCACAATTCTCTTATCTCTGATACTAGATATGGAGAAGAGTTTTTACTCCTAGTTTCCCCCCTTCAGTTCCTTTGACCAGGGTTAACATGCGGTTGATTTCCTTTTGGTTAGATCTATATATTACAGGGCTATTACAACGCAGCATAATCTAAAACAACGTTTCTGATAACCCTCAAATGCTCATGGTCATTTGTCATCCAATTTGGGTTGTCATCGAAATCCCCTCATATCTATTCACATCCACACAACTATCTCCTATATCCCTATGTCCCTCTGATATCACATGGAAGTTTGGCAACAGAGGTAACCCCCGTGAGCTCAACTACACTGCTAAGTTCCTCATCCATGCATCAAAAGCTGGCTGTCCGCCTACCTCCCATGGGTTAGTGTAGGTTCTTGGCCGTGGACTGCATTCCTATAGGCCCTTATCCTTACGTCCAAGCCTCGTGGTTTAGCGTTGCTGGTCACGTGACAAGTTCGCCCTCTGCCCGAGGTGACAACTAGATGGCGCCACTTCCACACGGCTCACAGTGCACAACATGTCACAACTTCCAGGCACATGTTCTCTATAGATCTTACTCTTTTCTTCTTATCTTCCACCAATTTTTACCTTCTTTTTGCCCACTTCCTTTTCTCCACATTGCCCCATAACCCATATCTTTTTTCATATAGGCATCGTCACGTTTTCCCTACTGAGAGCGACGTTTTCACGCGTCACCAAAACCTATTTCAAACTGCATTCCGGACAGGGACACTCCTTCTAGTTGGGTCAGCATGTCTTTTCAAGGCTGTTCCATAGGCACTTGCTCGTGTTATCCCCATAATTCCCAAGCCCAGAATGTCACGTGACTAGTGGCCATTTTGGCATGAACGCTGAAGCCATCACTCTGAGTCGATGTTGCTCCCATATGATTCCTTGTCGTGAATCTGGCTTTGCCGCATCTTCAAGATAGCCATAGCATCTTCAATAGGTAGGCCGAAGGCTATTCTTTGCCATAGCTGCAAAAAGAGGGATACTTTTTTCATAATTGGCCAATCTGATTGTAAATATCCGTATCCAGTCATTGCCACATGCAAAAGGATAATGTGTTCACATTGGACTACATGTATAGGAGGAAATCAATGAGAATGAGGGAATTCATAGCCTCTTGTTAGCGATATACAAGGGTCTGTTTCTAAATGTGTTATTGTTTGAATTGCTATATCTAAAAATAAACTGTGCAAGTCCATTACAACGGTGGGAAACCAGTTACCATGCATTAAACTTGTTGAAATCCATATCCTTGTGTCAATATTGTGGAGGCTTTGGTGCCTCCCTGCTTCAAGTCTCTATCTTGAAGCACAATTTGGGCAAAAGTCCCCAGGCATAAAAATGACCCACTAACATGAGACCTTTCTTCTGGCAAACCATAAGAACAAGAGTCACTACCAGTAGATGGCGTCCCCTTCCCCCATTGCCGCTCGAAATGGGACCTTTTCTCTTCCTGTATCTAACAAATTGCCGCAGTAACACCAAAGGAGATCTCCTCCACGAGCCTGCATAAGACAGCCGTGACAAGCAGGTCCTTCAACTTGATGTCTCGTACAAGGTGTTCATGTTCGGCTTGTAAATCAGATCTCTCCTTCTGATAAGGGATTAATTTACATGATTACCCCCGATTCCATATTCTAAATGAACAAAATGCAGAATACAGAGTGTGCAGTTTTAGTTGGTTACTCTTCAAGGTTTGAACAATGCATTACTGGATCATTCCCATGTGTCAGCCAGATGCAGGAATACAAGAGGGCTTCAATGTTAGAGAGTCTCTATCCAGGGATAGGTTTATACACATTATACAATGTTAACACACACTGTGATTGTATTCATCATGCAGTAATTAATACGCTTCCTATGTGGCAAAAAAAAAATGAAAAATGAGAAAATGGGTGAATCATCCGAAGTGGCAAACGTGACTGGATTTAGGAAGAACAATAATCTAAAGCTATACTCACTTTGTCTGCGATCATTCATCTCTAAAGAACATTACTCCTGTCTGTGTACATGCCTGCATGCTGCTATGTAAGTGTTCCAGACTACATGGTCATACAGGAATAGCAATAGTCCATCATACTTACAAATTGCCATGTATGATTGGGCACAACTTTCCCCCGGAGCGCCTTTACTTGTGAAAAACATGATTCTAAATACATAGTTCCACTGATAAAAAAAACAACAACAGTAGAATACATACGAAGCCTGGGCTTTGGCACTACATGTCTTACTGACTTTTGACATCTCATCAGCCTATCATACACTACACTGTCTTCTTTTCTATAATGTACACAGAAAACATGCCGCCGCCTAAAACTCGTCAATACAGACAAGTTTAGGGTAGTCAAGGTCAAATGACCACCTAAATTCGTCATACTGACAATAAAAAGTCGTCATACTGACGACTTAGGTGGTCAGGATGACGTCCTAAAGTCGCCACTTTGACGACCTAAAGCTGTAGTTTTAGGTATTGTCAACCTGAGGACTTAACTTCGTTCCTCTCAGTTTTTCAGTGTAATCCCATGTTTGGGCTCCTGATCCTTCAGGAGTCTGCGTTCATTGTATTCTAGAAGTGCCTATTTACACAGTTCTAAAGACAGGGGGGCCTTGCAGATAAGCTGAAGATAGCACTAACTTTTAAATTTCTAACTTTAAAAAGCCATTCTCTGTTTTATCCTTAAACTACCACCTACCACATTGATCAAAGTGCAAAACAATCTCCATTGATTAAAAATGATCTGTATTGCATAAAGAGGTGCATTCCTCTCTGGCTCTGTCTTGTCTGATATCATCTTGAGTAGCTATCATAGCTATGGGATCGTACTTACATTAACTACTTCTGAAGAATTGACTTACATCACACCTTTCTGGCATTTCACATTTTGACCAATTCTGTGCAACATACACAAAAAAAAGGTCGGACTGCATGATTAGCTAGATAACTCACAAAACTACCTATTCCCTGTGTACAAGACCCTCTGGTCATATTGATGAGTCAGTGTCTAGGCGTTGTACAACGATGCACGTGTACAATACTGGTATTTTGTGTCATTTTAGGATATACATTGGTCATCAGCTACAGCTGTGCGTAAGGCATCTGCATGTGCTATGGATTGTTTCTCTCCCTTTTGTTTTTGCCCATCATAGACTAGACTGCCTTAAGACGACGGAATATAAGCCGACCGGTCTGTAAATTGGCAAAATCTGAAAGAAAGCTGGGCTGCTCTGAAGTATTTGTGGCATCATTGGAGGCAGGGGCAAGGCTTTCATTGGATGCATATCCCCTTGTTCCTGGTTATTGCCTATAATATATATTTTGTAGGGAGTACCTGCTGCCCCTCGGCCTACCATACCCTTGCTCTGAAGATCAATTAATAATGTAATACGATGACACACAACCCTTCGACTACAAATGGCAATGCTATTTGTGCAACTTGCACTTTGCAGTCGTTGTATGTTAAGAAATAACATCCTGGTTCATATGCTACACCTACTCCCCTTGCGCATGAACTAGATAACACGACAGGAAGGTACTTTATTTTAACGACATCATCAAAGCCTTTTTTATAGAAGGGGTTTTGCTGGCATTGGCAAAATCTCGCTCAACACAATCTGATTTTCGACTTTTTCTTGGACAAATGCCTAATAATGTCAGCCAATGTCGCCCAAAGCCACCCGAACTTGGCAACTACGAAAAGGCATTGAATTGAAAAACAATTCCAGAGTATAATCCAGAACACAAATAAGGCCCTCTTTTTGGTATTTTTGGTAAAGCTTATCGTCCCTCAACAATTGTGGGAGGGGTGACTTTCTGCAATTTACCTTTTAACCCTAGGAGAGAGAGAGAGAGAGAGAGAGAGAGAGAGAGAGAGAGAGAGAGAGAGATAGAGAGAGAGAGATGATTCCTTCAATTTACGTTAAACACCCAGTTGCTTCTCGTGGGATTCAGCGTTAAGTTGTATAACATTTATGCATACATTTCCAGCACATAAATTATAAACCCCTCCTTCCCCATGAAATTCAGCTTTTTCAATCCGTTTTGCCTACTGCAGACTCACCCCTCCTTATGTTCAATTAGATCAAACCCAAATAAACAAAACGTCGTTCTATGTTAGCCACCAGGCGATCATTTCTTAAGGCACTACAGTCGCATTCAGGAATACGACTGCAAATGTCAACGTTATTCCTATGGTAGTGTTGGTGCAAAAGGGAGGATGCAGTCATATCCATTTAGGAAATAACCCCCTGTACTAGATTCACTCCCTGATACAAATTGCCCCATCCGTCTTCATGTTAGGCACACAACTATCATTGATCAAAGGGTGTGGTGACTGCCCTTCTCAACAACAGCCTTGCTGTGTGGTTTACAAAAAGGGGTCATTTTGTGCAGCTTTTACCACTTACTATATAATACTATCTATACCACAGTGGCTATGTAGAACAAAGTACTTCACACTTGGTATGTGTTGCATATAGTGCAGATGAAAACCTTGTGGTTGTGTGTAGGAATAGTATGGTAGCAATCATACGGCCCCTATTTATAATATACTGCGTACAGACCATGGGCGGAAAACTAGTCCCCACCACATTCTCAGTGTAGTCCCCTCTAGTAGTATAGACAGGGTGTGACAGTCAGCAAAGTCCCCAGTCTCCCCTGTGTTTACACAACCCACATAATCCACATGGCTACTTTGACTATGCATTATTCCCAGGTATCCAAACACACTGTTCACATAGCTGAAGTCTATAGGGCTTAGTTATTAATTGTCCTATTATTGGCCCAAGTGCTAACCTTTAGCTTCTTCAGTGTAAATTGTAGATAGTATGGCAGAGGCTGGTAAGCTGTAAGCAGTCATTGCCTATATATATGTATGGTCAGGTAGCTACACCAAGAGTAGAAATTCCATGAGTATTCAACATATCTGAAATAAGACACCGTAAGAGTTATACAAAGCTGCTACTAATACATTTTCTAACTTTATTCTGAAAAAAAGGAAGTTATATATGATTGAGCCTAGAAAAAAAGGCCTCATGTGAGCCTATTTATCATGTGTATATGAAATGAAAGAGGGTGAGATATTGTCACCTTACCCAACACATACCCATAGAGGAATGAAGTTAATTGCATTGTTTGCCTGAAGTGGCCTATACAGAACCAATCATTCAGTGTGCCCTGTCATCTAGCTCAGTGTAAGAGTGCTATGGTCAGATGTTGGATACCTATAGGGATAATGCATATTCAAAGTAGCCATGTGGATTGGGTGGGTTGTGTAAACACAGGGGAGACTGGGGACTTTGCTGACTGTCACACTCTCTCTATACTACTAGAGGGGACTACACTGACAATGTGGTGGGGACTAGTTTTCCACCCATGATACAGACAAACATTCCTTTATATATTGGAGTGTGCACTCCAAGGTCCTTAGTGTCGGGATGTTAATTAGGAGTCAGTCATGAATCCTAATCGCATTTACATAGAATTTCTTATTTGTTTGATTTCTTTTTAGATTTGTATGGGTTTAATTTGTAAAGTTGCTGAGTTTATCTTCTGTAGCATTTGTTGGGAAAGGGCTTATCTTCTGTGGACGCCAACAGGACGTTTTACTATGCCTATGACGAATAAGTCACAAGTTTGTGTCTCTGGGACGTCAAAGTGTTATTCACTATAAGCGGGCGTAAGAAGCATGTTCTGTGTGTATTGCCAAATAGCAAACAAGAATCAAAAATTAGAACGTGACTAGATAAAACGTGCACGGGAGGGTTAACCCCAAAGTGGGCTAATATCATCCAAATAGGCTATTATTCACATATCATTCGAATTTGCCATGATATGTACATACGAGATAGGGGATGTCATAATAATATTGTGAATTAGTTTTCTTTATACATCCACTGAGGAGTTATTCTGCAATATTACGAAATCGAGTGAGGCCATGCACGTTTATGTTAGTTCTCCCTGCAAATATCTACAGAGGTTTTTCCTCGTTATCCTTTGGCAAGACCCTCCTGAGTACCTAGGTAGTGACACCCTATACCAACATTAGTAAGCACTCCACGTCCTATAGTAATAGGTGCACACCATGGGAGTAACACTGGAGTTAATACACTCACCCACTCTTCACACAATGCTCCCCTGGGATGGACACGTCCCATGGGAGCCATCTGTCCCTATTTTCTACTAGACAGAACATTTTCCTCCCTTGTCATTAGAAGTGTATCCTGCTTTACATCACAGAGAGTGGTAAATAAACCCATGGCCCTGGAGATTTGACGACACTGCTGGCACTGCTGGAAGTATATATCATCCTGAATCAGAGTACTTGTTTCCTGCAGGGATAGTGTGCTAGTGTTAAAGGCTTCAGGGTGGGAATTCAACATGTTGACGAGAGTGGAAATTCATGAGTGAGAATGGTAATTTTGCCTACTCGTTCTTTGATTCTACACACGTATGCCTAAGAATAATCCCTTTAAATTCTCTCATCAGTAATTCATAAGGTCGTTTTAGGATACCTCCAAGAGGTATCCTAGGATGTCAAATTTACTGTGTTCCTGCACACTGTAGAAAAAAAAGCCAGACAAAATGTTTGCCAGTACTCAAGTCTGATAGGTTGTCAATTTAGAATTGAACCAAACCTTTCACTCAGGAGAACTGCCTGATAAATCACCCACTCCATCTAAAAATGAAGAATGTTCGCCAAATTTTCTGAATCGGCTTCCTCCTGCAATGTGCTGAAATCTGGAGCTTAATTCAAAACATCCTGGGATCCCAACCCCAGCGATCTTAGTGTAGGCACATATCATAAGACCTGACTGGTCTACCCTATGTAATGCAGTGGTTGCAGGCCTGTCAAGAATAGCTAGTCCTGGGATCACTTCACTATTCCATTTCCACCACTAAGATCACTGCGATCTTAGTGAAAGAAATGCATAGTGGTTTCACCTGAGTACAAGAGCACTTACAGGGAACACTCCTGATCGAAAGAGTGAATAGCCTGCTACATATATAGAGGGGAGGGAGGACGTTTGCTGAGTGTCCTTGAGGGCTCTTAGGGCTACTCATGCGTTAAGTGCACTGTAAGGTAATTCTTCCCTTCTCTCTCTTTGTCCTGGGGGGAGGGCACAATGTTTCTAATAGGCAAGCATAAATCATACATTCATGGGAACAACTCTTGAATACTGTACGGGGGTCAACTGCACCCTGTGCTCTTTTGTTAGCCCATATGGGGACGGGGAACAATGGTATAAGCACTCTTGTGAAGAAGAGTGACTCCACAGCTATTCCTTTATTTTGAGACTCTTACCCCTGTGCCTAGTCAGTTCTTCTTGGAATAGTGTAGGAGGGCTGAGGCTAAGATCGATGCGATCTTAGTGCTGGCTAGGATATGTGAACCCAATCAACTCTTAAGTTCACTTAATAGGATAAGGCTGATTTATTCCTAAGGTCGCTGGGGTCGTGATCCCAGGATATTTTGAATTAAGCTCCAGACACCTCTGCTTAGGCTAGTAGTATAGGAACTGTGAGTTTGGTCCAGTTTGGCCATTTTTTGGAGATGGTTTTCTTAGTTAAATGTCTAATACGACTGAATGAACAATATTTATTACTCTAGGTGGAACATACATGAGTGAAGAGGCCATGATTTCCAATGGCGAGCCCACTTGGCTATGTATGCCTTGTACCAGGACACATCCACAATGGGAGTGAATGATTAATCATTCTAGTGCTTATCTGCTTATTGTTAATACTACTTAGTCAGCAGATTTATATTCATGTCCATTACCACCAGAGTGGTGTTACACCCTGTGTACGTACATAATCCCCATACAGGTGTGAGGCTATTGCAGGGAATTACGTATGGCATAATAACTATATTTATACAAAGGATTAGGCCACTATGTAATACATTGTACCTTCAACTGCCAGGTGGCAAGCCTAGGCGAGTAGAATTGCTACAGTCCCTGGGTTACATCATTGTTCCACCTGGGACCTGCTAGATTCTCACCTCCTGAAGACTAATAGCCCTGTGACAGGTGCAAGGTGCTTTAATGCACACAGCCCAATATGCAGAAACCAGGGCTGATGAGTCGATACACTCACTAAAGGCTTCTATAGTGAATCATGACGGCCCTACAAAATTGTTGCTTTCCATAAGGGTTGGCATGATGCTTCAATGCAGTGCTGATAAGTAGGCATAGACTCACTAGCACTGCATTGGTGCATCATGACAACCATTTTTGTATGAATCTGGAGGCACTAAGCGAGCCTTCAGGAGCTACTTAGTTTAGAAGAGGCATGGGTAAGTGTATACAGAAGCAATCACTGAGGAGCCAGACGGGCCAGCCAGATAGACTGTCTCAAGTTGGGGAATTGTACTAGAGTGGGGGAAGACAGGTCATTTTAATTATGTCGGTCCTCTAGGCCCAATTATGGAAACCACAGGATTCAATCTTACCAAGCCAACCGTCTTTTCACCACAATTGAAACTATATACTTAAATATGTACAGCACCTATACCACGACTCAAATTCATTTGAACATTTTTAAATAAGTCCCAGGCGAACTCCCTGTCAGACAGCGCTAGGTTTATAGACATAGTTGCACGCTCTCAAGTGTCTCCACTCCCAGTTTCTTCGCATGGGTTTGTTGAAACAACAACAAACCCACAAGTGAAAGAAAACTGGGAGTGGAGACACTTTTAAGTGAAACTCTGTATTTATTTCATGGTTTCACAGCGTGGGTTTCACAAAGTTAAATTGACACATATACTCAAATATATCTAGCTGTGGGGCGTGCAGAACGGGGGGGGGGGGTGCAGAACGGCACCTCTTATCTGCACACCCACCTATGTAATGGCATTGCAGTACTAATCTATATTAGACTACATTCTTATCTGACTGAATAGTGATCATTTTAAAAAGTCCCTGGCAGTCTAGTGGTCTCAATTCTCAGACAGCTCTGAATATTCAGTGGTTCAGAGAACACATCTATGAATCGTAGGCTCCAAAATGCTTAATGTTTCGGAGTCGGAACTAGGAGCATGTGGATTCAAGAGAATGTATCAAAATTGAAGACTTTTGTTTTACACATAGAATTTACATTAGACTCAACTCCAATAAACAGATGAAAATACCAAAGGGAACCAAGTTAACATTATTGGAGTTAACTGGGAGCTGCTATTGATCGATTCAGTAAAGTTCTCAAATTGATGGCTTGTGCCCACTTTCTTCCTACATCTTATACAGTCAGATCTGATTTTTGAAATATATAGGTTGTCACATTTACAATTTACACCTTGCAAATGTCAACCCACGCCTGGGGTAGGGGATGGTGTGACAGATCCAATCAGTCAGCTCATAGCAGCCTATACCTGAAGCTAATCGGCACTGTATCCAAGGACTAGACCTGTTTGATGGCTTCTTGACACGGTCAAAAATATGCAGAAAGTTTAGCCTCAGAGTTCTCCAGTATTCTTTAATGAGACTACAAGGTATAGGAGTAGGGTTATATCGAGGCAAATTAGGGAGTAGCAAAGCATCCCTCGCCTGCTCATAGCGAAAGACTTCAACTGAATGATTTTATATTGGCCTAGAAGTAACTTAAGGACTCTTTTGCCAAAAGCTGCTTTTTCTCAATGATTTCAAGAAGAATGCGAAATGTTTATTATCTAAATGTATTTATTAAAGAAAACACAAGCACCTTCAGTCCACCTGCGATTACATTCTATTCAAGCAAAGAATTTCTAGACGGAGATATCTACATTTGACATGCCTATTTGGTGTGCGGTAAATGTTTCCCTTCTTTTAAAGTGTTGATGGTTTATTTCTGCAGAGGGAAAAGTCTCTAAATCGTCCACTCGGGATAAGTAAAATTCCCCATATCGGAAGGAAGAGCCCGTAAGCTGAGTACATGACCATACTTTTAGAGACATAATAGAAATCGAAGCTGACGCTTCCACGAGGCCCCACGAAGTAGATGTGTACGAAGGAAAAGAAGACACTTAAGTGTCTCTAATATTGGCCAGTGCATTAGCGATCAAATTCAGACTGTTTCTCGCGTGTATACGTACTTTACCAGTAGGAAAAATAGGCGTAGGTTGCTTCCAACATGGCCAGGGATATATGGTATTGATTGAGTCAGGGTGAAGCCAATCCCAATTAGAACATAGCTCATTATAAAGTGTCCACCTTAAACCATTTAGAACGAAATACATGTGGAACCCTAAGGTGTTATTCCTATACACATCAGCTAGGTAAGGGTGTGTGTGACTCGCTCTCCATCAGTCTATAAGATGCAGTCAATGAAATTGAAAATATATTGCCAATTGGAAATGACTACTTTAATTGCATATTATTACCCAAGTAAAAGGGACTATCTAGAAGCGAACTGTCTACCTTTGCTTGTCGGGCTAAGAAAAAGAAACAGGGGAAGGCGGAAATTGTGAAGTAGAATTCTGAAATGGTGACTGTTTATACAGCTGCTTATCAACGAACTGATAGGAGTGAGTAATAATGATAGATACTGGAACATGAAATGTTACTTTAGGTCAGTGGAATGTGATATAGTCCTAAAGCCATAATTATAGATAGGATTCTAAAGACAGTGCTAAACCTGCCGGGTTTACTCATTTATCAGGATCTCTCTCTTTTTTCACATCTTAATTAAGATATACAATTTGGCAATTATCCATGTTCCATTGATTAATTCTTTGAAATGAATGGCAAAAAGAATGTACTGAAAATGAGGCGATGGATTTTCAAATTGCTCGCGGATATCAAAGCACATGTACTTTAGGCTATAATGAACTGAAATTTATATAAATATGTTTTGCTCCATATACCTGTTCCTGGAGGGATTGAATTAAATAACTCCTCAATGTGTGGAATGGGCAGATAACACATTGTTCCTCTTACATTAAGTCATAATAAAAATGAATCCATGAGATATGATTCAAACGCTATTGAATGATGAGCAACAGATGAACTCATCGCTTTCACAATTACAAGTTTGTCCCTAAAAAGCACGAAGGCTCAGGGCACACTCAAATTCCTTCAAATTCAAATTGAGGGAGAATGGTCTGCAGATGTGCTCAGTCTTATCTCAATGTGATTCATTAGAAATAGGTTAGTCAGTGAGTGGAAAAACGATTTCACCTCGGTGCCCCAAGCCCTAAGCCGTGGGCGGTCAGACGTTTTGCCCACGTGAAATATCCAAAAAAATGAGGAGTGTCTTTTGTTTTTGCTACCTCCCTGCACCTGTGGGCGGGTCTTTCACATGACATGGCTGCCATGTTACATTACCGACGCTTCATCCATGAGTATTTCTTCCTACTGATCACGTGGATTATATGGTGCTGTAGATGCCGAATTCTATCTTAAATTAGCTCTATATATATAACCCCAATGTTGAAATGCAATAAGACGGGTCAATTGCATGTATAGCAGCAATAAGAGTCCATTTTACTCTTTGCCTGGTGCTGATAGCGGTATACACACAACACGAACATGCACTATATACTACTTACAAGAGACATTATACTCAGGCTAGGCAGTGATTGACGTTAGCCGAAATGTACAGTGTTTTATCCTACTTTAAATCATTACCTGGTATCGGAAGTTCTCATTACCTCGTTTTAATGGTTCATCTGAAAGAGTATTGGTATGAATCTTAGCTAGTCACATCCATAATGTTGTATTAAAGCTGGTACAAGATCTGAAATATATAGATTTTCCAATGTCAGCATGTCTATCATCACCCCACTTGTGAAAGTGTCCTGCCAAAATCTCAATGTATTCAGTGCATTCTAACCATGTCAAATTCAAGCATATATGTGTGTAGAAATAAAATGCTTCCAGCATTTTATTCATGTCAACAAGCAGTCTTGATTATACCAGCACAGTGGCTCCATCTGAAGCTATAGGGCAGAGTATTCTATAATGGTGGTGAATTTAATTTGGAATCCTGGCAGCAGAGCAGACACCACTCAGTGCTGCTGCCAGGAGGCTTTGACCGGAACCAATTAACCAAGTGGTTTCCCTTCCCACCAAAGAGGATAGCTGAAACTAAAGTCCAATGATATGCACATAATGAGCCACATTGTGCCATAATAACTGGCAATCTATGACTCGGGAAGGGGTATAGAATCCTCTGAAATAGGTATCAGACAACACTATATCAGCTTTTATACCAGCTTTAAGTAGTGATCATTATAAATTCTCAAATGAGGGTAGGTGGTGGTAGTGGGGGTGTTTCAGAACCCTCACATGAAAATGGGGTTATTTATCCCATTTTCAGCGAAAGCCTGCGACTTTGGCTAGAATTCTAGTACTATGGAACCCAGTCCTTGGAACAAACTTACAAAGGAGTCAACCATATTATTTGTTTTCTCTAGTTGTTATACAATGAGTATAGGTCTACCCAATTAGATATGATATGTACAATTAAACAATTTAGATGCAACATTTTCTAACCACATCTTTCTCACTTTACTCATTTTGCAGATTTGCACAAGCAGCAGTGGAGGAAGAAGCATGGTGAGGCTAGCAGCGCTGCTCGGCCTCATAGTCTGTCTGCTGCTCGACCTGATGCCCACAGTGGCGTCCATGCCGCTGTACGACTTCTGTGGGGTGGACGCCAACTGGGTTTGCCCCAAAGATATCAACAACGTGCCGGATGAGGTAATGCAGGTGTGCGAGGCGTGCGGCAACTACTGGGGCAACATGCCTGGATTTGCATTCTGCTGCCGGTGTAATGAAAAGATATTTGGCTTCTGTGTCGACGCTGTTCTCGGAGGAAAATGATGACGTGATCAATGGCGCCGCCATCCGCTAGGTGGCGCGTTTGTGGCACCGGTAGCGGAAATAGCGAGGGAGTAGGAGGATGAGAGGAGGGGTTTTGGGGGAGGGAGATGGGGTGGTTGGAAGTATATACAATCTTGAACAGCAGAAGTGGTTACAACCAATCAGGATTCCACACGCAGCCACATTTGGACTCTGGTGAAGACATGTGGACGTGATAACAACAAGATAGACACAGTGAAGATAAGGATGATCAATACAACTGATAAGAACACATATTTGGTCTCATTTTGGAATCTAGTCAATATGAGTAGTCAGACTATTTTTGGTTTGGTTTAACACAAGGACTGTGTACGTCTCTTTACAGAAGTTTGTGAATCATGAGCAGGAATCATGATCATGTCGCTAGCAGTTCTTCAATTTAGACACACCTGCAGGATCGTTAGGTCTCCAGGCTATGCCTACTACCAACCTCCCCTGACACACTAAAAGGAAAATGAAGAAAAGAAACTGTAAGAAAATGAAGGACTCTGTTTATAACTTATTTGATTTGAATCTCTGCACTTTATAACCGTTATTATACTTATTTATAATTGGTTCTGTATTTAATTCATGAATGAAATCTCAGGTATTCTGTGATTTGCTACAATGATCTTTCTTTGCCGTTCTTCATCTGAGGACTACAAATCAAAAAATTTAAAATGTATCTTGGAATAGTAGTTTAATTGTCACTCTTGGTATAAGGTCATATCCTTTTTATAGCATTGATTCGATATATATGCACGCCTACAAATTTAATTTTGACCAGAAGGAATATTTATGACTAAAATAGGGGTAGTTGTGAGTTTGTCCAGTATACAAGAGACGCTTGGACATTCTAGATGATATCAATGTAAATTGATATTTTCCGTCATCACTACTAATTTCCTGCGTTGCTTTGGTGCTAGCTAGTTAACAATCTGCTTTTTAGAAAAATGAAAATGATTAGAACGGAGCAGAGAATGAAATGATAATAACCATTAATCCAATGCCGACGGCACGAAGTTGTATATCAAAAGTTTTAAAATACACATCAGCACTTAAGTATTTCTATTTTTGTCTTCACCATTAACATATTTCTATATTTATCTATAAGGGAGACGGCAAATGTAATCTGTTAACTGACTTAGGAAATGGATGTTCAAGAGGAGGTATATATTCTAAACCAATGTACATATTGTACACGCGCTGTTATTATGGGTGTGCGTAATAAATGGCAATGCATCAAGAAACCATTTTTTGAAAAGAGAATATTTTTTAAATACTTGAATTCGTTACTTCAATAAATGTGCTATCCACAGTATTAAACATAGTCTTATCCTGCTTATAAACATCCTTCCCTGGATGGTACTCCAAGCAGAGTCTTTGTCTACAGCACTACTACAAGAGGAAAAACAGTTTTAGTACATAATGTCCATGAAGAAGAAAGGACTAAACCCTTAGGCGCCGGAGTTCTCAGTTTATGAATCCAATTAGTTTTATATGGTTACTGTTTATCTCATTCTAGTACATGTTTAAAGATGGAAGACGTTGTATGCAATGTTCAAGGCCATCTGCATTAAAGGTCCAGTTTAAATAGTATTGTATCCGAAGCCATTCCAGGTGGGTTGGGTTCCAAATATATGCTAGATAGGTCAGACCTTTCCCTAACCACGTGAATCAACTTGCAGAGTATAGCATCCATTACTACAATTAAGGGCGTGGAAGGCGGGGGGTAGGGGGGCTGCCCTCCACCAATCACAGAGGAGGGCCCTGAATGTGTCTCCCCAGTTTGCCAAGACCTCGTGATAAGATGCACGAGAATCCGAAACCCAGCACCACCAATAATGATAAAAAATATTCCACTTCTTATTTCATGCTTATTCCCCAGAGTCATATGTAACATTGCCGACGGTGCGATATGTAAGGCTGTCTTGAAATAAAGAAAAGTATAAAAAAAAGTTTAAAAAAAACTTGAAATATTAATAAACAGATTTTGACTTTGTTATAAAAGAAAGATTCTGAATAGTATAGCATTTTTGAGCAGTCTTTTGTGAAGAGATCAATTCAAAGGGGAGTTCTAAGCTATGAATATCATATTGAACCAGAATTTAACCACTACTTATTTGTCCATAAGGAATTGAGTGAAATAAGAAATAAGGATGAAATTCGAAGTAATTTTTCACTTTCTCTTTAATATTGACCTTCCACTAGGTACCAATTTGGCTGGGTATCATAGGTTATTTCACTTATGAAATAACCCACAGACACAGAAATAAGGCCTTATTTCACACTATTTCCAATTGAAATAACACTTTATGGAAAGGCAAAACATTTAAATAAGTCTATTTCAAAATAAAGCAAAGTTTATATAGATCTAGGGCACACAAGTTTAGGGCCAGATAAAGTCACGTGGCGTAGCCGAGTGCCTTTATCAAGGTTCTAAAATCAATGAGTGTGTCCATAAACATCACATATGACCTTTATACCGGGGGGGGCGACTCGATTTCTTTTTTACCTGGATGTGTGGTCATGGACCTGACGAAGTGACCCATAATGGCGTAAGTCTAAATATTATGTCCATAATGGTGTAGATATCAAATGTTAACAAAGTTAGCAATTAACAGGAGGACTATCAATGTAAGGTAAAATGATCCATATTGCTGATGGTTAATATCAGTAGCATCATCATTGGTATAAACAATCTACTGTCAGACAGCACAAAAGCTTTGTATACAGAAAATAATCTGATTGTCTCCTTTTACCTTTATCAAAGTTAAACATCTAAGGATTCATTTGTTTGATATAGCCAAGGAGAGAATGTAGGTGTACAATTACCATGCATTGAGTCACCAATTAAAACCCTCATGTGTTGGCCACTTCCCCTTGCTACCCCCCTTCCCCCTACCCACCCCCTTGCTGTCCCCCTTCCCCCTCTCCTCCCTCTTGGATATGACACACATAATGGTGAGATTCCTGTAAAAACTTACCCATATGGGCGTATGCCATTCCCCTCCCTTCAGGCTGAAAAAGGACCCATATCACTCCAAATCATGACCACACCTCCGGGTATAGAAGGGAGGGAGTCGCCCCCCCCCCGTGCCTTTATACCACAGTCTGCACCTTTAATTAAGTAGGTCCTCCATGAGAGCCGATTTTTGGACAAATCGGGAACAATTAGGCTCAATCGGGGCTCTCTGCTGGAAATATCTAGCATGTTAGATATTTCAGGGTCTGATTTATATAGGCCCGATTGTTTGCCAAAACCGTGCACGATTTTTTTACCCGATTTTTTATTGGCCATAGTCGAGGACATAAAGAAATATCCTTAGGGTCCTAAATATATAACTCATCTAACCAAACACTATTGTCCAGCCCTATGGCCTTATGGATAGGTTGTAGCACTTTGGATCAGAAGATGACTGGTTATATTCCCACATTTGGTGAGCTTTTTCGGTATATGTAAAAGTACAGCCAAAATACCACTGTCAAATACCTGTCACATATAAATAGTATAGAACAAAGAACGCTCTCAATTTCCAAGTCCCAACTCAGTGCTTCTATCACATGATATGCAAACTGAGATTATCCACTTTGTCTTTGGGCACCCAAAATCGTTCCAAAATGTGATAAACGTGCATGTATAAGGAACCCCACAGAATCTCCCATAGTTCTTTCGTATACTAATGAAGGACAAACTTTGTTCTTGTCAATTTTGGATGGTTTATGTAGTGCCTTTGATGGAGGTAGATAGGTTTGAAATGAAAGGCTATGTAGAAGAACTAATGTAGCATCTCTGATTCTAATAAAGAGGCTCAGACCATTAGACTCCATTTGTATGAATTGAGGTGCGAATATATGAGGGTCATTTGGTACTTGGTGCTTTTAAAAGGCCCCAGGCACAAAGTTCGAGAGTTCAATGGGTGATAAAAATGCAAGGAATATCAGTGTTTCGCAGGTTGGTAATATTGATAACTGGAGGGCATTTCTCAACATTATACAACCGAACACACCCACTACCTTTTGTAATTATCAAAATTAGAGTTGGTGATCGTAGGTAATGCACTATGACTGCTCTGTAAGATCAGCACTACACAGGGTTTGGTAGGGCAGTCATATCAGTGTAATCTTTTTAATAACCACTAGATGTAGGGTTGTATGGCATGAGAGTGAGGGATCCCATTAGGGAATTCGAACTCACTAGAATATGAAGGAATTTAGGCATGCCATCTTGAGCAGGGGCGTAGGAAAAGTGGGGGCCAGATCTAAAATTCATCAAAAATTACTTTTCTATACAGATTTTATATAGGTATATATAGGCGCTACTGCGCTTGAGCCGGCAATTCAAGATGGTTGAGATAGGGCCCCCCACTGGGCCCCCCCCCCAATGAAGATTTGCTTCCTACGCCTCTGTTGAGAAATAACTCCCTGGTCATACCAAGATGTGATATTAGAGTGAATTATTCATTAGGCTCAAGATATCCACACATATGTAAACTCTTCAACCGACTTAAGCACGGGGGAAAATAGTGAGTAGCAGATTACAACACCAAATTACAGTTACAAGAAGCAATCATGGTTCTAAGGCCACTCGCACAAAAATATATTCGACAGAAAAAGATAAGGTACAATCTACTAAATTTGACACATTTTCTTACCATTGACACTCGCCTCTTCATCAACATTTTTTAATGAAAGTCCTTTTACATTCCACATGCTGGGTTTCAGGTTTTTATACCCTACTATACCAGACATTTATACCCTACTAACTTTCAGTTTCATTTTGTTGGTGCCTCCCAAAAGGTCTGGTATATGCTGTTGTCTCTTGTCCAACTATAGTCAAATATTAGCCCGAGGAGTAATTTATCCCTACGTTGCTCGAGCCATTGGCATTCAGTAGGCAGATTGAAGATCATCTCTACTCATATTCGTTGCATTGTTAATGCCAAGGTAGATTCTCAGGCAGTGATTATAGACTTAGAGCAGCACGCAGGTCTTTCTCCTGAGGGCAGTAGCATATTCATACTCACACAGAGTTTATACAATATTGCCTGGAGGGCGATTCATAGATAAAACAATTATCAGGTATAAAGTTTCCTTGAAAGCGACCAGGAGCTTAATTCAAAACATCCTAGGATCACGACCCCAGCGATCTTAGCTATAAATCATCCTTATCCTATTAAGCGATCTTAAGAGTCGACTGGGTTCACATATCCTAGCCAGCACTAAGATCGCATCAATCTTAGCCTCAGCCCTCCTACACTATTCCAAGAAGAACTGACTAGGCACAGGGGTAAGAGTCCCAAAATAAAGGAATAGCTGTGGAGTCACTCTTCTTCACAAGAGTGCTGATACCATCGTCCCCTGTCCCCATATGGGCTAACAAAAGAGCACAGGGTGCAGTTGACCCCGTGCAGTATTCAAGAGTTGTTCCCATGAATGTATGATTTATGCTTGCCTATTAGAAGCATTGTGCCCTCCCCCCAGGACAAAGAGAGAGAAGGGAAGAATTACCTTACAGTGCACTTAACAAATGAGTAGCCCTAAGAGCCCTCAAGGACACTCAGCAAATGTCCTCCCTCCCCTCTTTATGTATGAAGCAGGCTATTCACTCTTTCGATCAGGAGAGTTCCCTGTAAGTGCTCTTGTACTCAGGTGAAACCACTATGCATTTCTTTCACTAAGATCGCAGTGATCTTAGTGGTGGAAATGGAATAGTGAAGTGATCCCAGGACTAGCTATTCTGGACAGGCCTGCAACCACTGCATTAGATAGGGTAGACCAACCAGGTCTTATGATATGTGCCTACACTAAGATTGTTTTGTTGTTGTTTTTTCTATTAAGAACATTGGTATAACCTATTCCATTCGCCTGTATGACCAAACCAAGATCAGAATGGTTGTAACATTACTTAGGGTTTTAAACATGACTGGGGAGGTAGAATCTTCTCTTGCTACATTATTTTTAAGGATGACATTTTGTTTTTAAGGTTAATTAATGGTAATAGTTTTTCATTCCAGGGCATTGTCTCATTAAGAAGGAACCGACAATATAAACAACTGCACATTGGGGGGGGGTGGTTCTAAAAAAGAGGGGGCGCGACCCCTATTGACCCCCCCTTTTTTTATATAAATCTTAAGGCCGATAAAGGGCATTTCAATTACAATCAAATAGGAAGGGGACGAGGGGGCCGCCCCCGCACCCCCTTCTTAATCCGGCACTGATTAATAGATTGTCAGAATTTAAAAGTAAACAGGAGTAGTGCAGTCAGAAGGGGGTTCTACCGGCGTGGACACCCAACACCATACAACCAAATCCCCGTCGTAAAATGCAGTTAACTGAATCTGAATAGGACGGAAGTCCTCAAGAGACGAAGAATCAAAAGTAGAGTTAGGTAAGTCCATCAAGTTGACTCTAGCCACCAGGGAGCATGGTGGAAAGTGAGAAAGTGGAGAAACGGCCAGAACACCAACGGTTTTATGTACAATGTAAATCGCAGCAAAGGTCTGGGCTAATATTACACAGAAATACATCAGTCAATAAGTTCCAAAGTGAACATAAAATGATTCACTGCCAATCACAAATAGTGTAATAAGTGACACATAGTGCATGCGCATGGAAGCATAATGCCCATCACACAATGTAATGGGTGACACACAGTGCATGGAAGCATCACACCCATCACACAATGTAATAGGTGACACACAGTGCATGGAAGCACCACACCCATCTCACAATGTAATAGGTGACACACAGTGCATCATGCCCATCCCACAATGTAATAGGTGACATACAGTACATGGAAGCATCACACCCATCCCACAATGTAATAGGTGACACACAGTGCATCATGCTCGTCCCACAATGTAATAGGTGACACACAGTGCATGGAAGCATCACACCCATCCCACAATGTAATAGGTGACACACAGTGCATGGAGGCGTCACACCCATCCCACATTGTAATAGGTGACACACAGTGCATGAAAGCATCACACCCATCCCACAATGTAATAGGTGACACACAGTGCATGGAAGCATCACACCCATCCCACAATGTAATAGGTGACACACAGTGCATGGAAGCATCACACCCATCCCACAATGTAATAGGTGACACACAGTGCATGGAAGCATCACACCCATCCCACAATGTAATAGGTGACACACAGTGCATCATGCCCATCCCACAATGTAATAGGTGACACACAGTGCATGGAGGCCTCACACCCATCTCACAATGTAATAGGTGACACACAGTGAGTGAGTGAGTGAGTGAGTAATAGGTGTTTAACGCCATTTCGACAGCTAAGGTCATATTCATGGCGAGAACTGCATTACTATTTCACAGAGAAATGTGTTGGTGCCTGCACATATGTGCACCACACACATCCGAGGGGATAGAAAAGAGGAGAAATAGACCCCTTTAAGTGGGCTAGGGAAGCCGGAAACACAGTGCATCATGCCCATCCCACAATGTAATAGGTGACACACAGTGCATGGAAGCATCACACCCATCCCACAATGTAATAGGTGACACACAGTGCATGGAAGCATCACACCCATCCCACAATGTAATAAGTGACACACAGTGTATGGAAGCACCACCCCTATTAGCTGTCATCGTTATGTATGAATGCAGTCTGCTTGATGATTCATCCCTACATTATTTCCAATGTTGCCCTTCAAAACGAGTAAACGACTAGCAAATTTATCACACCACATTACAAAAGTCGTTGGTGTGTTGCTGGATCATATAATGTCAATTTTATTTTCACAATTGAATTATATTTACCAATCAATGCCAAATCCATAAAATATACCCTAAAATTGACTGGCATTATGGACCTAACAGCCTTATTATCATCCTTGATGATAGGTTATTTATCGCCTTTCACTACTAAAACGTGTTGGTCATTGTAAACTGGATGTTTATGGCAAAAGGGCATTTTTCTGCAATGAAAATGATTATTACTTTATCAAGCCTTTCATTAGATGAGGGGAGCGGTTGGAGGAGAGGGGTTTAAAAATAGTAAGTCAGTAAAAGGCCTATCAGTAAAATCTGCACTGGGGCCAAAAAAAAAGAAGGTTCTGGTCATCCAACTGGCCTCAGGTCAAAGGGGCCGACCTCAGTTTTTTTTCCAAAGTTTTTCGAATTTTTTTTCAAAATCTTCCAATCTTCCAGTTTTTTCTATAAGAAATCTAACTTTATTTTTTGCCTAAAGATGATTACGTCATAGATACAGCTTACCCGACACAATATTTTATCTGATTGCCTTTTTATCATAACATCCATGTATCAATAATGACTCTGGTTAGGCCGAAGCACATAACAAGCTGAAAGCATCCAATAACTATCAATTACGATTGGTTCAATTTCCTCCCGGTTCGTATATTGAAATTTAAAAGAAAATTGCCACTAAACGTAACCTGAGGCTACCTTGTAAACTGAAAGGAACTTAAGTAAGCACTGATTTCACATAATGATAAAACACCCATAGGTTAATGTTACAATCCATACATCTAGGTTGTTTTGTTGTTTTTTTTTTTGAGTGGATATTATTTAAAACTGTACAGCTCCATTTTGGTGGATTGCATGGATGGAAGTTATCGAAGCTAGGGATCCTGTAAGAAATATTATGCTGACAGGTTTTAGGTCTGTGCCATGGGAACTAGCTTTATTGTGGGGATACAAAATGTCCCTGTTGTAGGTGCATACAATTATTTAAGAATGTAGTCTTGATGGAAATATTGATAATCAATTCAACATTAAAAAAATAGAAATCCATTACCTGCTACATAAATGCAATAAAGGATCGTTGTGTGCAGTATAAAACACAATCAACATAGTTAAACCAAAAGAAAACGTTTAAAGGAGGAAAAAGTCTTTACATCCTGGATCCGTGTTTAATTCACATAGCCATTTATGTGCGACCATGAAGACATAATACAGGCGTGTCTATTCTGAGACTTGGCCAGGATGGACTATAATGTTGTCAAGTGTATTACAGCAGGAGTAGGCGTTCACTAAAAGCCTCCACAAAATGGCAGAATTGAAAAATCAATGGAGCTGCATTTGTTGCACAAACAGTGCATGGGACTAATGCACCAGCCCCCTTGCTGGTGGCCAACCCTATGTATATTCATGCAAACAGCCTCTTGCGTCTCGTGTTCTTCTTAGTAAGGCGTGAAAAGCAATGTCCGCCATTGTTATCGGGTGTTAAGAGACGTTTCATATTCATAACCCAAGTCGTGTAAACTCAAAACAAAACACCAATGGAAATCTCATTCATTTATCACTCTGTTGGCAATACAATGGGAACAAGCTATTCATAAAAATAAAATCTAATTGTGAGGGGAACGCATGGTAGCACACTTAAATTACTGAACCAGTATGACCAGAGGCGTAATTCACAGAGTTTGAGTAACAAACACTCTCAGCCTAAGGCAGGCCTAACTTTGTCCTTTGTAAACATCTTGGACAAATAAAGAAGGGATAACAACTCCACAGAGGCTATGACCCCTCTCTGGGATTACATTCTGTTGTTTCATTAGGGGGGGGGGCGTTCTTACCGACTTGGATCTCCTTGCAACTGGAATGTTGATCAGCCTTGATAACTTTGCAGTACTACTACATGTAGTAGTACCTGTAGACCTACCCGTGTGCAGACGGTAGTTGGAAGAGTTCAGGTCCCATAAAATTGTAACAAGAGGTCTCTCAGTGGTTTTTAACTATATTTGATACCTTGACCTCTGAGAATAAATACAATTGATGGATGCCGTGACCCAGATGCCGATTGACCTGTTATTATACAAAGTTGCTTGATAATATCAGTAGATATGATAGGAATAAAGCATGCTTCACTCTAGATCCAGCCAAATTGAATTACAGAGGATCCGTGAGTGGGGGAGGGGGTGGGGTGGCTTTGAGACATTGTAGGGTGTATTAAGGTGGTACCACCCTAAATCAGGTCACTTCCGGGTAGAATGGTAAAAGTCCTGCACTAAATACAGTCAATTTTTCACTTCTGGGGCTATAAAATGGGTTCTAAACAGGTTGTCTGTGTATATATTGGCATTAAAATTATCCTGGAGGCTTGGAGAATATTTTTAAAAAAAGATTGGAAAAGAATGAAAACAATTTAGATCATTTACTGCGGACCAAAGGGACCTATGATAGATGTGTAGTGACTCAGGTGGCAGACCACAAAATCACATCGGTGGTTTCCATGGCGATTTGCGAAAAATCTGATTGCACTTTGTTATGACAGACCTAGTGTATGATTTTTGCCATTCCAAAAGCTACAATCTGGTATATTTGGCTTAGTTCTGAGGAAATTTTAAGTATTTGAAATATTTTGTCAAGTGTCAGCGATAGTGGATTTTTTCAGGTCGCAGCGCATATTTAGGGTGGTACCACCTTAAAAAGCTGGAAACTGCCTTGAAGCATCTTTCGCCTTCACAGACCATCAATATGTATACACTTCTGTTTTCAGTGTTTTTTTACTGATTATGACAACTATTTCGAATTCCTTATCCAGAACAATCATCTTGACCTTGGGATATGGTAGATATCAATGTAACTTTTCATACTGATGTTAATATTGATACATTAATGAACATCTTTTTGGGTAAAACAACCATTACTCACTCAACCATTGTCCGCCACGAGTAAAGTGGCAACCCATACTAAATTCAGTAGTCTTATGATGTGTGTGTATCTAATCACTGTTATCGTGCACACAAAAAAAACGTACCTAAGAAAACTTAGTCAAAGTGACTTATTATTCTTACTTAGTACTTATGACTAACAAATGACCAAGGAGGTCTAAGTTTTCTTAGTCATATTGACTACCCAGATCAGTTTCACTCTCCGAGCACTATCTTGAACAGGTTATCTGCTGGGAGTTTCAGGCAAGCTAACATATCTTAGTCACTTTCACTAAGAGATCTTAGTAATTTTGACCAGGGTCCGTTAGTGAATTTGCCTAAGGGATAGACACATGGTGTTGCCTTTACACACCAGATGGCAGCGTGGTTTTAAACAGGATTTTTCTGGTGGGTGGGTACAATAAATAGCTCCATAGATGTCAAAATTATGATGATTTTTCAGAAACGATATGTATTTGAGGCTTTCAAAATTCAATCTAACATTACACTTGGCAACATGTACAAAATAGGTTGATGCCTTATCAAATGAAATAGGTAGTCAGAGAGTTACACCTATTCTGTGGTGTTCTAGATAAATACATTTATACAATATTGTATTGTATACAGGTGTCGGTTGAGTTCCTCCCTGCTCTGGCTAGGCTGTGCTGGAAAGTCTCTCGGCGGTCATGGCAGACAAATGACTTAAAACAGGCCTGTCCATCTCTCACTATGCCTATGTAGTGACGGATGTTAAAGAACCATTGCCTCGGTAAAAGTGTAGGGGCATGCTTTCTATCTTCCCATAGATCGAGCATCTTTGTGATATTAATGTGTTTTGCTACCGGGGACGTGGATTTGTAAGGTAGGGGTCAATTGCTTTCCGCAAAATCCAGTAACCCCGGGAGAGGGTCGCCACATTTTACTATTGCTCAGAATTTAAGAAAGATGAATCTCCCAAAGAAGATGACTGCCATGTCATGAACATGGAAAACCCTGATTAAGGGTTGGGGATTGTAATAAATTATCGGAACCTCTCAATCATCATTCTCCGGATTTTTATTTGTCAGCCCCTCCCCCAACAGACCCCTCACTCCTCCCTCTCATTGTGTATGTAATGATTTTGAACGTTGGGGAAAAATGTGGAGGAAAGCTATGATCTAATTTAGATCGATTATAGCTCTTTTTGAAATCATGTTTTATGTCCATATGATTGTTGTATACTGTTTTGTATAAGCAAGTGAAAAAAAATAAAAGAAAATGGTATATCACCGACCTTAATTCTGTTGAAAAGGCAAATTGAAAAATTGGGGGCTATGAGGAAATCTTATTATTTTGATGTTGCCCATTGATGGATTGAGCCTCCACATAGAAGAGTAGATTTCCGATAAAAAAAGTGTTTTCCATTGATTGTAGGATTGGATTTAGATGTTCATGGACAATCAAAAAGGGCCTGCATTGTGAGAGTACAAAGGGATCAACAAGGTAAAAGGGACTTCCATGGGAATCCTCATGGAGGCCCTTTCACCTGATTGCTCTACGGGGATAGTGCGGTTTCCCCACTCACCATCATACACCAAAGAGAGGCTAATTCGTCATCATGAATTACCCAAAATTCCTAAATTGTAGGTCTCGTATTAGATCAATACAGAATTGGGATAGCCTCATATAAAGCTAAAAATTTTCTATGCAAAACCTAAGTGCACATGTAGGCCTCATAGTGCTAAAGCCTATACAATGTATAGTTCAGGGTTTTCCTTATATTCTCATAATTACTCCTTTTATTTATAGTTCACTGACTGGGTCCTTGGCACTGAATTTGAAAAAAATACTCCATGGACCCACAACATCTTAGAACGCCGATGGTGTGACTGCGGTGCTTCACACTAGGGGGCAGCAGGTGCTCAGTGGTGGATCATGTACCCCCTGGGAATATGGACTGAGTCATTTAAAGTCAAAAAGACTGACTGTTCTTATAGCAAGGTTGTACATTTGGTAGCATGAAATCAAATGCCCCAAACATGTTGTCTTGGTCTTCTTGTATGGCTAGTCTATAAAGACATAGCCTAATAAATGTAGGCCCCCCTATATGATGATTGACTGAACAAAGCAAAAGACTAACGAGACTTTATGTATATCAATTTTAATCATTTATGTATATCAATTTTAATCCTTTATGTATATCAATTTCAACCTCATCGAGTAAGTAGTATATACATGCAAACTGAGCGCAATGGATTAGCTACTAACTAGGTCATGACCTACTGGTAGACCGGAAGTGACCTAGTTTCAACCAATCAGAGGGCTGGATTTGACAGGAAGTGACGTCATAAGGTCATGACCTAGTTTTTTCGACCAATCAGAGAGCTGGATTCCATTTGACCTAGTGACCTGACCTAGTTACATAAATTAAAAGAATTGCGCAATACCTAGAGCTGACCTACTTGCAAACCGGAAGTGACCTACTAACCTACTTGCAAAAACGTATGACCTACGTATGAGGGTGCATTGCGCAATGCTTGTAAGAATTTACACATTGTTCTGATGCAATACTTTTATGGATTTACGCAATACTTATGACTCATTTTGTTATGTCTCTTCATTTCATGCATTAAAATAAAACACAACTCATTTATTTCACATAACAGATTATATTTTTTTATTAGACACAATATTTACAGATGAAGACAGATTTTCCATTTCCGGGGCGTGCACACATACTACAAAAACATTTGTTGTGTGTGAATTTACTTGCTTGATACCAGCTTTGGCCAGTGAGACTAGTTTTCCATGTGTTGTGGAAACAATAACTGTTAAGTTTGGCTATGTTAGATATAGCATGCTCGAACAAAGCCTGGGCCAGGAAGTAAGTTTGACTGTTTTTGGGTCCAGGTAAAAGACCAGATAAAAAACCATCCTTAAAGTTTACCTCAAAGGAGAAATGATTTTTCACTCCAGGTATACTTAAGGCATGAAGTTCCAGAGAGACCTGCAGACATGTGAAACAAATAGTTTTAGCAATAGCAGATACTTCCAGTTTACAATTACACTGACAAAACACTCCTACTATGGGATTACATTCTAACTCTTGGAGAGTAAGAGCAAACTTTCTTACACTTCCTAAAGTGTACCTTGTGTAGTGTCTTGGGCAGCCAGGTTCAGTGTGCAATTGATATACTCCTATACACCAATCATGCATTATCAAGTTAACTTTTTTCACTCGACAATAGTACATGCAGTTTCTGTAGGCGTCCCAAAAAGCTGAAGAGAAATATTTGTACATTTTAACACTAGTTATACAGTGGTCAACAGTGTCTGGTTCAGCTCCTCTAAAATAACCAATGTTTTCTGCAGGTATTATTTCCCAAAAGAAATTCTCTGAACATCCACATGCTACAGAACTTATATCATTGTCAGGTGTTATAGAAGAAGCTTGATTATATGAAGCAACACTTTGTAAAACTGGACGCATGTAATAGTCATAAGGTGGAGTTTCTGTGGTTTGCTCCACAAGCATAGCTTCTAAACTTTCCATGTTAAAATGGTTGCTTAAATCTAACCAGATACTAATAATCTGGTGAACGTGACGCTATGAGTTAAGAAATCTGGTACCACTTTTTTTCTGTTCCAACTTAATTTCTTCAGCGCCGGATTTTTTATTTTTTGTCGTGAACATGTACAGCGTTCACTTTTGTGAAAAGTTTTTTTTTATTTTTGGGTGATACAGTTCACTTTTCTTACTTTTTTATTAGTTTTTTTTCATGATACAGTACACATTTTTTTTACCTTTGTTTTTTATTTGAAAAATGTTCATTTGAACAAAAAATATTTTCCAGTTTAACACTGTTTTCTATGGAAAAAAATGTTCATTTGAACAAATGTTCGTTTGAACAATTGTTCAAATGAACATTTTCCAGTTTAACACTGTTTTCTATGGGAAAAAATGTTCATTTGAACAAATGTTCGTTTGAACAATTGTTCAAATGAACATTTTCCATTTTAACACTGTTTTCTATGGGGAAAAATGTTCATTTGAACAAATGTTCGTTTGAACAATTGTTCAAATGAACATTTTCCATTTTAACACTGTTTTCTATGGGGAAAAATGTTCATTTGAACAAATGTTCGTTTGAACAATTTTTCAAATGAACATTTTCCATTTTAACACTGTTTTCTATGAAGGAAATTTGTTCATTTGAACAATTTGTTTAAAACTTTTTTTCTTTCAACGAAATGTACAACTGGAAGTGAAACTAGAAAAAGAAACCATTTTTTATATAGAAAGGGGTAGGGTGCTTACACCGTCTTCACATACTTGTCTCTTTATGTACTGATAGGTTAGACCTTGTTTCCTTTGAGAGTAAGTCGTAACGCTGTGGTTAACTACTTTAAATCCTTTGTTGACTACCGTGACAACATTTTCACTGTCCAGTACTTCTTTGTACTTGTCAGTGGTCAGGGGGTTTTGTTTTTGAATTACACCTTTGCAACTCATTTTAACGGGCACATTTACTCCTGTGCCTATGTAACATTTGGAGTTCAAGGCAGTCATTTCGTCACCTTCCCACTCCACTTTGAATAACCCGGGGGTTCTCTTGTCAAACGCCAGACGGCTCTTACAACATGGTTGAGGCAGCCACAGCTCACCCAATACTTTGGTCTGAACATAGGTCTCTCTGTGGTGACTGTTGTCACATGATTCAGAGGGCAACCATTTGTGACGTTCTCTGAAGAAAGCTTCACGTTTTTCAGGAATAATTACGTCTTCTATTTTCTCTGCACTTAAAGCAAAGTAAAAACTGTCAGTGTCCATTTCACACATTTCAAAATCTTTCTCGTCTATGTATTC
Source organism: Acholoe squamosa (assembly GCA_949317995.1). NCBI lineage: Eukaryota > Metazoa > Annelida > Polychaeta > Phyllodocida > Polynoidae > Acholoe > Acholoe squamosa. The sequence goes on from OX439044.1 coordinate 59,875,733, forward strand.
AAGGAGAAAGTCGTAATAGAAAGCCAACATTTTAAGTTTGGCATATTGGTATACCATGAACCCTATTTGAACTGGGAGATCGTAGGTGATGGAGGTGGGCAAACAGGACAGTTCTACCGTGTTGTCACTTATGTCTTGCACATCTTGCACTGACCAGTGCATGGCCAAACGTCTTGCCTTAGAGGGGTGAAGATACTTTGTTTGAACAAAGTTTTGTTTGTTGCATATGGTTTTTCCGTATGAACCATTTCCCAAAAGTTTGTACAGATCTGACAAAATCTTACAGTCTATATTTTCGTCGCCCTTCCTCCTAGCTTTGGTTACTTCGTCCATGAAGGGTAAAAAAGTCTGTTCTGGAGTGTATTCTACGAGAAGGTGTACTGTCGTAACTACCAAACCTTTCTCCAGGTACCACTTCAAGAGAGGAGTTCCCAACAAAATTCCCTCTGCGTGGTAGCTGCCTATAAGTTGGCGTTGCGGTTGTTTTAGCTTACCTGCTGCTTCCAGGTAACGTTTCATATGTTCACCTACGTCTTTTTTTCCTACTAAACAGTTTTTGAAAATAGGTGTCATTTCACTGAATTTTTCTTTCAAGTATTCAGGTGTTTCTATGTCTACCTGGATAAGTCCAAAAGTTGTTCCTTTAGAAACCCCTCTCAGTATTTCATCCTGACTTTTTCTGCCTTGGCACAACGGTCTTTTAATTTCCCATTCACTTTTTGTTTCTCTGCACAAGTTTTCAGTTTTTTCTTTCAACCACATACACTCATACTTTTCCTCTACTTGGTAACCTAACGATTGAAGATATAGGGTAGTCAAAATGGTATTTTGGTTTTTTTCTTCTAACCATGCCTTTCCATTGGGGTCTCTCAAAACTGATTTAGTGAGGTGACATATGTGACCATGCCAGTAGCACCCGTGAAACTGGTATACTTTTTTTGAAGCTGGATTATAACCGTCCACTTTTATTTTCCTTGAACCCAATACTACTTCCCCGTAGTTGTATTGGTGTAATATCTTGACTTTGTCTGTCACAGTTTTGTATCGCAACCATTCTGTGGCTGAGTAGCTAATTTGTTGACTGCAAACAGCTTGAAAATCGTTTTCTTTCCTGCGCACCACATAATAACCTGTGCAGTGCTCTTCACCCATGCACTTGAGGTACAAGCTGTTAGTATCTACCCCTACTATGTGTCTGCATACTTTGCTTTGTGACCCGTATTTTTTTTGTCTTATTCTTGTTTCTCCACTTTTGTGATGTCTGTGAAAAATAATAGAGGGACCCCCTACTAAGTTGCGTCTGAGCAAGGAGTGAACATCCTTTTCTTTCTCACCAAAAAGAATGTAAGGAGTGGCATTAGGTGCAGTGTTGTTGAAAAGAAACTTCAAGGTTAAACCTGGCAAAGTTAAACCGTCTTTGAACATGTCTACCCCACGATCTATAAAAAATTTTGTGTGCTCGTTTATGGCTAAAACAAAGGGTTTAACATCCAGGTTGTTGTAATATATCAAGTAGTCCTTCATAGTTTTCATTTTGTTTTCTTTCCAGACCTTTTTACATTCAAGATAATCTTCTTTGCTTATTCCACCACCCGACAAAGAACTGTAGAAGCAGTGGCGTGGAGGAAGAGCTTTGATGTTCAGTTTTCTTATGTTGTCCATCCACTCGTAGGGAAAAAAACCTTTTTCAGCTTTCCCTTTTAGAAAGGCTTTCAGGTAGTTTGCGTAGGAATAACCTGGTGCCAAATAGTTAAACATGTCAAGGAAAAGAAGATGGTCTGTGTACACTGCTATGTACTTGTTGCATTTTTTTATGGTTTTCATTTCTGTTTTGTCTGTGTCTATAAAAAAAGAATGAAATTCCTTTTTTATCAAATTAATGTCATACTTTCCAGAGTTGAAACCTAGAACAGGGACTCTTTCTATGTAGGTAAGAAGTTTTTCCTTCACTTCAAGAACATGGGAGATTTTTTTTTTGGGATTTTTTTTGTTCTTTGCTGGAAAAACTTTGCTAGCTTTATGTTCTAGTTCCTTTTGTTTTTCTTCTAGAGAGTCTAGTTCGTCTAAAACATCTCTAAAATTCTCTTTCACCTGTTCTCCTATCAACTGCCCCAAGTTGTTTATGTGTTCCAACACATTTTTAACCAAAGGATCGTCGTCCCTGTTGGAATTTCTGACAAAACACACTGGTTCTGTATGCCCAGGAAAATCAGAAGCTACACTGGCAGAAAGGGGTATGTGAGTTTTTTCTATCACAGTGTTAGCATTTTCTGGGGACGAATTTTCAGGTTGGACGAAATAGCTTTCAAAGTCAAAAACAATTTTATAGGGGTATATTTTTTTCTCAGGTGAACAAACTATTCCCAGTTCCTCTAAAACTTGAAAAACTGTTTTGGATGGATTGTATGCTCCACCTTTGTACCTGAAGCTGACTTTGGTGCAATCTTTTTTCACCCCATTGTGTTGTTTCAAAAGGAAGCTACGAGTGAAAACTTTATGACACTTTTCACAGGGGTACATTTTACCATACAGTCCCATGTTAGTTATTAAACTTACATGGTTTCTGTGTAAGTTCAAGTTCATGATTTTTTTGGATGAACACATGTTTGACCTTATAATTTTAGGTCGCCCCTTTCTTTTACCAAAAGAGGGAAGGTAAAAGATTCTTATGTTAACTTCAAACATTTTTTCTAACCTGTCTAAATCTCTTATGTTAACACCCTCAAAAGTCTCCTTGTTCACCCCTGGATAGGCTTCAAGGAAAAGCTCTTGAGTTTTTTCTAAAGATTCATACAGGAAGAAAGACAGACATCTAAAGAAACACAAGTTGTCCTTGTACGCCCTTTTGGTTTTAGGGTCTCTGTGAAAGTGTTGCATTCCTCTTTGTCTTAAACCTGGTGGAACAGTTTTCATTTTACCTAAAAGATATTCTCCTCCCGTAGCCCTTATCAGTGTGATGTTGGCGTTCACGTTGCCTATTACACTCCATTTAGTAGAGGGTCTTTGAGTGTCTTCTTTAATGTTGTTTTCTATTAAATCTAAACACTCTGCAAAGTCTTTGTCGTCCCTTATAAAAATGTAAGGGTCTCTATGACTTTCACTGTCATAGAACAAAGACGAGTTGTTGGCAGAAGCATGAAAGTACATGACTTTCTCTTCTTCTTCTTCCTCCTTAGAGGAAGACAACAACCTTCCAAAAGAGACAGCCACTTTGTAAGCCATAACTTGATTTCTATGAATAGAGGTAAGCGCCTCTATTACCTGTTTGGCTCCCAAGTCTTTGTTGAAACTTGTCATTCTGACGTTGAAAATGGACTGAAGCTTACCAAGCACAGCCAAACCTGAAGCTATGGACTTGAAGTTGTCACGGTAACTGCTTTTATGCAAAGAATTTTTTTCTATTTCTTTTGGAAGTTCTAAGCTGTCGGAAAAAGTTTCTCTTCTACAAGAATCTGAGTTACATAAAGTTTTTCCACTGTTTTCTACAGTAACCAAACGTGGAGGTCTAGGGGTGTTACACATTGGACAGTTGACGGTGTAAAGGTGTTTTACCTTTTTGGGCGGCATTTTTTTTTTAAGGTTTTCTTTTTCTTGTTTCACTTTATGTTCTATATACAAACTTATAACTAAAACCTAACCTAAGTATACATGGAGTACATATGGAACTTAAACCTACGCTGGGCTATGTTGACTAAAAACGGAGTACATCTAAATCTAACTACAAATTAGCTGATATACATGATAATGTAAAAGCACTGAACAAGGAGCTGTTGACCAGACACTATACAAAGTTGACCACTTACCCAGAGTAGAAATCGGTCGTTTCGTCTAGGAAGGGACCAACTCGTGATTTTATGTCCTCCAGAATGAAGGGGGACACAGTGTGTCCGCAGTGTGTGGCTGAGGGGGGCATTCTGAAGCTGGAAGACACCGAGGCATTCATTTCCTCCACGTAGCTGGTTGTTCCTATGTGAACTTTAGGAGTTCCCTTGTACAAGTTTACCAGGACCATAGCCCGGCCTCCACTGGGGTCGGTGCAGTCTTGGTTCAAGGACAACAAAAGATTATCCACCTTCCTCTCTCCAAGGGCAGCTAGGCGGTGTAACTCCTTGTACTTTCCTAGGATGCACTCTATCTGGTCCACTAAGTTCCTGAATTCACGCGCCTCTAGGTTCAAGCACCGCTCGTAAGGTTTGTCCAGGTAGGTTCTCAAGCATACTCCCCTGATGCTAGGTTCCCTGTATATTTCTATGCAGGCGTTGTTATCCCCTTCCGGATAAAAAACTTGGTTGGGGGCAGGTGACTTTTCTTGGAAACCAAATCGAGCAGGCCACTTTTTTACCACCAAAGGCACTGACCTGAAGCCCACAAGCTTGCTGGAAGAACTGGGGGCAGTGCCCTCCCCAAACCTTTGCCTGTGTGACTTGTCTTTAGGAGAAGGAACACCTGGGACAGAACCAATTGGCTCGGCACCATAGGATGAAGTCGCTGAGGAAACTGAAGCAGGGGTAGAGACAGGGGTTTTCTTGTGGTAGGCGCGCTTCTGTCTTTTTTTCTTAGGCTCCCCTTCTCTCTCACTGGAACAGTTTCTTTTTTCCGGCGGGCTTTTAAGAAGCAGCTCCTCTACCGGAACCGGGAGAGAGTACAGAGGAGAAGGGCCGGTTAAATCTATAACCTCTACCTGCGAATACCCCCCGCGGTGAGCAGGTGAAGGTGTCCCTTGTGTTAAGTCCACCACTTCTATGGGTTTAACTGCCGGTGATGAGGTTGTAAGGTCTATAACCTTTATTGGACTGACCTGGGGAGAAGGTTCCTCCGGAGTCACGGGTGAGTAAGAGGCGGACGTAGGTGCTTCAGTGGGGGGTTGGTAGTTCAAAGGTGCCGGGGGATTGATGTATTCCCTGATGTCAAAATCGCCGTCGCCAGCTTCCTGAGGAGAGCGATCCCGGACGCGATCCAGGAAATCAGTGATTTCGCCATGAAGAGCTGCAAGAGCGGCTTCCTGTTCTCCTGCATCAGGCACTTCAGTTGGAAGCCGAGCAGGAGTTGCAGGTGGTTTATCAGGTGAGGCTGGAGAGGTAGGAGGAGGGGTGATGCCCGACGCCTTTTCCTCTGTCTGTTTAGAAGTAGTAAAAGTTAGTGGAGCCAGTTTTTTAGCTCCTCCTCTCCTGACACTAAGTCCCGTCTTCATGCGAACAGGCATTGTTCTCCTTGAAGATGAAAGGGTGGCAGGGCTGGAAGGTGCAGGAGCAGGACGGCGAACAGCAGACAAACGTCAGAAAAGGTTTGATGAAGATCGAGCAGCTCAAGTCTACTTTATAGTAACTATCCTGATACGATGCTGGGACGTTCCCTTGTCGTTCAGATAACGTACAACCACGTCCATGAGTCGTAGATAACCGTGCTTTTCCATTCATAGTATGTTTTACACTTAGTCAGTGTTGTTTTGGAAAAAAGTAAAAAGCTTAACTCAAATAAAAAACGTGATAACGTTCAGTCAACGTTCAGGGTGAGGCTTGTAAAACGAGTCTTGTTGTTACCATTCTGTAATTAACGCAGACCATTCGTCATTTATCAGAACTAGCTTCTCTCAAGCAGACATGGCTAACTTTTGTCCTTTGCCTTTGTCTTTGACCGTAGGTCACAAAAGGCGTCAGGAGGTGTTTATTTCAGACATCAGGAGGGGCGTAGAAGAAGGTAAGGTGTGGGCTGTGTGGAAATTCTGTCCTGAAAATTTGAACAGGGATCTTTACATCCCTCCTAACTGTAACTTCAAACAATGCTTTCTGCACAACCAAACCACTGCATTGGTTCCTGGTGGACCCTCTGTGAAAAAACTTATCTCAGAAAATGGGGAAAGTTTTTTTTTCAGGTGTTCTTTTGGGACATGGTGCCATGGTACACTTGATGTCTAGACATTCCATTTCCTCTGGAAGTTCAAAGAAATTCATTTCAGACAGACAAAAACCCTTTTTTCTAAGGGATCAACCTTTGGGGGGAGGGCCTGGTAATTCAGTTTTCATCGATTCTACTATGGTGAAGGCTTTAATTAAAGCCACTTTACTTCACCCAGACAAAATTACACACTCTTTAGGTTCAAAAATTTTCTATGAAAGAGGATTCAGGACAGAAATTGGACACAATTACCATGGATGCTGTCATGTTGTGAGAGTTATAACTGAAATAACTACCTCCCATGAAAAAGGTCAGCTGAAGGTGGTAACAGCCTACCCCGTATCTAATTTTTGGTCCTCCTAATAAAACTGAACAAAAATAAACGATGATCCTTCCACATGTTTTCCCCTCTTCCCACCCTTCCACATGTTTTCCCCTCTTTTCAGAACGCTCAGGCACTGACCCTGACGTTTGTTTCGTCCTTGAGCAATAAATCATTTCAGGAAAGTGCGATAAGGAAAGACTGACAGGTTTCCTATAAAGGTTAAACGGGGACTAAACCATCGTTATTTGACACGACAACCTTCGACCTACTATGTCGCGTTACTCCCTGCAGCGTGTATTAGAACAACGTCACCCCGACGACACTCAAGTTCTGACATACGTGAGGGAAAGAAATGAAATTATATGTTGCTCTTCGATTTGTTTCAGGTACGTGTGCAAATACTTGAAAGAATGTGTTCTTCACCGGAAAAAATTATACTTAGTTTTTTCTTCAGTGCAATCAAGTTTTACATCCAAAGACAGAAAAACCTTGAGGAAAATGGTTTTGAGTCATAACTTGTCGAAATTTTCAGCGGTGGAAACCTTGGGTTATGCCCTGAAGCATGGAAGAAAGGGAAAAGGCCCACTGAAAAACCCCTTCCATGTGGAAGCATTGAAAGCGGCAGAAGAGCATCACGCCAAAGAAAATCCCCGCCTACTTAACCAGCGTCTTCATTTCTTCATGTCTATTTTGGAACTTCTAGCTGAGTGCTTAGAAACCAAAACTTTGGTTTCCTCCTGCCCCATATTTCACATCCCATCATCGTCCCTGGATCGTTTCAGTGTAGAGGAGAAAGAAAAAGTTTGGTTTTATCTGGCTATGTGGTGCACCCAGCTTATCTCCCTTACTCACTGTTTTCACCACAATCAGCTCGCTTTACACTCAACGTCATAACAAATTTAAACGAACGAAGAACGATGTAACATGCTTACCTAAACAGGGGGAAGGGAATGGGAGAGATATATAGAATAGGATAGAATAGGGTAGGATAATATAGGGTAGGGTAGGGTAGGGTAGGGTAGGGTAGGGTAGGAAAGGGTGGGGTTGGGTTTAAAAAACTATGGGGTGGGGGGGTGGGGGCACCCCTCAAGTATGGGGGGTTTGGGGCTTGTTGGCCCGGGCTGGCCGCCCAAAATAACCCACCTAACCTACCCACCCACCCACCCACCTAAACCACCTACCCACCTACCCTACCCTACCCTACCCTACCCTATATAAGTCAACTGTATGCTTTCTAGCCTGTCATAACCTACCTGCCTTCCTACCTGCCTGCCTTACTTGCTCAACACCTTTTATTTTGGACGCTATGGAGTTTCACCTTTCGGACGAGTTGTTATTCAAGGTCAGTGAAAAAATATCTGAAAAAGACTACCCTCGATTAGGGGTTTACTTAGGACTTAGACTAAGTTTAATGGATTACATGGAAAAAATACCGTCTCTTCGTTCTATGGGGAGAGAAATGCTTATTTCATGGAGCAGAAAGAACGTGCGTTGCAAGTGGATGGTATTGAGACATGCATTAAGTGACATAGGTCGTTACGATCTAACTGATTATTGTAGATGGTACATGGGATATTACAACGTAGTGGACCATTGTGAAATTCCTCCAGAACAGTGGAAAGTTGATACTTTGTTCGTCAACCTGGCAGACAAGTTCGAAATGCTTGACTGGAGGAAACTGGGAACTCAACTTGGATTGAGCGACCACGAGCTTAACCTGATATCCACCCCTGTTCCAGGGAAAAAAGGTGTCACAAATCCTGTATTCGAAGTTCTGATGGTTTGGAAATATAGAGAAATATCTCATCCAAGCTGCCTAATAGCCAGTCTATACAACATGGGACTTTCTGATGTAGCTCTTTACGTGGAAGGTTTGAACAAGGGTTCTACTGGTTTAAAAGAGGACGAGGTTGCTCCTTTGGTCACTTTGGTTTAAGATATCGTCCAACATGGATCACAAGGAAAAGGAGATCATTTTTGACCCACGTCTACAAAGCCCCTTCACAATGATCATAGCTGGACCTACTTCTTGTGGGAAAAGTCAACTTGTTTTCAAGTTGATTAAAGGTGTAGACGAGCTTGTTACTCCAAAAATACACGACATATACTACTGCTACAGTCAATGGCAAGATGGATTCGACGAAATGGCGAAGTTGGGGGTTAAGTTTAACAAAGGTCTTCTTTCAGAAGACTTTTTGTTCGAGGATGAAAGAGACGTGACTAAACATGGACTGGTCGTAATAGACGATCTCATGGATCCCGAGTACGTTCCCACCATAATGAAACTTTTCACTGTGGGCTCTCACCATCGCAGTTTAAGTGTAATTTTTGTTACTCAAAACTTGTTTTTCAACAATCCTGCCTTCAGAACCTTGAGCTTAAATGCACACTACCTAGTTGTTTTTAAAAACCCTAGAGACATGAGTCAGATAGGGCACATAAGCAAACAGGCCTTTCCAGGACAGAAATCCTTTTTGACGGAGGTATATAACTCAGAAACCAAAGAGAAACATTCATACATCCTATTGGACTTTAAGCAGAGCACACCTAACGAGCTTAGGGTAAGAAACAGCATAACAACTCCTTGGAACACCTTGGTTTTCATTCCTCAAGCTTCAGCTTCGAAAAGAAAAAGATAGAATGGTGACCAAAAGATCTCCTTCTGGAGGAAAATTTAAAACAATTAGGAAACATTACCACTTGTTGAAACACATATCCAAGTGTTCCTCGACAGAGTGTTCCCACATTATCAAAGGTCTCAGCGATGAGGTCATTAGGTTGATGAGTCAAATTTGCGTCAACGTAATGAACAAAAACCTGTTGCGTAACGAGTCCGACGCAGTCAATCGTTTATCACCCTACAAGAAAGAACTCAAGTCAGTCACAAGGCACAAGGCTACCGTTAAGCAGAAGAGGAAAACCTTTGAGCAAAAGGGTGGATTTTTGGGAACCATTTTGGGCCTTGCCTTACCCCTAATAACAGGTCTCATAGGAGCACGTCGATAAAAAATCATGTCTTATTCAAGGATGGCCCTCGTAAGGGCGGATCTTGTTCCCCGAGAAAAAAAACCTTCTTTTGTTAGTCCTTCCTCTCCTCCCCAGCCTGGACCTAGTGTTCAAGACCAGTACTACAACACTCAACTTTTAAGAGAAGGTTTAACTCCTGATTCCAGCCTGGTTCAAGTCCTGAACCACCTTCAAAGTAAAGCACATGAGGTGCTTAACTCTCCTAACCTCAAACTGAAGGAAAAGTTAAGGCAGTACAATCAACTTATGATAAAGTCGGGAATTTTAACTAAAAAAGCCAAGGCCTTAGGACAACGTAGGGAAGGTCCCTATCCTGGTCGAGCAGTAGGACAAGGCCCTGCAGGAGCAGCAGCAGCAGCAGCAGCTGGGGGTGTAAACAATTCTTTAGAAGACACCGACGACGGCGACGACGATGATGACCACACTTTCACAGAGACTAGAGACGATCCACCACTTCCTGACGATTCAGACGGAGACAGTGTAGACGAGTTCAAAGGGGAGGAAGGCTTTAAACCTCGTGCAAGAGACAACACAGAGGGTATGGACGCCGACATAAAAGAAAGAATACCTGCAAGTTACAGAACGACTGCTAAAAATCTCTACAGAGAATTATCTCGTCACGGAAGTCAAATTTTGAATTGGAACAGAGACGGAGAAATATATGTTAACGGGGAACGTGTGCCTGGAACTGACATAACAGATTTGTTAGCTTTTGCTGCCCGACCAAAGTCTTTGAAAAAGGACCAACCTAAAGGAAGTCAGGTTTTCATGAGAGCAGTTAAAAGGCTGAACCCCACCTTAAAATTTGTCAAAAACAAGTCGGCTTTTGCAGGGCACAGTCCTTCCTTTGCTGCCAGTCCCTTGAAAAGAGCTTCCCCTATCAAGAAGAGGAAAGTAAGTCAAAAAGGAACTGGACGTAAGTTTATATGGCGCACAAGGCTTTGAAAAAAGATGTCCTCAGGTTTTACACAGATCCTAAACAACCTGGAAGTTTCACCAGCGTATCTAAACTTCAACGTCATCACTTCAAGAAAACAAAGAAAAAAAACATAGAACAAGCTTTGGAAGATGTAGACGCTTACACCAGACACAAACCTTACAAGAGAAGATTTCCAAGAAGAAAAACACAAACATGGGGGATAGACAAACAGTGGCAACTTGACCTCATAGACATGCGAGAATTTTCAAAGGAAAACAAAGGATACCAGTACATTCTAGCGGGAATAGATGTTTTTTCAAGGTATGGTTTTGGATAACCTGTGAAAAGTAAGAGAGCTGATGACGTGACAGAGGCTTTCAAAAAAATGAGCAAAGAAAGAAAACCTCAACAAATTCAAACTGACAAGGGCAAAGAGTTTGTCAACAAAATTTTCAAAAAACACTGTGAAGATCAAAAAATCAATTTTTTCACAGGAGAGAACGACGACGTGAAGTGTGCCTTAGCCGAAAGATTCAACTCTACTTTACAAGGAAAAATGTGGAGATGTTTCTCTCATTTCAATAACTACAAATGGGTTGACTTGCTGCCCGACTTGGTTAAGTCCTACAATTTGACTTACCACAAATCCTTAGGAGCTGCCCCTTCAGACATAAATAAAGACAACTCTGAAGTCTTGTTCTACAGGTTGTACGATCAACCTCAAAAGAAAAAAGTTCCTGTCCTTCAGTTGAAGAGAAAAAATCAAGTGCGAATGTTGAAAACAAAGAAAACATTTAACAGAGGGTACGAACCTAACTGGACTGAGGAAATATACACAGTCGACAACATTTCGCCCAAAGGGTACCACCTGAAAGATCTCCTTGGAGAAGAGATAAAAGGAAGCTTCTACGAACCTGAAGTTCAGAAGGTGCAAGTCCGTCACGGAAGACGCTACAACATAGAAAAAATAGTAAAATACAGAGGAAAAGGCAAGAAAAGAGAAGCCTTGATCAAGTGGAAGGGATATGGAGACAAGTTTAACTCTTGGGAACCTGTCAAGAACATAAGCAAATGGCGTTTACCTTAACTTTACCTAGTAACTCATCTATGAACGTTTTTCCTGACAACACTTTAACTAGTTACAATACAATTTTGGCAGAATACATTAACTCTCCTACTCAGTTAGAGTGTGCTCTTCAAGAAATAACCTGTCCTACCACGTGGTACAACGTCAAAGAAGAACCCATTCTCTTGGTACAGGGAGAAAACGACCTGACAAACAACCTCCGCTCTGTAGTAGCTTTATTGAACAAACGCAGAAGAGAATTTTTTCCTCTGGAAAAACCAGGAGCCCATAGTGTCTTCAGTAGAGCTTCAAGCTCTACATCAAATTTATCAGCCCAATCTGCTTTGAAGAGAGGAGTAAAAATAACAAAAAACCTACGTCATGTCAACCCTGTGGGATCGACTGAAACCATTCCTCCTGCTGGTCCTGCAAGTGAAAGTCCACCAACTCCTGCTAATGCGACTGAGACGCCATCTGGAGGATTCACTTCTAACCAACCCACGCCAGAGAAGGAGGAAAAGGAAGAGGAGGAGGCTGAGGGGGAGCGTGACACGGCAGGCAGAGAGAAAAGGGAAATATCGTCGGCTGTGGCTGAAGTGATGTCTATGGATGACAGGGAAAAAAGGTCTCTTTCTTTTTTTGAAGAAAAGGCCGTCTTCACAGACTCTGCTAATGTTTCTCCGCTCTCTCCCAGTCAGTTACAGGCTGTGAAAATATGTACACGCTTCAAGGAAATTAGCAGATACCTGTCTAAGTATTACTTCAAGGAAGGTAGTATCTACAATATGTTTGCCTTAGAAGGTGTGAACCTGGAAAGCAACTCAGAGTTGATAGGATACTTGAACAGGACCATAAATAAACAACAGAGCATGTTGGTGAGAAAACTAAGAAACTACAGGAAAAACAACAAAGCCACCGTGTTTCACTACAACAAATACACAATGAAAAGTGTAGTTTCCTTGCCTCCTGGTGTGGTCATGCAACTCCCAGAAAACTTAGGGAAACAATTAGGTTTTGACGGAAGTGTTTTCCTAAGTGGAAAAACACAAAGCCCCTACGTGGTAGACCTTCAGTACAAAAGTCGATGTGCTTTCGTGTACTCTGACATAGTCAAGCACAGTCTTGTGGGTGATTCTAAAGCACCCCTTCTGAGGCAAATCAACATAAATCGCTACAACGGTGACATGCAGACCATAAGTTTCCAGAACTTGATATATCTGCCAGTCACTAAAACCACCTTCAGACAGATATTCAGAGGGATATACTTAAGAGACAAGACTGGGGAACCTATACCATTTGAAAGCGGATCAGTGTCGGTGGTACTTGCCTTCAGACCTCTTCAAGGATAGGAGTATATTACCATGCTTCACTACTATGGAACACCTCCATACCTGGCCCCTAGGGGTCAGTACGCTGAATACTACAGAAAATCACAGTTTGGGAACGGTGCTTTACCAGCGTACGGTGGCAGGGGCAGACAAAGAGGGCACGGACTTGGTTCGTTAATAGGTGGTTTACTGAGAGGAGCTGTTCCCCTCTTAAGTAAAATAGGACGCTCAGCTGCCAAATCTGCAGGCAAAGCCTTGCTTACTACAGGAGCTGGAGTCTTGTCCGACGTGGTAACAGGAAAAGGCTTCAAGAAAAGTGTAGTTAGGAGAAGTAAAGCTACAGGGAAGAACTTACTCAAAAGGGCTGCTTCTTCTGCTCAAGGATACATAAAAGGTACATCTGAACCTCCTCCAGTCAAACGACGAGCAACCGGCAAGCGCGGAGGACGTAAGGGGCAACGCGGCAGAGGCAGAGGACAAGCTAGAGGAAGGACCTTGTTCTAGTCATGAGTCTCCTTCATCCCAAGGGTCAGGTATGTGCAGTAGGTGAACTAGACCTACACGCCTTGCCTGTCACTCAAAAGGACATATTAAAATGTCAAAAAATAACCAAAACTACCAACAATGCCCTGACTCCACACACTGAATCATTTGACTTCACCTTCGAACCAAGCAACCTGTACACAGACCTCTCAGAAACTGAGCTGTACATGGAACTGGAAGCCGTGGCGGCAGACGGAACAACTCACCTTGCCGTAGGCATAGAAGCTGCTCCAGTCAACAACTTGGGACACGCTCTCTTTGCTTCCTGCCAGTTGCTGATAAATGGGGAGAAAGTCACCGGCAACAATGAAGACTATGGTCTCAAGGCCTACATTTTGGACACAATTTGTTGCAACAAAGAAGACAAAGAGACTCGGTTGAAAGGGTGTCAAAAGTACATGAAAGACACCTGTGGTCACATGGAAGCCAGAGCGGGCGAAAATGCTGGATGGACGGCACGGAGAGCAGAGTTCAGTGCCCGCAACAAGCATGCCTTAGTAATGAAGCCGCACCTGGATTTAATTAAACAGTGCAAGGTGCTGCCTCCGAACTGTGAAATCAAGTTCATATTCGAAAAAAATCAGCCCAATTACTACATGATGCAAGCAGCCGATCAAAACTACTGGGTCAAAATCACCAAAGCTGAAATGACACTTCTCCAAAAATGTGTCGAAGACGAGGTGGTGAAAACTCACGTCAGCAGTGTCAGGAATCCACATTGGGGCCCTTTCAACTATCACATAGCCAGGTGTAAAGTAACTAAACACACTTTGGACGGTGGCTCACAAGACTACAGTTGGACTCAACCTGACACTACTCAGATCCCCACCAGGATAGTCTTGTGTATGATAAAGGAAACAGCAGCTGCTGGGACTAAGACAGAAAATCCTTTCAACTGCAGGCATTTCAACGTGAAGGAAATATGCGTGAGATATGACGATCAAAAGTTTGAGTTGAAGACCGACTTCGAAACAGGCAACTGCATCAGAGCCTACAGTCAAATGTTCATAGACAGTGGGCTGTCGGCTTTGGGGCAAGACTGTGGCATAACTTTGGAAGATTTCAAAGATGGATATTCCTTCTTTGTTTTCGACCTCACCCCAGACAGAGCACCTGAAGACAGTCGTATAAATCTCATCAAGCAAGGAAAGCTGGGCATTTCCCTTAGGTTTGCCGCCCCGACTACTCACGCCATATCTGCCGTCTTGTGTTCCTTCTACGACAACAACATCCAACTAACGGCTGACTGTCTTCCTGTCACAGACTACCACATGAACTGAGAAAAAAATGAGAACTTCAGACATAACAGGTGCACTGGGAAACCATCCACACACAAGGCGTTTCTACCTGGGAACTTTTGCCAGTAATCAATGTCCTAAAAAACCAATTCCCTCTACATGTTTTTTGTCGTGAACATGTACAGCGTTCACTTTTGTGAAAAGTTTTTTTTTATTTTTGGGTGATACAGTTCACTTTTCTTACTTTTTTATTAGTTTTTTTTCATGATACAGTACACATTTTTTTTACCTTTGTTTTTTATTTGAAAAATGTTCATTTGAACAAAAAATATTTTCCAGTTTAACACTGTTTTCTATGGAAAAAAATGTTCATTTGAACAAATGTTCGTTTGAACAATTGTTCAAATGAACATTTTCCAGTTTAACACTGTTTTCTATGGGAAAAAATGTTCATTTGAACAAATGTTCGTTTGAACAATTGTTCAAATGAACATTTTCCATTTTAACACTGTTTTCTATGGGGAAAAATGTTCATTTGAACAAATGTTCGTTTGAACAATTGTTCAAATGAACATTTTCCATTTTAACACTGTTTTCTATGGGAAAAATGTTCATTTGAACAAATGTTCGTTTGAACAATTTTTCAAATGAACATTTTCCATTTTAACACTGTTTTCTATGAAGGAAATTTGTTCATTTGAACAATTTGTTTAAAACTTTTTTTCTTTCAACGAAATGTACAACTGGAAGTGAAACTAGAAAAAGAAACCATTTTTTATATAGAAAGGGGTAGGGTGCTTACACCGTCTTCACATACTTGTCTCTTTATGTACTGATAGGTTAGACCTTGTTTCCTTTGAGAGTAAGTCGTAACGCTGTGGTTAACTACTTTAAATCCTTTGTTGACTACCGTGACAACATTTTCACTGTCCAGTACTTCTTTGTACTTGTCAGTGGTCAGGGGGTTTTGTTTTTGAATTACACCTTTGCAACTCATTTTAACGGGCACATTTACTCCTGTGCCTATGTAACATTTGGAGTTCAAGGCAGTCATTTCGTCACCTTCCCACTCCACTTTGAATAACCCGGGGGTTCTCTTGTCAAACGCCAGACGGCTCTTACAACATGGTTGAGGCAGCCACAGCTCACCCAATACTTTGGTCTGAACATAGGTCTCTCTGTGGTGACTGTTGTCACATGATTCAGAGGGCAACCATTTGTGACGTTCTCTGAAGAAAGCTTCACGTTTTTCAGGAATAATTACGTCTTCTATTTTCTCTGCACTTAAAGCAAAGTAAAAACTGTCAGTGTCCATTTCACACATTTCAAAATCTTTCTCGTCTATGTATTCAAGGAGAAAGTCGTAATAGAAAGCCAACATTTTAAGTTTGGCATATTGGTATACCATGAACCCTATTTGAACTGGGAGATCGTAGGTGATGGAGGTGGGCAAACAGGACAGTTCTACCGTGTTGTCACTTATGTCTTGCACATCTTGCACTGACCAGTGCATGGCCAAACGTCTTGCCTTAGAGGGGTGAAGATACTTTGTTTGAACAAAGTTTTGTTTGTTGCATATGGTTTTTCCGTATGAACCATTTCCCAAAAGTTTGTACAGATCTGACAAAATCTTACAGTCTATATTTTCGTCGCCCTTCCTCCTAGCTTTGGTTACTTCGTCCATGAAGGGTAAAAAAGTCTGTTCTGGAGTGTATTCTACGAGAAGGTGTACTGTCGTAACTACCAAACCTTTCTCCAGGTACCACGTCAAGAGAGGAGTTCCCAACAAAATTCCCTCTGCGTGGTAGCTGCCTATAAGTTGGCGTTGCGGTTGTTTTAGCTTACCTGCTGCTTCCAGGTAACGTTTCATATGTTCACCTACGTCTTTTTTTCCTACTAAACAGTTTTTGAAAATAGGTGTCATTTCACTGAATTTTTCTTTCAAGTATTCAGGTGTTTCTATGTCTACCTGGATAAGTCCAAAAGTTGTTCCTTTAGAAACCCCTCTCAGTATTTCATCCTGACTTTTTCTGCCTTGGCACAACGGTCTTTTAATTTCCCATTCACTTTTTGTTTCTCTGCACAAGTTTTCAGTTTTTTCTTTCAACCACATACACTCATACTTTTCCTCTACTTGGTAACCTAACGATTGAAGATATAGGGTAGTCAAAATGGTATTTTGGTTTTTTTCTTCTAACCATGCCTTTCCATTGGGGTCTCTCAAAACTGATTTAGTGAGGTGACATATGTGACCATGCCAGTAGCACCCGTGAAACTGGTATACTTTTTTTGAAGCTGGATTATAACCGTCCACTTTTATTTTCCTTGAACCCAATACTACTTCCCCGTAGTTGTATTGGTGTAATATCTTGACTTTGTCTGTCACAGTTTTGTATCGCAACCATTCTGTGGCTGAGTAGCTAATTTGTTGACTGCAAACAGCTTGAAAATCGTTTTCTTTCCTGCGCACCACATAATAACCTGTGCAGTGCTCTTCACCCATGCACTTGAGGTACAAGCTGTTAGCATCTACCCCTACTATGTGTCTGCATACTTTGCTTTGTGACCCGTATTTTTTTTGTCTTATTCTTGTTTCTCCACTTTTGTGATGTCTGTGAAAAATAATAGAGGGACCCCCTACTAAGTTGCGTCTGAGCAAGGAGTGAACATCCTTTTCTTTCTCACCAAAAAGAATGTAAGGAGTGGCATTAGGTGCAGTGTTGTTGAAAAGAAACTTCAAGGTTAAACCTGGCAAAGTTAAACCGTCTTTGAACATGTCTACCCCACGATCTATAAAAATTTTTGTGTGCTCGTTTATGGCTAAAACAAAGGGTTTAACATCCAGGTTGTTGTAATATATCAAGTAGTCCTTCATAGTTTTCATTTTGTTTTCTTTCCAGACCTTTTTACATTCAAGATAATCTTCTTTGCTTATTCCACCACCCGACAAAGAACTGTAGAAGCAGTGGCGTGGAGGAAGAGCTTTGTTGTTCAGTTTTCTTATGTTGTCCATCCACTCGTAGGGAAAAAAACCTTTTTCAGCTTTCCCTTTTAGAAAGGCTTTCAGGTAGTTTGCGTAGGAATAACCTGGTGCCAAATAGTTAAACATGTCAAGGAAAAGAAGATGGTCTGTGTACACTGCTATGTACTTGTTGCATTTTTTTATGGTTTTCATTTCTGTTTTGTCTGTGTCTATAAAAAAAGAATGAAATTCCTTTTTTATCAAATTAATGTCATACTTTCCAGAGTTGAAACCTAGAACAGGGACTCTTTCTATGTAGGTAAGAAGTTTTTCCTTCACTTCAAGAACATGGGAGATTTTTTTTTTGGGATTTTTTTTGTTCTTTGCTGGAAAAACTTTGCTAGCTTTATGTTCTAGTTCCTTTTGTTTTTCTTCTAGAGAGTCTAGTTCGTCTAAAACATCTCTAAAATTCTCTTTCACCTGTTCTCCTATCAACTGCCCCAAGTTGTTTATGTGTTCCAACACATTTTTAACCAAAGGATCGTCGTCCCTGTTGGAATTTCTGACAAAACACACTGGTTCTGTATGCCCAGGAAAATCAGAAGCTACACTGGCAGAAAGGGGTATGTGAGTTTTTTCTATCACAGTGTTAGCATTTTCTGGGGACGAATTTTCAGGTTGGACGAAATAGCTTTCAAAGTCAAAAACAATTTTATAGGGGTATATTTTTTTCTCAGGTGAACAAACTATTCCCAGTTCCTCTAAAACTTGAAAAACTGTTTTGGATGGATTGTATGCTCCACCTTTGTACCTGAAGCTGACTTTGGTGCAATCTTTTTTCACCCCATTGTGTTGTTTCAAAAGGAAGCTACAAGTGAAAACTTTATGACACTTTTCACAGGGGTACATTTTACCATACAGTCCCATGTTAGTTATTAAACTTACATGGTTTCTGTGTAAGTTCAAGTTCATGATTTTTTTGGATGAACACATGTTTGACCTTATAATTTTAGGTCGCCCCTTTCTTTTACCAAAAGAGGGAAGGTAAAAGATTCTTATGTTAACTTCAAACATTTTTTCTAACCTGTCTAAATCTCTTATGTTAACACCCTCAAAAGTCTCCTTGTTCACCCCTGGATAGGCTTCAAGGAAAAGCTCTTGAGTTTTTTCTAAAGATTCATACAGGAAGAAAGACAGACATCTAAAGAAACACAAGTTGTCCTTGTACGCCCTTTTGGTTTTAGGGTCTCTGTGAAAGTGTTGCATTCCTCTTTGTCTTAAACCTGGTGGAACAGTTTTCATTTTACCTAAAAGATATTCTCCTCCCGTAGCCCTTATCAGTGTGATGTTGGCGTTCACGTTGCCTATTACACTCCATTTAGTAGAGGGTCTTTGAGTGTCTTCTTTAATGTTGTTTTCTATTAAATCTAAATACTCTGCAAAGTCTTTGTCGTCCCTTATAAAAATGTAAGGGTCTCTATGACTTTCACTGTCATAGAACAAAGACGAGTTGTTGGCAGAAGCATGAAAGTACATGACTTTCTCTTCTTCTTCTTCCTCCTTAGAGGAAGACAACAACCTTCCAAAAGAGACAGCCACTTTGTAAGCCATAACTTGATTTCTATGAATAGAGGTAAGCGCCTCTATTACCTGTTTGGCTCCCAAGTCTTTGTTGAAACTTGTCATTCTGACGTTGAAAATGGACTGAAGCTTACCAAGCACAGCCAAACCTGAAGCTATGGACTTGAAGTTGTCACGGTAACTGCTTTTATGCAAAGAATTTTTTTCTATTTCTTTTGGAAGTTCTAAGCTGTCGGAAAAAGTTTCTCTTCTACAAGAATCTGAGTTACATAAAGTTTTTCCACTGTTTTCTACAGTAACCAAACGTGGAGGTCTAGGGGTGTTACACATTGGACAGTTGACGGTGTAAAGTTGTTTTACCTTTTTGGGCGGCATTTTTTTTTAAGGTTTTCTTTTTCTTGTTTCACTTTATGTTGTATATACAAACTTATAACTAAAACCTAACCTAAGTATACATGGAGTACATATGGAACTTAAACCTACGCTGGGCTATGTTGACTAAAAACGGAGTACATCTAAATCTAACTACAAATTAGCTGATATACATGATAATGTAAAAGCACTGAACAAGGAGCTGTTGACCAGACACTATACAAAGTTGACCACTTACCCAGAGTAGAAATCGGTCGTTTCGTCTAGGAAGGGACCAACTCGTGATTTTATGTCCTCCAGAATGAAGGGGGACACAGTGTGTCCGCAGTGTGTGGCTGAGGGGGGCATTCTGAAGCTGGAAGACACCGAGGCATTCATTTCCTCCACGTAGCTGGTTGTTCCTATGTGAACTTTAGGAGTTCCCTTGTACAAGTTTACCAGGACCATAGCCCGGCCTCCACTGGGGTCGGTGCAGTCTTGGTTCAAGGACAACAAAAGATTATCCACCTTCCTCTCTCCAAGGGCAGCTAGGCGGTGTAACTCCTTGTACTTTCCTAGGATGCACTCTATCTGGTCCACTAAGTTCCTGAATTCACGCGCCTCTAGGTTCAAGCACCGCTCGTAAGGTTTGTCCAGGTAGGTTCTCAAGCATACTCCCCTGATGCTAGGTTCCCTGTATATTTCTATGCAGGCGTTGTTATCCCCTTCCGGATAAAAAACTTGGTTGGGGGCAGGTGACTTTTCTTGGAAACCAAATCGAGCAGGCCACTTTTTTACCACCAAAGGCACTGACCTGAAGCCCACAAGCTTGCTGGAAGAACTGGGGGCAGTGCCCTCCCCAAACCTTTGCCTGTGTGACTTGTCTTTAGGAGAAGGAACACCTGGGACAGAACCAATTGGCTCGGCACCATAGGATGAAGTCGCTGAGGAAACTGAAGCAGGGGTAGAGACAGGGGTTTTCTTGTGGTAGGCGCGCTTCTGTCTTTTTTTCTTAGGCTCCCCTTCTCTCTCACTGGAACAGTTTCTTTTTTCCGGCGGGCTTTTAAGAAGCAGCTCCTCTACCGGAACCGGGAGAGAGTACAGAGGAGAAGGGCCGGTTAAATCTATAACCTCTACCTGCGAATACCCCCCGCGGTGAGCAGGTGAAGGTGTCCCTTGTGTTAAGTCCACCACTTCTATGGGTTTAACTGCCGGTGATGAGGTTGTAAGGTCTATAACCTTTATTGGACTGACCTGGGGAGAAGGTTCCTCCGGAGTCACGGGTGAGTAAGAGGCGGACGTAGGTGCTTCAGTGGGGGGTTGGTAGTTCAAAGGTGCCGGGGGATTGATGTATTCCCTGATGTCAAAATCGCCTTCGCCAGCTTCCTGAGGAGAGCGATCCCGGACGCGATCCAGGAAATCAGTGATTTCGCCATGAAGAGCTGCAAGAGCGGCTTCCTGTTCTCCTGCATCAGGCACTTCAGTTGGAAGCCGAGCAGGAGTTGCAGGTGGTTTATCAGGTGAGGCTGGAGAGGTAGGAGGAGGGGCGATGCCCGACGCCTTTTCCTCTGTCTGTTTAGAAGTAGTAAAAGTTAGTGGAGCCAGTTTTTTAGCTCCTCCTCTCCTGACACTAAGTCCCG
Organism: Acholoe squamosa; assembly: GCA_949317995.1. Taxonomy (NCBI): domain Eukaryota; kingdom Metazoa; phylum Annelida; class Polychaeta; order Phyllodocida; family Polynoidae; genus Acholoe; species Acholoe squamosa. The sequence continues at coordinate 59,896,608 of OX439044.1, forward strand.
TCTTCATGCGACCAGGCATTGTTCTCCTTGAAGATGAAAGGGTGGCAGGGCTGGAAGGTGCAGGAGCAGGACGGCGAACAGCAGACAAACGTCAGAAAAGGTTTGATGAAGATCGAGCAGCTCAAGTCTACTTTATAGTAACTATCCTGATACGATGCTGGGACGTTCCCTTGTCGTTCAGATAACGTACAACCACGTCCATGAGTCGTAGATAACCGTGCTTTTCCATTCATAGTATGTTTTACACTTAGTCAGTGTTGTTTTGGAAAAAAGTAAAAAGCTTAACTCAAATAAAAAACGTGATAACGTTCAGTCAACGTTCAGGGTGAGGCTTGTAAAACGAGTCTTGTTGTTACCATTCTGTAATTAACGCAGACCATTCGTCATTTATCAGAACTAGCTTCTCTCAAGCAGACATGGCTAACTTTTGTCCTTTGCCTTTGTCTTTGACCGTAGGTCACAAAAGGCGTCAGGAGGTGTTTATTTCAGACATCAGGAGGGGCATAGAAGAAGGTAAGGTGTGGGCTGTGTGGAAATTCTGTCCTGAAAATTTGAACAGGGATCTTTACATCCCTCCTAACTGTAACTTCAAACAATGCTTTCTGCACAACCAAACCACTGCATTGGTTCCTGGTGGACCCTCTGTGAAAAAACTTATCTCAGAAAATGGGGAAAGTTTTTTTTCAGGTGTTCTTTTGGGACATGGTGCCATGGTACACTTGATGTCTAGACATTCCATTTCCTCTGGAAGTTCAAAGAAATTCATTTCAGACAGACAAAAACCCTTTTTTCTAAGGGATCAACCTTTGGGGGGAGGGCCTGGTAATTCAGTTTTCATCGATTCTACTATGGTGAAGGCTTTAATTAAAGCCACTTTACTTCACCCAGACAAAATTACACACTCTTTAGGTTCAAAAATTTTCTATGAAAGAGGATTCAGGACAGAAATTGGACACAATTACCATGGATGCTGTCATGTTGTGAGAGTTATAACTGAAATAACTACCTCCCATGAAAAAGGTCAGCTGAAGGTGGTAACAGCCTACCCCGTATCTAATTTTTGGTCCTCCTAATAAAACTGAACAAAAATAAACGATGATCCTCCGGGTAAGGCCCCTGGGCCAAACCCACCCTTCCACATGTTTTCCCCTCTTTTCAGAACGCTCAGGCACTGACCCTGACGTTTGTTTCGTCCTTGAGCAATAAATCATTTCAGGAAAGTGCGATAAGGAAAGACTGACAGGTTTCCTATAAAGGTTAAACGGGGACTAAACCATCGTTATTTGACACGACAACCTTCGACCTACTATGTCGCGTTACTCCCTGCAGCGTGTATTAGAACAACGTCACCCCGACGACACTCAAGTTCTGACATACGTGAGGGAAAGAAATGAAATTATATGTTGCTCTTCGATTTGTTTCAGGTACGTGTGCAAATACTTGAAAGAATGTGTTCTTCACCGGAAAAAATTATACTTAGTTTTTTCTTCAGTGCAATCAAGTTTTACATCCAAAGACAGAAAAACCTTGAGGAAAATGGTTTTGAGTCATAACTTGTCGAAATTTTCAGCGGTGGAAACCTTGGGTTATGCCCTGAAGCATGGAAGAAAGGGAAAAGGCCCACTGAAAAACCCCTTCCATGTGGAAGCATTGAAAGCGGCAGAAGAGCATCACGCCAAAGAAAATCCCCGCCTACTTAACCAGCGTCTTCATTTCTTCATGTCTATTTTGGAACTTCTAGCTGAGTGCTTAGAAACCAAAACTTTGGTTTCCTCCTGCCCCATATTTCACATCCCATCATCGTCCCTGGATCGTTTCAGTGTAGAGGAGAAAGAAAAAGTTTGGTTTTATCTGGCTATGTGGTGCACCCAGCTTATCTCCCTTACTCACTGTTTTCACCACAATCAGCTCGCTTTACACTCAACGTCATAACAAATTTAAATGAACGAAGAACGATGTAACATGCTTACCTAAACAGGGGGAAGGGAATGGGAGAGATATATAGAATAGGATAGAATAGGGTAGGATAATATAGGGTAGGGTAGGGTAGGGTAGGGTAGGGTAGGAAAGGGTGGGGTTGGGTTTAAAAAACTATGGGGTGGGGGGGTGGGGGCACCCCTCAAGTATGGGGGGTTTGGGGCTTGTTGGCCCGGGCTGGCCGCCCAAAATAACCCACCTAACCTACCCACCCACCCACCCACCTAAACCACCTACCCACCTACCCTACCCTACCCTACCCTACCCTACCCTACCCTACCCTATATAAGTCAACTGTATGCTTTCTAGCCTGTCATAACCTACCTGCCTTCCTACCTGCCTGCCTTACTTGCTCAACACCTTTTATTTTGGACGCTATGGAGTTTCACCTTTCGGACGAGTTGTTATTCAAGGTCAGTGAAAAAATATCTGAAAAAGACTACCCTCGATTAGGGGTTTACTTAGGACTTAGACTAAGTTTAATGGATTACATGGAAAAAATACCGTCTCTTCGTTCTATGGGGAGAGAAATGCTTATTTCATGGAGCAGAAAGAACGTGCGTTGCAAGTGGATGGTATTGAGACATGCATTAAGTGACATAGGTCGTTACGATCTAACTGATTATTGTAGATGGTACATGGGATATTACAACGTAGTGGACCATTGTGAAATTCCTCCAGAACAGTGGAAAGTTGATACTTTGTTCGTCAACCTGGCAGACAAGTTCGAAATGCTTGACTGGAGGAAACTGGGAACTCAACTTGGATTGAGCGACCACGAGCTTAACCTGATATCCACCCCTGTTCCAGGGAAAAAAGGTGTCACAAATCCTGTATTCGAAGTTCTGATGGTTTGGAAATATAGAGAAATATCTCATCCAAGCTGCCTAATAGCCAGTCTATACAACATGGGACTTTCTGATGTAGCTCTTTACGAAGAAGGTTTGAACAAGGGTTCTACTGGTTTAAAAGAGGACGAGGTTGCTCCTTTGGTCACTTTGGTTTAAGATATCGTCCAACATGGATCACAAGGAAAAGGAGATCATTTTTGACCCACGTCTACAAAGCCCCTTCACAATGATCATAGCTGGACCTACTTCTTGTGGGAAAAGTCAACTTGTTTTCAAGTTGATTAAAGGTGTAGACGAGCTTGTTACTCCAAAAATACACGACATATACTACTGCTACAGTCAATGGCAAGATGGATTCGACGAAATGGCGAAGTTGGGGGTTAAGTTTAACAAAGGTCTTCTTTCAGAAGACTTTTTGTTCGAGGATGAAAGAGACGTGACTAAACATGGACTGGTCGTAATAGACGATCTCATGGATCCCGAGTACGTTCCCACCATAATGAAACTTTTCACTGTGGGCTCTCACCATCGCAGTTTAAGTGTAATTTTTGTTACTCAAAACTTGTTTTTCAACAATCCTGCCTTCAGAACCTTGAGCTTAAATGCACACTACCTAGTTGTTTTTAAAAACCCTAGAGACATGAGTCAGATAGGGCACATAAGCAAACAGGCCTTTCCAGGACAGAAATCCTTTTTGACGGAGGTATATAACTCAGAAACCAAAGAGAAACATTCATACATCCTATTGGACTTTAAGCAGAGCACACCTAACGAGCTTAGGGTAAGAAACAGCATAACAACTCCTTGGAACACCTTGGTTTTCATTCCTCAAGCTTCAGCTTCGAAAAGAAAAAGATAGAATGGTGACCAAAAGATCTCCTTCTGGAGGAAAATTTAAAACAATTAGGAAACATTACCACTTGTTGAAACACATATCCAAGTGTTCCTCGACAGAGTGTTCCCACATTATCAAAGGTCTCAGCGATGAGGTCATTAGGTTGATGAGTCAAATTTGCGTCAACGTAATGAACAAAAACCTGTTGCGTAACGAGTCCGACGCAGTCAAACGTTTATCACCCTACAAGAAAGAACTCAAGTCAGTCACAAGGCACAAGGCTACCGTTAAGCAGAAGAGGAAAACCTTTGAGCAAAAGGGTGGATTTTTGGGAACCATTTTGGGCCTTGCCTTACCCCTAATAACAGGTCTCATAGGAGCACGTCGATAAAAAATCATGTCTTATTCAAGGATGGCCCTCGTAAGGGCGGATCTTGTTCCCCGAGAAAAAAAACCTTCTTTTGTTAGTCCTTCCTCTCCTCCCCAGCCTGGACCTAGTGTTCAAGACCAGTACTACAACACTCAACTTTTAAGAGAAGGTTTAACTCCTGATTCCAGCCTGGTTCAAGTCCTGAACCACCTTCAAAGTAAAGCACATGAGGTGCTTAACTCTCCTAACCTCAAACTGAAGGAAAAGTTAAGGCAGTACAATCAACTTATGATAAAGTCGGGAATTTTAACTAAAAAAGCCAAGGCCTTAGGACAACGTAGGGAAGGTCCCTATCCTGGTCGAGCAGTAGGACAAGGCCCTGCAGGAGCAGCAGCAGCAGCAGCAGCTGGGGGTGTAAACAATTCTTTAGAAGACACCGACGACGGCGACGACGATGATGACCACACTTTCACAGAGACTAGAGACGATCCACCACTTCCTGACAATTCAGACGGAGACAGTGTAGACGAGTTCAAAGGGGAGGAAGGCTTTAAACCTCGTGCAAGAGACAACACAGAGGGTATGGACGCCGACATAAAAGAAAGAATACCTGCAAGTTACAGAACGACTGCTAAAAATCTCTACAGAGAATTATCTCGTCACGGAAGTCAAATTTTGAATTGGAACAGAGACGGAGAAATATATGTTAACGGGGAACGTGTGCCTGGAACTGACATAACAGATTTGTTAGCTTTTGCTGCCCGACCAAAGTCTTTGAAAAAGGACCAACCTAAAGGAAGTCAGGTTTTCATGAGAGCAGTTAAAAGGCTGAACCCCACCTTAAAATTTGTCAAAAACAAGTCGGCTTTTGCAGGGCACAGTCCTTCCTTTGCTGCCAGTCCCTTGAAAAGAGCTTCCCCTATCAAGAAGAGGAAAGTAAGTCAAAAAGGAACTGGACGTAAGTTTATATGGCGCACAAGGCTTTGAAAAAAGATGTCCTCAGGTTTTACACAGATCCTAAACAACCTGGAAGTTTCACCAGCGTATCTAAACTTCAACGTCATCACTTCAAGAAAACAAAGAAAAAAAACATAGAACAAGCTTTGGAAGATGTAGACGCTTACACCAGACACAAACCTTACAAGAGAAGATTTCCAAGAAGAAAAACACAAACATGGGGGATAGACAAACAGTGGCAACTTGACCTCATAGACATGCGAGAATTTTCAAAGGAAAACAAAGGATACCAGTACATTCTAGCGGGAATAGATGTTTTTTCAAGGTATGGTTTTGGACAACCTGTGAAAAGTAAGAGAGCTGATGACGTGACAGAGGCTTTCAAAAAAATGAGCAAAGAAAGAAAACCTCAACAAATTCAAACTGACAAGGGCAAAGAGTTTGTCAACAAAATTTTCAAAAAACACTGTGAAGATCAAAAAATCAATTTTTTCACAGGAGAGAACGACGACGTGAAGTGTGCCTTAGCCGAAAGATTCAACTCTACTTTACAAGGAAAAATGTGGAGATGTTTCTCTCATTTCAATAACTACAAATGGGTTGACTTGCTGCCCGACTTGGTTAAGTCCTACAATTTGACTTACCACAAATCCTTAGGAGCTGCCCCTTCAGACATAAATAAAGACAACTCTGAAGTCTTGTTCTACAGGTTGTACGATCAACCTCAAAAGAAAAAAGTTCCTGTCCTTCAGTTGAAGAGAAAAAATCAAGTGCGAATGTTGAAAACAAAGAAAACATTTAACAGAGGGTACGAACCTAACTGGACTGAGGAAATATACACAGTCGACAACATTTCGCCCAAAGGGTACCACCTGAAAGATCTCCTTGGAGAAGAGATAAAAGGAAGCTTCTACGAACCTGAAGTTCAGAAGGTGCAAGTCCGTCACGGAAGACGCTACAACATAGAAAAAATAGTAAAATACAGAGGAAAAGGCAAGAAAAGAGAAGCCTTGATCAAGTGGAAGGGATATGGAGACAAGTTTAACTCTTGGGAACCTGTCAAGAACATAAGCAAATGGCGTTTACCTTAACTTTACCTAGTAACTCATCTATGAACGTTTTTCCTGACAACACTTTAACTAGTTACAATACAATTTTGGCAGAATACATTAACTCTCCTACTCAGTTAGAGTGTGCTCTTCAAGAAATAACCTGTCCTACCACGTGGTACAACGTCAAGGAAGAACCCATTCTCTTGGTAAAGGGAGAAAACGACCTGACAAACAACCTCCGCTCTGTAGTAGCTTTATTGAACAAACGCAGAAGAGAATTTTTTCCTCTGGAAAAACCAGGAGCCCATAGTGTCTTCAGTAGAGCTTCAAGCTCTACATCAAATTTATCAGCCCAATCTGCTTTGAAGAGAGGAGTAAAAATAACAAAAAACCTACGTCATGTCAACCCTGTGGGATCGACTGAAACCATTCCTCCTGCTGGTCCTGCAAGTGAAAGTCCACCAACTCCTGCTAATGCGACTGAGACGCCATCTGGAGGATTCACTTCTAACCAACCCACGCCAGAGAAGGAGGAAAAGGAAGAGGAGGAGGCTGAGGGGGAGCGTGACACGGCAGGCAGAGAGAAAAGGGAAATATCGTCGGCTGTGGCTGAAGTGATGTCTATGGATGACAGGGAAAAAAGGTCTCTTTCTTTTTTTGAAGAAAAGGCCGTCTTCACAGACTCTGCTAATGTTTCTCCGCTCTCTCCCAGTCAGTTACAGGCTGTGAAAATATGTACACGCTTCAAGGAAATTAGCAGATACCTGTCTAAGTATTACTTCAAGGAAGGTAGTATCTACAATATGTTTGCCTTAGAAGGTGTGAACCTGGAAAGCAACTCAGAGTTGATAGGATACTTGAACAGGACCATAAATAAACAACAGAGCATGTTGGTGAGAAAACTAAGAAACTACAGGAAAAACAACAAAGCCACCGTGTTTCACTACAACAAATACACAATGAAAAGTGTAGTTTCCTTGCCTCCTGGTGTGGTCATGCAACTCCCAGAAAACTTAGGGAAACAATTAGGTTTTGACGGAAGTGTTTTCCTAAGTGGAAAAACACAAAGCCCCTACGTGGTAGACCTTCAGTACAAAAGTCGATGTGCTTTCGTGTACTCTGACATAGTCAAGCACAGTCTTGTGGGTGATTCTAAAGCACCCCTTCTGAGGCAAATCAACATAAATCGCTACAACGGTGACATGCAGACCATAAGTTTCCAGAACTTGATATATCTGCCAGTCACTAAAACCACCTTCAGACAGATAGGGATATACTTAAGAGACAAGACTGGGGAACCTATACCATTTGAAAGCGGATCAGTGTCGGTGGTACTTGCCTTCAGACCTCTTCAAGGATAGGAGTATATTACCATGCTTCACTACTATGGAACACCTCCATACCTGGCCCCTAGGGGTCAGTACGCTGAATACTACAGAAAATCACAGTTTGGGAACGGTGCTTTACCAGCGTACGGTGGCAGGGGCAGACAAAGAGGGCACGGACTTGGTTCGTTAATAGGTGGTTTACTGAGAGGAGCTGTTCCCCTCTTAAGTAAAATAGGACGCTCAGCTGCCAAATCTGCAGGCAAAGCCTTGCTTACTACAGGAGCTGGAGTCTTGTCCGACGTGGTAACAGGAAAAGGCTTCAAGAAAAGTGTAGTTAGGAGAAGTAAAGCTACAGGGAAGAACTTACTCAAAAGGGCTGCTTCTTCTGCTCAAGGATACATAAAAGGTACATCTGAACCTCCTCCAGTCAAACGACGAGCAACCGGCAAGCGCGGAGGACGTAAGGGGCAACGCGGCAGAGGCAGAGGACAAGCTAGAGGAAGGACCTTGTTCTAGTCATGAGTCTCCTTCATCCCAAGGGTCAGGTATGTGCAGTAGGTGAACTAGACCTACACGCCTTGCCTGTCACTCAAAAGGACATATTAAAATGTCAAAAAATAACCAAAACTACCAACAATGCCCTGACTCCACACACTGAATCATTTGATTTCACCTTCGAACCAAGCAACCTGTACACAGACCTCTCAGAAACTGAGCTGTACATGGAACTGGAAGCCGTGGCGGCAGACGGAACAACTCACCTTGCCGTAGGCATAGAAGCTGCTCCAGTCAACAACTTGGGACACGCTCTCTTTGCTTCCTGCCAGTTGCTGATAAATGGGGAGAAAGTCACCGGCAACAATGAAGACTATGGTCTCAAGGCCTACATTTTGGACACAATTTGTTGCAACAAAGAAGACAAAGAGACTCGGTTGAAAGGGTGTCAAAAGTACATGAAAGACACCTGTGGTCACATGGAAGCCAGAGCGGGCGAAAATGCTGGATGGACGGCACGGAGAGCAGAGTTCAGTGCCCGCAACAAGCATGCCTTAGTAATGAAGCCGCACCTGGATTTAATTAAACAGTGCAAGGTGCTGCCTCCGAACTGTGAAATCAAGTTCATATTCGAAAAAAATCAGCCCAATTACTACATGATGCAAGCAGCCGATCAAAACTACTGGGTCAAAATCACCAAAGCTGAAATGACACTTCTCCAAAAATGTGTCGAAGACGAGGTGGTGAAAACTCACGTCAGCAGTGTCAGGAATCCACATTGGGGCCCTTTCAACTATCACATAGCCAGGTGTAAAGTAACTAAACACACTTTGGACGGTGGCTCACAAGACTACAGTTGGACTCAACCTGACACTACTCAGATCCCCACCAGGATAGTCTTGTGTATGATAAAGGAAACAGCAGCTGCTGGGACTAAGACAGAAAATCCTTTCAACTGCAGGCATTTCAACGTGAAGGAAATATGCGTGAGATATGACGATCAAAAGTTTGAGTTGAAGACCGACTTCGAAACAGGCAACTGCATCAGAGCCTACAGTCAAATGTTCATAGACAGTGGGCTGTCGGCTTTGGGGCAAGACTGTGGCATAACTTTGGAAGATTTCAAAGATGGATATTCCTTCTTTGTTTTCGACCTCACCCCAGACAGAGCACCTGAAGACAGTCGTATAAATCTCATCAAGCAAGGAAAGCTGGGCATTTCCCTTAGGTCTGCCGCCCCGACTACTCACGCCATATCTGCCGTCTTGTGTTCCTTCTACGACAACAACATCCAACTAACGGCTGACTGTCTTCCTGTCACAGACTACCACATGAACTGAGAAAAAAATGAGAACTTCAGACATAACAGGTGCACTGGGAAACCATCCACACACAAGGCGTTTCTACCTGGGAACTTTTGCCAGTAATCAATGTCCTAAAAAACCAATTCCCTCTACATGTTTCGTCAGTAACACAGATCCAAGCTCTAAACCTGGTCAGCACTGGGTGGCATTTTACATTTCTCATAACGGGAATGTATTCTACTTTCATCCCTATGGCTTACCTCCGTTTACTATATATCACCAGAGGTTCATGCAAAAGTCGTCAGATGGTCACGGGTCGTTCAGCAGAAAACAAGTGCAAAACTTTTACGCTAAAACGTGTGGAGCCCACTGCATTAACTTCCTCATAGAAACATGTCGGACCAAGGATCCACACCACACTGTGAAAAGGTTTTCTCAGGTCCCCTTCAACTTAATGGACAAAATAGTCAGGCCCTTCCTGAGAAAAAGAGAGAAGAAGAGGCAATGAATTTCGACATGAGTCCAGAAGAAGTAGCAGTCAAAGCAGACGTCAGCAATCTTTTCGTGAAAGGAAAAGTTAAACGTGAACTGGACGTGATAGACGGGCTTCAGAGCACGGCGGAAGTAATAGACAAGATTCTCATCATCATGGCCGAGTTAATGGACAAAGTGGTAGCCCTGGAGGAGAACGACATAGGAAGAAAGGCCTTGAAGGATTTAATGGAGAGAATGCGGGCCTTAGAGGACCGTAGTCAAAGTCCTACTCCAGCCAAGACCGGGTGCAGTTGGTACTGCAACAAGAATTCATTTTCCATATAATATCCATGTACTCTGCTTGCAAAGCATATCTGATTATAATGATTCATACCTAGCATGTACTCTGATAGGAAGAAAAAAATAAAAAGATTGAATTAAAAAAAACCGAGTTGTGTCTTTGTTGCATTTAATCTCATATCAAAATAGTGAGTCATAAGTATTGCGTAAATTCATAGGAACATTGCATCAGAAAATGAGTCATGGTTATTGTGTAAATTCTTACAAGCATTGCGCAATGCACCCTCATACGTAGGTCATACGTTTTTGCAAGTAGGTTAGTAGGTCACTTCCGGTTTGTAAGTAGGTCAGCTCTAGGTATTGCACAATTCTTTTAATTTATGCATCTAGGTCAGGTCACTAGGTCAAATGGAATCCAGCTCTCTGATTGGTCGAAAAAACTAGGTCATGACCTTATGACGTCACTTCCTGTCAAATCCAGCCCTCTGATTGGCTGAAACTAGGTCACTTCCGGTCTACCAGTAGGTCATGACCTAGTTAGTAGCTAATCCATTGCGCTCAGTTTGCAGGTCGCAGCGCATATTTAGGGTGGTACCACCTTAAAAAGCTGGAAACTGCCTTGAAGCATCTTTCGCCTTCACAGACCATCAATATGTATACACTTCTGTTTTCAGTGTTTTTTTACTGATTATGACAACTATTTCGAATTCCTTATCCAGAACAATCATCTTGACCTTGGGATATGGTAGATATCAATGTAACTTTTCATACTGATGTTAATATTGATACATTAATGAACATCTTTTTGGGTAAAACAACCATTACTCACTCAACCATTGTCTGCCACGAGTAAAGTGGCAACCCATACTAAATTCAGTAGTCTTATGATGTGTGTGTATCTAATCACTGTTATCGTGCACACAAAAAAAAACGTACCTAAGAAAACTTAGTCAAAGTGACTTATTATTCTTACTTAGTACTTATGACTAACAAATGACCAAGGAGGTCTAAGTTTTCTTAGTCATATTGACTACCCAGATCAGTTTCACTCTCCGAGCACTATCTTGAACAGGTTATCTGCTGGGAGTTTCAGGCAAGCTAACATATCTTAGTCACTTTCACTAAGAGATCTTAGTAATTTTGACCAGGGTCCGTTAGTGAATTTGCCTAAGGGATAGACACATGGTGTTGCCTTTACACACCAGATGGCAGCGTGGTTTTAAACAGGATTTTTCTGGTGGGTGGGTACAATAAATAGCTCCATAGATGTCAAAATTATGATGATTTTTCAGAAACGATATGTATTTGAGGCTTTCAAAATTCAATCTAACATTACACTTGGCAACATGTACAAAATAGGTTGATGCCTTATCAAATGAAATAGGTAGTCAGAGAGTTACACCTATTCTGTGGTGTTCTAGATAAATACATTTATACAATATTGTATTGTATACAGGTGTCGGTTGAGTTCCTCCCTGCTCTGGCTAGGCTGTGCTGGAAAGTCTCTCGGCGGTCATGGCAGACAAATGACTTAAAACAGGCCTGTCCATCTCTCACTATGCCTATGTAGTGACGGATGTTAAAGAACCATTGCCTCGGTAAAAGTGTAGGGGCATGCTTTCTATCTTCCCATAGATCGAGCATCTTTGTGATATTAATGTGTTTTGCTACCGGGGACGTGGATTTGTAAGGTAGGGGTCAATTGCTTTCCGCAAAATCCAGTAACCCCGGGAGAGGGTCGCCACATTTTACTATTGCTCAGAATTTAAGAAAGATGAATCTCCCAAAGAAGATGACTGCCATGTCATGAACATGGAAAACCCTGATTAAGGGTTGGGGATTGTAATAAATTATCGGAACCTCTCAATCATCATTCTCCGGATTTTTATTTGTCAGCCCCTCCCCCAACAGACCCCTCACTCCTCCCTCTCATTGTGTATGTAATGATTTTGAACGTTGGGGAAAAATGTGGAGGAAAGCTATGATCTAATTTAGATCGATTATAGCTCTTTTTGAAATCATGTTTTATGTCCATATGATTGTTGTATACTGTTTTGTATAAGCAAGTGAAAAAAAATAAAAGAAAATGGTATATCACCGACCTTAATTCTGTTGAAAAGGCAAATTGAAAAATTGGGGGCTATGAGGAAATCTTATTATTTTGATGTTGCCCATTGATGGATTGAGCCTCCACATAGAAGAGTAGATTTCCGATAAAAAAAGTGTTTTCCATTGATTGTAGGATTGGATTTAGATGTTCATGGACAATCAAAAAGGGCCTGCATTGTGAGAGTACAAAGGGATCAACAAGGTAAAAGGGACTTCCATGGGAATCCTCATGGAGGCCCTTTCACCTGATTGCTCTACGGGGATAGTGCGGTTTCCCCACTCACCATCATACACCAAAGAGAGGCTAATTCGTCATCATGAATTACCCAAAATTCCTAAATTGTAGGTCTCGTATTAGATCAATACAGAATTGGGATAGCCTCATATAAAGCTAAAAATTTTCTATGCAAAACCTAAGTGCACATGTAGGCCTCATAGTGCTAAAGCCTATACAATGTATAGTTCAGGGTTTTCCTTATATTCTCATAATTACTCCTTTTATTTATAGTTCACTGACTGGGTCCTTGGCACTGAATTTGAAAAAAATACTCCATGGACCCACAACATCTTAGAACGCCGATGGTGTGACTGCGGTGCTTCACACTAGGGGGAAGCAGGTGCTCAGTGGTGGATCATGTACCCCCTGGGAATATGGACTGAGTCATTTAAAGTCAAAAAGACTGACTGTTCTTATAGCAAGGTTGTACATTTGGTAGCATGAAATCAAATGCCCCAAACATGTTGTCTTGGTCTTCTTGTATGGCTAGTCTATAAAGACATAGCCTAATAAATGTAGGCCCCCCTATATGATGATTGACTGAACAAAGCAAAAGACTAACGAGACTTTATGTATATCAATTTTAATCATTTATGTATATCAATTTTAATCCTTTATGTATATCAATTTCAACCTCATCGAGTATATTAAAGCATTTTTTCTCAACCGAAAGTCTCTTTATCAGAGATACATACTCGATACGAAGAAAGGAGCTTTTTGGTTACTACATAATTAATGCCCATCTTTCACCCGTAACTTTAAATTATGACAAAGCAGAAGTATTTTAAGTCATGCATATATGTTGTAGTAGTGGATAATAACTCATGTACATGTACAATGATTAATACTATCAGCATCAAAATATACACATTTGATAATGGAAAGATATGGTACTAACAACAGAAAACACTAACTAAACTAGTCTAAACCATAAATAATAAGCAACTACATCTACAATGATTAACATCACACTACTTTTCCTGAGCCTTTTGTTTAAAATAGTATTTCTGAGAACAAATCAAATCTTTAGCTTAATGCCCCGTCCTTAGATGAAAAGATAAAATCTTTCAATACTAATAATCAACCAATAGGGAAAACATAATCAATCCCTTTTGTATCCTTACTATGATTATGGCCACCTTAAAGAAGACCACGCTATTTTCATGAAGACTTCTTTTGGTAGAGTTTATATTAAATAAAAAGATTCAGGCTAACTTAGGAACACATCTATTAGTATTAGGACACACAACAAGCATCTCTGATGCTATCTGTGACGTCATAGTAGACACATTCCACCCAAATGGTGACTGGGCAGTACTATATATCTACAGATAGATGTTGTTTATAAGTATGTTTGAAAATATCTGAAGATTCCCGTAAGCATTAAATAACCTGACCGAGTTAACAAAATACAATGATGTTACACAATTTTCACTTACAAAACGTGTTATAAAACAGTCTGAATGCATAAGTAATGGCATCAAAGAAACTCCCTGCTTTTCCTGGTAAGAGAAGTGGTCACTATTCGATATAAAGCCTACTAAACGAAGGCATCATGAAAATAGAGTGGTCTTTTCCTTTAAAGTAATAGAGTGCATGGCAACATTATTTACATAGCAACAGTAACAGAACAATCTGTAACTCTTATAATTCTCCCATTGCATGTTCACCTCCAATACAATAGGCCTATGTCATATTTGGCATTCAGACAAGTAATAAAACACTGTCACTCTCGCTCTGTTAGATATAGCCGCTAATACGATGGAATATACATGGGCTTCTAAATAGCATTCTGTACTTGGAAGAATGACATGTAGAATCAAAATCGATGCTAAATTTCAATTTTAATCATCGATTACTTTGTTTCTACCGCACCCAACACAGCACGCATTTATCAACAGTTATAGTGTGGAAATCTGTATATCATAGAAACCAAAATCCAATTCCCGCCATAGTATACATTTTGTGCGATGTATGTTGTCATCATCAACGTTTTTTGAATATTCTTTTTATACAACAGGGAAAATGTTGGCATCTATGGCACATTGCCTTGCTATATATCTAAATGACATCTTAATAGTATGTAGCTTTCATCAAAATACCCCGAACAATCAGAATTATATTCCATGCCAGTTATTTGGTCACCCTCTTTCTAGTGACATGTAATAATTATCGTATTGTTGTGATTACTGGAAACTAGATTTAACTTAACAGTGTTATTCTAGGCAAAATAGTTCCCACTAGACACCAATCCATTTCTAATCCACATATAAGTCCCTATCAAATAACCATAATATATCATTGCATACATTGCATATCTGGGGGCATTTCTAAATTATTAGAGTACAGTTTGGGTGCTTGGACGAACTAGACAGCACATTATGACAGAAGCATGTGGGTGACTATTTTAGACCTAATTATAATGTATCAGGTATGAGGCATTACAATGTATCAGTTATTAGGCATTTAAAAACACGAATTCAGTTCATTAGATCACCCTAACTGAATTAACTATGCCTAATTTACTTTCCTTATACATGTAGCTGGTTTATGCCCCATCTATGAAAGAGATATAGGATTTATAAAGGAACGGTTTATCTAGTATTGGTGACAAACAATTATTCTTTTCTAGGGAGATCTAGATTCATTATCAGCACAACGGAAGAAAAATATATACCCCTGTACCTTTATTTTCAGATGTTACTTACTTTATTGAGATTCCTTCCTTTTTAAATCATGATCATCCTATTAGATATATATATTTTTGTATACGATAAGTAGCAAGAAGATGTATTCTTTAAATGGAGTTACACATTTTATGCTTTCACGATATTTTTAAAGGGAAACACATTAGCTAACTTCTCTATGAATATCAATGAAATATTAATGGTCTAAAAAGGAATTTAAAAAAGATTTTTATCCCACCTCCTTCCCTACCCAATAAAGAATTGTATCAAAATTGACATAAAACAACTACTTATTTTCATTTAGGGCTAATGGCATCCAACTTTTAGGTAACACTCATAAATGGTCTACTCCACTTCATAGAGCTATTGAACTAAATCTAAACTAATTCACTCATAACTAGATATACACTTCAGAGGTGACTGCACCATCATAATACTGGACACACCATTGAAAGCCCCATCTCTTTGACCTTCAATATTGATCATCTTATATTGCCACGTGGTATGTATCGATGATAACGTTCAATTCATCCAGTAAAACCCTCCAATATGAGGATGCATTTAGCATCAGAACTTCCAGGTTTAAATATGATACATGTAAAATAAGAAATATCTATAGACTTGGTAGACATTTGGTTGCAGAAGGTAATGAATATAACATGTTCATACTCAATATGGATTAAGGATTGATAGACAGATTGTGGCACTCTAGATGCTGGCAATAGTATAACATTAAAATACAACTCATCTCACTCAGCAGTATTCCATATACAGTACTGCATGACTGAGTGACATTGCCATAATTAGTGTCAAATGCACAGCTGCCTGCATTCCCAGACTCCATAACTGAGTTTATCCTAAGAGAACCAACACATCATCAAGGTCAACTCAACACTGAGAGTTAAACGTAAACGATCCTTCCCATAATCTCTAAATTAGTATACATCTTTCTTTAAGTCGTGACTGGGTCAATAATGGCCTCCACTGTTTCCAAATAGGAAGCATGATATATCGTCTTGGAATTTTAATCCATAATTTCCACTTCCAATTGTCACAGTTTCAGCATCACTGACATAAAAAGTCATATCAATGCCCATTGCACCTTGCAGTATGGAGGTATTGGTCTCCCACAATTCATTGCAACAGGTTTGGCAGTTGGAGCCTCCATCTCACACTAGTCTGACATCTGGTGGGATTTTCATGAACCAGGTTGTGGATACTGACGACGCCCACCGTGGCGCCCTCTTACACGTCTCTGCCGCCCTCTCCTGAAAAAAAAGTTATCCCAAAACCAATATAGACAGTTTAAACCCTTTTTCCTGTGTTTTATAAATATTCAATAGAATTTGAGTATATTTCAAATAATCAATAGAATATACTGGCATAGTCTCTGTGTAGGCTTGGGTAGCAAAGTCGGGCATAGGCAAGCTAAATGTCATCATCACATCGTTTCTATAGGTTATCTAATTTAAGGGGTTGTCATCATTATTTTTTCTTAACAGGAGCCTGGAGGAGTTGATGAAATTTCAGCATTAACATAAACACTGTATTTTGAGAATTCTCCTTCAAGAGGGATTTCATTAGAAACCGGAGACGCTTTGCTCGTCACCCACCTCCTCCTGGAAGGGGGGCAATATCATGTTGGCATTTTTTATCATTGTTCCATTTGTCCATGAGGGTGCTGTTTAAGTTATTTTGGAAAAAATGAAAGTTGAACCAAAAATGGACATTTTAAGGTGCATTTTAGTGTAGTATTTTCTCTGTCACGATAATCTACTTTCGAAAGCTTCCAAATCTGGGGGCATGTTCGCACATGGAAAATATAGAAAGTATAGGGGTGCCAAAAAGCAAGGTCAGTGTCCTTTCAGAAATCCAGAACGCTACATCTTATTACGGAAACCCAAATGGACACTTATGTTGGTGTGCAGTAAGGAAGAAATAAGATGAGGTCCTGTATTAAAAGGGTTTATTGAAATACACATTAGTAAATGATATTTTTATGTGGTAGAGCTTCACTCGGTGTTTGGAAATGACATAAGAAGTGGCATCAACATTTGAAAAGGTAACAGGAAAAAGTGAATGTAAGATCTTGGCGGTTCAAAGAAAGAGATTGGTATAAACAGAATAATATATTATACACCGCCCTGGGATGTCAGACTACTCACCAACACACAGTTGGCATAGATAGAACCTCATCCCACCCAACCTAGATATCCATACAGGTAAAAAAAAACACTTTAGCCCTGGGATGACACCTTTCGGGTAAATTGGAACAGGGTCAGTTCAAGGCCACGTAAATGTGATGGTAGTAAAAGGGAATCATCAGAGAGCATTAAGTAATCCAAACAAGAGCAGTTCAGAGTAGCACATGTATAGAGAGCATCTATAGGAGGGATATATAAACTGCCCATACTCTGGGAGTGAATGAAACCCCAATTGGAAGGTATATACCCATCTGGCACCAACAACAGCACTGTTAGTACACTGAAACTTAATATAATATTAGAGGATCATCATTATGTGAAGCACATACCGCTAGCTCGCACATACAGGGTATTGATATTGTACATATCATGAACAACACTTGAACATGTGAAGGACCAATATTGAACATGTACTCCTACATTAACATTAATAAATGGTAACCTGTACATCGGTGTTTGACACTCATTGATAGGCTACATCAGGAGCTCTACTTGACTAGCTTTCCCCAAAGTGCTGAGATGGACACATCTGAATGAGAGCTATAATTATATCACCCAAAATCTTATAGTGCATTGGTATAATGTGTTGAGGTCGCCATAAAACTGACTGACCCATTGACACCTACACGTTTAGATGTATATAGAGATCACAGTGGTGTGAAAGGCATTCCAATGATGATAGGGTCTCTGCAGCGAACTGTGGCCACAGATATCTATCAGTCTGTATGGTTTACAAACCAGAGGTTAATATGTGGACTGTTCTATTGATTTTAATTCCAGAGAAACAAAATAGTGTGAATGACTTTCAAGTATATGATAAGTAATGGGAAGAGGAGGCTAGAGCTTAGGGACTGTAGCCAGTGTATTAACATCTTACACTATTAAATTGCAAATAAGCACTTTAACTGCAGTAACATCAGCAGGAAACATGGTTGTAATACATGTTGTATAGCTGTGGTTAAGGAAGGAACACGGAGATGTTGCCTCTGATGTGGTCTTCAAAGTTGTGAGACAGATTTATTATTAACAAAAAGCACTTCTGAGCATGCTCAGACTGTAAATATGCTTTTTGTTTAATAATAAATCTGTCTCACAATTCTGAACAGAATGGTGTAGCCGAACGAATGAATCGTACCTTGGTAGAGATGGGGCAAGCTATGTTAGGAGATATGTCCAGGTCCTTTTGGGCAGAAGTGATGTCAACAGCAGTTTATTTGAGAAATCTTAGTAAGCTTGACTCAAAATCCAGAAGGTGCATCTTCCTTGGTTATGGAGACAATGTCAAGGGATATCGTCTATATGACATGAACCGCAAGAAAGCTATATATAGTCGTGATGTTATATATGATGAAGATACATGAGACTGTGGAAGGAAGTCACCATGTCATCATAGAGTCACCGGAAGTCAAGGAAGAAGCAGATGAGGTTCAAGCTCAAGCTCCAGTCGAAGCTCAAGTTAAAGTGCTGCAGGAGGTTCCCATTGAGAATCCTGACCTTCATGATAACTTTCAGCCCAGGAGGTCGAGCCATCCAAAAAAGCAACCTAGACTACTATGGCAAGAGTGTCATGTGTTCAGATGTGAAGGACCCAGCTAGCTACAAGGAAGCCATGGCAATGGACAAGGAAAAGTGGCAACCAGCCATGGAAAAAGAAATTGAATCATTGCAGAAGCATGATGTTGGGGACTTAGTCAAACTCCCTGAAGGAAGAAAAACTGTGGGCACCAAATGGGTGTTCAAAACCAAACTTCGTCCTGATGGAACCATAGAGCCGTACAAGGCTAGGCTTGTGGCACAAAGGTACAATCAAATATATGGTCTAGATTATGACGAGACGTTTTGCCCTATTGTAAGAACAGAGTCAGTTCGTGCACTGCTTGCTGTAGTTGCAAATAAGAACCTTCTACTTCACCAAATGGACGTCACTACAGCATTCCTAAATGGAATGCTGTGGTGTACGTAAAACAACCTGAGGGTTTTGTTAAGAAAGGTGAAGAACATTTAGTCTGCAAGCTCAAGAAAAGCCTGTATGGACTTAAACAGTCACCAATGTGCTGGAATATAACAATTGACAACTATCTCAAAAGTATTGGTCTCAAGTCAACAGCAGATCCATGCATCTACACAGGTAAAGAAGATGAAACATTAATCGTAGCTCTCTATGTGGATAATATTATCATAGCAACAGAGAATCCGGCTACGATGGTGAAAGTCAAGAAGATCATCTCAAAGGAGTTTGATGTCAAAGACTTGGGTGAACTGAACACCTTCCTAGGAGTTCAGATCAGACAGACACCTGAGAGCATATGGATAAGTCAGCCTGGATACACATCCAGGATCTTTGAGAAGTTTGGCATGCAGGAAGCCAAACCAGTGTCAACCCCAGTTGATCCTTCCGTTAGCCCTTTAAGGGCAGAGCAAAAATGATTGCCCTGGCCACGGTGACGGCCTCTGAAAAAAATAAAGTTCCTAGAGGACGAGCCTATTTTCAATTCCTTTACAAATCCTATATAATGGGGTGTCGACTATAGTCGATTCTAGGCCTACCATGGTATCGACTATAGTCAATGCTAGGCCTACCATGGTGTTGACTATAGTCGAGGCTAGCCCTCAATGGGTTAGACTGACAAGCTCTGTAGGTGATGATGACAGCTCTGTTGATCCGTTACTGTATCAGTCAGCAGTTGGAAGCCTGCTGTATTTGTCCAATTGGACATGACCTGACATTACATTTGCCGTCAATCAAGTGGCTAAATACAACAGTCACCCTTCAGAACAATACTGGAAAGCTGTGAAACGCATTATGCGATACCTTAAAGGAACCAGTAGTCATAGTATTTAATACTGTAGAAATTCTGAAGAAGGAATGATAGGCTATTGTGATGCAGATTGGGCAAGTGATCAAAGTGATCAGAATTCTACATCTGGATATGCTTTCACACTGGATGAAGCTCCCATAAGCTGGAGGAGTAAGAAACAGTCTTGTGTAGCTCTATCAACAGCAGATCCCGAGTATGTAGCATTGGCATCTGCAGCACAAGAAGCAGTATGACTACAACAGCTCTTGAAGGAACTGGATTGCCCTTTTACAGAAGCAACCTACATCTTCGATGACAGTCAGTCAGCCATAGCAATGGCAAAGAATCCACAGTTTCATGGACGTACCAAGCATATTGAAATCAAGTATCACTACATACGTGGTGAAATACTGAAGGGAACTGTGAAGCTGCAATATCTGCCAACTAAAAAAATGCCAGCTGATGTGCTGATTGAAGGTTTATCCAAAGAAAAGCATCAGAAGCTTACAAAGCTTCTTAGTGTATCAGATTAGTTGCACCCAAGGTAAAGTTGGGTGAGAGAGTGCACATGCTAGTAACCGCTCCTCTCAAAATTGCAAGACATTTCTGCTACTAAAGTTAAAAGCTCAAGCTTAGTCTATGAAGTTTCTACTTTCATATTTTGTCATTATTATCATTATTATTTTTCTTTTATGATCTAAAAGACAATTCATATGAGAACATGAGTACACACCCAACTAATTATTGTCAATCAAATTTGCTACTCGGGAGGTTATTATTTAAACTGTATGTATTTCATGAATGGACAAATGAGCTCAAATGTTAATACATTTACTGCAATAAAGAAAAATTCTACTAAAGAAAAGTGAACTGTATGATTATGGACGATATTGAAAAGGGATAAAACAGACAGACAGATTATAAGATTTCATCTGAAATAGTCATGGTCTCTCATGGCATTTCCCTATTTCTCAGGATAGTTTGTTTTTGCCTACCTTCCTTCTCGGTGATGTGATTTTAAGTCTTGGTGTGTCCGAGACCGAGTTTCAAATATCATATCCTGTAAACCCATCCGTTTTCGCTTCCTGCGACGTCGTTCTCGTGCTATCTTCCGTTGAAGTCGTGTTTCCCATTTCTACAATCAGTAGCGGTATATCATAATCATAATGTGTCATATTGATCATGTGTTCTATCAAGAGGCCACTGAAGCCTACCAGGAAGGCAGAAAGTACTACACTACTAAATATTTGTTCAGCCCTTCTGAGGGGGAGGGTGAAAATAACTTTACCTGTTTTCAGCAAAAAATACCTGTGCATTACTCTAGGTCAAAAGGATGCATTCACGTGCAATTTCCTGGCCCTCAGGAGAGGGGGGGGGGGCAAAAAGAAATTGACCCTTGCGAGGGATCAATTTTCTTTTTTTTGTGCCAAAACCCACCAACCCCCAACCTGTTGTTAAAAAATGATCACTCCCTTACATCAACCAGCCTCCTCCATCCTTGTTTCCAGGACATGGCGACGCTGTTACGGTCAAAGAGTAGTCGCTTGTTGACGGCGTCCTCGTAGCCGAGAAAGATGTACTTCTGTCCAGCCATAAGATGGGGACACACACATCCCTTACCCACCCACAATGTTAATGATGTATTGTTGGGGATCTGTACTCTGGACGTCTTTAAAACCTGCAAGTATAATGAAGAAAGATCGAATTAACTATTGGGCCCCATTTTTTTGGTAAAAATCATCAAACTGTTATGAGTAGGTGGCTCACGAAGTGAGTGACTGAGTGAGGGAGTGAGTGACTGAGTGAGTGACTGAGTGACTGAGCGAGTGAGTGACTGAGGAAACCTTCTTATTTCTTTTCTCTTGGTTATTTTGATTTAATTTCCAGTAAGTTGTAAATTGTATTCATTGTATCAAATTTGGATACTACAGTTACTTAACACTTGAAGCAATAGTTTGTAAAATGATTTAACCTAAACTGCACAAAGAAAGGCATACATAAATATTTTGATTTTTAACCAAGCACCTACTTCCTCTGTCCTGACAGTGATGACCATCGGACCCCCTTCAATGCCTTGTTGTGACAGGTAGGTGCCCTTCATGGCTACAACAAACAATATAGTAACTGCTGGAGTGCATCATGCCAATTGGTCGTCATGATGCACCAATGAAGTGAACAGACTCACCAGCACTTCATTGGGGCATCATGCCGACCCTCAGGGAGAGTATCAACACAGTATGGTTGGCTTTAATGCATCAGCGGTCCTGAAATGTTTATAAATTATATTCTGGTTGTAGACTGTTAATATTTTTTGCGGAGCTATTTACATAATTTATTACTATACCTGCTTCTTGAATTGCACCTCATTCTGCTATATATTTAGTGAGTCACTCACCATAATCAAAAAAGCTGCTCATGTAAACCTTCTTTCCGAGTTTCCTCTCTTTCTTACACTTGCAACCTGCAAGAAAATACGTGGGTGAAGAACAATTTGTACGCAACC
The DNA here is from genome assembly GCA_949317995.1 of Acholoe squamosa. Classification (NCBI taxonomy): domain Eukaryota; kingdom Metazoa; phylum Annelida; class Polychaeta; order Phyllodocida; family Polynoidae; genus Acholoe; species Acholoe squamosa. Next base: position 59,919,129 of record OX439044.1, read on the forward strand.
AAAACAATGGGCTGTGTTTCCAAGTCAGAAAATAAAAAAAAAAAAACAAAGAATATGAGTGGTTTTACCATTTAGGGGTTCCACATGACTTTTCTACATCATGATTTTCTTGAAGACATATTGTGTGGATGCTTCCCTAGAGAGAGACTGGAGATCACCCATAAATGACGTCATGCCAAATTTGACCCCCCCCCCCTCCCCGTCATGATTTATGGCAATTTCGTAATGCTGATGGTACACAGAAAACTAATTTTGTCATACCAGGCCTGACCCCCCCCCCCCCCATCACCACCACCAGCATGACGTCATTTGTGGATGGCCAACTGGCGGTACCTTTCCGGAGCTCCTTTCTGGAGCTACATTGATATCTTATGGTAGTTCTCAAAGACGAAAACATATGTACTCCAAATTATGTGACTAATGTGTCAGTTTAGTGAAATTGGGTAAATCCGGAAGAACACATTTTTACACATTGAATGCAAATGAGCATTGTGTCTTGGGACACCATGCCATGTATAAAGGGTTAAGAGCAGAAAGTGGTTGGGGGTGTGCTGTGACAGGGGTGTGGTACCCCAGACTACAGGTGGTTGTAGACTTTTTAATGGTGGGAGTGGCCGTTGTGGACACATTGTGTACACTTTTGACAGGGCTGGAGTGCCCCTTGTCATGTTCCTATTCAAATAGTAACGAGGGGGTCTGTGCTCTCACTGTGCGCCTTATGGACCACAGTTTGGACATTTGTCAGATTCCAGGCAGCCTCTGTAAACATGGAGATCTCTCTGAGTGGGATGCCAGAAAAGAAAACTCTACTAATCTGTTGTTGTGGCACTTTCTACATCTCTACAAGGAGAAAAATCAACTCCCAATTTTTATTCCCAGAGAGCTAGCCCGAATAGAAAGGAAAAATCCAGTGATAATCATTTTAAATTTCATATTAGAATAATTACAGCCCAGACTAAAAAGTATCTAGCCATAGGCCTAGAAGAGAAAAGGTCCTTCAAATGTATATCCTCTTTCAAACAACTATACCACTGAGCCTGGCTGTGTTCCCTTTGGAGGGTTCCAATTCCAAAACAATCTCATAGATAAAAAGGGATGAGAGTAATGATTCAATTTAGCCTCGCCTGACTATTTACACATTAACCTAGCCTCATGATACAGGAAGTTAGTCACCCCATACCCTACTCCCATCCCTTTGGCCACTTATTGGATATCAGGTATACTCTCATGTGCTGACCACTGCAATTTCATCTCTTGTTTGTCAGTCCTAATTGTCCTTTGCCCTTAACAACAGCTGAATACCTTTCTTCATGCATGTCTACATCCATTAAAGTCATAAACCACAGACCTCGCCAAAATACATCTAAATATGGAATCAAACTATGTGGTTTCTAGAAGTTCTAAGTTCACTTGGCCTACAATGAGTGGCCATAATTCATGGGGTGACTATAGTGGCTGTTTTGGATTGTGTTGCCTTTTGTGGGCGTGTTGCCAACAAATCAAGCCTCCCCCCTAGGCATTAAGTGGTTTATAGTGGGAATACAACGGAGACTGACATGTCTAGAGCCCATCTTTGATGCCCTGTGTACGCACTGAGGGATTTCAATAACCAACACCACCCATACATTTATCATGTAGCCTCCAGGCTTCAATTTTTTGCCATAGCTTATTTTGTTAGATTAACATATGAGTAATATATGATAGACAAAGTGTAAGGTTATAACAACGATAGGTTTGGAAGATGTGCACCCGGGATGTGCATCAATCTATTCATACATGAAAGCCTGCGAGTTGGTAGCCAGTGATATATGAGGTGATTGTTTTTGGATAATTAAAGTCTAAGGGTAAGGTAAAAGATGAAGGGGTGGGATGGAAGATATTGAAGGCATACCGGAGATTAAGAGAAGCCAAATGTACATCAGTGAGAAGTAATTGAGTGTTTTGAGGTAAAGAGCAAGGAGGGGTGGGAGGCTTAGGGGATAAAAGTAGGTATGGGAGACTGAATATAGGGTAGCAAGGAGCGGTGGGAGGCTGAGTATAATACAACAAGGAGAGGCGGGAGGCTGAATGTAATACTACAAGGGGAGGTGGGAGGCTGAATGTAAGACAACAAGGAGAGGTGGGAGGCTGAATGTAATACAAGGAGAGGCGGGAGGCTGAATGTAATACTACAAGGGGAGGTGGGAGGCTGAATGTAAGACAACAAGGAGGGTGGGTGGCTGAATGTAAGACAACAAGGAGGGTGGGTGGCTGAATGTAAGACAACAAGGAGGGGTGGAAGGCTGAATGTAATAAAACAAGGAGGGTGGGAGGCTGAATGTAAGACAACAAGGAGGGGTGGAAGGTTGAATGTAACAAAACATGGAGGGTGGGAGGCTGAATGTAATAAAACAAGAGGGGATGTGAGGTAGGAGTCTCAAGTTAGGACAATATCAAGGAGATAAAAGATGCATAGGACAAGTACAGTGTGGCAAAGGGGGTTCCCCTACATTTCAAAGAAGCTGGTTTAACATTTCAAAAAAAAAAAGTTAATAAATTATTTAGTCAGATTTCGATTCTTTCTATAAGGTGGGTGGATGAGTAGAGAGAATATTCTTTGTTGCCCCCGTGGACCTTACCTGGGATGTTATTCATGCTGAGTTGTGTCGAGTGTTTGATGGGGCCTTCCCCTGTAACAAAAAGGAAAGATTAAGTACTCAACAAAATGTATATACCGTATGAACGCCTTTAAGATAAATAATGAATTGAATTTGTTTATTGGCGAAAAGGTTCACAACAGAGGGGCACTTTTCAATTAACCACCACATTTAACAGAATACATAATCAAAAGGTGCAAAATACACAACATTGACATAAATTCATATAGAAATTGTACTTCTTAAGTTAAAGGGTCATGTAGATTATATAGTCATGGAGACAATGATGAACCATGGTATCCCATAGGATCCCTTCAGAGCACACATGGTGTTGAAAACTGTACTTAACTATACATTCAATAGTTCTAGACATCACGAACCTCATATAGAATCTCACTCACTATTGTCTTTCTCAACGTTGAAAGCAATGTGTACATAATAAAACTGGGAAAAGAACCCTTCTATAATTTTTTTTATAGCGTATCCGAGTCCGGTATCTTCATCCACGCATATATATGTGTGTGAATATAACCGAAATGTATCAAGAAATTGGTCAGAACAAACACTTTTACTCAACTTGAATATTCAAAACTGTCTATGTAACATTAATCATGACATACGAATGGGGAAGCAGTTCATAAACACGTGGACTCCAATCCTAAGTAGTGCCTTCTGGTTTATTTCAAATGAGGACAAAAATCTAAACGGTCTGTTACTTTAGAATGTGCTACGTACTGAAAAAGAGCATAGCTCTTCATTTTTCCTTGGGGATCTAGCATGAGAGACCATGTGCAGGTTCGTAAACAAGTGTTCATGTCAAATGGTGTGTATTCAGTGCAGCCCTTTAGATGCCTATAGCGTAGTAATGTATCATGCCCATTGGTTGTCACGATGCGTGAATGCAGCCTGAGCGAGTAACTCACCAGGGCTACATTCATGCATCATGCCAACCCCATGGAGATGATACATGCATGCCTGGAGGGTCGGTATGATGCTCCAATGAGGCGCTAGTGAGCAGACTCGCCAGCACTTCATTGATGCATCGTGCCTATACCAATGGACGTGATGCACTCCTGCATCAGCGGCCCTTAATGGAGTAAGATTGCTACAAAGGGTCTTTCGTGAGTGTCTATATCACAGCCGCCCATTGCAACCCACACTTCTATCACGCCACCCTATCCCTCACTGTTGGGCCTCGCCCCTCTTGACCAGAATATTCATTATTTATTTCTTCATGAAGTCTTCCTAAATTCAAGTGAAAAAAAGTTGAACGCTGGTCGATATATACATTGTTGTGTCAGCAGCGAATGTTGCAATTTTTGACAATGTAAAGACACTATGGCATGGGTATTTTCTCTTCCTTCCTTTTTCCCTCTTTCTCCTTTTTCCCTCTCCTTTTCGCTTTTTCTTTTGTGGTGGGCGGGGGAGCAGCCTGCCCCCCCCTGGATCCGCCACTGTAGACTTACACAATATAGCTACTGTGCAAGTCAATTGAATAGTAATGTTTGACATTGGTTCAACCCTAAAATCAAAGCATCTACAATATTTTCCTTTATAAACTCGGTTTAACATTGCAATATCAACGAGTGTGTACAGCTGAGCAGATGGGACTCATACCAACCCTTATTGGGATTCTCAGTGCTTTTCTTGGATATTCCCATGCACATACCTGTCCATATTGCACACCCTGAAGGCTGTAACATCACTTTTGCAAGGCGTGCAGTTATCCATGGATAACCTGCACACCTCTCATGTCCTTACATGTCATATGTTACATGTTAAAACCCATGAAATTTTCAAGGCCAGGGCAGGGCTCGAACCTGCAGTCTAAGATCCCTAGTCCAACTCCCTATGCAGTGTGCCAAAGGGACTGACGAGAATTGCTTAGTTAGAACCAGGTCTGGATAAGCTGGGGGAGGCGACGACTGTGGGCTGTCCACTACCATAACCGCGGGACGCATTCAAACATAGCCAAGCCGAGATGGCCGCTGAAGGAGAAGATGCGGTGGTCTAGTGGTTAGCGCATTGCGCTCAGCCGATAGAGTCCCGGACCGGGCGCATTTTTTTTTTGCTGTGTGCCCTGCCATAACCGTAAGATGCATTCAAACAAAGCCAAGCTGACTGACCCATAGCTACATACCATATATTTCCCCGTTTATATGCCCAGGCTTGTATTAGTACCTAAACCTCCTTACTAAGTGGCAAATTGACCAGGCCTTAACATGAGGATATACTGTACTGCGGGACGCATTCAGACTAAACCAACAGCTGCCGGGCGCCGAGGTGTGTGTACCGATCGTGTACATACATAACCACGAGACGCATTCAAAGCAAGCCAAGCCGAGACGGGCGCTGTCGCTGTCCGCTGCCGGGCGACGAGGTGTATGTACCAATCGTGTACACACAATGGCTGGCTTCGAGTCCCAGGGAAGGGGAAAAATTTCTGTTTTCAACTTCAATTTATTGATATTCTATTGATTATCTATTGATTTGGTGGAATAAAATAAGTAGTCAATGGATAATTCATGACTTGTGTGTGTTAGCAAAGGCTAATTACACTCAGGCTACGCCCTCGTGTAATTATCCTTCAATAACACACACGCGTCATGAATTATCCATTGATTACTTGTTCAATATACAATAAGAATAACCGGACCCCTTGCCGAGGTCCCATGCTGGATCCCATACCTACACTCTACGTCCAATCCTGTAACTCGTCGGTGCCTCCCTATCTCTCTTCGAGAACCCCTTGTTATGTTATCTGGGCATTCTGTTATATTCCATGTATACCATCCCCAACCCCCTAAGTAGAAGAGGAAGGGTCCTATAAGGCATATCTGATTAGACATGAATATATCTAGAGGATTTCCATTGCATTCCCATTCGTTATCTGGAGGACCAAATGTATGTAAAAATCACATAACACGTCCCCTTACTATATAGAATTGTGTTCTTCCTCCTGGAACCATGTTGACATGATGTTGACAATATGTCGGTGACATTTTCAGAAGGATGGGGCTGGCCTTTTCGTTAAAACACTTTTCCTTTTTCAGATCGCGTGTGTCTACTGACTGTTTACTCGGTGTTAGAACCATGGGGTAAAAAGCTCCATACACAGTCCCCCAAGTGTCTGCAGCAATATAAGTAATCTGTACAGTAGTAAATCTGCTGTGGTGTAATACAAAGATGTAGGACGAAACAAATGGCAGGAGAGCGTCAACTAGAGACCTATGCCAACAGTGACAATACACATGTTGTGTCAAACCTTTAAGGGCAGCCAGCCACAGGGTTCATTAATGTATCATGCCGACAGTGACAATACACATGTTGTGTCAATCCTTTAAGGGCAGCCAGCCACAGGGTTCATTAATGTATCATGCCGACAGTGGCAATACACATGTTGTGTCAATCCTTTAAGGGCAGCCAGCCACAGAGTTCATTAATGTATCATGCCGACAGTGACAATACACATGTTGTGTCAATCCTTTAAGGGCAGCCAGCCACAGAGTTCATTAATGTATCATGCCGACAGTGACAATACACATGTTGTGTCAATCCTTTAAGGGCAGCCAGCCACAGAGTTCATTAATGTATCATGCCGACAGTGGCAATACACATGTTGTGTCAATCCTTTAAGGGCAGCCAGCCACAGGGTTCATAAATGTATCATGCCAACAGTGACAATACACTTGTTGTGTCAACTGATTGCTGCCAGAGAAAAAGAATATGGGTCGATGTTTAGGATTGATAGCAAAGATGACTACACTGAAAGGAATTACAACACTAAACGGAATTAACAATGCTCATCCCTATTCCATTGATAATTTCTAGGGGAAAAAAAAAACATTAAAGAAATTGTCAAATCGAGGCTTTAGACAATTTCACAATGCTATCGTTTTCAGTTTGCTCATGTGATGGTTATCCTTTAATGTTATACATGTAATGTATGATATGGTGCATGTATATTTGAAATATGGTAGATTAACCTAAAGATGGCCACCTACCTTGAGACGTCCACCCAACATATTTGCAATGAAAAATTAGACTTACTCCTGCATCAACATTATAAAATCGTTGATGAGCATTGAATCTACCAATTTGTAATGTTGATTCACTAGCAAAGCCAATGTCTATTTGCTAGGGGTGGACGTCTTAATGTATGTGGCCATCTTTAGGTTAATCTACCCTACACTATAATAATGTTAATCTTTAAAAGCAACCGATTAGCATAAGTGACTTGATCTGGGGGGAAGGGGTTGGCTGAAAAATCAAGAGGAATGCATGCCTGCATTTATATACTTCAGAGGTTTGAGACTTAAGTTTATTTTTCTAGTTTTCCACATTATACTTGTATGATTTCTTTTTACTTACAGAATAAGTTTTCAAGATGTCTAGCTTGAACTCTGGATGAACTTGTTGAATCTCGACATTGGCTCTGACCGAACCTAAAAACTTCCTACAGACTGTTGATTCTGGCACATTTCTTCTATGATATTCCAAGAAGCCTTTACATATCAGAGGGGAACCCTCCAAATATACATAGCACAGTGGTAAGATTGATTGCACTGGAATGCTGACCTGAAGACCGGGCTGAAGACCTGAACCCAGAAGCCCCTTGGGTGGGGGCATGCACCGAAGAGTAGGGGAATATAATGTGTGTACATTGGCCTGGGGGATTTTATGGCTTTGACCTCTTGTATGGTTCAAAGTTCAGGACTGAAACACAAGGAGTCAAGTGCAAATGGTAAGAATGGATTGTGGAGATGATCCTCCACGCGCCTGTAAGCTTTATGTGCAAATCCATCATCATAAACCTGCACCTTGCCGGCCATGACAACACTGCTGAGCCACCAAAAGGCCTATATCTCAATTGTCAGCAGCTACCAATAAACCCAATGGGGCCTGGATCATGATAAACCACAGGGAGTTATCCAGTTAGGGCCCCTACTTAGCCAGGTCCCATCAAAACATCTTTTATGATGATGGGGGTTGGATTTGCAAAAAGCATAGGACACAGGGTGTGAGGGCGCTGGACTGAAACGGCGTAAACAGCGCTACCCTTGGTCTTCCGGTCATTCCTGAGGACCAGCGGCCAGCAGCAGTGAAAAGGCTAAGGTCGACAATTACGATCGAGGTCACCACCAGGGGTCACGGTGTCAAAGCAATTAGAGGACCTTGTGGCCGATCTGTTTTGACCTTTGCTTTTTAGATGAATGCGGAAGTGGCTAAGGATGAGGGTACACCCTCAGCTACCCTTCCCCCGCCCCATCGTTTAGTGCTATAGTCCCCCCCTCCCGCCTCTCCATCCTCCAACACGCCTACCCACTTTCACAATACCTCGCCCACTGTTAACCATGCACCACTGATCAGACATGACATTGAAACTGCGTTGTTTTCTTTTTGGTATACCTGTGGGAACACTAAGATTGTCTAGTTTTAACAGTGATTCTGGACCCATTTTGGGCTAAAAGAGGTGCGAAAGAGGTATGGTTTAAGTCTAGTCCCGTCCCGCGCTGCTCAGGCGACACATTTTTGCTACTGGTAGTGTAAATGGTCATGTTACAAGACTAGTATCTTTTGGACTCACTACACTGTCATACTGCGCCAAGCTATTTACAGGACATTGCTTTTGTTTTTAGACCAGCGCCTTCGGCGGTGGGATTATGGATGGAAAATAAATTGTAATTTCTTTTAACAAACAGGAAGGGTACAGGGTACGAATGTGAGACTCTTAAACCGTGGGACTCCTACAACCCCACCTACCCTGCGTTAGACTATTATAGTACAGCCTGCCCCAACCCTGCATGTGCTTGACTCCCCTCTCAATAGTTGGATCGGAGCCCAACTCACATAAAACATAGTGTCATTAGGCTCTCAAAACTGTGACTACGTCTCAAGGGTCAACATTTTTTTATCCCAGAGGGACAGAAGATCGCCTGCAAACACATCATTTACACTTTTTCCCCTGAAATCATTGGAAATTGTTTTGCCCCTCCCCCTCAGAGGGGTTGACCCCCCCCCCCCCGCCATATTAAAAAATGTCACTCCCCGGCCGAAAAAAAGACATCAACAAACTTGGCCAAAAATAGACACCAATAATGTGAGGTTTGGGGGGGGGGCGCAAAAACTTTTGACCCCTCCTGAGGGGTGTGTAAAAAAATACCCTAGTTTTGGCAAATCCACCAACCCCGACCCCCTGTTGATAGATAATAGAGAGGTTAAGATTCAGGGACGTCTACCTGTGCGCGAACGGCAAGGTCTACAGGTACAGGTTCGAGTACAAGTAAAAGTACGGTCAAAGGGGTTAAAACAAAAGCCAATCGCCCTGTGATATAATTAGAATTGGACCAATTTACACCTAGAGCAGGTGACCATCTATCTGTTTGTTACTTTGGCAGACCTAATACAATTATACAAACATTCAATTCTCCCTACATGTTCATGTAGAACACCCCCTACCATTCCAAAATGGCTAGTCTACAGGTAGTGTTCTGCTGGCTTGGGATACCCCCCACGTGACCTATGACGTTCCACGTACACGTTGCGGTACACATTCATATCTCCCACTCCCTAACTTGTAGAAACCTTAAGGTTGAAGTTGAACGTTTTGTTGTGCGGGATCAGCAGTGAGTTGTACAGGGTCAAGACCTTTTAATGAACTGATCTCCCATGGGGAAACTATTCGACATGTAATAAGTTTGCCATATTTATGCCAATTTTTAATAAACGTTTTTCAGACATGTTTGTTTACCTTTTACCCCGCAATATATGATGGGAGACTATAGCCTGAGTCCAAACATGGTCCCACCAAGCCCCCAGCACAATCTTCTTTGTACTCTTTCACCACATGCGATTTGGGGCCAGCATGCACCCTTATGATGTAACACATAGCTTGTGGCGTCACACCCGCACCATAACTTTAAATGTATTTGAAAAAAAACAGTAAGACCTGCTGTTAGCACAAATCTAATGACTCTACAGTACATAGCCCCGTACCCAGTACAGGGCAATTTACTGCATATTTACAATCGGGGCTGAGAGTGTAGGGATTCGGTTACCCTAGCAAGGAACAAGTTGCCAGAATGTTCAGCAAATGCATCATGTGACTTTAGGACCTCTGAGGTACTTTCTTAAAAATGTGAGGGTGCAACTATGGATCGTTAACTATGGATTGGTAGACGTGGATGTCTCCCCATTAACCTTGGTTCAACTGAAAACCTAAAGAACCAAAAGTTCCTCTGTAGTGAGCACAACTGGCAGAAATATCTGCAAATAACGAAGACTGGAGAGTCTGCCCTTTTTTATTTTTATGTGAATAACAATTGTCCATAAACACTAGAGAGGCGTATGCCACACCCCCAGTGGCATAACATGTCTCGATCAGACTCCTGGTCAGGTGACTAATTTACATGCAAATTTCATTGATTTAACACTTTTATAACAGTATACATGAAATAAAAAAAGACTACTGTGATGGCCTGTATAAGCGCCGGGTCATTGAATGAGTCTTGAATAAGCGCCAGTCTTGAGTTAGCGCCCTGGCGCTTATACAGGCCAAAATGATAAACAACCATGGCATACATTGTGGTTGTAGGACTTCAGGAGGTCAGATGGAACCAAACTCGACTGCACCTCGGATGGTACCATCTAACATCCTGCTCGTGAAGACACTGTGCGTTTGGACAGATAATCGTGGACCTCTGTCTATAATCCTCGTAGGAGGGTCATGCTAGGATGATTATTTTTCTCATAATTATTTTGAGGAAACCTGTGCCTATCACGATGATGGGCCTCAGTCGTCATAGTAAGATTATGATATGAAGTTCTTGAAAAATATCCCCACCACCATTCCCGAGGTCTAGATAGGCCTATAGGGTATAGTCAACCTCAGTAATAGGCTCACAATGACGTCTTCAAGTGTAAGGCCACTTTTTTATCCACACCAACACTTGAAGATATCATTTTGCACAGAGTTTTTATCCACACCAGTACTTGAAGATATCATTTTGCACATAAAGGTTGTCTCTCGTCTTCATTTTCTTTCCTCTTTTTTTGCCATAATGGTATTTCGCGTGATTTCTATCCAGGAAATTGGGTGATAGACCTCATTTTCAACTTCAAAAATGTACAATGTATCTGCTAAATAACGCACATTTTTGATTACCCGAAACTATATTTGCATATTCGATACATGCCCTCTGATATGCAGAGTGTATACACCTTTTGTAGAGTACAAATATGAAATCCGCGAATTTATGTCCTTCGTGAACATTCATCCAATTAATCTGGTTTGAGGTAAACAATGTAAACTCCATTGGAATTTCTTATGAGTATATAATACTGGTTATCTCTATACATTCAGCACATTGATGTGCCTCCCCTTTTGTTGGTGCAATCTTGTATTTCATTAACAGATAAAGGTATGATAACTATAGGCACAGCAATGCCTATAACTTACAAATGTTCAACCCAATTGAGCTTGCTGTATCTATCATCAGAAACAATTTTTATGTTCTGTTTCATTTACAACCTTCTTCTGTCGGACAGGTAGACCTTTGATTATAAAAATTTGCAAATTTAAGTACACGCAAAAATGTATTTTTAATCATTTAAGCGAAAATTTATACACTCGAAAAATTCTACGTTTACAGATACTGCTATAGCTACAGCTGGTTCTACTGCCTACCTACAGAGTATAAATTTATGGCCCATTTACAATTGCGGCTGAGAGTGTGGAGAATGCCCCCATGGGCAATCCGATGCCATGATTCTTTCCTTTTTTTGAATCAATAAATATATAGAGCCTTCTCCCACATTTTCGCCAAAATCGCACTAGTAATGCCCTACTTTTCACCCAAATCGGGCAGCAATATTCACAACAGAAATTTGCTCGTTTTCAATCCCAGTTTCAACAAAGGTGTATGGCATTGATGAATTGAGATAGAATTAATTATCCTTCTCTACATAATAAAGGATAGGGTACACTGGCAAGGGTAAGTTTTGGGAGTAAAAATGGGTGATTTGTGTAATTGAGCACCTTTTTCAGGTCTAGCCTATTTTGGAATTGTAGACAGAAGGTCAATTTATGAGAGGGTTCTAAAGGCGTACTACATGGCATAGGCCTAGTCCTAATGAAGACGTATCACCTGTCACTTTAGGTTCACTGGGACACCAGATGACCACCTATCCCCAGCCTTCAAGCAACTTACTGACACCTTACTTCTGTAATGCCACTCCCCCCATATTCGCACTGATCACATGTCAATTTCAGTAATGTCTAGAAGAAAACGTGGGATCATAGTTGGTCAGCTAGATTTTAGTCTAGTGATTAAAGTTAAGTGTAAGTCATCAGCTGGTAAAGAATCCACAGCTGCATCGAATATACATTTGCAACTGATTGACCAACGTGGATTGCCCAGTACTCTGCAGCCTCGGCCAGCGGCTATTGATACCAGTTTAATAGTCTGGGACCCACTGTACATTTCACTGGATGTGTATTCTCATTAATTGTTTTATTGCCCTCTTTGATCTAGATAAGACTCTGATTGAAGTGGATGTGTATCGGGCCTTGCTTTGGCTGTATAGTGTATACAATACACAAATTTGAACCACAATCCTGAGGCAAATCTCAATTTAAGGTCTGACACCAGTCTGTAGTATCTCGGGCTGGGTGGATCGAGCCTGAGTACTCTGGGGCCGATGTTGTATAGATATATTATGTTTAGACCAAAGCATGATTAACCCTTTCGTGCCCAGAAATTATTTGAAGATTTTACATTATTTCACAATAGTATCAATTTGTTGATAAGACCATGTGTTATTTTGATCTTCTCCTTTGACATGGGCCATAACCATAGTTATCAAAACATTCTGTTAAATTGTGTAATGTAGTTCTTGCCATGAATATGACCTTAGCTGTCGAAATGGTGTTAAACATATATTACTCACTCACTGCCACGCTGCTAACTACCAGTAGCATTGGGTGAAGGGCCTGGTCACAGCTGAGTGCACAATACCCCAGGAGCCAAACCAGAGGGGCTGTCAATATGCACCACCAAAGACAAATTATTATTTCACTTTGATACCTATTATATGACTCTTAATACTTATAATACTTTTCTTTATTTGTATCATTATTCAATTTTATGCAAAACTTCATTTTGAAGAAGGTGCATTAGAAAAGTTAATTATTATATTATATGAGGAGGCTACCCTGTTACTAAAAGTATGGCTAAAAGGTATTGGCCCAGGCCTAGCCCTGAGTGACCAGAACTATTGCCTGGGGGAGTTTCATAATAACACCTAAGTATTTACTGAGTTTGAGTTTACTATCTTATTTCTCAACATCACAGCAAAAGAAGTTGGTCTCCCTGTATTTTGGGATGTGGGTTGACCAAGCCCTATGACCAATATTATGGATCAAAATTACATATTCTACATTATCTCACAATGATGGCCTCTACAGTGCTTTTTTCCTGATAACCAGCATGCATTATGCAGGAATAACCTCATTGTGAAACCTATCAATCCAGTCCAAGAGGCCTTTCGTTAGAATTTAGACATGTTGATAATTTTCTGAACCATGTCAACCTCGCAATACATTTCCAATTAAAACCATTCAGGCCCTACGGGGAAGCAAACCCCAGACAGGGGCCTTATCCATTATACTACCAAGCAGCTGGTAGAATCCAATGTGAATGTAAATATGACTCACCTGTCTACCATAACTCCAGCTTATCAAAGATGGTGTTTGCATACTGGTTTTCTCCATAGAATTCGAAATATAGAAGCACTCAATGAATTTTCAAAGCAAAGTGTGTTGTCTTCCTTGTTCAAAGCCATGACCTATATCAACCCGAAAATTTGCTTTGAAAATTCATGAAAAATTGATTGAATCCTCCTATATTTCATATGTTATGGACAAAAAGACTACACTGTAAATAATGTGTGTTGTGGGAACACACAAAATTGTAACACACATGGATATTCAACCCACTTTGAGCAGTTTACTCACTTTGAGGGCATCAACACACTTTTTCTAACACACTTACACACTTTTTTCTCAAAAGTGTTAAGGTACTGAAATGTGCCTTAAATCACACACATTTTATTCATCCTTCAGTCTTATCAGTGGTATTATGTAACTCATTAATTGCCCCTCACCTAACCAAAGGTCGGTTATAACAGTTACACACAGTCAGTTTGAATCTGCACCTGCTGGAGAGAGGAGTGTCTTCACTTCTCTGCTTATTTCTGGTAAGTATTCTTATAAATCATCCTCAACACTAATGCTATACAAGCTGTAATTCTAAGAGTGTAGTAAGTTGGTTTATCATAGATTTACACTCACATAAAGAAAATCTCTAAAAGCTGTACATATCAATATGCTGTCCAACATACTATCCAGTGTAGCATACAGTGTTCATTCACTAATTCTTCTGTTTCAGAAAACTACAATCTGCTTGCTGCAGTCACTGACAAGTTCTCATGCTGATTTGTGATTTACAAAATACCAGGAATAGGTAAGTGGGACTATTCTGCATTTTGAATATAATTCTTTATCATTATAATGTACCTGCATAACGACTTTTTTACATATGGGAGCCTAGACTCAGTCACTATTCTAAATTCTAGACAGAGAAATCAGAAGATATGTTATTGATGTATTAGTATATTTTAATGTAGAAGTTTAAGTGATATTAGGACAATTTATGCACTAAATCAACATATCATAATTATGGTCTTACAAAAATATATTGTTATTCTTTTCCAGATTAAGTATGTGTGCCTCATGGTTACCTTCCTCACATCATCTCAGGATAATAACAAGTACACCAAAATGAAAATTTGAAGAAATAAAGGCTAAATGCCCCCCACCCACCCCCTTCATTATAGAAATATTAACTCACTTTCATATCTAAACACTTTATGAAGCAACACACTTTCTATGAACACACTATATGCATGAACACACTTTTTGCAACACACTTTTGTTGTAACACCCTTTTGACATGAACACACTTCTTAACACACTTTTGGCAAAAGCGTGTTGTGTGTTAAAAAAATAAGTGAGTAAAAATATGCTGCAAAGAAGTGTGTTACAAAGCGTGTAAATGCAACACACATTTCTTACAGTGTATGCGGACATCATCTATAAATAATAATGCTGGAAATTGGATAAATAAATTAATGTTAACATGCCAAGTTTTGATTCTATGGAAAATATGTGTGCAAAGCCGGAGGTAGAGTCATGCACAAACGACCAACATGGCCATGGCGAAGCTAGCCTGCGAGGATCGCTTGCACTTTGAAAACATGTTCTCCTGCATTTAATACAGGGTTATAAGGTAAGAAATTAATACCAAATGGAGGAATCTATGTGATAACGCATTTATCTCAAGTTGAATATGAGAGCTCCATAGGTTGAACCAAGAACCTCCGTATCACACACCCAGTGTGATAACCCTCCCCCATATCACTTTGCCAGGGAAAACATCCATAATGGTCAAATAACTGATGATAAAATCATTTCTAATGCCAAATAAATGGAATTTTGAACATATCTGACTATTGAAATTAACTTGAGCTAAATACAAAGGAACCCCTTTGTCTATTGATCAATGTATAACCCAGCACCCGTGGGTCTTTGCAGGTTATAGCCCACGACCATGAAGCGGTTGTGGGTTATAAATTGCAAAGACCCACGAGTGCTGGGTTATACCTTGATTTATACAACATAATTATCCTATTGTGTAGAGTTAATATCAGGCACCACAAAGTAACTACCATAATCTCACCTAGAGTTTTAGAATATGGTAAAAAAAAACAATGAAAACTTATAAATGTTCTATTATGAGTAAAGGGGAGTGTAACATATCAAAAGAAAGGTCTTGGTCTCCCCAAGGTCGTGTATCCCGCAAAGGTTTTTTGCTAAATACCCTGCCTCTACAGAAGTACTGTGCATGGGAGTTTATTGCTAAGGGGGTGCCCAGGACCCCAATCAAATTAACTTGGCCTTTGGCCTCCCTCTGCTGAAAATGGGCGCCCAAGGCTGCCCATTTTGTATCGTCACAAGTCACAAGTAAACACTGGTCCAGGCTCTAAGTATGGGTCTGGATGAGCGAGGCTGACTAGGCCTCTGTCAAAAAAAAATCATATAAGAATTGTATGGCTCAATTGTGCAACAGAAGTCAAGTGGAGTATGGGTGTTAGGAAACATGATGTGCTAGTAACAATGCATGGTCTCTCTTTATGGATATGAACAGTTGTTGCAAAATCCAATTGGAGTATGGGAAACCATGTGTGTATGATCCATCATCATTTTCCACAGTGTACGTGTGCAGATGCAATATATACCAGAATGCTCTATAAGAGACAACTTGGCAATTGTGGTGCTCTCTGATACATGTGATAATTATATGTTAATGGTCGGCATTGATATGCGAACAGCCTTCGTTCATCTTTTCTGGATTTAGATGGACCCAGGGCGTAACTAATGATAGTTCCCCTGAAAAGACCCCCCCCCCATGTTCATTATGACTTGTGTTATTTTGGTAGACACTCTATTGAATAAACAGATTCTGGCATACTCATTATGTAACGGCCTCTGTGTTGGAACAATACAACACCTGATACTTTTGGTCTACTGTAAAATCTTATAAAACGACTGGCAGCACTTGATCGGTCTCGAGATACCTTGATTGGGCACTTAAATGCTTGGAAGGAAATGAACTCAGATTGCTTGGACGGAAATGAACTCAAATGCATTAGTGCATTATAGGACAACAGACAGTCTCGAGGTGAAGAAGGTCATTGTCTATTTTCTAAATATATATATATATACTTAGAAAATATAGTTATGACTTATTTCCGCTACAGTTGTTACACCCCATTAACTTTTTTTTTTCTGTCTGGGCAATACAGCACCTAATAATACTTGATATGTTAGAGATAATTACTGACTAATTGAAGTTATTAACCGTTTAAGGCCCGGTAATGTATACGTTTATGTACCGTGCCAACCCTTTAACGAAGGAAGGGTCGACATGATCCATACATACATTACTGTCCATGAAAGGTTATATACAGAAGATGCTGTTAGAGAGAATGGGACATATAGCAATAAAAAGATATATAGATTGGTTTTTGAGTATAATTATGTCTGCAGATATATACAGGGCTAAATTTATCAAACTGTATCACATTGCTTTCCAATGGCATGACAAGTAGCAGTCCGGAAAAGGGGTCGGTACCGAACATAGAATGTCAGGTACCAACTGCTGTACTGACCCAAGACAGCTATGGCTGTCAACTCTGGAAACGAAAAACGTGGGGCTGTTAATGACAGAAAATTCACAATTGAGAGTGCTAGGCCTCTCAACTTACCTGTTGCAATTGATATACACTGATATAGGGTTAAAGGAATCTGTTTATTCATAAATCTATCCCAGAGCTGTCAAAATCCCAGTACAATCACAGAAGAAACCCGGATGATAACCCTCTAGAGCGGGTTATCATCTGAAGAGTAGGCTTAAATCAAAATTAAAGGGCTGTCAAATTACAAGCGATAGCTTTCAACACTCAGTCTGAGGAAGGAACTGTGTATTTTCAAGAAAGAAATAGTTTGTCACTTCAGTAGAATAGGAGAGACCTCTACACTATATACTTGGCTCTCTCTATCTATACCAGGTGGTGTTTTCGTACTGGCGTTGTTTGGTGGCAGGTACAAATGGTGGATAAAAGGTTGTGGAATTCTTATTGCGGAGAAGTGGGATTCCTGTGTTTAGATAGCATCATGCTTATACGCCCTAGAGTGGTGACCATTTTCTCCTCCTACATCTGTTATAATACATTTCATTCGCCCCTGGATGGTCTTAGACTAGCCATCAAATGGAAAACAACATGTTGGGCGGGGCTGAAAAGGGGCTTTATAGGTGGGAGGTCCTACACTAAGGTGGATATAGGTACCTACCCCTTTGATAACATACTCAAACCATATTCCATAGTATGGAGATGTTCTACATTCGTACTGAGCCTTTCATCGGGCTTGTTGTTTTTAGGTCAAAAGGATATACACATGTTATATATATATATATATATATATATATATATATATATATATATATATATATATATATGTGTGTGTGTGTGTGTGTGTGTGTGTGTGTGTGTGTGTGTGTGTGTGTGTGTGTTTCTCCGTAGGCTTATCTGCAATATGATATTCTAACCTCAGACATTTTATCCCACCATAGCCTATGGATATACCACGGACCCCATTTACCTCCCTCCCCCCCTACCTCTCACCTACAAGTTGGCAGTCAAACCCATGATTACAACATCCCATAGCTGAAACCTTTTCAATAAACATCAACATCTCCTGGCATTCTATAACTACAAATCTAAGTGATGTCCCTAGCCATGGTTTTAATGCTAATTATAAGTAATCGTACATAAGTATAGGCTGTCAAGGAATAAGTAATGGCAAAATGTCAGTCTTAAGACACACTATAAAGGGTCAGGTTGGAGTTCATCATGTGTTATTTAGGTTCATCCCTCCGTATCGGCCTCTACATTTTGTACCATAGCTCCAAAGCTTTACCATAGAATGGACTCCAATTGCCCCAGCTGCCAATGTTGAGCACGCTAGGGTATTCTGCAAAGGTCATGCTATCGGTCTGGGTTGGCATGTGGAGGTGCGAAGTGGTAAGTGGTAAGTGGTATGGGGCACTTTTTACACTCACCCTTCCAACTACTGCCACTTTTCACCATGATCTCAGTTTTTATCATATGTTTACATTTACTGCCGCTGCCCTTTTAATCTCTATGTGTTTTCCCCTTCACTTGTACAAGTCATCATTATTCACATACCATACATATCAGGGGAATGCAGCTGAAGCCAAGGGACAGGTATGTTTGTGGATGTGTTAGTTATTTAGATCAGAACTCTAGTCCATTCTCATGCAAACTCACCTTTAGTTCATTATTTTGCTTTGGATAGTTCCTCTGCTCCACAAATCTATAGATGTTGTGCAAGAAACCAAAGCCTTGCCACAAACTATCAAGGTAAAATTGACCCCTGAACTGGGGAGCATACCCAATAAAACCTTGTCACAGGTGATCCTCAGACAATCCACTGTTGCTATACTGATAAAGCATGCAGGCCGTTACAACTTATTTTAGGCCTAGACGGGGAAAAATGAAATCTTCATAGCAAAGACCTGCTAGGGTACCACCCACGAGTCAATGCTAGATATGATTGCCAGGGATTTTCTAAACTATTTTTAAACACGTGTTTAGTTACGAAGTGGTTGACCAATTGTTTAACTTAACTGTATATGTGTTTAAGAGACAGGTGTTTAAAGGTTTAACACTTCAACAGTTCAAGTGTTTAAAACCTACAGGAGTTTAAGGTTGACCCTTCAAGGGTTCACCCGTTTGTACCATTATGTCTTTACAAAGGAGATGCCTCAAGTCTACTCTTCAGTATTTGGAGGTAAAGCCTCATCTGTGGAACATGCACATTAATAAAACAAGAAAAATGTGGTAAGGACCACAGATAGGAGTTGCCGCTCCTATCCGTGGTCCAAGCCACATTTTTCTTGAGCTGTCAGTGGGGGGGGGGCGGCTTAAGATACAGGTAAAGAATGGGGGTGACACTTTACATTACCCCCCCCCCCCCTTTTAAGCCACTAGCCTAGAAACCCTGGCAGCGAGTGCAGCGTGGGAAAGAGCACAACACATGCCCTGGCGTCTGTGTGCATGGTAACCAAGATGCCTAGCAAGTGGCCAAGGTATGCTCTCCCGGTCTGACGTTCGGGCCGAAGGTGACATAGCCTGGGAGGGCGGCTATGCAACATCACAGGGTTGGTGATGTCACTGGGATTATGTGATGTCACTAGTGACGTCACAGGGGCCCAGAGACAAAACCGAAAACATTATGGAGTTGCTCCGGTCGCTACGCTCCCGGCCGCTACGTGGCTAGCAACTCCAAATTAATGTGCAAAATTATCTTAAGCATAGTTTCACAAATAGAAGACCCTCTACCTTCTACCTGTTTGTCTTTTCAGGAAGTTGCCAAAACATTTAAACCATTGGATTACATAGGATACATCCAAGAATCCTAACCATTTTGAAGAGTATACATTTATGCACTGCAATACTCATGATTACGCACGTTTTGCAGTGCCGTTTAGAACTTTCCAAAAGAATGAGCGCACCTGATAGGCGGGGTGGAATTACATTAGAATATTACTAGAAAACAGGTCCCATTTGTCTCTCTTAGCTTTCCCTTCAACTCCAGGTACGCCATATATGCAAGGTGCGCCTACCACATGAAAGTTAAACCATCACTAGAAATAATGCAAATGTAATCGACCTCCCCAAATTGCTAGGCTGTATTGATAATTGCTATACAACAATTACCTCTGAATATCTAGGTTAGTAATACATAATGGGATCACTTCCCCATTACCTAATCGTGTATCTCAATGCCTGATGTATATTATAGTTGTATTCAGACTGATAATTATGACTAATGAGGTTATGATTATCCACCCAAGTTATCCATGCAATGTGCAATAATATATCACATAGCACGTATCTATTAAGCGGATGTTCAACTCGATCTGATGCGAATACCAGGAATTATCAGGTGCAATTGGATAGGTCACCTAGTCCAACCCAATGCATTTGAACAAAAAAAATGATTTCACAGAAAAGCATCAGGAGGCATGAGGCAAGAACCTCTGAAAATATTGTTGAGATATCATTTAGCATCCCTGATTTTTCCTGAACGTTCCTTATGTGAAAATCAGGAATGATCGTTGGTTCCACTGCCGTCAGTCAGGAAAATCTTCGCTAATCTGAACATTTGTAATATTGTAAAAAGCAAGAATTCGCCAGACGGATGGAACGAGTGCCGTCGGTCGGACTGAATTTTGCTAATCTAATTACTTTTGATTATGCAAAAGTTTTAGAAAATCGGTCGAATTAGTGAAAACTTGGCCGACCCGCTTAAGCAGGTATTCCACTGCCCTGAAATCCGACTGACTGAAGCTGATCCGACGAATTTTGATATAGCAAAAGTATTATGACAGTCGGACGTATACTACATAAAACAGACGTGATAGAATAGCAACTTTGGGATGAAGGATGTACCGTTGTTTTGACGACCTTTTTTACCGTGCAAGATAGCATGCAGCACATAAAAGGAATAGTATAATCTATAAAGAGTCATTTGGAGTCATCAGGGAGTTTTTATTGAACAATAGGTGGGACATGGATTTAGAACAACCAGGATTTGAGCTTGGTGGGGGGATGGGACAAAGAAAACAGCATTTTCAAGTAAGGGTGGGTTTTCGGTCTCTGAAAGTCATCATTTGACATGAAAGGGGGTGATTATTTTGGAAACATGACCGAGGTAAAACCTCCTTACCCCAAAGTAGAATAATAGAACGCCCCTAAAGGGAAATGTACTACCAAGAGGAACTACTAGTAGGCAAAGCTACGACACGTCTAACATTATTTACTGCTACTGATTATCTAGCCTCACATACCCCCGTGGTATAATTAGTATGTTAATTGTTATCTCCTAATAGTCGACGCCAATAGTGAAGATAGACGCCGTGCTAACGTGTTAAAGCTGTGTCAGAGGCCACAAGATCAAGGAGAAGGCCACAGACAGGGATAAGACTGATCCAGACAGCAAAAACCTGCCATCCATTATTGAAGGAGACATCCAGGGGCGTGCATCCCATAGTTGGAATACTATGCCGATCCTAATTTAACCTCCTATGGAAATAGCATCCAGGTGTATAATACTAAAATGAAACCAGAAAAGGAGGAATAAAGAGATAACATCAGCTCAGATGGTGTTTAACACAGTTTGGTGCTTTATGGGTTCCACTGTGGATATTTTAAGGTCGATTACCTGCATTTCGATCTTTATAAGACCAGCAAGACTATATTTACATTCTTTTCTGTGTAACCGTGTCTTTTTATCTATGTAGCTTTTTTAAAGCGGCAGATATTCGGTAATAGGATAATGACACTCGTATATGCCACATTGACTTTGTGCATTTCTTATATTACACAAATAAATGTCATCTTAGATAACTTCGGTAGACTGACGCTGTTGGAACTGCAGGGAAAATGGGATCAACTGATGGCTTGTATAGTGGGCGCTGCTGTCATTATGCAGATCTATATTGAAAACCTCAAATCCCCCAGCTCCATACAATGATCGTTTACATATCAGAAAATGTGTTTTATTAAAATATTTGGTCATGATTAATGACAATGGAGTAGTCATCCTTTACCAATGATGAGGGCTATTGGACCTAGAGATGGGGTTGGGGAAGTCTTACTTAATGGTATCAAGTCTTGATTTTCACCAAAATAAAGTGGATTCATTGGAATAAGTAACCAACTGAGATACTACGATTTATCCTAGTATAGCCCAGGAGCTGGGCTTATCCTCCATGTTATGTCAACCATGGACACAGAACCTACCAAATGTTTCATGTGGGGGTGGGAATTAAGGGGTTGTCTGGTTCAACAGTATCTATTCTGATCATATGGTAGAGAATTGAGAAGATTAGCACACATTAGCGATCTAGCCTCTATCAGCACCATCCTATAATAGCCCTGAATTCGACTTGTCCAACGACATCCCTGCAAACATCCTAGAACTTGCACCTATTGCTAAACACCCGATAAGATCGGACACATTTAATACAGAACTTCAATCAGTATCAATTATGTGGACCCAAGCAGAGAAAAGCTAATAGAGCAATTCAAGGGTAATAATATGTTGACATAAAGTACATAGCCAAAGACACTACAGAAGCCAGACACTTCAGATCATGCCCATTAATCTCCATCCTAAGCTTTATCAAAACCCCTGCCACCCAGTCGAGGGTCAACTGGAAAGGGACCAAGAAAAAAGAAGATTGATGCATTATCTGTGCACCACCACACCTCATAAGCTAAACCTACTTGATTATCTACTGTTCACCAAGAAAAAGCTTCAAAAGCTATGCTACAAGCAGAGCAGACCCGCATTCTGATTGCAGGAACACTGAAAACCTAGAAGTTCTGAAACTAGTCAGCGGTGACCACTTTAGGTCCTCAAGTTGACGATACCTAAAACTACAGCTTTAGGTAGTTAAAATGACGACTTTAAGTCATCATCCTGACGACCTGAGTCATCAATATGACGACTCTGTACTGTCAGTATTGTCATCCTGATGACTCAGGTCGTCAGGATGACGACCTAAAGTCATCATTTTAACTACCTAAAGCTGTAGTTTTAGGTATCGTCAACTTGAGGACCTAAAGTGGTCACCGCTGACTAGTTTCGGATCTTCCATGTTTTCAGTGAATAAATTATTGCTATTTTCATCAAAGATATAAATCCAGAAAATTACTATCCCATGTGTGAAATTCTGCTGATAATTTCCTGAAGATCAATGATGGATGGATCTATTATTAGCCAATCACGCCTGACGAGACACTCAGTTTGAAATCACACTCATACAACTCCTTTAGTGGGCCCATTTAATCTGTAAACGGTTATTCTCACAACATCTAAAACATAAGCTTGGAATTAGATCCGTTTTCATACTTTGCATTTTGCTTTGAAATATTTGTCGTTTGTTTTGATTTTTGTTTACTTTTATTCATTTTGCTCTATTTGGTGTTGACTGTAATGATCTTTTTCTGAGGGAGACAAGCTGACACGTGCATATGGTGATCTGCCCACCTGGAAGCGTATACAGTCAGCCTTCACTCCCTCGACCCTTTGATTCCCCAGATCCCTCAACACCTCAGACACAGTATCTACAATTCCCTCTATATTTTCTATCATATTTGGACTTAAATTCTCGGTTTATTTGCCTCCTAAGACAATTTTCCTTGTATTTACAAAATCTGAGGAAGCAAGGTCTGCTCTAAATGACAGGAACATCCCGTGCAGGTGTGAAGAGCCTAGATGGAAGGTGTCTACTCTAAGACAGATATATGCTGAGATTCCAGTCAGTAGATCATACCAAAGGGGGTGGTATGGGGATGAAGGATGCAGAGGGGCATGTCTGACATAGCACCACCTGCAACTATATCATTCCATTCCACATACCTCCCATAGGCACACGGCACACAGCCCACATCAATGCTCCCTGTGGAGGAGTTTAAATAAGCTGCCATTCACTTGTACAGTCAGAAATGATAGCAGGTCCAGCACTCCAGGGCCCCCAGCTCCATTATCGACCCCTTTAAGTTATTTCAACTTGAACCTGCTACTACCTCCTACACAAACTCAAGTTCAAGGTCTAACTCCAAGAAAGCAAGGCGAAAATAAATATATGCTCGATATAGTTTGGATCAAGGCAGATAGCATCAAGATTGGTATGTTGCGGTGTTTTTCCATTCTATTTTCTTTATTTCATTTTGCGGGGACTAATTAATACAATACGTAATCAGGTGTGTTGTCTGTTTTATAAACATTTCTTCTTGGGTTACTTGTGTATAAATCTGAGCAAACCTATGAAGTATACATTTAAAAAGTGAGCAGGGAGAACAAAATTAATTGTGTTTGTGTTCATAAAGCGAAAATAGTATAGTATGTATCGGAACGGGACTATAGCTAATCTAAGGATATTACTCATTGGGGATGCAGCCAATCAGAGGCCTCCCTTTTGGCAGGAAATTCAAATGTGGGGTCACATGACCTAGACCCCCCCCCCTGTGTGGTGCCAAAATGGACCAATCAGAACCCTCCCTTTTGGCAGGAATTTCAAAATGGTCACATGATCCAAACCCCCTGTGGTGTGCCCCCAAAATGGCACCCTCTGATTGGCTGGCTGTTTAGGTCATGTGACCTTTATTATGCAAATAAGGTAACATGACCCTAATTTGAATGGACCAATCAGAGGTCGTCATTTTGGTGGGAAATTTGAAAAATTTGGTTACGTGACTCTATTTTTTAAAATTTTTTGCCAAAATGGAGACCTCTGATTGGTTGGCTGTCCACACGTCATACCATCAGCTGTATGCAAGCAAGAAGTTACGTGCCTTCCTCTTATTAGCATAAAGAGGTGTGGTTTATTATGTAGATGAGGGTGTGACTATAGTGAGATATTTTTTATATGAATAAAAAAAGGCAAGCTGAAATCGTGCCAAGAAAAAAAAATAAAATAAAATGGGAAATATTTAGGGGGGCCCTTGGGGTGGGGGGCCTTTGGGGGGGCCATTGGGTTGGGGGGCCTTGGGGTGGAGGGCCCTTTTTTTTGGAAACCCGCCCCTTGAGTAGGGGCAGGTTTACTAAAAATAAAATTTACATGAGGTAGTTAAATATTAAATAGAAATACAATAGAACCCACATATGGAGTAGTACACATTCCACTTTTATCTGTCATAATTTCATTTAATTTTTTTCATTTCCAAGCAATTATATTTACATGTCATTAAATACAACTCCACACTCTCTACATATCATAGTTGAATATAGCATAGGAATACAATAGACCCCACACATGGTACAGTACACATTTTAATTATATTTACAAGTCGGTGAATACAAGCTTACATACAAACTATCTTGTTGTCTTATCTATACATGAATCGTGATACATTGTGGGTGGTCTTTGTTCGGTTCATATATGTTGTCCCTGGTGAATCTAAGGTGGTGTCTGGTGTATATATGTTGTTTCTCATTTATCTACTGTGTCCTCCGACGTTACAGCGTTAAAAACACAGAAGATGTTTGTTCAAAAGGAAAAACTCCTCCATGCTTCATTTTGAAAAGCTGCAACTCGTTGTCCAGAGAGTTCAATTTCTTCACCATGTCTGTCAGCAAAGTTTTGCTCTGTGGACTTAGGTTAATACCTTCTGAGGCCAATGGGCAGGTAGGAGAATGTCTGAAATGTTCCACGGCGACGTCACCACTTTCTAACCATGTGTGTATAGCGACTCCACATTGGAAGCATTGAACAACATCCTTACCTCCGATGTAAAAGAATCCGTGGGCGGCGAGTTTCTCTGTGAAAGGACAGGGTTTATTCCACATAATTGTGTCGAAAGTCTTGAGTCTCCTTGATAAATTGATGAAACGTACATACTTGACCATACTCTTAGGTAGGTAGGTAGGTAACGTGGTGGGAGCAGTGACGACGGTGGTAGTAGCTGTGTCAAGTGTGGACGTACCAGTGGTAGGCGAGGTGGCAAATGAGACACCAGAGATGTGACGTAAGTGGTTCATACAGATGTGCTTAATCCCCTTCCCAGCTGCATACTCTGCATACTCAGGGGTGATTGCTTTCATTATGTGTAGCGACTTATCTTTTAGATCTGTTGACATAAAACAGATAGAAAGGTATTGTGATAACTGTATTTTGGTGCGATTACAGGGAGTTGAAACTGTAATAATTAGCTTAATCCACTTTATAGGTGTGAGGCAGGTTCGCTCGTTAAGGTATTATGAGATTCCTTAATTTTTACTTCTCCCCTTGTTAACAGGGGGTGTGTAATTGTGACCAACTACTCATTGAAGTTTTCTAATCCTATTTAGACTAACTTTCATCTGGATCCTCCTATGGTTTGGTTTACCTGTGGAGGGCAGGTGAAATTAGATTTATAGATACCTTACCGAGTGAGGATCTCTGTGATCATAGGATTAGAGCTCTTTTCTAAAAGATATCAAAAGCCGACTTTGATCCTGCTGGAACTTTTTTTTTCCACCTACCCTTTGATGATCAAAGAATGGAGTGAAATTTTTATCCGGATTCTCCTATTGTTTATTACCCCTGTGGAGGACAGGTGAAATTGGATTTATAGGAGTCCTACCGAGCGAGGGTCTCTTCTGTTGTGACTACATGATTAATCCTCTTTTCTAAGAGACATCAAAGCCTCCTTTCATCTCTTGAAACTGCACTAAGCGACTTATCTTCAGAGGAGTATATAAGGGAGGGAGAAAATTTCATTCACTCACATTCTCTTTGCAACCCTCACCATGAGTAGAAGACCATCTAAGCTACAGCTCTTGAGGAAGACGAGAAGGACCAACAACAGTTCATTGTCTTCTCCTGCTGCTGAAGATGATGCTACTGCAGTAGCTGCTGCTTACAACCCATGTGGTGTAATGGGTGGTGGTGTTACTGCTGGTGCCTGGCTGCTGGTGCTGGTGCTGCTACTGCTGCTGGTGCTGGTGCTGGTGCTGGTGCTGATAACGACGGCGATACTGTTGACGTTGGGTCTCATACATCTCCTTACTGGACACCGATGTTTTATACCCCCATTGCTGCTGCTACTTCTCCTGCTGCTGCTGCTGCTGCTGCTGCTGCTGCTGATGCTGATGCTGCTGCTAATACTGATGCTGATGCTAATGCTGATCATTATCACCCTTACGCCAGAGAAGTCCGTGCTGGTGCAACTACAGGTGATGTAGACACACACGATTGCAGACATACGGATTATTTGGAGACCCACCACTTGGCAGAAACAGAGGAAGAGGAGGAGGAAAAGGAAACGCAGGAAGAGTTGACTTCTCCAGCAGTTGCTCAAAGATCACCTGATCTACTCACCACCGCTGTCTTGAAGTCTCTAAGAACCACTGGCTTCTGCTATCCACCAGGGGACACCGACGTTGAGCAGAGTCGGAGTGAGTTTTTTCTTACCTCCCCGACTCACTCACCCTCCACAGCAACGACTGATGGTGCGTGGTTATCCTCTTTTCAAAAGTCCCGAGATACCAATGCGAGCATTGCTCCTGTTGCTGGTTCTGCTGTTGATTCAGCCCACACTGATGGCGCTACTCTTCCTACTTTGAAACCCTCTACGGATATCAAGAGGAGTTTTACCAAGAGTGGCGACCAGGTGTCCAAGAAGAGAAAAGCGGTAGTGAAATGTGAACCACCAACACCTTCCACAGTCCCCAGATTGGAGTTCTTCATCGACAGTTTGAAGCTGGAGATCTGGCTCGACGCGGTTAGGATCTCCAAGGAACGCTATGGTGCCATAAAGTGCACCTCGATGCCCACCAGGGAAGTGACCTTCACCTCTGATGCACTCCTCAAGCTAATAGCGACCTTCACTGACGTCCAAGAGGAGGTACGGATACGCAACAGAGCGGTTTCCCAAGAAACAACACATGGTTCGTCGCCCTTGATCCGGAAAGCGCGCTGTATGTTGCTGTCAGCTACTACAAGGGTAAGAACGTCATCCACGTACGCAGGTACGAAGGACCCCAGAAAACTCCGACACAGGATAGTGTGACGCTTTCAATCAAGGCACAGAAAGAACTGGGTGACAAAAAAGAGATTATCCTTGAATTTCTTGATAAAAATTGATTACGATGTGTGTGAGATAGTGTTGACGTATGTTTTATATGACGTGTATATAGGTGTAAATACTTTGTGTAGGTATGTTGCATATATAGGTGTAAAGGTAAATAGATAGATAGATAGATAGATGGAGTGACTATTCCTCCGATAATATGCACTTAACCCGAGGGTGAGGAAATGTTCATCAGGAATTGGACCGCAATACAAACAGGAGTCAGGACACACGGGAGTTGCGTGAGTGTAACAAACTTAAGACTACCAACCGGTGAGTTGAGTGTCGCTGTAGATACTATGCGTCAGATTCACATCACGCAAAGATTCAGATAAAAAGTGGGTTTGTCAGTAGGGTCAATTTTACAACACAGAGAAAACAGAAACAAGCTACGCTACTTTCACGCCTCCCAAAACAACTTGACTCTTTTACAACCCCTCCCCACCATAACTAATTCAGAAACTTTGGAAGAGCTTCTCTCCCTCATAGAAAACACTGTCACTTCCAAAGAAGTACAGAAACTTTGCCACTCTGACACCAAGTGAAAATTTCTTTTTTCCACCAATTTAAACGTTGCGTTTACATGGGACCCAGAGAATTCCCCATAGGGGGCAGGGTTACCTATTTGGGTCGACTTAAAAAGAGAGGAAGTGTGTTAGATTTTCCCAACACGGACAAGTTATGCGTCTTTCGCTGCATATCCTTTCACTTATACAAGACCAACAAACATGCTTCAAAATTGTTGCGTCAGTTCGACTCCATTGCCATCATCAGTGACTTACCCATGTTAGAGAACTTGTTCGATATACAAATAGCGGTTTACATCACTCGTAAAGTGAGAGGTCAGAACCTGAAAAACCAAGTTACCCTGATCAGACCACCTTCCAAAACACCGGCCACCCGAGGTAAAGTCAACCTACACCTGTCCGCGACACAGGGTTTGCATGTGTCCCTCGTTACGGATTTCAATGAATACGCTGGCATCTACTAATGTCCCGAGTGTAAGTCGGCATTCTTACTGAAAAGACACAGGAACCAACTTTCCCCTTGCAGACAAGTCGCCTTGAAATACGTAGGTGGAATATACCAAAATTCGAAAACGGTTTTCGAAGCACTAGCAAATTTTTTCTCCCGACGGAAATTCAAAAATGTACCCTTACAAAATCACCTTCGATTTAGAAGCTTTCTTCAGACCATCCAAAAAACCGTCGACCAAACATGTGTCAGTCCTGTGGGAACACGTCCCTCTGTCGGCTAGCATCGCATCCGGCTTTCCAGGACACGAAGGTCTGGTCTGCTTCGTGAGACAATCCGACACAGATTCAGACCCCTTGTTGGACAGGGTTTTGAATTACATAAATGACACCGCCAAGATCATCGGGGAAGCAGTGCTAGAACTTTACCGGCCAACATTAGCGAAGTTAGATGAGAGGATAGCTGAAGCTCACCACCTAGAGGAGGCGTTCAGTCCTCCGGACATCGACTTCAATGAAACTCGGATAAGACACCCTTTGAACTGAAGATGAGACTTTTGAGATATCTCCGCCAAGTTCCGGTCGTAGGTTTCAACTCAGGGCGTTATGACTTAAATCTGATCAAAGTACAGCCTCACTCTTTCTTCTCCTCCAAAGACCGTGAGAACAACGAATTCAGCGTCATAAAGAGAAGTAACCAATACTTGGCGATTTACACTCAGCACACTGTTTTCTTGGACGTAGTAAACTATTTGGCACCTGGTTATAACTACGCAAATTATCTACTAGCTTTCACCAGAAATCAGCACAAAGGTCACTTTCCTTATGAATGGATGACTTCTACCAGGGAACTGGAAAACAGAACACTACCGCCAAGATCTGCATTTGAAAGCAAACTGACTGGCACCAAGATATCTGAATCTGACTACGCTGAATGTGAAAAAGTTTGGTCCGAACAGAACATGCAAACTTTCAAAGATTACTTGATCTACAACAAAGACGTGAAACCCTTCATAGAGGCACTGAATAATCACACTAAATTTTTCAGGGACCGCGACATTGACATGTTCAAAGACGACATCTCCCTTCCGGGTTTGACTTTAGGGTTCCTTTTTCAAACCACAGAGACCCCCTTCGTGACCTTCCACCAGTTCGACGCCCACCTCCACTCTCTGATAAAAAAAAATATGGTCGGGGGTCCTTCTATAATCTTCCATAGATTTCACGAGAAGGGTGCCATGCTGATAAGGGAACACAAGTACAGCAAAGAAGTGAGAAGGTGCGAGCACATCCTAGGTGTAGACGCTAACTCTCTGTACTTGCGCTGCATGAGTGAAGCACACTGCACAGGTTATTACCTGGTGAGACGACCCAAGACCGAGTTCAAACTGAAAATTAGGCAAAGACACTCTAAGACCGCTTTAGAGTGGTTACGCTACGTGGAGCATGCCCACAGCGTGAAACTTCGCCACACTTTCAACGGAGGGGAGGTATCTCTAGGTTGCCGAAAAATTCGCGTAGACGGTTTTCACCCGCCCTCTAATACTGTTTTCCAATTTCACGCTCACGAGTGCATGCTGCTGCGCAGATATCCGTGTGCTTCAGACAGGGACGAGAACATGACAGAACAGCTAGAGTAACTGCTTACTCAAAAGCTCAAGGTCACAAGTTGATCGTCGTATGGGAGTGTGAATGAAGAAAGATGAAACGCCAGGATCTGCAGGTTATGGCATCCGAACAACACTGACAGGTCTACTACTTGAAAGCGATTCGAAATCGAAATGACTCCTGTTTTCAAAAACGTGACCATTTCTAAATCCAACATAGGAGGTCACATGATAGACTTAGCGAACAACGAAAAACCTGATGAACACTCCCCAGAGATCCTTGATAGGCATTTACCACGGAAAAAAGATTCTCTTGGGAACACCTCTTCTTAAGTGGTATTTGGATCATGGTTTAATAGTCACCGAAGTGCAGATGTTCATAGAATACTTTCCTAGACGACCCTTCGCGGGTTTCGCAGACAAAGTAACCGCAGCGCAAAGACGTGGTGATGTAAACGGGAACGAGAAAATTCTGTCAGACTGTTACAAATTGATGGGAAACACCACGTACAGTAAAACAATTTGCAACAAAGAAAAACACACCACTGTTAAATACGCTAGAGGTCTAACCCTCGAGTTAATGACCAATTCATGGCGGGGTATAGAGTTGAGCACAGATCTCTTTGAAGTCGAACTGCAACCAAAAAAAGTCAGGAACAATCTTCCTATTCAAATAGGATTCATGGTGTACCAGTACACCAAGTTGAAAATGTTAGAGTTCACGTTCGACTTTTTGGATAAATTTATCGATCGACACTATTATGCTCTTTGTCAAATGGACTCTGACAGTCTTTACATGGCTCTTAGCGGTGAATCGTTGGACAAACTCCTGACCTGAGAGAATCATACTTTAGAGAGAAACGAAACTGGATTCCAACAGCGGTGTGCGATGACCACTTAGAGCTTTTCGTAAAGATTAAATCCGAAGGTGTCAAAGAATGGATCCCCCTCACTTGTTGTCAGAAATGATACATTCACGATCAGAGAACTCCGGGTCTTTTCAAATCCAAGTGGGAGGTTGATGAAACTCCAAGACTTACATTTGCTATGATAAAGACTCGATAGGTGAAAGAAAATCAAAGAAAAAGAGTGCAAAGGGTGTCATAAAAAAAAAAAACGTTCAAGAACCCAAAGACTTCTAGGATGTTCTTTTGAAACGAAAAACTATCCACGCTGTAAATACAAATTTTAAAGTAATAGAAAACAAAATGCACACTTACACGATAGAGAAAAAGGGACTGAGTTACTTATATGTGAAGCGTCGCATACATTCTGACGGAGTGACAATGAGTCCTTTAGAGTTATGAAAATAAAAAAAAAATATGATAAAAAAGATTTTAAATAACTGTAAAGGAAAAAAAAATGTAGATGTAGATAAGCCAGTGAGATAATATCCTTTTTTGTTGTGTTAACTTCATCTACTACATCCACCGACTTACCTCGTGTATCAGTGTTGAAAAAACAAAACAAGACAATATGTACTTCCGATCCCATTTTCACTTGGGAAATAATAGATGCATCAGATGTGTTGTTCTTTAAGGCCCATTGTTAAACCAAGGTGTTCATAAAGTGTTCATTTCATATGCTGTATACTGTATTTGATTCATTGAGTGTGTGTTTCAAAGATGCATTTCAAAGAGTGGTTGGTACCACCACAGATAGAGCTATAGAAGTATATCAATTCCATAACGAGAACATATGTGCTTTCGTCAAAAGGCGATATACGATAGAATAGATCAACACGTTGCTTTCTCTATTTGCTCAAAGGGAACATTTGACTCTTTTTGTCAAAAGTGTGTCGACCGAATGTTGTGTAGCAAAGTTCCTTACCTTGGTGTACCAGTTGCTCAACTGAGAAGTATCATGTCCAGAAAAACTGAATGGAGTACTTGGTATAGTTCTTCAGTGGATTTTACTTGTAATATCGATGAGATGTGGATGGGAAATATGGCTTACACCTATCCTTCATATCAAGAGAGTACTTGCTCCAAAGTTGTACACCAAGATTACACCATATACAGTCTGAATTATGACAAACAAAAGTTGAATGTGTACACCTCAATGTGTGGGTTCTGTCATGTTCCTCTCCGATATTCGACTATGTTATGTAGAGAGTGTGAACTTGTATTTAGCAACTTGTAAATAATGAAGTGTAAATATTATTTATCAAAATAAAAAAAATAAAATAAATTTGTTTGTTAAGTTTTTATTTTTAGTAAACCCGCCCCTACCCAAGGGGCGGGTTTAAAAAAAAAAAGGGCCCCCCACCCCAAGGCCCCCCCAACCCAATGGCCCCCCAAAAGGCCCCCCGACCCAAGGGCCCCCCAAATATTTCCCAGATTTTTTTGTTTTTTTTTCTTGGCAAGCTACCAGCTTGCCTTTTTTTATTTATATAAAAAAATATCTCACTATAGTCACACCCTCATCTACATAATAAACCACAACTCTTTATGCTAATAAGGTCACGTAACTACTTGCTTGCATACAGCTGACGGTATGACGTGTGGACAGCCAACCAATCAGAGGTCTCCATTTTGCCAAATTTTTTAAAAAATAGAGTCAAGTAACCAAATTTCTCAAATTTCCCACCAAAATAACGACCTCTGATTGGTCCATTTAAATTAAAAAGAGGTCACATGTCCTAAACAGCCAGCCAATCAGAGGGTGCCATTTTGGCGGCACACCACAGGGGGTTCGGGTCACATGACCATTTTGAATTTCCTGTCAAAAGGGAGGGTTCTGATTGGTCCATTTTGGCGCCACACCATGGGGGTCTAGGTCACTTGACCCCACATTGGAATTTCCCGCCAAAAGGGAGGCCTCTGATTGGCTGCATCCCCAGTGAGTAATATCCTTAGATTAGCTATAGTCCCGTTCTGATACATACTATACTACTATCGAACCTTAAAATTGTTCACTTGTACTACGAAGTCAAGGTAAGGCCTATGCAGTTACTGCTTATTCCCCTGGATAAAAAGGTACATGTGTTTAGGTTAAAAGGTTAAGAGATCTGGGTTAGGTAAACCTGTAAGAAATTGATGTAATTGCTCAACTAAATGTACTTAAACCGAATATTTAGGGGGTAAGAATCAGAATCTAATACACTTAGTCTAGTTTTACATAGGTCAATAGGTGACGTAAACTGCTCTATAAACGAAGTAAATTCTAGAGAAAGTTACATAAATTGTTAGATCAAGTTCCTCCAAAATACACACACTTATTAGAGGGTATTCCGTCCAGGCACTTGCTCTGTTTACATCTTGATAATACTTCGCAATAGACATACATGGTCCAGGAAATGGTCAATGATATAAGGTCTGTGAAGCCCTGTGGGGCCCCTGTACCACAAGTGTATCCTCCGTGCCTTAAATGCCCAAATCAGGTATCCATTTGGGGCCTAAGGACACACATTAGTATAAATTCCTTCGTAAAAACTGCCCCCGAATAACAGTCTGCTCAACTACCGGTCTCTTTAATACCTTGACCTAACCATTTAACTCCCTCTATTGCATATATGCAGTATTGCAATACTGTATTTGGGAAACACAGGGATGGAAAGGGTTCTAAACACCTAGATTTTCGAATTCACGACACTGCCCCCATATGGAAATCTTCCCCTAACACACAAATTTACAATATCTGTTAATTTATAATTTACTACTCAAGCATGATTTGCATAATTCAATACCCAGAGGTATTGAACAACTAACCCCTATACAACAGCATAGGGGGTCCAGGGCGATTCCAGGGGTCCTGCATGGCTACACCCTAGGAAACAACTGCCGGATGTACCAGGCATCCTTGGAAAACGGAAGGGTGGGCCACCGTAATGGCAATGCAGTTAAGTGAGTGATCATTTTTTAACAACAGGGGGGCTGGTGGGTTTGAGGGGCGGGGTCAGAATTTTTTCAACCCCTTGACCGGGGGGGGGGGGGGGGTCTGTCGTACCATTGAGCCATACATTTCCTATATAAATTTCTGCGACACAGCCCTAGTGGACTATCGATGTTAAATCGAGAGTAGTCTAGGGTTCGACTCCTTGCCGGGGCGTTCTGTTTACTCACACACACGGAGGCCCACTCGCGGCAGACCTTTTTAAATCGTGGTATAAATGAATTAATGATAGATATTGAAGGCTGCGCCCCCTCGTGCCCCCATATCCCGGCTACTAAACCCTTATGCCTTCAATATCTGTCGTTAGTCCATTACTATAGTAAAGGAGCTCCTTCTATGGGACAAGGACAAATTACGCTTACCAAACTATTTTCATGCTGCATGCAATCTGTGCCGCACTGGGGCCCCCAACTGACACACCTGTGACCTTTGGGGCAATCTTTCTGTGTAAATGTGTTAAGGATGAGCTCTAAACATGCACAATCAATTCTCTCATCTGACTAAAGAGATAGCCACTTTTGCTTTTATTTTCCAATTCTGCCCTACTGCCTATTAAAGTAGGATACAGATTATAGTTAACCCCCTTCGCAGTAGGTAAGTAACCCTTTGTTTAGGATATGTGGATCAACACGGTAAAAGGTATAGGCCCGAATAACAAGAGATCTTTGGCAACTTTTGGACGAGGAATGCTGTTATTTCGACAACTTTTTTTTACAGTGTGGTAACTTGTTGCAGCATTATTTATGCACAAATGCAGTACTGTCGATTTGCTCATTACCTACAAATATCGAACAAGTGGCCTCTGGAAGCTCGCACAGGTCAGATATGGCAATTTATATCTACATCCTTTATTTTCTATTTCTATATGTTCCTTTCTATTTGGGGAGGGGGTGGTTGGGGCGGGGGATAAAAGGCATCCTCGACAAATCAAGGGCCACCTGTAAATAATTGACGTAGTTTGTACTTACTTTCAGGCACCGGAAGTGGCACAGACACACAGGCATCATCACCGGAAGTTGAAGTCGTCGAAAGTGGAAGTCGGCCGCAGTTGGCGACGACGTCCGGCCAGGACAACCGGAACTTCCGTCGGATCGCGTCACAGGAGTGTCTAACGGCCAAACAGAGCTCCCTACAAGGAAGTCGGTGGTGGCTCTGTGTTGGCGGGTGGTCCTGACCTGTGGATTGGTGGTGGTGCCGATAGTGGTGCGGACAGGGTGGTGCATAGACAGTACAGAGGAACGTCGGCAAGAGGCGACTGCAGTTTGAACGTAACAGCGGCCGGAAGTCCTGGAGAAGGGCTTTTGCGGCCTCCTCCTGGCTGCCATGCTGGAGGAGGTTGGGCAGACTGGTGGCATTCCAGGACACCGTGGAGGCATGCCTACAGGTGGGTATAGACAGGGCTTGACAGCTACTGGAGGAGTCATGTGGGGTATAGGGCATAATGAGTGATCCCCCTTGTGAGTGTTTACTACTGGTGCCCATTGAAGGCATCCTTGTAGAGTCAATATGTACGACATCAGCTGTAGCCGTATAGGGCCTTAGTACAGTCAGGTATAGGCAGGCCACCCACTGGAGCACACTGAGCCTTGCCCCTCCTCCATGGTTGGACCTGCAGGTTGTTATAGGGATGGTGCAGGTACCACTATCTGCATCACTCCTGATGCTGCTACCTGCCTCCATGCCCTCCACAGGGCCATTCATGCCATCCTCCTGCAATATACTGCTATGTCCTCTAGCATGTGCTAGCCCCATGCTGATAACCCTGTGCTGTTTGGTTTTACAGTCTGTCTTTAGCCTCGTGGGCCCCTGGTTTGAACATGAAATGTACATGCAGGGGTAGAGGGATGTTATGCAATGCTAATCTGTAATTGCTACCCTCCTCCAGGCGATTTATGTAATGGTATAAAGCTTCCTCTGTGCATGTATCACTCAGTATGCATGAGGAGAAGCTCATATATAGGATTATCTGTACAGTGATAGGAGTCAATGTGAGTTAGATGCCACTCCTACATCTCCTAGCTTGATGACCTTGTACGCAAAGCTACCTTAAAAGTACAGACTGTTAGCACAGGGAGTTTGTCAACAGAACACTGAAATGTCTTCTCCAGGTGCACAGAGAGTTCACAGGTGGTCGTTGGAGCTAGGAGCAAGAAAAGATTGATAAGGACCACAGACGGTATATAAGGAGTTCTTTAAGAGGTAGCCCGTGGTGGGAGCAGTCTCACCTGGCCAAAGGTATGCATACCATGTTAGCAGCGTGCACGTGCCTCTACTCCATCCTTAAAGATCCATTTGCTCTGGAGTCATCCCTACAGGACTCCTCCAGTGGGTGTAGGTGTATATATGCTGGCGGCAGTGGTAGAGGTAGTGGCATGGGTGCAGAGTGGGTAGAATGAGGGCCTTGTCAGCCCGGCTAAATCCAATCTGGATCACAGCGGTGGCTTGGTGACGACTTGGATGCCTTCAGGCTTGGATCCTTGGGTGTGTGTGTGAGCCGTGTTGGGGTGGGCGGTAGGTATACATAGTGGTGCGGCAGTAGGGCCCCTATGCAGCACCCACACTGTTTGTGTGACCACCACACCTCTTCACTATTGGCTCTATTGGCTGTGGGTGCTGGACCTCCAGGGCCCTTTACCTTAGGGCAGCCAATCAGCCTATCCCTAACACGTGTCTGGCTGGTGGAAGCTACCAATGCCAAGTGATGGTGGTAGTAGTTGTAGTGATGTGGTCGATGGTGGCCGTGGACCAGAAGCGGAAAGACCTGCCCCTTCTTCCTTCCTCCTGCTCGTCCCCCACCCCACCGGCTCCTACCTGCCGCCGAACACATGTACACGTACATACGGCCCAGTCTACTACTACCAGCACACCTGGCCGGCCGGCGTCTGGCTGCCTCGTGTTGGGTGTGTTTGTTCGTGTTGGAGGGAGTGTTGCAATAGCCAGGGTGTAGGTGGTGGGTGGGGGAAGAGAGGCAGAATAGTGATAAAGAGACATTTGTAAAGGGATTGAATAATGTACAGAATAATGATGAGTTAAGAGATTGGAATGGGAAAAGGTGATGTGGGTGGGACGGGGGTCAGAGTGGTTGAAATGATATATTATATGGACAGGTAAACAGAGAAAGGAAAAAAAAAACTTATCTTAGGAATGTGTTGGAATTTGAATCATAATATGTAATTCAATGGAGAAAAGGGGGGAAACGGGCTTAGAGGCAGGCGAGGAAGTGGGGAACATAAGAGAAGGCGGAAAGAGGGAATAAAAGGGAAAAGCGAAGGGATGAAGAAAAGAATGAACAAACAAACAAAAGATCGAAGAAAGACCAAGCACATATAGGGAGGAAGCAAGTAAAGAAATGGGGAGGAAGGGAGAGTAAAGGAGAGAGCTAGGCAGATGATATATAATGCAAAATCCACGTACATGGAGAAAAAGAAAGGTATATATAGGAGTTGAGATTGAGGCTATAGGGAGAGACATCCACAGCAGGTATATAGATGAAAACGGTGTGAAAAAGGTGGAGGGGTCATTGCCTATACATTGCTTGGAGCACTGCTGCTGCAGCTTCACAACCAGCCGATCAATCACACTTTACGTAGCTGACCTGTCCCACCTTAACTATCTAAGGGCACCATGATGCCCTAAAGCTGGTGTGCCTTGGTCGGCATGATGCATCAATGCAGTGCTGGCGAGTACTCGCCAGCACTGCATCATACCGACCCTCCGGGAGCGTATAAACCTCTGTAGGATATGCATATGATGAATAGATGTAGTTATTATGAGCTATTCACCTGGGATGTACTTAGGCATTATGAACCATGGTGTATTAATGCACTATGCGGCCCTTAAAGGACTCAACACCTCCATAGCACTGTGGGGCAGGTTCATCCAGGGTATGCTCCTCCTCCTGCTGCCCTCCAGGGTGACCTATCCAGACATGCCTAGCCACAGTTGTGGCTGCTATTTAGGTACTTAGGTATGCTCCTGTCTGCACCCACCATAACATCTAGAGCCACTAAGAATCAAACAGATCTAAAGTCTAGATACATCTATGGTGTTGTTGCTGATGTAGTAGGATTGATTTTATAATCTGTTGCTCTCCATGCACCATAGAGATGTTTTCATCTTTCCTCTGTTAGATGATTATCACAAGCCCTGAAATAGATTGAAATTAGTACTTAGTCATGTAAAGACGCAAAATCATGCTTGCGTAAGAAGTCCTAAGTGGTTTACTCAAATATAGATTAGCCTTAAGCTAACTACCTTCCACACCAAAAAGCCAACAATCAGTTGTGAGGGCAAATGCAATGTTGAAATCTCTATCTAGTCTATCGCAGACTTATTTTCTCCTATAAGGAAAGCTGCTTGACAGAAAATGCGTATATTCCCCAATTAAATCTTTTAGATGGAGCACCAAAAGGGATCACTTATGCAGAGCTCTCTCAATCATCCTTTCTGAGTGGCTACTCACATATATATTTTAATATAATTGTGAGAGGACCTGCAAAATGGGCCCTTAGTGCAGGGTGCATAGAGGTCCCTATTCCCAGTACATGTCATATATGACACAATAAGGTATGTTTACAACTGCACATGCAATATCGACATTAGTATTGGCAAGGTGACTGTCATTCTTGCACTCAGGAGTATATTTAGCCGAAATGCCATCACTTAGCTGCCTAAATACTTCATTATCCTAATGAAAAACCTGATCAGAAGTTTGGAAGCTCTCTGTCCACAATTTGGAGTGATACGAGTTATTAATTACAGGAGTGTGTCTGGTTAATGGCCTGATTGCCACCAGTTGGAAATTAACTTGTCATCTCTATGACAGGAGTGTAGACAGGACGATTTATGGCATATCAAAATAGGCTACACCATCACATGGACTATAAGCATTGTCCATTTTCTGGAGTTCATTTCTCAAGGATCTACGGCCTAACATATCCCCAGTGTATACATGCTAAGAGCCCTTGTGACTGTGTTGTGTTTAATGGATGTTTGATACTATTTCAACAACTAATATTTGATTTTCATCATTGTCTTTGCAGGAAGTATGTGGTACAATTTGAAGGATGAGATCGTATGACCTTTAGAATAAGCTAGCTCTCAAATTTTCTACTCAGCAATGCCACAGAAAACCTTCCGCCGCTAGAATCTCGTCAATACAGATGAGTTTAGGTCGAATATCCAACTTCTCCGGCGACCTAGTTTGGTGGGCAAACTAAGCCTTCTCCCCTAGGTTACCATTTTGACCAAAAATTGCTGTATTCATACACCACTGGTGTTGGACCTACTTTGACCCCAATACTGGGTGCTTGTGAGAACCAGCATTTGTTGGTATCCATCTGCCAGCTTGACTCACAAGCAACAAGCTAAGAAAAATAGTACCTCCCAGCATGCCTTTGTACCAGTGACGTAATCGTGAGACTACAAGATGGGGCCAGTGTGGGTCGAATCCTCATGACGATCTAGACTCGTCATACTGACAAGCAAAGTTGTCATACTGACAATATGACGAGTTTTGGATCTTCCAGGTTTTCAGTATGATGACCATATCAATCTGCGACTTCTTATGCAGGGGTAGTGCTGCCTTTACTTCCACCCATTGTTGTCCTTTAGGTGCATAAATGGGAGCCTTTTGTTTAACAAATGCAGTTACAACTTACATGACCTTTGAGTATGCGGGGAGCACCCCCCTCCTGTTGTCTTAGGTCGTCTTCAAATAGGAGGCCAATGCCCCAAATAAGACCACAGCTTAGCTCCTATGACCATGAAGAGGGGGCTGTTTTTATAAAGGGCCGCTTGTAATGTTAATCATGTTTTCATGTTACTCACTACAAACTACATTTCTATAGTCAAGTGAATGTACCTCTCGCGACTATACCTGCTGTAGTCAGTGATTTCTTTTGTTGGTCAACAAGAGAAATCACTGACTATAGCAAGTAGCCTATCAAAGAAACATGAAAACATGGTTAACATAACAATGGGGCCCTTCATAATAGTCGACATTCCCTCTATAGTCAGCTGACCATGAATTTGATGCTTCGAAGGGCGATTCATAAAAACTGACGATATCAGCCGGGGAAAACAACCAGAGAATTATGAATTTCGTCAACACTGATACTTCATAGCAATAATGGAATTACAGCCAGAATTAATAGTCATTTTGACCATTGTATAGTCACCTCGTCACAAGGTAGTTCCCATTTGTGTTTCCACTTATAGAATGTGAGTAGGCAGTTAACAACCGACATTGTCATCTTCCACATTACACCATAGCTTATAGACCAGAGGGGTGTTTCTCTAGGTTGTAGACCAGAGGGGTGAGATATCTCTCATTTAGGCATCCTATCTGACTATGATTTGTGGTCAGTATTCCCATTTCAATAGTACCTTTTATGTAATGATATGTATGTGCAAAGACATCTCATAGTGATGACTTGTGAGAACGTCTTGCACACACACACACACACACACACACACACACACACACACACACATGTATACACACACACACATATATATATATATGGGTGGGGCTCCAGAAAATGTCCATTAAACAAATTTGTCATATTTTCTTTAATAACTCTGTAATAAGATCATTTCAGGTGATATGAACAGCATGGTTACAAAGATCTCAGTGAGTACTTATGTAATAACTAAGGAATAAATTATATTTTTCCTGTTATTTTCTGAATTTACCCATATTTTGCTTGAAAAATACCAAAAAATCCATGTCCCCTGAGAAAAAATGATTTTCATTCAATTTTTTTCTCTATTCACATTGTATTAACCCATTTTGCAATTAATACAACATATTTTAGAGACCCTTCTGTACATCACCATGAATTTTCAAGAAAATTTTCAAATTCTTTCATTATCTGATGAAAATCTTTAAAAATAGAGTTTTTCTCATAAAATCATGTTTTTATTTAAAAAATGTGTTATCTATATGAATAGAATGTGTTTGAGGTAGTTTTTTGACAGTATGTAGAAGTCTGACACCCACATATTGGAGCAGATATGCAAAAATCTGAATATTTTACTGTTTTCTCTCCATAAATGAGGCCCAAAGAGGGGTAGAAAAATGACCCTTTTAAGGCTATTTTCTTTGGGGAATAATTTATTATATAAATATAAGGCATATAAAGATGAAATTCAGTTGACACTGTGTGTGGTGGGGGCCTGGAAAGGATCTTGCCATTTGATTCCGGAAATTCCACTTCAAAGTATGATAAAAGACAGAAAATTGAAAATGTTACGTTCATCAGATTTATGTTACGTTCATCGGATTCACATGGATGATTTACCTCTAATTTGCCTAATTCTTCAATAATAGTTAAAACAAATATCAATAGGGTACCCAAGTAGTGAACTGCACCAGCTAGTGTAAGAATTTTTTCAATGTAGATTATTGTTTTGCTGTAATAGGAATGCAATCATAAATGTTACGTTCATCAGATTTATGTTACGTTCATCGGATTTATGTTACGTTCATCAGATTTTTGGTGTTACGTTCATCAGACTGTTACGTTCATCGGATAAACTGATGATAGCATATGTATGGCATAAATCATCCATGAAGAAAATTTTAAACAACCAGTAAACCTGAGAAAATCAACCTAATCAGCATGGGATATGAATTTTCCAGATAGATATATTCTTTAAGGAGATATTTCATGATTTTCCCCAAAAATGTTACGTTCATCGGATTCAGGCTAATGACTTATCAAAGATAAAATCCTTTATAATGCATAAGTAGATCAAAGAAATATCTTTAGGTATAGCTAATAAAAGTGAATACAATCATTTCCAATTGTCAGTTAGTGGAACATTGTTCAATTTTATATTTTTTTTGTTGTTTACAAGAATTTTTAAATGAACTTAGAGCAAATCCATCATTTTCTCAATTTACCTGATATTTTCAGCATGACACAAGATATGTGGAAACGAAGGAAAAATTTATATATGATATTCTGTGCATAGAAGAGATACATCTCTACCAGGTTCCAGTGAATATATATCATGGTATATTGTTTGAAAATCATTTTTCCACAATTTTATCTCATTTAATCAAATCTGATGAAGGTAACACCCCTCTTAATGCTTAAAATATATGCATTTTGAGCTAAAAAATAGAAAAGGATGGAAAAATCCCAACTTCACAATATTTAGCATTCTCATGGCTTATCACCTCCTCCACAGACATGTAAAACTATAGAAGTCTAAGGGTAATTAAAATATTTGATCATTTTTTCTCAAAATTGGACATTTTCTGGAGCCCCACCCATATATATATATATATATATATATATATATATATATATATATATATATATGTTTCATAAATAAAAGGTTGTCAGAAAAAAAAACTAATTTTACCATAACTCTTCTGGCTCATCATGATAAGCCCTTTAGGAACACACTCACTTTAGACATGTTTAGCAGTTGCAAATAGGTTGTCTTAAAAATTTGTAGCTCGTAGTGAATATGACTTTTCTTATAAAACTCCCCTCAGTAGGCATGAAACATTAAATCAACATTGAAATAACATTAATCATGTTTACTAAACATTATTTCAAAATTGACTCATTGTTCTGTACCGATTCCAAACTGACATTCAAAAAGAATAACTTTCAGCTAATCTTAACGGGTCAACTGGCAACTGGCAAGGAACTTGAAAATAATCCTGTGACCCATCAAGGGATTTCTAATTCCCCATTTGGCCACCAGGGGGCATTGGGCAAAATTTCTCTAAAACCGTTATAGAAATACAATAAGGTAATTTTTGATGCAGAATTCAATGGTTTCATTTAAAATGCACAATTTTCGGTAGAAATGGCCCATATTTGGATGGTAAAATGAACATTTCTCATGAGAAATCAACCTATATGCTTGTTCCTGGTTGCCATGGCAACCATTCCAATAATCGAAATTTGAAGATTTTTATGCCAGTTTTTTGGGATACTCACCTCAAACCCAAGCCTGAAAACAGAAATGGAAAATTCTTTCTTGATCAAAATCTGTGATAAAAGCACCATAGTATTATGATTTTTTTTTATGAAAAAGGCTGATTTATTGTGCTTTTAGACATTATTATGGTTTATAATGTATTTAGAGCTTAAAGCTGGGACAAGATCTGAAATATATAGATTTTCCAATTTCAGCATGTCTATCATCACCCCACTTGTGAAAGTGTCCTGCCAAAATCTCAATCTATTCAGTGCATTCTAACCATGTCAAATTCAAGCATATATGTGTGTAGAAATAAAATGCTTCCTGCATTTTATTCATGTCAACAAGCAATCTTGATTATACCAGCACAGTGGCACCATCTGAAGCTATAGAGCAGAGTATTCTATAATGGTGGTGAATTTAATAAGGACTCATGGCAGCAGATCAGACACCACTTAGTGCTGCCACCAGGAGGCTTTGACCGGAACTAATTAACCAAGTGGTTTCCCTTCCCACCAAAGAGGATAGTCCAGCTGAAACTAAAGTCCAATGATGTGCACATAATGAGCCACATTGTGCCATAATAACTGGCAATCTATGACTTGGGAAGGGGTATAGAATCCTCTGAAATATGTATCAGACAACACTATATCAGCTTTTATACCAGCTTTAATCATCACTTAATGGTCACTTTTAATAGTCAATTGCCATTTACGTCATTGGCATCCCAAAATGGCAGCTGACCATGTTCACTAGAACCTTCACAAGTAGCACCTAGCAACATACTAGTGTCAACTGCCAAATGTCATCTCACAAACCTTAACTAGCAACTGGCAACAACATATTGCACTAATATGAAAGGCTGTGGTGTGACATATTGCTAATTGCAAATTGACACTCATAGGATTGCCAGTCTTGGATTGCATATCGCCATTTTCCAAGGAGTTTGCCATTTGTCAATTGTCAAGTCATGACCTTTTTATCAATTTGCCATTTTCCACCCACTACTTTGTAAGTATCTAAATATGGACCCCGCCCCTCTAGCTGGTCTTTCGCTACCCCCTATGTGGTGTAGCACAAAACGTATACCTCAGTCTGTAAATGCAGGAAGCTGCAATAGCAGTATTATAGCAGTAACGTGGAAAA
Source organism: Acholoe squamosa (assembly GCA_949317995.1). Classification (NCBI taxonomy): domain Eukaryota; kingdom Metazoa; phylum Annelida; class Polychaeta; order Phyllodocida; family Polynoidae; genus Acholoe; species Acholoe squamosa. The sequence goes on from OX439044.1 coordinate 59,963,661, forward strand.
GTTTGCCCAAATCTTCCATGGCATCCTAAGGCACCAATAGGGCGAGTCCTGACATGTCAGGCTGGTGTGAGGATAAGGTTGTTCAGATTGTCAAAAAATATATAATATGGGTGGTCATACGTCAGCTATGGCAGAGTACATGGGTTGTAGGGCGGCAGTTGCTACCTACCTTTACAGATTCAGTGCCCCCAGGCCCTTGATCAACATCTTTACTTCATGACTGCACGGTGCGTCACCTGCGTTACCAATTACATGAAAAAAGGGTCCCTTTTCAGGCATTCCCAATGTCCTTGAAACCTACAATAAGGGGTCTTTTCCGCTGAAAGTCTCCGTGGGTTTTAAAATAATGTGGCATTTTATCTGAAGAATATCAGTGGATTTTAAGATAAGGGCTGTTTTCAAAAGATTGCCTGCTTATCATGGTAGTAGTATGGCCGAGTAGAGTTGACGCACCTGAGTGGGGCTCCGTCAAAAATCCCCTCACTACAGCATATTAAATACAGGATCATATTACCAAAGTGGATACTAGGATGCATGAACCAACAGAGAACCATTGTGTGTAAGGTAGGTACGTGTTACTGGCATAATTTACACGAATTCACTGATTTTCTGTCACTGTTAATCGTTATGCCCGGGCCTGTGCCTGAGGCCAATGGCACTACTCCCGCTGATTATTCAAAACCCAAGTGTAACACTGGTAGAAGAAAGCGCTAGCGGACCAATTCCTCCTCTAAAAAAGACTCCATAGAGAAGAAACCGAAACCAGCTGCAGTAAGAAAACCATCAGTCAGAAGTGCTAAAAAATCAGTCATTGAAACTGTAACCAAGGGTATTCCTGAAAATATTGAAAATACTGTCGACCTGGCCCCTGTGCAATCAACCATGACCCAACCGTCAAGTGCCGCCATTGGTCATTCCTCAACCGCAGCAAAGTTGTGGATATCAAAATATGAATAATATGAATCAGTGGGTGCCTATAACTTACCGACCCCAGCCAATGGTTAGTGTGCCTCACCCACATATACCATAACCACAAGCACAACAACAACAACATATTGCACAACAAAAGATTCAACAATCACACTCACAACAATCATCCACCTATGGGGCGTCTGATTGATTGAGTCTACTCTATGGCATGCAGGATATGCAAAGATCTATGTAAAATACTGTAAATAACATGCAAAGCACCCTAGCAACGTCACAGCAATTAGAAGCCCTTAATAGCAAGTTTAGTACCCTTCATGGCAATACTACTGCGGAATTAACTACACTAAAGGGATAAATAGAGGGAGAAAAACAATTGGGGGAGGATGGGCATAAAGAACTAGTTGAGTTCCAAAATCGCCTTGAGAAACAACTAGATGAGCATGAAACACGTATAGAGCAAGTTATTACACGACTTCTGTGATTTTGGGTGCTTTTTCTGGATATTTCCATGCACATCACTGTCGATATTGCACACCATGCAATCATGACTTTTGTAAGGAGGCATGTTATCCATGTAAGGAGGCATGTTATCCATGTAAGGAGTCATGTTATCCATGTAAGGAGGCATGTTATCCATGTAAAGAGGCATGTTATTAAGCTAATAGATAGGCTGCGCGGCTCGGCTATATACAGCATGTACAGCCCTAGGGCCCGATATTCATCACCTAATAGGTTTATACCACCATTTCCTCCATTTTGTATCAATTTCTTACCTGATATCCAAAGATTATAGCCACGAGAAGACATTTTGTAAAAGCAAGCGCTACGGCCCGGGTCACCGCCCTGCACGAAGCCATTGTTTTTGTTCCTTGCCGGGAGAGGTACCGCCATGTTTACACACACATTTCGTATCGAATCCAATCATGACAAGTCTTCAAAATAAAACATACATATCCTTAGACATTCTAGATGATCCCTCCATACGTCTTATTTCCAATATATTCAAAATAAAGGAGAATCCATTGATTTTTCCATCGTAAGCGAGTCGCGGTCCGGCCTTTTCCACCCGCCTCCTTGTCCGGCGAAAGTGTGTCAGTGGCCCGGATGTAGATATAGGTCATCTGCTCGTCGTACGAGGAAGACACGGAAAATTTCGGACCGGTTTGGAAAATCAATGAATTCTTATTTATAAATCGAAGAAAATTGAGAAAATTAGCACGCATTCCTCTTCTATGGATCGAAAACTTCTTGGGACTTTGATATTATAACATGTCATGGTTGGATTCCATACGAAAAGTGAGTGTAAACATAGGACAAGGACCCCAGGTTAGAACTTATTTACTATCGTATTGGGTTTCATCACCGTTCTGTGTGACGCTATGGCTAAGGTCTTCGCCTACCTCCACTGCGGCCGGGGTTCAATTCTCCTACGAGTTGTGATGATTTTTCACATTGAAACAATGGCGAGACTGAATTTGTATGTCCGCCAGCATTTCCCAAAATAGTCCAACTTGACCTCGAAAAAGTATATACCAAAAATTTTAAAAATGCACATGTGTGGTATATGCAGAATAATGCACGGCTAAACTGCATATAAACCCACCGGAAGTCCCGAAATTGTGGTATAACCATGGATAACATGCCTCCTTACATGTCCTTACATGTCATATGTTACATGTAAAAACCTACGAAATTTTTCATTGCCAGGGTAGGGGTCGAACCTGCAGTCTCAGATCCCAAATTCAACTCCCTATGCATTGCGCCACAGGGACTGACGAGATACACTTGGTTAGAACCAGGTCTGTATAAGTCATTGATATGGCTGTGTCCCCCCACAACAACTCTCACATGCACAATAGCATTATAATAGGGAGGTTTAGCAAGCACTACATGGGCAATCTAACGCAGACGTGCAGCATACCTACAGCCTTGGTACGTCTGCGTTAAATGAGCTACGGGTGACATACGTAGTGTTTGCTAAACCTCCCTAATTATAGATGACTGCTGGACTGTTAGAATGCCACCAGAAGCGGCACGGTGGTCTAGTGGTTAGCGCATTGCGCTTAGCTGCTAGAGGTAGGCGGGACGAGTCCCGGGTCCTGGCGAACTTTTTTTTTCGCCATGTGTACACACACTATAGCTGGCTTCGGGTACAGGGCAGGGAAAGATTTTTGTTTTCAACTTGAATTTATTGATTTTTTATTGATTATCTATTGATTATCAGTAGTATAGTATGTATCGGAACAGGACTATAGTTAAGTACTGTTTATTACTCACTCGACCTGCAGCCAATCAGAGGGCTCCATTTGGTCATGTGACCTCTACATGACCTACTGACCTACTTAGGTGATCACGTGATCAACATGTGACCTAGTTAGGTGACCATGTGATCACCATGTGACCTAGTTAGGTGGCCATGTGACCATGTGACCTAGTTAGGTGGTCACGTGACCTGACCTATTTATGTGGTCATGTGACCTCATTTGCATAATAGACCACGCCCATTGATTACTTATAAAAGGTTTGAGTTATTTTTTGAGAAAAAATATTTAAGTGTTAGATTTTAACGTGAATTGATATACTTTTATTGATTTGTTTCCTAAGTTATTGATTTTTTTATAAAAAATATTTTTGGCAAGCTAAAAGCTTGCCTTAAAAAAAAAGAAGAATTTGGGGTATTTAGTTTGGCAAGCTAAAATGCCTTAAAAAAAAGAAAAATTTGGGGGCCTTTATTTATTAAGCAACCGAAAAGCTTGCCCAAAAAAAAATTTAAAAAAAGTAAGTAGGGTAGGGGTGGGTTTTTTACTTGCCGCAAGTAAAACGTCAAAGTAACGTAATGAGTGGGTGGCGCCATCTGTCGTTTTTTTTATTTTACTTTTTCTTTGTACTTATTTATTCATATGCTGTGTTCGCAGCAAGTAGTCACACATTGTGTGTGCAGCATGCTAAGGGGAGATAAAATAAATGCTACTTTCCTTTCAAGTGTTAGCTGTGTAAAACGTGTCAAACTCTGAGTGTACGGTGAAAATGCAAAGTATTCTAGGATGCCTGTATGCGAAGTTAAAGCTTTTCCAACAGATTTAGCTTCTTTTCAGTAAGTATTTACCTTGTTTACCAGTATAACGATATTTTATAACCTTGAACCCGTAGAGGAAAGGTCACTTGTGTGGTAAGGTAATTTTCTATGAGTAAGATTTATGAGATATAATTTGTATCATTACATTCTTTTTCAATATATTCATGTTTCATTTTTTCATTTATAAAGGTCGAGGGGTAAAAATATATCCAAAAAGGCGGACACAATACATCTGTATAGAGTATGCATTAACGACTACATAACACCTCAATACTTTCTCAAGATGTCAAACTGTTTGGAGGCTGTAATGATAGCGAAGAGGGAGAGAGCTAAAGCATCAATGGTTACTACAATTGTGGAACGGCCAACAGTCAGGTTATTAATGACCGACACTTGTCATTATTTACTTCACAGGGAGTTTAATAAGAAGTAAAATATGAATGTTACAGATGTAAAAACCATAAGTTGGAGGTTAAATATCATGGATGCTACTCCGACAAGGAAGAACTTATTTCTATGTATGGAGAGTGGGTATTTTCCAGGATGCTTGTCAGTGATATTTGGAATGAATTTACAAGGTTGTGTGCCATATTTGACGTTGTCAATACCCTGAATGAGAAAGAACTGATAACATAACTTTTCAATATGGATTATAGACGTGTATTGGCTGACAAAAGCAAGACCTTTCCAGTAGAAATTCTATAATATAACTGTGAACAAAGTAAAAAAAAGTGGAAATTTGTTATTTGTACTTATAATAACATTCATCCTAAGAAAATCACTAGGTAAATGATGAGGAAGTAGTGTATATTGAACTATTTGTCTACCTCTGAAATGACACTTGAATAAATGTGTTGAAAAAACGAGACTAGGATAAAGGTATCAAGGGGTGTGTGACCACCTAGGGGTGGTTTATTATGTAAATCAGAATTTTTCATAAATAAAAAAAATTACATCTTGTTTTATTTTACCCTTATTTTCTTAATAAAAAATTAAAAGGATGAGAGTGGTGATGGTGTTGGATAAAAGAGGGTGAAGCGAGCAAGTGGGGCCTCTTCTAAAGCAAACCTTTCATAAAAGACAACAAAAATAGAGACCATTTGTTAGCGTGGAACAGCTGATATGTTTCACAAGTTTGGTCTCGGTCAATACAGAAAAAATGGCAAGGTTAAATTCGTATTTGATTAACTCGACAAACACAATACATAGAGCTCTATACATCTAGACAAGGCGCGGGTTTGGTTACCAGGGTCGCTTTGGTTAGTTTTATGGGTAACACACCAGGTAGCGACACTGTGCTAGCACTGTGCCGTCATGGCGAGATCGTGTATCAATTTATGCTGTATAAGCTCGAGTAATTGCCTAGAAGTGCTTCCACCTTTGTTTTGGGGAGTATATAGGTACATAACTGGATTTGGGTAATGAATGGATATTGTTGCTTAAAACCATGGGTCAAAAAAATTAAATTTTGAAAAGGTCGAAAAATATGCGAAAGTTTGGAGCGCTACGCACGGGTTAGCGCACTATAAAAGGAATTTTTATTTAGACATCATGTCATAGCTAACCAGGGAAATATACGAAATAGAGCTTCTCTTCCCCAATGGCACCATTCTTCACCTCTCCGTCACGATGACGGGTAGAAGGTAGGTAATTTATCAAAGATCGCATCTCAAATTCGGAATTTTGAATTAATTTTGTGTTTGGTTTGCCGTTCTAAAGAGAAAGATTCGCTTTTATTTCCAGTATTATGCAGATCGTCTACACAATTGTGTAGCCAGGGGTGCAAAACGGGTACTAAGGTAGGTGAAAGTTTACTGAGCAAAAAGTCGTATTAACACGTGGCAATGTTGTGTTATGACGCATGCAACAGTTGAGGACGTCACCAAATGTCCGGTTAACGTGGTGACGGCCGTGACGGACGTCAGCTTTGATACATCGATGCATATTTAAGATGGCGCCGGACTGACGAGACTGCCAGGAAAAGTCCAACCAGACGCTTTGGCTGGCGTTATTTGGATAAGTAAAGGTGCATAACATGTTAGCTGAACTTATCTATTGTTGTCACTTGATGTTGTCGTGGGTGGATAAGTGGTTACGGGGTGAACTGATATGTTATTGAGACTTGGTGTGTAAGTGGGGGGCCCCAAGAAGGGGGGCGAGAGGTTCTGTAGGGGGATGGTGTTGTGGGATAGGAAAAGGGGAATCCCCACATCAGCGTCATCAGTGACCTATCCGGTGCTGTATCCGATGCAGGGCCGAGGATGATCATCACATGAATCTAAACTAATTAGATCTTGGGATTTATGTAAAAAAAAAAAAAGGAAAACTCACCATCAAAAGTGTCAGTGTCTCTCTCAGCCAGCGTAGGATCAAACCTTTGGTGGTTTGAGAAGAAAGACCCGGTTCCTTGGGCTCATTTTCTCCATTATTGAACGTCAAAATGGCGGACGAAAGGTGTGGTCGATAACCAATCATGGCTGACTGTGAAGAGTGATGAGCTATGTGGGCGCTGACGAAATCTCACCTCATCTAGGTCTAGACATAGCTCAGACGTATGGTCACATGATACATGTACATGTACATAACACGTGAGCACACAGCAAAAGACGCCTATGATTGGTGACAACAAGTGTAACCATGGTGAAAAGTCAAGGTGATATTCGAGAAGTGTGTTATTGAGTCTGTCGACAATATTGAAGATGTATCATGGATAACTGATGCAGTATTCTTTAGGGTGAGTACATCCTTAATCAGTGCTAATATTTTTTTATTAGATGGCAGGGTGGTTGCTATGGATACAACAAAACATTAACCGGTGGGTTTCCAAAATGCTGCCATGCAGTTCCAGGGGTCAAAAAGCCACTCCATACATGGGTAAGTTTCAACACCTGGACGTGTGAATACTCCACACCTGGAGGTGTGATGAGTGATAGTGCTCAATATCTTAGTATAGCCCGCAATACCCACTGACACTGATGTTGTGGGTATAGACTATAAGGGTTAAAGAAGCTCTGGGAGGTACAAAGACATTTTTCTTCACACTCCCCTGACCTTAGTACGACCTTCTGTGACCTGCTACTCCACAGACAACATCTAAGACATACCCCTGACCTTCGTATGTTTTTTAGATTTTATAGTTTGTGTGTCATCTCTGCACATATGTAATTTTGATGAGGGTAGTAGTAGTATATACAGACATGTGTCTTCTTAAAGACCTTTAAAGAGCATGCTTTAATTGGTTTAGACACAGCTATAATTACCTACTTGTTCATTTTTCCCCACCCAATCAAGATTGGACAGCCACTCACGGCCCATTATGATTGGTTTAGACATACTGATAGCTATCACTTATTGATAGCTTGTACATTGGAAACCAGTAGATATATGACACTTCTGACTGTAACTAACAATATCCATACCTTTGAAGTTGTATTTATATGATTAAGCCACTCTGTGTTAATCAATGAGTATTCATAGTACTTTTGTATGTGGGGTGGGACAGAGTGAATTCCCACCAGCTATTACATAACTGTACCCTACAACCAGTGTAAGGTACATGCTGGTGGTCAGCTTCAGCTAGACACTACGGCATACATGTAAACCGAGATGTAATAATGACTTATCTCAGTGTAAACCTGTGCGAATTTGGTTTTACCCATTGCTAAAAAACTTAAACTTTACATTTGTATTGGATTTAACTAATAGGAAAAGTGTAAATGTAATATAAATACGGTCAGCGTTGACCTACACCATTTTTGATAGATGCCGTAGTTTTATAAGTACTATTCAGTGTGCGATCTGTAAGCATGGGCGCTGCATCTGCAGCTGGTGACCTGTTCACTTTTGGACAGGTCAACCATGAGCCAGGATGTTTTTCACTATTGTCACACATCATGATTTATGTCTCTATGTGTATGTTCCATTGATGTCCTTCATCCTTTCCTTTACTGTTGCCAGTCCAACGGTTTGGGTCTGTCACTGAGGAAAAACGCTGTCACAATAGGTTCTCCACAGAACCACCCTTCTGAATAAAAGTTATCCGTTCGATGCAAGTGGCCCTGTACTCCCACCTGTTTTGTGGAACTTTGGGAGATGGATTGGTGATCTTGTAGGAAAAAAATAGTTTTGTTCCATAAATAAAGTAGATACTTTTCCCAGTTTGATGGGTATGGGTAGAGTGAAGTGTAAATTGTTTTGATTCTACCAGTGCACATACACTCTCCTCTTGTAGTAGCAACCTATGGGTGTACTTTGAATCATGACTCCCTTATGGGTGTTATGTAGTGCATCTAATAGATTGTTGAGGTTATTGTCTCATGGAAATTAAATTTAGAGGGAGCTTACCTTTCAATGGGAGTTTAGTGAGTCCAGTAGGACCTCAATCTGTGAGTACCGGTATTAAACAATTCTCCTACACAATTGAAGATAATATTACTGGAACACACACTAGTACCCAATATCCCTTATCTACTCGTTCCTTTTGAATGAGAACGTTTGAACTTTCATACATTTGTCTCACTTAGAGTTCCATTGATGTATTCCGATTTATGTCACCAGGTGACTTCTGTGTACCCGGTAGCATTTGTCTTTAAAGAGGAAGGAAATTAACCAAGGAGTTAAACTAAAACTGTAAAGGGAAGGTAATCACCATTTTGTAATTTTTCCCCCTGGAGGACCCCACTTTTGGAGAGGTATATTTTTCATAGTCCATCTACCAGTTAGCTCCCTATGTTATAGCTCCATAGACATCCTACTCAATTTTGACATATTTTTATAGTGGATAGATATAGCAAAAAGCTGAATAACTATGGAAATACTCTGTCTTTTTTAAAAGATACAAAAACACACAACCCACCTACCTCAGACCATTCGCTCACAACTTGACTGAGTATCGTCTCAATATTGGCAAATTGAGACTGAGATTACTCAACTACTACTACTGTTACTTCCTACACCTACTATGATGTTGTACCTGCAACTACTATTCTACTACTGGTGTTGCAGTTGCTTCTACACCTGTTGCTGCTACTGCTGCTGCTACGCTACTTCTACTACTGTTATTGTTACTGGTGCTGCTGCTACTGCTGCTACTGTCACTGCTGCTGCTGCTGCTCTTACTACCAGATACTACTGTCACTGCTGTTGTACTTACTGCTGCTGGTGCTGCTGCACATGCAAATGCACAGGCTCCTGCTGCACATGCACATGCTGGTGCTGCCGCTGCACTTGCTCCTACCACTACACATGCTCCTACTTTTGCTACCCCTGCTGCTGCTGATGCTGACAGCGGACGTAATCTACCCTTCCAAGAAAAATCAGTGCTCTATATATAGTTGAGAGAAAGCTGTAATCTCGTTTTCAACTGGATCTTTTCACCCCTGGATTAATCAACATGAAAAAGGGAAAAATACTTTTTGGAATTAGTGTATCAAAGCAGATAACAGGTGTAACAACTGCGATAATTACCTTAATGTGACTTACATGTATAAGAGGATTATGGAATGTTAGGAGATTAAGGTGTTCAAAGACTGTATACAAAAACTACAGGGGGTGCTTAACAATAAAGGAAAAATATAATCTTGTAAGAGAAAAGTCAAAGTGCTTTAATTGGATTACTCACTACCAAAGGTGCTGGGTACACAGCAGAAATGGTTGACACCTACACACCTCCCTGCCTGCCTACCTACCTACCTACCTACCTACCTACCTACCGTAGTACCTCGTGTATAAGGTACACCCAATTTGAGGAAAAGTGGAAAATAACTATAGTTTTCATTTCCAGGAAAAAAATACCTTGCGGTGTATGTCTTCCTTTGTACGTACCTACCTTTGTACATGTCTACCTTTGTAACTACAAACGTACATGTGTGGTAGAGGATTAAGTCTAAGAAATCAGTTAATAAGTTAATCCCCCTTTCTACTCCTCCTCTTGTCGCCAACCTGGGGTGTGGGTTACCTTCTATGTCTGTTGTGATTGGGAAAAAAGTAAACTCAGATCTTTTCTTTTAAATCCTCATGCAGTGCACGGTGGGTGACCATGGGGTCAAATCGTTTAAATCTTTTATTTTTTCCCTCTGGGACCAACCACACTTAATGAACTAAGGAATCCATATCTACATCAAACGGTAGGTGACAATCAAAACAGACAGATACCCCACCGAGCAAAGACCACTGTAAAAAAAAAAGGGATTAAAAGTCTTTTGATCAATTTAAAACCATAGTTAAGAGGATTATCTCGGACGGGTACATAAGGAAGAGTAAAATTTTGTTCCCTCATACTTCCTTTGCCACCTTCATCATGGAAACACCAAGCACTCTACAGACTGGTTTCTGGAGAGAAACCAATGTCTTCGCAGACGCAAAAGGATTACTTCTTGCAGAATTAACCTGGCCCTACGAATGTTGACCGTGCCGAGGTTCCCGGGGGCAGAGCCCCCGATCAAAAATATATGCCAGAACTCTTCTAAAATTCGAATTACATTCAAAATGAGATCATCTGAAACGTAAGGAAACTTAAATGGAAGATTATTATTCAGATGATATCTCATCTACAGTCAGAAGTGTGTGACAGCATGGTCCCACCACGTCCCTAAGGAACTAAGGTGGCGTGAATGTTTGTCTCAGTGTAACATCATTCTACTTCCGGCAAGGTTAAAATCCCAAGAAGAGATCCAGATGCTTCACAGACAGATTGATAGGAGTATATCAATTTTACAATCAGAAAACCTGACCTCTCATCAAAAGACAGTTAGTATTTTTTAAATTTTTTTTGGGGCAAGCTTTTAGCTTACCTTAGTCAGTATTGAGGTTTTATCATGGCTTAATCCTGCAACCTCCTTTTAAAATAACTACATATTTAAATACGGGTTATAATTTTCGGTTGTGAAGCGTCTTAAGGTACTAAAATTTTAGTACGGTACTAAAAATAAGATGTAATTCCGCCACGGGGTGCTAGGTGGCGTTGCAACGACAACACTCATTTAACGTACATGTATGATTTAAACACCTTTTTCTGTACATTATTGGATGAGGGTGAGTATAGAAGGTCACCCCAGGTAATGTTATAAATGGAGGTAGGCCACAGCATAAATCAGCAACTCCTTTGAGCTACACCAAACAAAGTCGGCTGGCGACCGACTGTTACAGCAGCTGGTATGCTAAGGGTAGTCGGCCCCCCAGCGACTTTACCCCTACATGTCTGTGAGCTGAGATCCAAGTACGACACCTACCTCACCCTTCTCTCTAATTGAAATAATATAATTTTTTTCCCTGTAATTCCGCCAAAGGGTGCTAGGTGGCATTGCAACGACAACGCACATTTAACATACATGTATGATTTAAACACCGTTTTCTGTAGATTAGTGGATGAGGGTGAGTATATAAGATCACGCCGGGTAATGTTAGAAACGGAGGTAGGCCACAGCATAAATCAGCAATAGTGAGTACCCTGCTAAACAAAGTCGGCTGGCGACGGCAGCTGGTATACTAAAGGTAGTTGGCCCCCAGGCAACTTTTACCCTACATGTCCGTGAGCTGAGATGCAAGCACGACACCTACCTCACCCTTTTCTCCCAAAACTAATATTAAACCATCCCCATATTCTTCAATCTGGCATGTACAGTGGTGGCACTGAGCAAATTCTGTGGAAAAGAATTCTCATCTACTTTAACCACTTGCTTGCTTTACCCTCTTTCATCCAAAATCATCACCACACTCATCCTTTTTTTATATTAGTAAACCCATCTCTGGTCTTAAGGTAGGGTCAGCAATCCCCTAATTAGGTCAAGGGAACTTGGTCTCTTATACAAATGAGGTGTTACATAACCGGGGTAATCCCTAATTAGGTATTACAGAAAAAAAATCGCAGTCATATATACCCTTTATACTTTACATTTTTACCACAAATCACAATTTTTTTTTTTTTGGGCAAGCTTTTAGCTTGCTTTAATAAATAAAGGCCCCCAAATTTTTCTTTTCTTTAGGCAAGCTTTTAGCTTGCCAAAAATATTTTTTATAAAATAATCAATAAAAGTATATCAATTCACGTTAAAATCTATCAACACTTAAATATTTTTTCTCAAAAAAAAACTCAAACCTTTTATAAGTAATCAAGGGGCGTGGTCTATTATGCAAATGAGGTCACATGACCACATAAGTAGGTCACATCACATGACCACCTAGGTCACATGTGTATAGCCAAGCAAAATGGGTCCCCCAGGGAAAAAGTCAATTTTTAAATTCAGCCCATGAACTTTCCAATGATATATTACATGAGAAAATATATCTGCTAGTTTCAGAGTTACGGTTCTATTAACTTAGATGGTTACCGACCTATTCAAATCCCAAATAAGGTCTACCTTGTATATTTCATGAGATATATCAGATGATATGTATAATTAGGCATAATTCTGCAAATTAGGGAAATTGTCATATTCTTCACATTCTTTTTCTCATAAGATTTGATCTGATTATCAGATTTTTACCATCTTTTCAACACACCGATCCTTGTGGGTGTGGCTACCAATAGGCTTTTTTGATTCCTCAATTTTGAGTGAAAATAATGTTTCCATGGCAACCAATATCAACAAGAGCACTGATTTCTGCCCTCAAATGCCCAAAAATGTTCTATTTACATTCCAAATTTGGAAGGTTTTCCTTAAAAATGGGAATTTCCCTTTAGGATGATTGTAATCTACATAAAAAAGTAGTATATAACTATTTTTGGTATATTTTCCTCCTTTTAGGCCATAGTGGTGTCCCCCTGGTGGCCAGAATTGGTACTAATCCCCCTCAGACTGTCCTACTAACTTGCCTTATCACACATGGTCACATGGTCACCTAACTAGGGCACATGGTGATCATGTGGTCACCTAACTAGGTCACATGCTGATCACGTGATCACCTTAGTAGGTCAGTAGGTCATGTGGAGGTCACGTGACCAAATGGAGCCCTCTGATTGGCTGCAGGTCGAGTGAGTAATAAACAGTACTTAACTATAGTCCTGTTCCGATACATACTATACTACTATTATCATGTAATAAAATATGTAGTTAATGGATATGTCATGACTTGTGACTGTTATCCAACAATAACATGCAACTCGGGGGCCCAAAGTATGAGTATATCTCCTCAGAACAGGCCTTCCGGCATAACAAGGCCCTCTTTGGCGATCGCCAGGACCTAGCAGATATTATTCTGAAAGAAACTGACCCCTTCGAGATCAGAAAACGAGGACTTGAGGTAAAATTCACAAATGGACATGACTGGTGGGTGAAACGGGTAGAAATTCTGAGGAGAATTATTGAAAGCAAGTTTGCCCAAAACGACTCATTAGCCACAAAACTAATCAATACTCATGAGCCACTGATTGAATCGACTCGCACCCGATTTTGGAGCGGAGGAATGATTTTTGACAACAAATTATGGAAGAAGACGTTTCCAGGTATGAATAAATGTGGAGAGCTTTTGATGGAACGGCGTCTCATACTCCAGAAACAGCACGCACCGCTGCTCCGCCCACCCACGACACGCAACAACAGCCGCAGCCAGTCAGCCTGGTCCCAAACAACCCTGCAACAAGAGAGACACAAATGGACGCCGGTAGTGGAGATTGAAAATGTCCGACTACATTCCAGATCTATAGTTCATTAGATATTTATCACTGGGTATCATACCACCCCCACTGATATCCCAAACCCTTGATAGCTTGAGTTAGGAAATAATCCCCCTGTTATTATTTTTCAGTGAACTTCTTTTTATTTTCATTTTTTTTTTTGCTGCTGTTGCTCAGTATAGTCTCTCCACATTCCTCACTGAATGGGAGTCTACAGTGTTGAAACTAGCCTATACTAGTTGTCAACCAATGCTGTACCAGTATCATTTCCTATCCCCTCGGGATGTGTGTGGTGCACATATGCGCGGGCACTGACACATTCCCCTGTGAAATTGTGTAATGTCGTTCTCGCCATGAATATGACCTTAGCTGTCGAAATGGCGTTAAACATCTATTACTCACTCACTCATTTCTTACTGAACTCATATCTGAGGGATTGGAGCCCCCTCTAACAGTCTCGAGCTTCTCCCCATCCCCTCCTTGGTATTGCCCAAGGTCAGAGAATACTCCCTTGGCCACCACCAATTGATATACCCCTAGTACGAAAACTCGGGGTGTATCATATTGTCCCCTACAGTGACATCTATAATGATTGACCTTGAGTGAAGACAATTATTGGTCCAAACCCAGGAGTACATCAATAAACTCAAAGAATTGGTACTTGTAAGCTGTAACGTCATTAGCCTAAATGCCAAAAGGTTCCTAGACCTAAAACTTAGCCTAGATACAGATTTTTTTGTGTGTATGTGAATCCTGGCTGCTTCCTGATAGTGACAACGCCCTAGGAGTGGTAAAACAATTTACAGACTTGACCGCCAACACTCGACTGGGGGGGGGGAGGGTTACTGACATATGTAAGTAATATACACATCCCTTACTGCAGCGCTATGCCTGAGTTACAAATTACTGACCCCTGCATTGAAGGAGATGTTAATGTTAATCTTAAACATCTATAGTCCACCAAATAAGGATGTTGATGTATTCATTGAAAAATTGGGTGTTATTTTAAGGCGAATAGATAGATCAAAATTTGAGTTGTGGGTTATGGGAGATTATAATATCAATATTAGGGACAGGAATGCTGCAGGATCCAGTGGCCTGTTTGATTTATGCAGGGAACATAGTTTAAACGGGTTAATGGAAGATATTACCCGCCCTAATGAAAAAGACAATGGTGGCACTTGTATAGACAATATTTTGACTAACTTTGACATTGTTAGTTACAAAGGTGTTTTGCGTTTATGATCGCGGATCATTATGCATAATATGCATGTCGCAAAAAGCCTAGGGAAAAGCACTGTTCACTGACCTGTGAAGGCAGGTCATACAGATCTTACGATAAGTATGATCTCTTTGAATTCATCCAGGACTTAGAATGGGACAGATTTTACAATACCTCTGACGCTGATGAGCAATGATTGTTCTTATATAATAACCTAATTGAGTACCTAGATATCTGCTGCCCTATTAGGACATTTAAGATCAAAAAGAACCCCAAACCCTGGGTAACGAGGGAAACAATTGAACTCATTGATGAGCGCCAGCAGCTAATAAAAGAGCTACAAATAACAAAGGACAGAGGTACCCTAAAACAAGTGCGCATTATGCGCAATAGGAATCACCGGCAGCTATTGTATTCACAATGCCATTTTGTTCTAAGGATGTTAGAGGGATCCTCATCGCTTCTGGTGTGAGATTAATGAACTAGTAAATCCTATAACCAAGAATTTGACCATACAGTTAGAAAACGAGCTGACTGGACAAGTTATACCGGTAGACCAGACAGCACAATATATGTTTTTTTGCTAACATTGGCCAAGATTTATTTTCAAAGATGCCACCCACTGGTATTGATTTGCCTTTATATGAAGGAATAGATAGTGAAATTGACCTCAACGTGATCTTCAACATTGATACTGTTACACAATTGATAAAGAAAATCAACATTGATAAATCTAGCGGACTAGAGGGTATAAGTAGCTCAGTCCTTAAAAATGCTTTATCATTCATGCCTGAAAAGCTTCTGCATATCTTCACTTGCTCTATTACTCAAGGTATTTTTCCTATCTCATGGTCATGTGGTTTATTGGTCCCAATTCCCAAAAAAAGGGAAGCTGAAATCAATCAAAAACTGGTGGCCAATAACTCTCTTGCCACTACCTGGAAAGCTACTTGAAAAATTAGTGCATAAAGTATTATCGAAACAACCATATCCTATCGCCGACCCAGTTTGGCTTCCAGCCCAATAACGGAACAAGTGATGCTGTGTTTATTGTTGTGAAGGACCTTTATGATGCAAGGGATGATGGGATGATCACTGCCTGCTGTTTCATTGACTTCATGAAGGCCTTTGATTGTGTCCACCATCATACGCTGATTCTCAAAATTTGCATGTTAAATATACATGGAAAACTCAAAAAAATGGCTCACTGACTACCTAGCACACTGATCACATCAGACCATAGCCAATAAAGGCCGATCAGCCATATGCGGTAGGTTTTGGTGTCCTCCAGGGATCTATTTTTGGCCCCCTTATTTATATTGTTTATTAATGATATTAGTAATGCTATTTTGAATTGTAAATATGTGATGTACGCCGATGATCTTGTGTTATATACCTCAGATGCCAACAGTGCCTTAGCGGTCGATAGATTACAAAGCTATCTTGAAAGAATCTCACGCTGGTGTAACACTAATTTCATGACTATAAACACTTCTAAATCAATGGTAATGTATTTTGGGCCTGGTAAGAAGCTAGGGCAGCTACCGGAGTTAGATGTCCAAATTGGACAAAAAACCACCTGCCTATTTGTACTATTTATAATTAAGACACACTGCCTGTTGTAATACAACGTGAGCCCACGTTGAGACGTTTCAAATCAGCCATATACAAATTCCTAAATTAATGCACATAACTGGGTCTAAAGCGCCCTAGCTGGTCTCTCTATTACCTTACTGGCATATGTAAGATGTATTTGTGATGAATATTATAATCACTTCTTATAGATAAGTCCTGTTATATGTATATTAATTTTGTGTGATATGAACCTTCTGCATCTCGGTATCAACGACTATATTGTAAGCTACCTGATGGTGAAAGGAAAAAACGTCCTAGTAAGGACGATTTCACTGAATAAAAATCTAATCTAATCTAATCTATCAGAAAGGATATAGGTAAGTATTCTCTCGATTCTTTCTGTCCAAAGAAGTATTCATAATAACTAAATGAGTAATGATGCATGTATGTGATTGACTGAAAGAGGGATAGCTTTATAAGACATGATTTCATAAACGCCTGGGCATACATGTTTGCAATGAAGGGCAATATTATTCTATTCAATGATTGCATGAATAAATAGTTATTTCTCTAATTGTATATTGTGCATAATTTACATCCCCAGATTTGATTGATGAATCTTGACTCTTTTGTCGCTATTTGGATAGTTAACGTACCTAGATTGTATATAGACTGACAGACCAGAGTAATCAGAATGTTGTAGCCTTGCACTACCCCATATAATTAGCAAGCCCTGTGGTTAAATCCTACATTTGGCTATAGGGGCATTTTTACAACACCACACAGTTAATAACAACATATATCATATGTATATACAAAAATATAGGGCCTACATAAATATGAATTATGTGTACGTACCAGATACTGATCACAACTATTACCGTCTGTGTTATGTGCGAGTAAGATTTACATACTCTTTCATGAAATGATAATTGAATAGGTCATAGGTGTATTTCATGATTTGTGTTTTCTTTTTAAAGAAGAGACACTCCTCACATATCAATAAGATCTATATACAGATAAGCATCTGCTAAGTATATAACTATAGGCTAAGAGACAGAAAATAAAGGCCATGATCGACGAATGGGTGGACAGACCTATATTAAGACTGTCACCTGCTTGATACTCATATCATCTAAAAAGAGAAAAATATGGAGCCCTGGAGGTGACATTTCTTATATATATATATATATATATATATATATATATATATATATATATATATATATATATATAATACCCAGGTGCATAAGCATAAGCAGACTTTATGTTCTGTCTGGATGTGTGTCTTATGTATATATATAACCAGAGCTATATACATAAGAGACACTAAAATGTTACTATAGATAGCCAGGGTGGAACAACTCCTGCAGCGTGGGAAAGTCCATCCAGCCAGGAAGTATGATCCTCTTTCGCACTCTGTCCAACTTCCAATGTGTGAACTCTTTCTCTTCACACTCCCCTTTCTCTCTCATTCTCTCTCTCATTCTCTCTCTCTCTCTCTCTCTCTCTCTCTCTCTCTCTCTCTCTTTCTTTTTCTTCCTTCCCACAATGCTCTCCCCCCCTTCTATCTGTGGGGACAGGGTGGGTGAAGGAGAGACAAAAAGTAGGCAGCTTGAGGGAAAGATGGAAATGGGTAGACTGAAAGGAGGGAAGGATTGGATGAATCAAGAGAGAGAAGACTGAAAACAGGCAAGTGGGAGGAAGGATAGGATATTGATGGTGAGACAGAAGAAGATGTTTTGAAAAGAACAGGAGAAGGATGGATAGAAGGAGTAAGCTAGGCAGGGTGTGTTGAAGAAGGAGAGGGAGGCCGTTAAACAATGAAGGACATCAGTAAGGGGGCAGCAGATAGGCAGGCAGGCAGGAAGAAGCCAGGCAGGGCGGAGGGAGGGAGGGGAAGAGAAAGGGAGGGGAAGAGGGAGGCATGCATGCAGGTAAAGGCTTGGCAGGCAGACAGGGAGAGAGGTTGGGAAACAGCCAGGTGGGCAGACATACTTAGGGAGACAGACAGGCAGCCAGGTAGACAGGCAGGCAAATCAGCAGCAGTCAGTCATAGTGAATAGAGGGGAGGAGACAGGTAGATAGGGAGTAGTCAGGCAGGTTGAAGGAAGAGAGGGGGCAGTCAAACAAGCAGGTCGCCAGGAAAACAGGCAAGGAGGATCCAGATAGAGAGAGCTAGAAAGAGAAAGAGAGAGAGGGAAGGAGTCACAGGAATGACTAGAGCTTAAGGAAAAAGGAAGAGGGAGGGTGGGAAAGGGTCCATCCATCCTTCCTTTCCTCCTTCTATACTTCCATCCCTCCAACCATTTTCTTCTCTCACCCTGCCCTCTCCTTCCTTACCCCTCCATCCTGCCTCCTTCTTTTTTTCCTTTCTCACCTTCTCTCACTCTACCACTTTGTTAGTTATGTATATAGGGACACATAACCTTTCCTTCTCCTCAGAGTTTTCTTATGTATAAGTGAAGCTATATATACATAAGGCCAAAAAAAAGGTGTGTTTCCAGTTACATGAACTGATATGCTAGGGTCGGTAGGTCAGATGTTTTTTTCTTTTTTTGGGGGGTAAAGCTTTCCTTTCCCTTACCATGGAGGAGTCTTCCTCCTGTCTAATATAGGCATATTATATATCAAAGGAAACATCATTTAAAGGCAAATTTGAGTGGATATGTGGCCACAATATGATTATAAGCACTGAGGTGAATGCGATGCAGAAATATTCCATGATTTGTGTAGGGAGTGGTTATTATTCATCAACAGGGATGATGATTTTTTGCATGAACACCCGCACAAACTTTACCCTCCCCCTGTGATGGTGGTCAAAATTGTTTGCACCTCCCCATGTGCTGGAGATGTGGAAAATGTTCATGCCCCTCTTTGATCTATAACAGCAAGGGCTAAAAACTTTCTTTAGCCCCCCCCCTCAGGAGAGATCAGAAACTTCTACCCCCACCCCACCCCACTCAGGAGAGCTTATTGCCATTCAGGAAATGGTCATAACTACCCATATTTAGCAAGCCATTCCTCTAAGACTAACAGGAGTATCTTCTCTTGCAATATATCACTAAAAAGCTAATGATCTGAATTTTAAAGTTGAATTTTAGCATGGAGCACCCTTCTCCTTGCCTCTACACATATTCCTTAGCCTCATGTAATACAGAGCTCCTTGTTTAAACCTATGTTGTTGTTGTATCCCATATGAAATATAAGGTTAGGCCTGGTCAGGCCCAGACGTCAGGCTCTGGATTTTGTATTGTTCTGCTTGTGAAAACAAAGAAATCGGCCCTTTTTTGCTAGGGTCGATCGGGTAACTGGGAACAAACCTTTCTTTTTAGGCCTAAGACATAACAATCTCTCTGCTTGGTATGCACATGATTATCATATAGGTGAGTTAGTCTGATGCAACTGCAGACCCAGTGCAATTTCTACTTGCAACAAGGTTTAGTCTCACAGTGGACTCACGCCTATTTCTCTATCGTTCGACGGATTACATTGACAGTTCCTCTATCACTGATGTTTATACATCTTTGTGCATGATGAATGTACGTCAGCATCCATAAAAATATGTTATCAGCTTTCATATGGATGCATTTTTTAGTAGTCAGTGGTAAGAATGATTAGAATTCAGCAACAGATATCATATCACTGCCGTTTCTCTAAGCTATTCATCTTTATCTATCAAATTCCAAAATACAGCATCAAATCTCGCAACCAGTCATCACGTGACTAATCAAATGTAAGTTGTAATATCAAAAGAAAGGTGACGGAAATTCGCCATGTGCTTTGTTCTGAACGAACTTGACATGAGCAAATTGTCGTTATCTGGCGCCATGATTGGTCATCAATGGTGACTCCTTTCTGAATGATAACTCACTGCGTCATCTTTCGCCACTCTATGTCAGTCTCACATGGCATGGCGATTTATCACAACAGTCGCCAACATGATCTCACTCACTGTGTGAGTATGTGCCACCCCTTGTCATCCCTCACAAAGCATGGTGACTTATCACCACCATCGCCAACATGGATCTAACTCACTGCGTGAGTATGTGCCACTGCCTGTCAACTCTCAGTCAGAATGGCAACTTTTCACCTGCATTGCCACATGGCTCTCACTCACTGCGTGAGTGTGTATCACTCCTAGTTAATCTTCTCTCAAAATGGTGACTTATCACCACCATTGCCAACATTGGTCTCACTCAATACGTGAATTTGTGTCACTCCAAGTCAATGCTCTCTGAGTATTGCATCATCTGTCACTCACTCTCACTCACAGTGGCAACTTATCACCACCATTGCCAAAGTTGTTGCGACAGCACCACTGTTCAACATGTATCCTATCTAGGAAGTGTGGGCATGAAGTATAAGTCCCATACGTATCAAATGTGCTTTGTTTCACACTGATTTCAATGTAATACTTCAGAGTTGAATCAAACAAGATTATATAGAGAGAATATCAATTGAATTTAGATAGAGGTATCTCTAAAATGAAAGCAACTATCCATAAACACCTTTTCTCTGGTTACAGGAAAAATACATAGGGAAATATCAACATGAACACCTTGTCTGTGGTTAGAGGGAAGATACATATGGCAATACCTTCTCTGGCAAAACAAACTTTGATCTGGCAGATGTGAGGCTGCATGATTACCAATGTCGATGATCATGAGCTTTTCATCTAACAAGGTGAGTGATCACCAGCATAACCATCACTGGTGAGTCTGTGTGATCACCACTCTCGCCATCCATGGTGAACCTGCGCTATGACGTGGTGCGCGTTTCATCTAGCGAGGTGAGTGATCAACCGCCTTGCCATCCCTGGTGAGTGTGAGTTATCATGATCTTCGCCAACCGTGGTGAAAATGCGCTATGGCATGGTGTGCGTTTCATCTAGCGAGGTGAGTGATCACTCGTGTCGCCATCCCTGGTGAGTGTGGGTGATCAAGATCCTCACCCTCTGTGGTGAACCTGTGCTATCATGACGTACACGTTTTATCTAGCGAGGTGACTGATCACAATCCTTGCCATCCGTGGTAAATGTGCATTATGACGTGGTGTGCGTCTCATCTAGCGAAGTGAGTGATCACTCATGTCGCCATCCCTGGTGAGGATGAGTGATCACTCATGTCTCCATCCCTGGTGAGGATAAGTGATCACGATCCTCGCCATCCCTAGTGAACATGTGCTATGACGAGGTGCGTGTTTCATCTAGCGAGGTGAGTGATCACCCACGTCGCTATCCCTGGTAAGTCTGAGTGATCACCATCCTCGCCATCTGAGGTGAGGCCATGTGATCACCACCATTGCTATTCCTGGTGATCTTGTGCTATAGCAATGTTGTGTTCCATCTAGCGACATGTGTGAGCCACTTCACACAGGTTGACGAGGAGTCACGACAATTTGCTGGGTCGAGTATATATCATGTGTGACAACTTCTGTATTAGTCTGTCATTGTTGTTGTATATAGATAAGTATGGTTATCATGCCATTGCTGTTTTAGTTCGTTCCCACCCTTCACAAGTGCGCAGTAGCAAGGGCATGGGCAGGAGCCAGCACACTTATTTTTAAAGAAAACTGATGATTGGTATCATTTCAAAGAAACATGTAAATCATGAGGTATATCAAAGTTCGGATATGTAAAAGTGCACTGATAATTTCAACAATTATCTTTGTTGACAATTAGGAGGTCCTTTTTTTTGGGGGGGGAGGTTATCGTTAGTACTATTTGTTTTCTTGTTTCTTTGTTTCATTTTTTGTTTGAGGAATGTGGTCGTAGGTTAGTGCCAAGCCTATAGTTAAGTATAGGCCTATTCATATGTCAGTTATACTATAACTCTTGCTAGATGATACATGTATGTTCCATGCCGTGTGACTATAAATTGGAAGAATTTATTAGTGTATGTTGTATTTTAGAAGGGTTCTGCTTTAGATAGCATGACAATTGGCCATTCGGCGAGGAAGTGGTTTGTCCGAGGTAAATTCCTAAGATGCACATGACATTAGAATCA
This sequence comes from Acholoe squamosa, assembly GCA_949317995.1. Lineage (NCBI taxonomy): Eukaryota > Metazoa > Annelida > Polychaeta > Phyllodocida > Polynoidae > Acholoe > Acholoe squamosa. The sequence goes on from OX439044.1 coordinate 59,986,085, forward strand.
TATAGACCTATAGTAAAGGGCATGTTTTGAATGTAGAGAGGTGGGTTAAAGGACGAAATGGACGATGGGTCAAGTTTTCTGCAAGAAACTGTAGGCGTTGGAAGAAGAGTTAAACAAGGACAAGATAATAACAACGTTGTCATCATCTATAGACAAAAACGTAACTTCCCTGGTGGTATTCATGTATGATGTAATAATATGGAGTTGATGGATCCTCTAGACAACTTTTGAGTTTTAAAAAGAAAGCTCATGTCCTAATGTACTCTACTTTTCACTCACCCTCTCTTCACCTTTTGAAAATAGGACTATAGAATTTTGTCTTAGCTGACTAACCATCTATAATTCTATATCTCTTTTCTTTCCATCATTTACTTAACCTATCTTAGAGTTCTCTCATCTTGTCATTTTCATAAGTTATCAGAGCCTGCTGCAGAATATACAAATGGTGAGTTGGCCTGGAGGGCATTTCTAAAAGTAGCCACCGTTCATATTAGGCTGGGGGCTGATAGCACCCACCATGCACCCCCCCCCCGACATCCCAACACGACAGGTATTTTTTCAATCCTTAGGGTCCCCTGAACAAGATTCAAGATATTAACATTGCTTATCTTGGGATGCACTACCACTCTTGGGATGTATAAAACTTACTCTTATCCCCATCTAACCACAATATCCAATATGATTTATGTAGGCCAAAACTTTCTGAGTAATATGAGACATTTTACAGCATTCCTTGTTGAATATGTCCCACAGTATTGCCATAGAAGCGAAGACACTGCTGTGAGTCAATACAATGCTGTTCCATTTCAATAATCTACCTCTTCATCTAAATAGATGTTTTTACATGCTAAATCTTTATCATTTCTCCCAACTCTTATGTAAAAAGGGTGCTGATTAAGAATGTACTTATTTCTACTTCATAAAATTTAATGGCGAGGCTGTATATGGCTAAAGTTCAAAATGGCCGACAATAGATTCAAATGTCCCTTTGAATTACATATATTGCAGTCTAGAAAGTATCTGGTGGGTCCTACCCCCTATAAATCAGCTTATTAGAATAGTGGTACTTTTGTTTTGTTGCTAGGTGGTGTGGTTGCCTAGAAACAGTAGCTTTGCATAGCAACCAAGCCTGAAAATATGCTCAAATGTGATATCTGCATGGTTTCCTTTCAGTAACGTACTCCCCTGATATAACCTTGCATATAACTCTTCTGCGATTTCCATCATAGACGAGGAATATAGGTGATAAAAGGTTGCTAGGTTGTGTGGTGGCCTAGCAATAGCAGTTTTGCATAGCAACAAAGCTTAGATTCATAACAGTATAAACATAGGTAGTAAATGGTTGCTATGTCATGTGGTTGCCTAGCAACTGCTGCTTTACATAGAAACCCATGTACAAATCTATGCAGATAGTCACAGATGATTGCATGGTCTGGCCCCAAGAACTTGTATGTATAGCTCCCTTGAAACATCTCAGAATAGAAGCATGTAACAGGTTGCAAGGTCATGTGCTTGATGTCAGTCTACCTTTTAAGTTAAAATCAGAGACCATATATAATAAAATAATGATAAAATGATAAAATATTTACTACATCCATACCCTATGTTATTTTGTATATACATATCCATGTATATGTATCTCAGATTATCCATGATTACACAGGATTGTAATTCCTAACAACTGTCCTCTCCCCCCCCCCATATCAAATTCCTGTAACCACTGCCATATTATCAAAAATTACCATTGCTGGTACTGAAAACACACATTTAGAATACAGAAGATTGGCTCTCAGCCTCAAAGTGTACTGCATGCCTAATTGATTATCCCAAAAGCTTTGGGCAGTCTACTTGTCAGAGAGTAAGTGCAAGGTGGTTTTGTTCACATATTGATAAAATGTAAGAGAAGGCTTGGAATATAATTGTACAATTCTCAGGATATTTTCTCATCTGTTACCTCTTCAGAGCATCAGGCCCAGTGTTATCCATCCTTACATATCTCTGAACATTACACTCTGGTTCAACTTCTCTCATAGCATCTCATGAATCTGCAGTCTCTCTCTCTCTCTCTCTCTCTCTCTCTCTCTCTCTCTCTCTCTCCATGGATTCTATGACTGGAGATCATCTTCCTGACTTTGACAATTGAAAGCCATCTTTTAAAGTAATCCAGGGTTTAAACATTGAGCTGCCCACCACAGTGTCAAGTCATCTATTGCATCTTTTAAACAGCAATCACAGACTTGACCACTAACTCTGTAATTCATTTTGCAGGAAGGTTTGATTAACATGGGAAAGAGAAAAAAAAAACATAGTATGTTGAATGGCTGTGATGAATACATAACTTCAAATGGACAGAAAACTTAATGGGTTTTTTTTTTATGTGTGACCACTATCAATAACGTCTGACAGATAGACGCAAAGTAGCAGGTAGCTATTAAGATCAAGCTCGCCATTCTAGAATATTGGCTGGCAATCGTCTGTATATAGGAGACTTGATACAACAAATTACTAGTCAATCATTCCCAGTTTTCGCCCTCACTCACAAGGGGCACCCTATCACCCCAATGCTTTACCTGTCTCTCCTATACAGATATTTGGAATATAAAGTGTGATTGGAGTTCTAAAACTCCCATCTAGTGGAGTTCAAGTGAACTATTCCCCAGGATCTGGGGAAAAATAACCTCCCCCCTATTTCTAACTTGAGCTGTCATGAACATTCCATCTTGGGAGTATGAACGTTAGGTATGAATAAATGAATTACAACAACAACAACCCTTACATCATCCAAACACACATTTACTACCTTGTTCTTGTGCTATTGTGGACAATACTTTTACACAACTAGACTGATTTTCTGGGATTGATCATCTCTTAACTCAGCCAGACTCTCACTGATCACTTGAGAATCCTAATACTGTAGGTTTACTTTCAAAAATTATCTGTCATTTCAGGTCTGTTCAATGATCTTAGCACTCATCACCCCCAGTTAGGGTAAGTAAGCCTATAGTTCCTATCCAGATCTCTATTCTATTTAAACAATGCTCTAGCATAATCATGACTACAGATGCTCTTTGACATCAAGGTTCCTTTTCCCAACCTACACTACCGTATTCTCCCGCGTAAAAGACGCGCTGCGCGTATAGGACGCACCCTAAACTTAGCAGAGGCATTTTCACGTATAAGACTCACCTCTTAGGGCTCAATTTTGTAAATCCAGTACATTTCTATGGTAAAATTACCCCTCGTATAAGACGCACCCCAAACTTGAAAAAATCCTAAAAGACCCCCCAGGCATTTGTTTGGCGTAGAGGACGCGTCTTATACGCGGGAGTTTACGGTACTATTGATAATTGTATGTTGCAATTCATTTCTGAGGCGAGACCATAATACTTATCTGTGACTATGTCCAGAAATGTGGACATGGGGTTCTGTGTATAAAGCTGCAGTTGCTAGGCAACCACATGACATAGCAACCATTAAATACCTATGTTCATACTGTGTGATGTTCACAAGGGAGCTATATGCAATTTGACATCAGTGAACTATGTCCTCGAGGGGAGACTATGCACAAGACATAGTATATGCCTACAGGTATGAATCTAGGCATTGTTGCTATGCAAGACTGCTATTGCTAGTCCACCACACAACCTAGCAACCTTTTATCATCTATATTCCTAGTCTATGAAGTCACAGAAAAGTTATATGCAAGTTTACATCAGGTGAGTATGTTGCTGAAAGGAAACCATGCAGATATGCACACTCGAGCATATTTTCAGGCTTGGTTGCTATGCAAAGCTACTGTTGCTATCCAACCACACCACCTAGCAACAAAATAAAAAGCACCACTGTATTCTACTAAGCTCATTTCTAGGGGTGGGACCCACCAGATACTTTCTAGACTGCACATATATGTAATTCAAAGTGACATTTGAATCTATTGTCGGCCATTTTGAATTTCAGCCATATACAGCCTCGCCATTAAATCTTATGAAGTAGAAACATGTATACATGTTCTTAATCAGCACCCTTTTTTACATAAGAGTTGGGAGAATTGATAAAGATTTAGCATGGAAAAACATCCATTTAGATAAAGAGGTAGATTATTGAAATGGAACAGCATCGTATTGGCTCACGGTAGTATCTTCTCTTCTAATGCAATAACGCGGGACATAGTCAACAAGGAATGTCTCATATTACTCAGATAGGTTTGGCCGACATAAATCATATTAGATATTGTGGTTAGGTGGGGATAAGAGCAATTTTTTTACATGTATCTGGAGTACATTTAAAATTTTCAGTTAAAAAGGGAACTTTGTGATTTCAATCTTGCGTCTTCCCAACCGTCTGGTACACTCAAATCCTAACTTAAAAACATGTATTAGGGCATAATGAAAAGCTTATTATGTCTTCTTCTAACGAGACCAATAGCTTCAGGATCTAGACAAGGTAAGATAGTCTTAGAGCTTAGGGATTTAGCATACCCCTTGAATAACATGGTAGCAAAATTGACCCAAAGTGGTCTGAACCCTCACATGGATAATGAGCAAAAACCGGTAGTGCATCCCAAGATTTTCAATGTTAACATCTTGAATCTTATTCAGGAGACCCTAAGGATTGAAAAAATACCTGTCGCGTTGGGACATGGGGAGGGGGGTGCATGGTGGGCCCTATCAGCCCCCATTCTATATGTATCATACAGGTGTCAAGGGTCTGAAAATTGCTCTTTATTTCTAAGGATGTGTTTCTGTAGTCAGTAAAAATTCAGATCATCCCCATCTTATCTTTTGACACCATTACGACCAAAACTATTGAATGATTGTGACACCCTAACCTCCTACACATTTTAACATATACACTCTACCCTTTTCTCACAGCTATTTTTAGCAGCAGAGTGTATCTTGTGCGGCCACCTTGAGAATGATGTATCTAACAGTATAAGCACGAGCACTCCATGGCATTTGTAGACCATAGGGCGTGGGGTTTATTTAAGATATGTCAAGGCCATGCTGGTTCTATTTGACCGCCTTGTGTTAGCACATACCATCGTAAACCTGGTGCGATGTGCCACCTAGTGAGTGGAATGGGAACGAGGACAAGCTGGCCGGAAGTAGTGTGTGAGGTAGTATAGGTGGAAGCGGAAGTGGACGTGGTGAAAAATGAATGTGACTGTTCTAGCTCCTGATAGTGGGGGTTTTTATGCTTAGGGACCATCCATAAACGACCTCAAGTAGTAATGACTGTTACGAGGGTGGATCCAGTGTTTTGAAAAGGGGGATCCAGCTTCAGGGTGCATTGCTGAATACCGCAAGCCATACACTCAGACCATTATGTGTATGGTGCTGTATCTCTTTTGCGGGGGTGGGGGGTTGGGGTTGGCATATACATAACACAATGTATATTGGTGTACCATCAACAGTAAAATGATTATGAGAACGGGGAATAAAAATCTTATTTGATCACACAATAGTGTTTGAGGGAGGCTTGGGCCATGCCCCCTAGAAATTTAAACATCAAACTCCATAGTTTAAATTAGTTTGGTCTAAACATAGGGTGGGCAGGGTTTTCCGAAAGGGGGTGCGAATCCTATGTGGTAATGCATTGTTCTTGGGAGGGTTTGGGGGCTGTCAAACCTTGCACTTAAATCATAGATTTTAGAATTTACAAATAATTAATACTATAGGGCCTATTAAAGAGAGATAGGGTCCATAAATGGGAGCATACAAAGTGGACATCTTGGGTGAGCCAAAAAGGGGTTGTCCCCCTTCCGAGATCCCTCTTTGGGCATGTTTACGGGGACCAAAATAGGGGAGGGGTCCTGAACCCCAGGGCCCCCACCCCATGTCATTATTTCAAAAGGCGGCCTGGAGTTACATTTGCAGTGATTCCTTATACATTATCACATTGCGTTACTGTTGGGTTACTCTACTTCTTTCCATGGCTTCTTTGTAGGAATAACACTGTTTCACTGCATGAATACAACACCACATTAGATTACTGAGAGAATGGCAATAGCTAGTTCTTTCATCTGTTATCTATAAGGATAATATTTTATAAGAATTGTCATTTTCTTTTGGAGAATGGGGTCTTTTTGGTTCCAACAAATCAGCATTGATGGCGTTCCATAAAGTTCTTTTAGATCTCGGGGGTAGTGGGATGCCCTTGGGCGAGTGGAGGACGGCTATAGTCAAGGGGAAGTAGGATTGATTACATGTAGACACCTAATGCGAAGGGGTCTATATCCAGAAGCAACATTAGATACAAAAGTAAAAAGTTCCAGCTTATAGTTCTAGGTCCCTGACTTCCAAATGTGTTTCATAAAAGTTTTCTTTTCTTCTTCTATCACACACATGTACCAAAATACCTTCTACTTAGAAGATGGCCAAAGTTAGAGATTTTGACCTTTACAGAGGGGGCAGACTGGGTATTGGCCTACTGTCCTACATATGTAGGATGGTGCTTATCTCTGGATCCATAAAGCACTCAAATCTCTTGTACAGCATGAATGGTCATATATAAAACTATTTCTCAGGTTCCAGCGCTCTCCAACAGGAATTGCCGTTTCCATGGCAACCTGAAAAACAATACTTTCATAGGACAGAAGTGCTTTGGCCTAACGTCCTATATGTAGGACAGACACACCCTCATACCTTTGGACACAATATAGATACAGCTCCAAAAATTTGTACATGCCATTTTTGGACATTTATTAGCCTATTTTATCATTTCTCAGCACCTTGCAACCGAAATTGACACTTTATCCTTATCTGGGTTAATTAATTATTTCAAACTTTATTTGGCAAAAACATCATGCAATAGTCGGAAGTCTTCTCATTAGCTAAAGCAGGAGGAAGAAAACAAACATTCAAGTAATAGAAAGTTAGAGGTTGGATGACTTTGCAGTGTCAAATTAAAGCTGGGACAAGATCTGAAATATATAGATTTTCCAATTTCAGCATGTCTATCATCACCCCACTTGTGAAAGTGTCCTGCCAAAATCTCAATCTATTCAGTGCATTCTAACCATGTCAAATTCAAGCATATATGTGTGTGGAAATAAAATGCTTCCAGCCTTTTATTCATGTCAACAAGCAGTCTTGATTGTACCAGCACAGTGGCTCCATCTGAAGCTATAGAGCAGAGTATTCTATAATGGTGGTGAATTTAAATTTGGAATCCTGGCAGCAGAGCAGACCGTGAACCCTGGTTCCGGCGAAAGTTTACTGCTCATATTTTACAAGTGAAAATGGCGCCACGTTAGCGCTTCTCCCGAAAAGACGTAACCAGAGCAGACACCACTCAGTGCTGCCTCCAGGAGGCTTTGACCAGAACCAATTAACCAAGTGGTTTCCCTTCCCACCAAAGAGGATAGACCAGCTGAAACTAAAGTCCAATGATTTGCACATAATGAGCCACATTGTGCCATAATAACTGGCAATCTATGACTTGGGAAGGAGTATAGAATCCTCTGATATGTATATCAGAGGATTCTATACTCCTTCCACTATATCAGCTTTTATACTAGCTTTAATAACCAGCAACATGGTGCCTATATCGCTCAAGAAGTAGCATTGTAATTGACAGATATATGATTACAATATTCAGTGTCAGTCTGCCATCTAACATTGACATGGGCATGCAATTTGTTTGATACAGTTTTCATATGAACTTATGCTTATTCCCAGCCCTTTTTCGATAAGGTGGCATATAGACTGGGCGTTATGGTCCTGCATGGGAACAGAACAACACCCACCGAGACATGAGCACAATTATACAAGTTACAAGTATGATACAGTAATGAGAGACGAATGTCAGGAGTGAGCATTATGATTATGCCTATTCTGCAAAGACGATGTACTGGTGTATCTAGGTCCTTGGTATGCATTCTATGTTGGTGGGTCAGGAATCTACACAATTTTTTAAACTATAGCAAGGCGTGGTACCAATATTAATATGATCATATAAACCGTCTACGGCTATTAGGTCGATCTGTCTTTCATGATGCATTTAACTAGCATTGATAAAATGATATTAATGTAATATATATTATGATGAAGCACTTTGTATCAGAAGATCGCTGGTTCTAGTCCCACCCATGTTGAACTTTTCTTGTATGAACCACTGTCATTTGAAGCTAAACCTGAGCTGCTTTCACATATAAGAATAGTATAGAAAAGAAATACCTCTATCCTGTGATAAAAGCACTCAGATTATCCAGTTTGGGCACCCAGAATCGTTCTGAAATGTGACAACTGTGGTATAACTGAAATTATGCCTAAAACCACCAAATCTGATACATGCACTTTGATTGAATATATCATAGCAACCACTGCAACACAATGCCTTTACATAGTCCCATATATCATTCTTTAGTCAGGGGACCCTCCTAACACTTTCAGGGTATGACTGCAATGCTGGAGAGCAAAATCTACCTGCATCACTGTCAGTGTAGTATGTGCCCAAGCACGCACCCCTGTGGTGTATTCCCTATGGGTCAAGGCCCAGGGTGCCAGCGTAGACCTCTCTAGGACCTCTGTGAAGGCCACAGGAGGCTGGGTATAGGGATGGGTACTGATAGGTCTACCAGCTCCCCCATGGGGAAGCCGGTCTCTGCTCTGACAGTTGTTAATGGTAGGAACGTAGTCGTATGTTTGTAAACACTTATATATATAGGTGAGATTTTAGTATGTTCTTTTTTCTTTCTACTATTTTTATTTTGTTTTGTACATCGGAGGCCTTATGTATATTGAGAAAGATTAAATGAACCTAGTGTATTTATTCTTTTTGTGTGTGACAGCGCGTTTTTATTGTTTCTTTCTTCTTTCTTTTACTCTCTGTGTTGTGTATATTTGTGAGTGTGTAAACTTGTTTTTTTTTCTTTTAGTTAACAAAATGTATTTATTTCCTATACCTTCTAATTGTTTCAGCCCGGTTTTTGGTCTTTCCTCTTCTTTTTTTTATAGTTTTATTTATCACAACTTCTTTTACGATGTTATTCTAAACATTCGCCATCAAATGAGAATTTTCCCTGTTATTCTTCTGATCAAAGCTATTTTGGTTTAAAAACATTCCCCCTCCCCTCTACCTACAGGTCTCACGTGATTGTTGCAATGTGAGATCAAAAACATGGATATACTGCCTAATGTGGATCACTTTTGTCTTGGTAACCATACAGAATGTGTGTGGGGGAGGGGGCTACTTACCTTTTGATTGTAGGTACCAACTGCAAAACTACAGCTGCTTTTTGGCCATTTGACAGGCCCTAAAAAGATACACTGTTTTACAGACCCCACTTTTTTGGGAGAGGGGGCCCTCTTCCACAGGACAGGAATGAATGTATGAATTGGTACGTTACCTGCGTTCTAAAAGACGTGAAACAAGGGCATTTTTCACACCCTTTCAATATCCCTGGATTCCAGAATAAGGGGTCCTTTCTGGCCAAAAGTCAGTGGATTTTAAAATAAAATCTCAAGAAAACACCAGGGATTTCCAGACAAGGGGTATATTTCCAGAGGGGTGCATGTCTTGCAGATATAATGTCTAATGTGAAAAAAATCCCATGATCAAACTTAACATAAGTGAACGTTCAACAATTATGTCATTATGAAATGTATCGAAATCATGGACAACCCCCACCACCAGCACCACCAGGAATCACACCTCCTGTGTGACATACTTTATGGATCGGCCATGAAGTGACCCCAGTGCACTACAGGCTTTAGTAAAAGCATGGATATGCAGCACTACTAGTGCTTCAAATCTGTGGTAAAAGTATACATCAACATTAAAAACCTTTGCTACAATCTGGCTATGGGAGCTGTAGACCACCCCTGACGGATCTGGAAACAGGATTACTTCCATATGAAAAGCCGCTGGAGGCCATTGCGAAAAGATTTGAATGTTGTTCTGTCGGAGGTGCTATTCCCAAAACGGAACTCACTCACCTCAGGGAATCGATTCTTTCATGTGTTGCCAAAAGGCATCATCAGAGGAGTGGTATAGGAATGGTCCAGGAGGCTATTGCGAAAAGAATTGGAAACGGATTCTCACTGTTGTAACTCACCTTCCAGTTCCTGGTTGTTCTACTGCTCAGAACCAACTTCCCACCTTACACTCAGAATCAATCCTTTTAGTGTGAGTCATACTGGGAAGCATTCCCCAATTCCTGAAAACTTAAGAATCAATTCTATAACCTATTACCTTACTGCAGGGGAGAAGTCATTGCCTAAGGTTAGTCAGTTCCCATCTTGGAATACCACCTTCAACAGAATTGAATTCCTGTCCTTTCTCAACACCCTCCTGAGACAGGGTGTAATTCTGAAGTAGGAACCAATTCTCTGGGGAAGTCGATTCTCGGATTGGGAAGAGCAGAGAATTGGAAGATCAAAAAGCTACATTGAGAATTCGTTTCCAATTCTTTTTGCAACAGCTTCCAGACCCTGTGAGCTGGGCAGGCTCTGTGAGCTGATAAACTGAGATGTATGAATTTCTGTAAGATAGCTGCAGCAATGCACACATCACTCACTTGCGGTGATGGGGAGAGTAAACATAAGATTATGATACATGGTAAATGTACAGCATCTAGACACAATCTCTTGAAAACATGTCAGGTGTTATTTCAAGAATGAAAATTGTTCCTTCTACCATCGGATTCTGGACCTACGGTGCCGAGATAGCATCCAGATTCACCATTAAGCAACATGTTTGGGATTCATATAAGCCAGAACCAGATTTTGGAAGTTTCACCAAATGTGTCCCACATTCTCCTCTGATCAATTACGATTAGAGAGAGAAGAACATGCTTAGACGTAGGCACTTTTGAACACAATCCCATTTCAAGATGGGTCAATTTTTGGTCAAAGAAATATAAGGCCTGAGATATCTACTGTCGTTGAGTTGCTGTTTCATGGAATTTCGCTGAAATACTAAAAGATTCAGGAATATGGCAAGAACCCCCTTTTCTGGAGATGTTACGTGTACTTATTCCAGGAATAATTAGTCGCCTCAGTGCAACCAGGTTGTATCTGCATTTGCAGGAGTATTACAGGAGAGGCCAAAGAATCGTTAAAATCACTATATAGCACCAAGTGGACACAACCTTGCTTCACTGGGCTCTTTGAGTGCATATCATAGACAGAGATTCAATACATTTATAATAGGTACGCCTAGATAAGAGTCAGCAGATGTTAAAACAGAAGAATACTCATTTTTTTCTGTCGTGGAAAGCTGAACGTCGATTTCCAGGAATTTTGAATATCGCCTTAGGAAAAGCAGCTATTAGATCCTTTCCTAGAACTCTTGAAACCCATCCTTAGGTCCCGGGGTCCCGCCTTGGATATAATGGTAAACCCCCTTAGGATCACCTAATTACACCAAAGCTGGAGCAACGAAAAGCATGTTTGAAGGGGCTAAGATAACGCATTGAGATCAATCTTTTGAAATCATACATGTGTAGGGGTTCGTTCCCCCGTCGGGTGCGCAGAGCCTTCAGAGGGACTGTTCACTTGGTTGTGTCACTCCCCCTATGTATACCATACCGATCCAGGGTAGTTGGAAGGTGGAAATGTCAGTGGGGCCATGTTGGTGACAGGGTATGTCAGGCCAGGGGATGTAGCTCAGCGGTAGAGCACTCTGCCTTCAATATCCTAATTACCATACTACCTCGAACGCACCTATAGCTATGTTCTCGGCCTCCCATACCATGGGGACTTAACCACCGACAGTACCCTATGGAGATGTTCAGCCACACCATTTGGCTTGGAGTGACATTGATTGGCATCCTCAATCTCCTTCCTGCAGTCTCACCTCTCAGTCAGTAAATTGTTAACGGAAGGCGCCAATGTCAGTGTCGGCAGTGGTTTTTATCTAAACCTGCTGAGCATATCATTTAAAAAGACGCATAATTTGAATTCACTTTGGACAGCTGTCTTTTCCTGGAACTGTATACATGTCCTCGGCCTTGTAAGGAGGTCATGGCCAGGCTGCTAAACATTTAAGGGACGCATTCATGATGTTTCTATAGGTTCCTTTGTTGTCATGATACGCTAGGGCAGGGCTTGCGCAGGTTTTTTTCAAACACAGGGTTAGGATCCCTTGCATCCTCTTTAAAAAGGACCTCAAATAAACGCCGGTCCTGTATTGCAGCAAGGGGTATTTTAAAATTATGAGCGTTTCAACGAGCAATTACGAAAGGAACTGCTGCCCTTACTGCCGTAATGGCTTGGGTCTCTAATAAGCGCCGGGGGTATAGTAGTAATGAAACAATGTTAAATAAAAAAAAAACAGTATTTAAATACATGTGAGCACTTGTCTCAATTAAAGACAGGGGGTGCACAGAATAATATTGAAATCAATGAGCGCCCGCACACTTAAACGCGCCACTATTTCATAAGTGCATATGGGGGTATATAGTCATTAGTACATGTACTGTGGGATGCATTAAGAAAATAAGAAAATTCAGTTTGCATAGGTTGCATCACTCTAAATTATTACTGGAATAACCCTGTTAGCATAACGATTCTTTTTAATATCAGGCTCTACTTCTGTTGTGTATAGCTGACGCCTGGCGGTATACATGCATCCATCATTCTACAAAACCCCTGCGTCATGAGCGTCAATTTAAAAACCCCTGCTTCACAAGCATCAAGGCCGTTACTTTGTACCCGTGTACATATATATAGATACGTACATATTTTGTAGAATCAACTGATTCGAGGGCGACAATGAAACATTCTTTAGAGAGATCTCAACCATATAGCTGAAGTGAAGAAGAATGTCTTTCAAGGTGAACGATATATCCATTGTAAGTAGTCTGGGTCTCACTGAAAAACCATGAATGGCCTGTGAGACAGGGAGACAGGGACTCCTTAATGCTCAGACACCTGGAGGACATCAGTATTCAGCAGAGCCTTGGATATTGGCACTGGATAGGATGGTCGATACAATAGGATAATACAGGCATCCATGCCTACGTGCTGAAATTCACGGCTTGGGATTCTCTCCCCTGTCATATCAATAGGGGTGGACGTGCATTACCTCACATTAAGGATTTTTAATTAGAAAGACATGTTAGCCAGTGCTATAGAGAGAGGGGGTTATTTGATTAGCTTGTCTGTTTGGTTGGTGAATGATATTGTATAGCAGGTGTGTTTGCCTGTACACAGATTTTTTTTTCTGTGTGATTAAATGTAAAAAATACAATTTTCCCATAGATGACTGTAGTTAAGACCACCAAATACGTCAGAATTTCAGTACCCCCCCCCCCCAGTGGACAAACGCACACCTATAGCTATGACTTTTTATCTTTTCTTCGTGTTACCTAAGCATCAAATTAACATCCCTGGAAGTTACTAAGAGATATTGTTGGTCAATCTCGAATAAGACGATTGTATTTACTACCTTTAATGACCTGGTGACTATGCAGTGAGCATAAAAAAAACTAGTGCAATTGGTGATATGAATACACTCATTTGTGTACAAATATGATATATATGTTTTTATTACACGACTTCTGTGATTTTGGGTGCTTTTTCTGGATATTTCCGTTCTGATACCTGTCGATATTGCATGTTATGATGCATGTTTGTAAGGAGTGCTGATATTTATATCAGCACTCCTTGCCAGAAGTAGGGGTCGAACCTGCACTCTACTGATCCCAAATCCAACCCCCTATTCATTGCACCAAAGGGACTGACGAGAAATAGTTGGTTAGAACCAGGTCTATATAAGTCATTGATATGATACAAAGCCCATGGAGGTCACTCACATATAACTAGTATACATTCAATGTGTGAAAATATCCTGCAGTCTGGGTTGTGACCCCCCCCCCCCACCTCCTCCCTACCTCTGTGTCCGCTAAGGTAGGTGCCGACAGCTTGCAGTACTGTGCGCGACTGGCCTTGTTATAGGTCAAGGTTGGAAGGAGGTGTGTGTACCGAGATAGTATTAGTGGTCAGCGAGTCGCACTGCAAACCCCAGGTACAGGTGTTCACATCCCGGCCTGATCCACCTTTTTGGCTTCATAGAAGATATGGAGCAGTCAGTAGCATGTTGAGTCCCGGTCCTGCCCTGCCAACGCTTTTGTTTTTATTAATATTATATTGATATTCTATTGGTTATTTATTGATTATTTATTGATTAATCGTGTAATAAAAACAGTAAGGTATGGGCTAACGGGCACCGACTTCCTTGTATGGTAGGATATCAAAACGAGTGGGCGCTAACGGGCACCGAATTCCTTGTATGGTAGGATATAAAAACGAGTGGGCACAGCCAACTCATTTTGATATGCTACCATACACGGAATCCGGTGCCCGTTAGCCCATACATTACTCTCTTAGTACAAAATTGATGAAGGGGAATTTTAGTGGATGAGATAATTCTCATTGCCTTAAGTTACTTCAATTTCTGTTATGAAGTTCATGGTGTCTGTTATAAAAAACTTAAAGTTGACAAACCACCCATATCTGATTCATATTATGTGTAATTATACACCTGGACAGAAACAGGAAATACTGATTAAAATATGATATCATTGCCTGTCCATAACTGTTTATCCCATTTGTGTTGGGCCAACAGTCACAGTTTTAGAGAGATTACTTTACATCATTTATTAGTTTCCATTTGGCACCTTGGTAACAAAATGTTCTATGAAACCTCATAGTTGATATTTGACTGGATGAAGAGGGTCAGTCAATGATTCACCACCCCCTATTCACAGATGTTGGATAAAACGAAGGCCTGACAGGGACATGAAATGCTGAAAATTAATTTCTCTACTAGAGAAAAAAGATCTTTTGAAGGAAAAAATCTCTGATTTCCGAAGTTTCCTGTGCCAGGAATATAAATGTATATTCATATTTCTACTGTAGTATGATATTCTGCAATAACATTCTAAGAAAGTTTAAAGCTATAGGGTCATTAAATCAAAACCAAAATTGATTTTAAAAAGTTCCCATTTTAGGATAGGGTTTGATGCATATAAACTCTTAACTATATGCAGGTGAGAGGGGATACACCGCCACTGAAGATAGCCAAGAAGGACTAAGGTGAACTAATAATCGAAAGCACTAGCTCTTTATTCATGAAACAAATGTATGAAACTGGCAGTTGATCTATAGCAACAATCATGGTAGTATCTATATTTTTTGTATGATACTCTTCATGGCAATGGGCAAATAAACAAAACAATAGGATACAAGCAAGTTTAATATGTCCATTATAAATCAATTGTTAATTCATATAAGAATGCCTTAAATTGTTTTCACTTTCAATCTATTAGATGAAATCGCAACGGCTTAATTTCAGAATCAGCAAACAATCATTGCTATATCAGCTGTGCTGGATATGTAACCTTCACAAAATACTGCATTTTAATAATGAATGCCTATAAAGTTGTATATAATAATTTCAACAGCAGGAATGAAAACATCACAATATACATGCAAAAATGGAAACGCATACGAGATATGTACACAGTGTGTATAGAAATGTGGAGTACAATGGGACATACAATGCTGCTTACTAATTCGTGGTGAAAATTAAGTACAATTTCATCACTTACAAGACATCTGTTGAGCATATCAAATTACTTGAGATTATGAACTGTGTTGAGCAAGTAGGTTTTTAAGTACAGCATCCATGGGACCATGAACATGGATGAATCCCAGGGTTGAAATGAAGGTATGTGGTGCCATCTAGAGTCTCACAGTGAAACCAAAACTTTGTTTGGGAAAGTACATCCAGCAGCATTTGTTACTTGGCCATCGTCTATCTTAAACCTTGCTTGTGGAATCTTGAATTGGATTCCATTTACACAAAACCATATTGGTCCACTTTGTAACAGTAATATGTACTAGCGGGGTATATGATAAGAGGACGTCATGCCCAATAAACCCATCTAAAAATATGGAAGAAGTACACATTTTGTAAAGTGTATACCCATCTCTAGTGAGATGGATATGTTAAGTGTGTATACCAGTATTCATACATTAACATGTTATTCACCAGGATTTTCTCTAATCACAGTGAAAATCACGTCTGGTACTATTGACATCTTGTTGAGCAAAATTCTAACAGCTGACATACATTTGTACCCATGTAGAATATACCCAGGTAGCACAACTGTTGCAGTTTACGTCATTCTTACGTGAAAACTCTTCGTGTGTGTTCGTGTGTGTGTGTGTGTGAGTTGCTCCAATGTAAGTTCTGTAAGCCCTGTCCCATTATATAGTAAATTTATAATAGAGCACACAGCAGCGAACCATGGGATGTGTATGAACAATACCTTATGAACAGGTAGGACCCCCCCCCCTTCCCATCCCTGGTGCGAGCATACTTTACGAAAGCCCCCTACAGAATTTTCGTTAACTGATGGCCTCAAAATCAAACTGATCAAAATAAGGGCCCAGAAATTGATTTAAAACATTAAATCAGCTCTCAAACAAAGTCCTCTAATAGATGTGTTAGGTGTATACACCGGTATTCAAATATTAGATATGCCATTCACCCATTGTAGAAAGTCATGCTCTGATAAGACAAGAGAAATCTCCATATGGTTTGATACCAGACAAGATTATCATGAAAGGAGAATGTATTGTGTAAGGTCACCTTGCTCTAACGGGATCGATATTATGTTAGGTGTATACACTGGTATATTCAAACATTTAGCATGTCATTCACCTCAAAGGTACTGGCATAGGGCCAACTAGTCAAAATCAGGGCCCAGAAATTGATTCCAAAGATTAAAATCAGCCATCCAATAAAGTCTTTCGTAAAACATTAATTTACAGTCTATAGTTGTTAGGTACTACGATCTATAGACTAATGGTGATATATGGAACAATTTGATTGAGATCAAGAGGCGGACACGTCATTTAATCGTTTTCTGTGTTGGCCAATGTAGAAAGAGGGTAACTTGATTAAAGGCACTTAATAATGGAAGACAAATTAATGCCAACATATTAATCATCCTTCCCAAATTTTGATACCTAATGAGCTTTGGCACAATGAATGGCACTTCACACATTTCTAGCATTAAATACGTCACAACGAATATGAAACATTAGTCATATACCATTAATTGATTCAATATATACCTGTGTTATATACAAAAGGTAAAATTTGTCATTATGTCATGGAATATCATGGAGGTAGTGTGAGAGCATTTATCTTAGTACATAGTTTTTAAATCAAAATACCATCTATACATGTGATAATAATAATCACAGGCAGCTCTAGAAGAGATGGGGGCACAGCACACAAAATTAATTTTGGTCGCGGAGGATTTTCCTAAAGTTAAGCGTCATATCAAGGCCTATTTTCAGGCACATGGCCCAGGAGCTTAATTCAAAACATCCTGGGATCACGACCCCAGCGATCTTAGGAATAAATCAGCCTTATCCTATTAAGCGATCTTAAGAGTTGACTGGGTTCACATATCCTAGCCAGCACTAAGATTGCATCAATCTTAGCCTCAGCCCTCCTACACTATTCCAAGAAGTACTGACTGGGCACAGGGGTAAGAGTCCCAAAATAAAGGAATAGCTGTGGAGCCACTCTTCTTCACAAGAGTGCTTATACCATCGTTCCCCGTATCCATATAGGCTAACAAAAGAGCTCAGGGTGCAGTTGACCCCCGTACAATATTCAAGAGTTGTTCCCATGAATGTATGATTTTTGCTTGCCTATTAGAAGCATTGTGCCCTCCCCCAGGACAAAGAGAGAGAATGGAAGAATTACCTTCCAGTGCACTTAACGCATGAGTAGCCCTCACAGCCCTCAAGGACACTCAGCAAACGTCCTCCCTCCCCTCTTTATGTATGCAGCAGGCTATTCACTCTTTCGATCAGGAGTGTTCCCTGTAAGTGCTCTTGTACTCAGGTGAAACCACTATGCATTTCTTTCACTAAGATCACAGTGATCTTAGTGGTGAAAATGGAATAGAGAAGTGATCCCAGGACTAGCTATTCTGGACAG
The DNA here is from genome assembly GCA_949317995.1 of Acholoe squamosa. Classification (NCBI taxonomy): domain Eukaryota; kingdom Metazoa; phylum Annelida; class Polychaeta; order Phyllodocida; family Polynoidae; genus Acholoe; species Acholoe squamosa. The sequence goes on from OX439044.1 coordinate 60,004,055, forward strand.
GCCTGCAACCACTGCATTACATAGGGTAGACCAGCCAGGTCTTATGATATGTGCCTACACTAAGATCGCTGGGGTTGGGATCCCAGGATCTTTTGAATTAAGCTCCAGGCCCCCATTGGATCCCCTGCTATATTCAATCCATACAAGTTCACAAAAGTTTATCAATAGCCAAACACAAAAAGATTTCAGCTGCACGTAGTAAGGCCTTCGGATCACGCTGTGTCAGCTGTATATTATATATAAATGTATTGAGCGTTGTGGCGGTGGCATTCTTCTTATACTATTATGACAAATGTAGTTATATGGTACGATATGCAATTGAATGAATACAGTATTTCAGCGGAAGGATATTTACCAGGTTTTGGATATATCATAACTGACAGTACATTGCATACTGTGTTATTGTCATTAAGATATATGCCCGATAACTGAATAATGCTATAATACCAGCAATTGGAACTGCCATAAAACCTCGCATGCATGCCGCACCTGAGTATAAGCCACACTCTGAATTTGGGAGGAAGATGTATGCGACACAGGAAGACTGAAAATAACTACCAGTAATTAAGTACATGCACTGTATTATAGATCTAAACTCTTTTGTATTACCCACACCCGATATAGGCATATATATCCTTGGTATCAAATGAAGCTATCATTTCTCAAATAATAGGTGATTCATAGGTGGGGTTTTGCTATATTTCTTCATGACTTTGCAAACGGCCTTTATTATCCCTTTCATAACATCGGAATAAAATTTCAATTCAATAGAATGAGGATCATACAACCAAAAGCTATACACGCCATGGAGTACAGACGGATTGATAACTTATCAGCAGAGGGACACGACCTCGACGTGGTTAGCAGGGAAGATGCCCATCCGCCCCTTAAGTTTCCCCTCCCACCAGTCCTCCTGGGTGGCCGTCCTGGTCAGGATCTCTATCTCATCACCTGCAGGAGGAGAACGCATTGTTATTCAGTTTAAGGGCCGCTAATGCATTAATGCATCATGCCCATTGGTCGTCATGATGCACCAATGAAGTGCTGGCAAGACTGCTCACCAGCACCTCATTGCAGCATCATGCCAACATGCCAGGAGTATATGTATCAACCCCGAAGGGTCGGCATGATGCTCCAATGCCCCATCGACCTTTAAATGCTGTATAATGCATGCATCATCATGTCGACTATTTGGGAGTGTATCGATATGATGCGCAAATGCAGCACCAACCAATAGACCCGCATTAATCTTTACAGAAAATGACATAATCTGCCCTAACTGTTCTACATATCTTGTAGTATCTGGTGTTAGTTTCCTTAGTGAAAAGCAAGTAAGAAATCAATCAATGAATTATGCATCACATTTTTGTGCCATCTGGGAAACAAGAACGACATCTTATGTCATGGCAGATACGATCGTTACTATAGATTAGTACTAGAACAGCCGTATTCAATGGGGGGCAAAAATATTCAATGGTCGTGGACATTTGCTTATTTATTCTAGTCATTTCTAATATACATGCAGGTGTATTGGCTCACCTTCTTTGAATGAGAGGTCACATGGCATCTGTCCCTCGAAGTTCCATAGAGCTTTTGCCGTGGGTGGCTTGTCCCATATCGACTCTGTGCAAGAGAGTATAAATACATGTAGTATTGTTTGTCACTTAAGGGACATATCACATGGATTGTATTCAACGGGGTTGACACACCTTTGAAGAGTCGACAGGATGTTCCAAATTAGACGCACCAGCGCTGGAGTGGTGCAACAAAGGCTTTATAGGGTTAATAAATATTGTTGTGCACCTGTATAGCTATGACATATTTATAAATGGAAATACTGTATATGCTACCCAGGCATGGCTCGGGAAATACAGGGTTAATCAAAGTGTTAACGATTTTCTGACGGCGATTATATAGTTAGGCCTATTTACGAATACCAGAATAATGATACTACTGTATTACATGTATACTATAGCGGACATGAACACCTCAGATGGGAAGCCAAAACTGGGCTGTATTTACCATGCATAAGTTTATCTCAGTGGATAATCCTAGTAGAAATAACTGTGCTAGAGATGTGATGCAAGTTTAAGAAAATGTATTTAATTTGTGTTTAATGGGGCACCGATCTAGATTATACTAATGGATGAAACTTGATAAATAGATAAAGAAAATAAGATATCGTGTGACTGAACACATTTTCTCCCTTTCCTAATTTTTGAGTATCAAAAGGGAGACATGCCAATACTTATTTGATTCAATATCTAAATAGAATTGAATCCGACATCACATACATTGCCTATACATTAGTTTTACCAAGTTAATACACTAGATGGCGCTCCAGCAGCCCCACTGCTTACATGGGCATGTCCAGCATCTACTCCCAGGGCTCCATAGGTTCAGCCTTAGTACACAGACACCCCTCAACAAAATGCCCATTTGCAATGTAAAATAGAGCTCTAGGTCTTAGAAATTAAAGCTGGACACAGAGAAATAGTGTGGTAATATTCAATATTAATAGTTAAAGAAAATAATGAGCCAAACATAAGGCAGATCATTAGAAACATGTTGACCCATTATAGGTACTGGAGTCTAAACCAGCCATGCCCCTGTTGAAGTAGCAAAGTGGCATAGTCGCCACTAGCGCCATCTGCTGTATCATAGCTGATGAAAGGGTCGTATACTACAAACCATAAATATTAATGTGTAATAAGGCGTTCAATATGAATTTTAGTGTTTTCGAAAATACAAAATTACAGAAACAAAATGGCAACCATAACACTGTATACTTTACAGGATGCAGCTAAAGGCATCTTTCGATACATACCAAGACTGTAATGAGAACATTATTGTTGTCATCACTAGTGGAAGTATTAGAATTTGATAATCCAAATAAAGGCCAGGCTTGATCCCGCTCAAGAAAGACTGCATATCCTGTGCTAATTTTGCCGTCTTCATATTCTGACCATTGACTTCAAGCTTAAGGTCTTAAGGGGAATATGTGTAGTACTTTGACATCCTACCTGCGGCCAGTGATGTTCCTGCTGTCCCACTGTACGTCTGGGACGTCCTAGGTGCACGGCCTGCTACTGGTCCACCTGAAGCCCCACTACCTGTATTATAAAGACCCACAGAGCATTGATGCATCATGCTTATTGGTCGTCATGATGCATGAATGCAACCCTGGCGAGAAACTCGCCAGGCCTGCATTCAAGCATCATGCCGACCCTACGGGGTTGATACACTCCCCTAGTATTGATATGATCCGCTCATGAACAAGACGCATTCATTCATTAATTAGTCCATTTAATTAATTGGGGTAAACGCTGCATAACATGAAGTCAGCCAATTATCAGTGCATGTATAATATGCGTTGGCTATATACTAGATGTGTGTAGGTCTCCTACATGTAAACAGTGTAGATGATAACATTATAAATATATTTGATAAATGTCCTCTTTAGTCATGCTACATACCTGTTTCCTGTACATTGCCAGTGGATGCTGCTTTACTCCGGTAACTAGAACTCCTCTCTGAGCTGTACGAGGACTGACTCCTTGAGTATGTCTCATCATCTGAATCTGACCCATAGGAACCTTGGCTCGCCCCTTCATACCATGTCGTGGTATCACTTGCATCTCTGCTGCTTTTTCTACTTGGACGACTTGAGGAGTCACTGGATCGTGAGGATCCACGGATACTCTAAAATCAAATTCAACCATACCATTGAGAACATTAAACCTTTTCTTTTGGGAGATTGGCTTTGATATGTAGCTTTGGGCGCTTGTAACTATGACTATGGTCTTCATGATGCACAAATGCAGACCTGTCGAGGACACTGTCCCTTAGAGAATGAATCGATGGTGTAGGTTACTTTAGCACGTTGCATTCATATATCATGACGACCAATGGGCTTATTCTCCACTCTCAGCCCAGATTGTAAAAGCGCAGTAGCTTGCCCTGTACTAGGTACGGGGAAAGCTATTGTTGGGTCATTATATTTGTACTTACAGCAGCCCCGACTGTTTTCCAAAAATAAAAGCAATGTACTCTAAATAGCTTGGCGCAGTCTGACAGTGTGTATACATGTATCTATTAATTAAAGGGATTTCCAAGTATTTGGTAAATCCTAAACTACCAGCAGTTTCTCCAAATCACTTGGGATCATGTTAGTTTATGTATTATGAGATAGTTGAAGCAATAAAAACATGGTTCATTGTGCTAGTTTCAGATATATTGACTTATGAAGATGTGGAATCCTCAACTATGGCCGCTTATGGGAGAAACCCCCATTTTTCAGCATTTTCTCAAAAAAAATTGACCAGCAATATCTTAACTAAACTACTCATACGTCTAGGAGCCATCATTTGTACTATGACCAAGCAATAAAATTAGGTAGTCATTGGACAAACAAAAGAGCCATGAATAATTTAAGCAAAAAAAAAGGAAATGAATTGGAATTTCTTACATTTCTCATTACCGGTAAAAAACTGGCTGGATTTTGTTCACTAGACTTTCCCGGGATTAAGATACAATCATTATGACCATTTTAAGGGCAAAGAATAGAAAGGATACTGGCAAAAACTAGAAGATACAGATTTATGAAAAAAAAAAAAATCTTTTTCCTCAATTACAGAAATTTATAAAGTTGGCCAAAATCTTAATGTTTTGTCAGGAAAAATGCAAAAGTCTGATATTCAACAGCTTGATAGTAATAAGTTAGGGCATATACAAAAGGGATATAAGCATAAATCATGAGTTTAGGTAAAATTAGGGAGTTTCGATTTTTGGCCACCAGGTGGCTATGGGATAGATGGTGGGAAATCCCTTTAATGCGCCATGCGACCATATGTAGGGTTCATAAGACAATACCTTTACTTTGGCCATGATACCGGCTGATCCCCCAGCAGCTGCTTTCTTGGCCTCACTAACAGCTTTCCGTTTGGCATAGGCCAGGGCGGCCTGTTGGAACATAGATTCATGACGGTCTAATACGTCATAGAGCTCGTCACAGCCTGCAGGGGGCTCCACCTCTCCATCTAGTATCTCATAGGCACGGATTGCTCTACCATAGAAACTGTCAAAAGAGGGGACAGGTGATATAAAAAACAAAGGTAATTGTTTGAAAAAGAAAGTGTGATTATTGAGAACTGGATAATCAATATAATGAACAATCCAATTACACTATAGATGCATTTATTACAGCATTATAAAGTATTATTGACATCATATAGTATTTTCGATATTTTCATATATAGCAATATTGACGTTAAATGACGTTTTCCATATTTTCTACTATGTCCCTGCATTTGTTCTATCCCCAACAGCAACTTCAAACACATACTACCGTAATACATCGTGTATAAAGCGCGTCTCATATGCGAGGAGAGAATTAATTATTCTGAAGTTTTATCAAGGATCCCTTACTCATAGAGAGTGGTATAAGGGGGTATGGGAAGCTTTTACATGATTACCAGGTTTTGAATTTCGGAAATCCATTGGTCAGAACATGTCTTTTTCCCCTAACATATCCATAAGCTCTGGGTGCCCCTTATGCATGTGGTGCGCCTTATACGCAAAGTATTACGGTAATAAGCGTAAAAATACACAGCAGTTATGGCACATACTTCTTATTGGCGTCCTTTCTCTCTATGAGACCACTGCCTTCTATAGAAATACCAGCAAATAGTCCTTTAGTTCTGCTGTAGGTGTAGATGGCTGCTGTACTTCTTAATGATACATCACCCTCCACATTCCGTCCCAGGGGACCAGCAGCAATAGTGAAGTTACCACCTAATGTAAGGTTTCCGCCTTTGGAGAAGGCCTGGACTGCAGCCCTCTTATTGAGTATAATGATGAAATCTGTAACCTGATTGATAATAGGATCCAGAAATATAATTATGTCCATAACACTAGTATGTGAAATGTTACAAAGCTTGTCTCTTTGTTTTTGACTATGAAAATGCGGCATGTGTCCTAACTCTCTCTCTCTCTCTCTCTCTCTCTCTCTCTCTCGTTCTCTCTCTCTCTCTCTCTCTCTCTCTCTCTCTTCTTCTTCTTCTTCTTCTTCTTCTTTCTCTGTCCTTTTAGTAAAAGTCAGTACAAACAAAATAAACTATACATGTATTTGCTATTACAACCATGTGTATTCAGAAATGACACAGCAGAAACTACCAACCTCTGCTCCTATCTCAAATCCACCTCCGAGGCCAGCGATACCGATAGCAGAGGGTGCAGACCATCCTGTTGGAAATTTAATAGAGCATAAAAATCAAAAACGAATGAGCATATGACTACTGGTATGATCACAAATTGTGTTTTTGTTTTATTATACCTAGTATATGAAACTGCTATTCCTGATTCCTTTTACGATTAATTTTTCTTTTTATCATCAGAATAATTTGCAAGTTGCAGGTAATTTAGTTTCGTAAAATTAGTTATGCTAATAGCCGCTAATGTCTTCCTATTTTTTACCTTCGATTTCTTTCTAAAATCTTTATTTATAGTCTGATTTTCGTGCTACAAAGTTCTTCATGGATGGCAACATAAAGTTTCTACCCATTTCCACCACAGAAATACCAGTATTGTGCTGATAATTTCTAAAAATCGCTGTGGAAATCAGCGATCGATGAGGAGCCGCTAGAATCTAGAACAGCAGGCGGATGACTGTGAGATGTTGACAGTCGGTTACGAATTGCTCTCTAGAATCCTTTTTATGGTTCGAATTTAATGCTGTAAAGTTCTACATGGATGCCAACATAAAATGTCTACCAATTCCAACCACAAAACATCATTAATTCAGCTGTTTAATACCAAAAATCGGCGCCGATTTAGTTCCGATTTTTCCCACCAGATGTCAGACAAAATCCATATGCATACGACCCTCCTATACTTAAGGAATAGCTCTAGGTCTCTCAGTATACATGTACTGCGCTAATACTAAAACCATATTGAAGCTGCAAACGTTAAACGATAGCATATGTTGTATGTGCACAATGGTGCAAGGTACAATGTATGGGACATGTATAGATCAATTGAGAAGTCGTTTATAAATGTTCACTATTGTCTTTTCCTTTAACAATAAAAGAAAGCCCAGTTCAGAAGGAACCTACCTCCACCTTTAACTTTGGCAATAACGATCCCACTGCCCCCTCGTGCTGTCACCAAGAATCCTATCTTAGCCACAGTCAGAATACACAGACCCGCCGCACTGGACACCAGACCAGCTGTAAGATGGATTAAAGATTATGGTAACAATGTTTGCAGCTGATTATGGTCGTCAGCATCATTGTGACAACATTAGGGAAGCCTCTGCAGCTTGTGTTTACTATAATATCCTATCTTCTTCTGATGGAATTCATAATGTGCACCTGGCTAGCCTAGTGCACTCAACGAAAAGAGTGTATCGGCACAATGCATATAATTATATGTAATATGAATGGAATAAATGAGTCTAAACACTCACCCAAAGCTGCATTCATGCATAATGATGAACAATGTTAATTTATTAATGTATTATGAGGCCTTCGTGAGTTACACATGTATTAGGGGAGTGATAATTTTTTTAACAACAGGGGGGCTGGTGGGTTACCGCGCGGACGCGCGAAAAATAATTTTACCTCCCCCTCTTGAGGGGAGGTAAAAATTCTTTGACCGCCCCGTAAGGGCCGAAAATTGCGCGTGAACATGCCCTTTTAATCTTTAGTAACGCGCAGGGGTTTTCCACTGAAAACAGGCGAAATTATTTTGACACCCCTATCAGTGGGGTTGAAAAAATTCAGATCCCCCCCCCAGTCAAGGGGTTGAAAAAAAAATTCTGACCCCCCCCCCTCAAACCCACCAGCCCCCCCCCCCCCGTTGTTAAAAAATGATTATTCCCTTAACCGATTATACCAGGTTTCCATAGCATGGTATATTCTTATATTGTGTGCGTGATGCTCTTGTTACAATTGCACAACTAGTATGGGTCGCCCCTTTATTTTTTTCTGATTATTGAAAGCCTACCAATATGAATGATAATTAAAAGTGCTTTTTCTGGTATTGTCACATCTACTGGTACCATACCAACCTGGAATGAGTTTATCTGGTCCAACTTTTGCACTTGGTATCGTGAATTCACGAAGGATCTTAGCTGCCTTTTTCACCTCAGATTTGAGGCTTGTTGGTATTGGAGTGTTTACCATTTTCCTTCCTGAAGTTGAAAGATGGCAATGTTAGTGATTGTCAAGGGACCATTTCCTCATTGACCAGATGCCTCAGTTATAGGTGATGTTCTAAAACTACCCTGGTAGGTTTATCAAAGGTAAATAATCAATCAGGAAGCTTAAAAGTAAAATCAAATTATTCTTGACTCACAGGGGGTTTACAAGGGAAGTTGGGCAAAGCACGCACTCCACCTGTCTCCTTTTCTACCCATTTTAACAGAGAATAAGTTGATCATGCGAACACTAGATGGCAGGACAAGTTCAAAGCTTAGTTCTGAATAATGCCACTGAGGGCAGAACCAGTCTGAAGTCCTCCACCAAGGTGGGAACGAAGAGTTCATCGTCCCTGGAGGGAGTTTGGAAGTGTTCCTATACCACGTTTTCCACAATCTAAATCATTTTGAAATGTTAAAAGCGAAAACGTTCTCATCAGTAGGCCTACTTTCAGACCTTTCTTTTTGACGTATTAAACTGTGTTCAATACGATGAAAAACGTTTTGTGTGTAGCCTTATCCCGTATGTTGGGTGCACCCACGTCAGGGTTAGCTCCCGGGGGGGGGGGCACTTCAATTTATTTTGATACGGGTGTGTGGCTAAACCCCCGACTACCCTTACCCTTGCTAGGGCACTTGTTCACGGGGTTTTTCTTCCAATCACAGGGTTTTTCTTCCAAACCCTACCCTTGCTAGGGAACTTTGTACATGATAGTCTTAGATTTTGCTCAAAATATCTTAAAATGAACTTGTTTGGGTGAAAATTGTATTTCGTTCATGCTATTTTCATGAAAACTTGGAAAATTTTTGTGAAAATTTCTAAATTTTCCACGTGAATCGGGGTATTTCGCCAAAAGTTGACCCTTGCTAGGGACATTTTACTCAAAAGTAGACCCTTGCTAGGGACATTTGTGGCTGAAACAGGAGGCTTGCTAGGGAATTTTCCTTGAAAAAGTACCCTTGCCAGCCGCACATATGTGTATACATTACATAGAGAGTGCCCCCCGGGGGTTAGCTATATGATATTGTTTACCCTTCCCTGAAATGTCACGACATTTCCGTCTCCTCTGGAATGGAAAATAATCAAAAGGTCCACCGCTATTCATAACTCCCCTCTTGTCAAGGAAGATTGAAAAGGTTTTAAAGTGCACTGTAAAAAAATAATTGTTGAATCTACCAGGGATCCTTGTAAAACTGAACAGAGGGCCACTGTAATTTCATGGCAGTAAACCAATTACATTATTTGGTACAAAAATGTACAAGGAATCTCCGTGAAAATAACGACGGATTTCTGGCAACTTTGGGACAAGGATTATTTTACAGTGTATACAATATAAAAATGATAGCATCCTATGGGTCTATGCTACCGTATTAGTCTAATACCTTATGTATTTATTACAAGGCACAACCCCAACTTGATAGACAGCTACATCAAAGCGCATCTGGGGCCAAATTATGATCACTTTACATTCCTTAGTATAATATCCTCGCCTGTAGGGCGCACCCCCAAATGTTATTAATGCTATTTGGAGCACTAGGGGCCTGTCCTTGCGGGGTATTACTGTTATCGTTGATTATAGTGATGCGTCCCCAGTAGACATTGTATAGGTTCATATCACACTAAAAGAACTTTAGTGTGCAATTTCAAATTCTTTTAGTTTTTGTATTGAAAAACTGGCATTGCTTATGATTTTATTGCCATTAAGCCTATAACAACTTTACAATCATGAAAACATTTCTATACTCTCTGAATCGTGTATGGGGGATGGGGCTTTTTGTGTAACATCACAAGTGTGACTTCACTCTATATACATATATGGTGATACCAGTCACCACAAACCTCCCTATATATATATTACATCATGGTTATTCCCCGAATTGATAATTATATCCTAAACCATCAACTGACTGTACAGACAATTATTTTCTTGTATGCATGTATCTATACAATTGTTATAATTGACTCTGTCCAAATAGCAGAATATAACTTTCTATTCAAACTACCCTGGTAATCAATAATTATCCAATGTCTTATATATCGGACCTGCCAGAATCTCAGATTTTGTCAGTTCAGAATCTGGGTTTGTGTACTTGAATCGCCTTTATTGTAATCAATTATTCCTATTATACACAGTGCATTTGATGTGAATTGTACACACAACATCCAACACCTGGTATCCAGCTATAGCTCAACAAGGCAAGCTGCTATTTGGCTTATGTAACCAGTAGGCTAAATGCGGCAACTTCAAATTCTTTACTCTATTTACATAACGCGCCTTTGCCTTGAATTTAACAACAGGAGGAAAGCTAGCTTTAAAGAGAAAAAAAAACTTATACTTAAAGAATGATAAGATGGTTGACCATAGTTTGTCATCACACACACGGAACAAAAACTTTCTGTCGTTTGTACAGTACTTCCTTGAATTTGTCAGAAAGTATTATTCTGGGGATTGAGAGTGTATGTGCAAAAGGTTTAGGTCAAAGCTCAGAGCAGAATTCAGTAGAGGGGGGAGGGAGAGAATCTTGCTCACAAAAATGGTGTTAGCATATCTTTACAGATTTTGATTAATCTAAAGAGTCAAGAATAGCTTGATACTTAATTCTGTCTTTAATGTAGTTTTGAGATGTTTCCGGTCCCTTCACGTCATACACACGTGTACCTGCGTTCTAAAAACGTGACATAAGGTATAATCTCGTATTCATTACCAATTTCCCTGGATTCCAAAATAAGGGGTCTTTTTCTGAAGAAAAGTCAGTGGATTTTGAATTAAGGGATCATTACTTCTCCAGGAACTCCCCATGTGTTTCCAGATAAGGGGTTTTCTGTCGGTGCATGTCTAGTATAGGTAAATGCTTAATTTTAGAAAATGGGGACAAGATGGTAATTGGATATATCATTGTTGACCTTATGCTAACAAATGGGTGATAGCAAACAAAAAGTCTCCTTTTTTCTACAATAAAGGATGTATTTGGACCCCCAAAATCAGTGTTTTTCAAGAATACGAGGTGTTTTTTTTCAGCTCATAATCAGTGGATAAGGGTCATTTCTAAAATCTAAGAACACAGGTGACATCCCCCTTTGATGCTGAGTGCTGGGACTGGGGAGCTGTTCCAAAATACACTGCAGCGGCTTCTGTTTGTTTGATGTGGCATCAAGAGCACTCATAAAGATTATATCCATATAGATCTGGGCACCAATAATATATGATCGGGCTTGTAATAAAAGAAAATCTATGCAAGATATACTATCCTGTGAGGACAAAGATATCAACTATATATAAACGTTCTATCCTTAATTGACAACATACGAATCCCTCTTTGGTGCAACGACACAATCAACTGACGTCCCTCTCCTCTCCTATATATAGCTTCTCTCTTCACCCACCCCATAGCCTTATACCATGCACATGTACCAGCAGTGCACTGAAATATTATTTGTTTCGATCCTTTGTCAGCCACAGGTATCCATATAATATAGAGCTAACCCATCGGGGAAAAATGTACAGATCCCAACTGTGTCCCTGTCTGCCTTTCTGGACTCCGACCGTAAAGCTGGGACAAGATCTGAAATACATAGATTTTCCACTTTCTGCATATCTATCTTCACCCCACTTTTGAAAGTGTCCTGCCAAAATCTCAATCTATTCAGTGCATTCTAACCATGTCAAATTCAAGCATAATATGTGTGTAGAAATAAAATGCTTCCAGCATATTATTCATGTCAACAAGCAGTCTTGATTGTACCAGCACAGTGGCTCCATCTGAAGCCATAAAGTAGAGTATTCTATAATGGTGGTGAATTTAATCTGGATGCCTGGCAGCAGAGCAGACACGACTCAGTGCTGCCGCCAGGAGGCTTTGACCAGAACTAATTAACCAAGTGGTTTCCCTTCCCACTAAAGAGGATGGACCAGCTGAAACTAAAGTCCAATGATATGCACATAATGAGCCACATTGTGCCATAATAACTGGCAATCTATGACTTGGGAAGGGGTATAGAATCCTCTGAAATACATATCAGACAACACTATATCAGCTTTTATACCAGCTTTAACATTTTTAATTTTCTAGATTATCTATAGCCATTATTCATCTCTAATGATGTTTATTTGGTGTGTCCATGACCTAAAAGCAGATGATAATTAAGAACACCGTCTTGTCATGATCACGTTCTTTTTTAAATATATATGATCGAGCATTTTAAGATCATATTTTTATAAGAACAGTACAGTTGTCATTTGATTTGGTGCATCAGCAGGACCAGATCAATGCCTGCATGTTCCTATTTCTTAAAAAAAGAATGCATCAATAAGTTTTTTTCGAATACATGTATAATGATGAAAGCCTGGAATTGAAGCTAAGATTGTAGTAATACGCATTGTAATGTCAAATCGTTGGTCATACGAGTAAAGTGCATTCAGTATCAGGTACATTGTATATCAGTAGAATATAGGGGGCCGATGTGACCTCCCTATTAATTTGTCAATATATACACCACATTGTAGTACCCAAAGTAAAGTTTCCATTGAATAATGATAGGTTGAGTATTTTTTTTTTTTTTTTTTTTTTGAACAACTTTGAACTTTATTGGTCATAGACATGTGAGTTAACGAGCAAATGATACAGAGTTTTGCAGTAGAAAATATTCCATTGTGCGTATAAAGACCAATAAGTTCATGGGTTGAGGCGTATCAAGAGATATTATTATGCCTCTCCCCATGGTATGTAGCATTCCATAATAGAGTTGTGAAAATAGTTTGACATTACGATATGGTACATGGCGGTGTATATAATTGTATTTAAGCAGTAGTAAGTGAGTTTTTAAAAAAAGAATTGTTAAATACTAATCAACAGTGTTACATAGATACAAGTAATTAGATATAAATAAGAAATTTAATCATGTTAATTTCATGGGATGGTTTTCATTAAATCCAATTTCATCAGGTCTTTGAAGGTACCTATTTCTTTTATATTTCTAGTATTTGCAGGTAAGGCATTCCACAATTGGGCACATCTCACTTCGGGACCTTTTTCATATGCTTTACAGTTTATATTACTATAGAAAAGTACTGGAGCATCGTGTATGAGTATAAAAGGAGTGACTGACTGTACTTTACAGAGTGTTCGAAGTGGCACGGTTATTGCATGTATAAGTACTGTTTTTCACCTAGAAACCTTTACATCTCCTGGTAGGGGTGCATTTTAATGACCTTTCCCCTCCAGCTGCTCCCATAAACACACAGTAGGTCACCTGATTTAGCTGCCACCAGCCTCCAGGTGAGTCATGTAGGTCACCTTTGGTACATTTATAAAAGAACCTGCACATTTTATGTTCATCTGTTACAATGAGTTATGTTTTTGATCTTTTATCAATCTTATTTACATAGGCATGTAATTGCCCTCTTAGGGGTGATGCTTTCAGATCATTTGGGTTAACCTATTTCAGCTAGAAGATAAGAATGTCACCCGGGGGATGTCACTGTATGTAATGAGACCTGTGATGCCCCTGTGCTTCAACTGTTGGACCCATGATCATATATTCTACTATGATGGAATTGGCAGTGTTTTCTGGGGGGAATTGGGATTAACAGGGGCTTTTATTATTCTTGCTTGCTTCTATGATAATGCCATGCAGTCAAAGCTGGCTGCCCAGCCGCAGCCAGACCACAGCTCCATCTTGAGAACAAATTGGGCTTAAATCGGAGGGGCCATTTTGTAACTGATCTGTCCCCCAATTGGGCCATTCTAATTTGGACCTACACCAAAAACCAACTCTCTTATAGAAAGTGATAGTTTGAACTGACCATTGAGGGCTGGATTTCGGGTCATCTGTATGCTGTAGATATATGTCTTGGTTATCAGTGTACAGGTTAGAAACTTTATATGGGGTTTCTAATATAGGATAGAAACTTTTATGGGGTTTCTACAGGATATAGACATCCGACACAAGAGGGGGTCTATAGCCTGTAAGGGAGCATTCATTATTTATGGCCGGGGGGATGGTATTTTCGTTTGGCGAATACCTGAAAATGGAGCGCCCCCCTACGCGAATGTCCCAAAATGAAATGCCTTCCCTATGCAAATACCAAAATATGAAATGCCCCCCCTACTTGATTACCCCAAAATGAAGTGCCTCCCCCTCAGGAATAACCTAAAATGAAGCTCCCCCCCCCCTTTGTGAATACCTTACTAGGGAATGTCTCTTTCCATAATTTATTTTAATAGACATTTCTCTGTATAAATTGTACACTAAAATACACTGCCAATCTGTGATACATCTGTCAAATGTGAAGTGCAATCTTTTTGTGACATAGGCCTAAACATTGTAGTTCATCAAGAACCGGGTACACATAGGGGCCCTCCCAGCAGAGCTGGGGAATGGGCTAAGCATTCCCCCTCCCCACACACAAACAGTGGGCATGGGAGGAGCTTGCAAATAAAAAAAAAATCCAGCCTAATGAGTCCATATGAAACCGCTCGGATTCCCCTTGACACACACATTTAGTGCAAGGAGCCCCGGGTACCTGAGGATAGATCCATTTATCCACCCAGAACTGCTGCAACCCTGACGGGATAACCCACACACCACACCAGGAACCAGCTACCCCAGGGTTGCAGCTTGTTCCTCTTGCCACACTACCTTGAAATGGAGGAAGCACCTACAGTACATTTGTGGATGCTGGTACAATTCTTGAAGCACACACTTTGCTCCGTCCTTAACATCAAGTACCGGGTATAAAGTTTAAAAAATCAAGACCAATGTGAACAGCTTGTCACTGCCTTTATTGGCTGCATTGCCAGGCCTGACAATGGCCTATGAGCAAGGGGACGACGCACTACTGGAAACTCCCTTGTATACGCTGCACCCCTAAAAAAGCTGCAGCCGCCATCACTCACCTATATATGGAGAGAGGAGTGGTCAGGTGACCATCCCACTGTCATCACTGCCCTGGAGCATGTTACCAATGTAATGTCACCTTGGTTATAGGCCATTGTGAGGCCTGACAATGCAGTCAGTAAGGCAGTGACGATCTGTTCAGATGGACGAAATCAACCAAGAGTGAACACTTACACATTGCTGACCTACAAACAATAAGTTGTGCAGACCCACTTTGACTTATACAATGTGATCTGTGACAAAGTCTGTAGAATGCCTAAAGCCAGGCCAACCATAGATATCATGATGTAATTAGTGATATAAAACATGTCTGATGTTGTCAGACTTGATTGGATGTGTTACTGAAGAATAAACTGGTGGTATGCTAGTTGTAGTCACTGATGTTGTTGAGACATCCCTACAACACTCATTGCTAGCAAAGCTTCATACACTGATTTCAGCTGATTCTTACTAAATGTTGGGAGTCCAAGGGCTTCAATTGCATCAGGGATCATTCCTTCAGGCCTTTACTCCACTTCACCCATAAAAATACCCACCAAAATGAATACCCAAAAATGAAGCGCCCCCCCCCCTACAGGAATACCTGAAAATGAAGCGCCTCCCCTATGGAAAAACCACAAAATGAATTGCCTCCCCCCCTATATGAATGATCCAAAATGAGGTGCCTCCCCCTCATGAATACCCCAAAAATGAATCCCCCCCTCGAAAATCACATCCCCCGGCCATAAATAATGAAAGCTCCCTAAGAACCCAATAAAGGTTTCTATCTGACTTAGAACATGACACTTTTATTGCCCAGGGTTCTACAGCATATATGACCTCAAATCCTGCCTTCTCATTGGTCAGTTCAATCTGTCATGTTCTAAATCCTGTAGGAAGCCCATGGAAGTTTCTCTACGGCTTAGAAACATGACTCCCCAGCATGATGCTTTCATGGCATAGGTGTCTACAGAGTATACATATGCCCCGGACCCAGCTCTCTCATTTGTCAGTTCAAATCATCAGTTTCTAATGGTATATAGACACCCGACGAAGGAGTTTCTATCCTATACCTAGCGCTGTGCAGAGCCACCATCGGAATTTACCATAACATTGTGTAACACCATCTGGGTGCCATGGGCTCTCAGAGGGAAATACTGGCGGGTACCCAGAATCACCCTGCGATTATTTTAGAAAAGCCTTTGGAGGGGGGAGGGTGGTCATACACATCGATGTGTATTATAAAACTAAACATAAAAGATCATTGGAAAATTGACCAGTCTCCATTGGCTCTTAGGCTAGCCCATCTTGGCATGATCATCTTTCCTATGTGCGTAACCAGGTGTTAAAAGGGATCTTTACATAATTCATATAGGGAAGCTTGCTTTGATGTACATTTTGAGCTCTTGGTCAATAAGCTAAGATCAGGAATGCTGTTATTCTACGTATCTATCATTCATGCCCTACACTGACATAATTCTCTTTGCCAGGTTTGTGCAGATATTTACTGTCCCCTATATTTGAGGGTGCATAGATTCCCCTACAACCACAAACCTAGAACCACGAGAGTGGTACTCCAAATATGTCCCTATATAAACCTTTGCGCCCTTGATGGGGGGGGGGGTCCCTATGTCAAAAAGACCCATGTTACTAACATAGCTGTAATCCAATTAGACCTATATGCAAAGTAAAAGAAAGCATTTGCCAATGACACAAGAAAGGCTTTCAGATGATAGCTGAATCTAGGCTCTATTTGTTGTGTCACTAAGGCCATTTAATTAAAATAACTTGGATTACGGAATTTTTGAGGTGACAATTTGGGCGGCCAAAGGTATATATATATATATATGTTTATTCAGTTTTGATTGTACATAGGATAGGCTATGCACCCTTAGGTCATGCCTGTTTTTCATCCAGTGGACAATAAATGTCTCTAAATCCAGATATTTCTTTAGTTGAAGTACAATAACATGTGTTAAATATAGATCACTAGTTGTTAGTAACTTCTTTGCACAATTTAAATGGTGTTTGATGGCCTGTACCATAAATAAATGTGGTTAATAAACGAAAGATCATGAGTTCAGTAGGTTTATTATCTATTCCACTTTAGAATTTGTTTTGATGGTGTAAAGTATGTGGAGAATTATTATAGTATTTATGGAGGCTGGATATCATCCAGCTCCCTAAGTGTCTTATCATACATCACTCTCAGCTTATCACCAAACCTTGAATATTCTTCAATTTCTCTGTATTCACCTCCAAGGGAATTCCACAATGCAGCACATTTGTATTCTACTCCTTTTTGAACTTTGACTCTGCGGGTAAAGAAGGTTTTTAACAGCCTGTTATCATGTGCTCGTGTACAAAGTTGTCTATTGTCCACATAGTTTTTATCCAGACTTCTTTTAAATGCAAATTTTAGAAAGTGTTGTTCCCTTCTTAACCAGAGTGGTAATACCTTGTATTTTTGATGTAATTGTAATTTGTCTAAGAAGGGAGGGGATCTGTTGCAGATGCATAGGCATCTGTTTAAATGTAGTTGCATTTCATCAAGTTTGCATTTTGGGGCTGCACTATAGATGATATCACCATAATCAATGTATGGGATTATCATTTTTGTTACAACGTCTAGGGCTGCTTTTTCTGTAAGTTGCTTTCTTACTTTACGTAACAAGTAAATCTTGTGAGATACATTTTTAGACAAGACTTGCATGTGTTTATTGAAAGTTAACTGACTATCCAGCGTAACACCTAGATATTTGTACGTGGGGACGTATTTAATTTCTTGATTTTGAACCTGCAAATTGATTTTTGGATGTTTATTGAGCATTGTCTTGGTACCGAATGTCATTAGTTTAGTTTTACCAATATTCAGTGAAAGTTTATTTGCCTCACACCATCTTACTAAGTTAAATGTGTCATTTGTGATGTGTTGAATAATCTCAGGAGTTTGTTCTTTATAGGATATAAAAATAGCAGTGTCATCCGCATAGTGCTGTGCCTTCATGTGGTTTAGACAGGAAGCAAGATCGTTTATATAAATGATAAAAAGTAAGGGCCCTAACGTGGAACCTTGGGGTACCCCATGAGAAATTTTATGTGGTTCTGATGTGGTGTTATTGGCTCTAGTACATTGGGTTCTGTTTGTAAGATAGGATTCTAATAGTTTTTTTGCGTTTTGGCTGAGACCAATTTTTTCTAGTTTTTTTAACATGATTTTATGATCTAGAGTGTCAAATGCTTTCCGAAAATCAATAAATATACAGGATGTCACAGAGTTTTTATTTAATGCTTTGTAAATGTGATCAGTGAATTTTGCAAGACTGTGGACAGTGGAACGCTCTTCTCTAAAACCATTTTGATCCTCTGTTAATATATCATTATCTTTTAGATGTGTAGACAATTGAGTATGCAATATTTTTTCAGTAAGCTTTGAGGGGAGTGGAAGGATGGAGATAGGTCTATAATTATTGACTTGAGTCTTATCACCTTCTTTAGGGATAGGAGTTACTGTAGCATTTTTCCATAAATCAGGGAAGCTTGACTTTTTGATAGTGTTGTCAATGATGTGCTTAAAGTGAAGTGGAAGCGTAGTTAGTGCATCTTTTAACACTGTAGTAGATATGTATGGTATGCCAGAGGGTTTATTTATATTTATATTTTTTATGACCTTGATAACTTCTTCATCTGTGGGTAGTCGAAAGTTAAAATGTGGGGGAAGTACATTTTGTGTATATACCCAGGGTTCAGTCATGTTTTTTGCTAGATTTGCCCCAATGTTTGAAAAATATTGATTTATGTATTCTGCCGTTTGATTATGATCCACTTGTACCCCTTCGGAATCAGTAATATTAATGTTTGCTACATTGGATTTGGGGTTAATAACATTGTTAATTTCTTTCCAATATTGTCGGGGGTTTTCAAGGCTTGCATTGATTTTGTTTTTATGGAATGCATTTTTTGCTGTGCGGTTTAATGCTTTTGAGCGCCTCTTAAGAAATTCTGCAATCCTCATGTCATCAATATTTTTTGTTTTCCTGGCATGTTTCATGGCAATGTTCTTTTCATTTATAAGATCCAATAGTTCCCTCGTAATCCATGGTTTTTTGGATTGTTTAAAATTTGACTGTCTAATTGGGCATGTAATGTTCAGTAGAAATTCAACCTGATTAATAAAAAGTTGCCAGGCTTCCTCTGGGTCCTCTGAGTCCCAGAAGGCATTCCAATCACTATTTTTAAGACCAAGTACGAAGTTCTCCTTTACATAATGCTTATATGAGCGACCATAAAATGATAACTTTTCTTTAGGGGGGGGAATATATTTTCTCGTGATGTATACTGGTTCATGATCACTAATATTAATAAAACAATTTCCGCAACTTTTGATGTGGTCTGAATTGGTGGATATTAGGTCCAGAAGTGAAAATTCGTAGTTTGGATTAAAATAGGTTGGTTTTTTGATTATCTGTTTTATTCCGAGAAAATTAAAAAGGTGTGTGAGTGCCTTGACTTGTGGATCATTTCTATGTAGCATGTTGGTATTCATGTCACCCATAATGAAAACCTCATTGTCCTTTAAAGGGCCCAGGTTTCTCATTGCTTTTGATAATGTCTCACTAAAGTTATGAAAGTTTCCATCGGGGGGTCTGTATACTGAAGCAATTACAACAGGCTTCAGGTTTGGTTTTGAAAGTGTGGCCCACATAATTTCAATGTCAGCATTGCTGGTATTCAAGTGAGAGACATTTGTCTCTGATACTGTCACACTCTCATGCACAAAAATGGCTACACCACCCCCTTTTTTAATTTTGCCATTTTCAATACGTTGTCTATCCAACCTTAATAGATGATAGTGGTCAATTGCAACTTGGTTTGATTGTAATTTTTCACTCAGCCAGGTCTCTGAGATGGTTAAGCAGTGAAGACCATTGTCTTCCATAGCTAGTCTCAGGTCACTTATATTGGCTGGGAGACTATGAGCATTCCAATGTGCCATGTGTAGGCCCTTGGACAAGAACACAAAATTATCCGACATCAAAGGCTTGGCTGGTGAGAGGATGTACAGCATACAATGTAAATGAATAATTCTCCACAGTTAATATTATTTCATGATCATCAACCCCACACTTCATGTGGGAGCGGTTACATAATTTAATCTGATGTTTGGTTTTCCCGAATAAACTCAGCACAAGCATTGGCATTCTATGCTGCTTGAGGAGCATGATTTTGTGGTGAGTTTTGTCAGGGAGATGCACAATTCTAGGATTTTAACCAAAAAATAATAGATAAGAAGGTCCTACCGTAGTCTTGTTAAATGAGATGGTTTTGTTAACAGGATGAGCAGAGTTGGGGGATAGCGCGTCTATTTGTTGGAAATACAGTTCATCAGAAGGGTATGTGGTAGTTCCAGCGCTACTTGTGAGGAAGTAATCCCCGTCTTAAAAGTAAGAGTTAGAGATTAGTCATGAATATGCATATACATCATATAGAAAACTGCAAGAAAAAACATAGATTATATACATGAAACTAAATTGTATGTGGTTCTATGATGCTTAATAAATGCCTAAACTTAAATAAAGGTGTAGTAATAATATCTCAGAGCTACTTATAGAGTTTATCTACCAATGTTATGTCGATATACATAAATTGCAAATACATATCTACATCCAATGCATATTTAATTTTACTTAAAGAATGATATCTGTATGTTGCTTAATATATATCTAAACTTAAATAATGGTGCCGTAATAATACCTCATGGCTACTTATTGAGTTTCTATACCAGTATTATGTCGATATATATAAATTGCAAATAGATATCTACAGCCAATGCATATTTGATTCTACTTAGTGAATAATATATTCAGGCTGGTTATACTTCATTTTAAGTAGATGGTAGATGTTATTAAGTTATATACTATACTATATTTTGCACTGTAAATTCAGTCAGTTCATAAGTATAGACCGTGTAGCGCTGTCTTCATTCAGTTTATGAGTATAGCCTACATGTTTTATTGCTTATAAAACTGATAGGGGCAATTTAGAGCACAGTATAGCAATGAAGTTCTCATGCCATTGCATGTTACTACTCTTGCTATATTGTTATTGAGTCATTCTAAATGTGACTCCTATAAGATGTATACGTTCTTGGGGGGGGAGGTATAGACAAATGTTATCAATTTACAGTTGTCTCTTAATAATTGTAGGTTTGCCTAATTCCAGGGCACAAAGTCATAAAACTGTTCAAGTTTTGTTTTGTTGGTCTTGAGGCTTTGAAGGATTTCACGAGCCCAGATGTCCTTCCACTTAGGAAGTAGGTGTATACCATCATAGTATCGGTTGTACTTGTGTCTGCGCTTTCCATGTACAATTGGGTGCACTGTTGACTGTAGCCAAGGGCCAACCAAAGGGCAGTTGAAGTAGGGATTGTCTCCATTATTCAAACAGACCAGCATCTGGTTTATTAATGGAATGGATTGATCAATTACCTCTTGATGCTCAGGAAAAAGGCCCTCTGTATGGTTAAACTTGTTTATGGACATACCTGTAAGTTGGCCATACACCACGTCATAATTCAGGTCAAGAAGTACATCCTTTACCATAGTGTACCTGTCTGTCATGCAATTAAGCAGGCTGCCTACCGAATCATATCTGGGAGTGACCTTACCATTTGCATGTATTTCAGTGAGATTATTAATTCCACCAATAATTACTACTAGGTGGTAATTGTCAAGTGGTAGCTCCAGAAGTGTTTTCTCCAGTATGTCATTTAACTTAGCCCCCGATTCATTAAGAACTTTAACCTGCATATTCAGTTCTTCATTTTGGATTAGAGTGGATAGCCTCCCCTCCATGCCAGCCCCTCTGCTGTCCATAGGAATTAATGCCTTAAATGGTGTCATACTTACACCAATATCGAAGGGAGAGAGCTAGTAAGAAATTGGCCAGTCCATGGGTAGCTACTTGTACCGTCAGAGACGATTTTGGGTGGGGCTATAATAGCTACTGCTTCCTGGGCTGTGTTACCTTTATCTCTCTGGTCTGATTGGCTCTTCTTTCCAAGTCAGCTATGGAGATGAGGTAGTCTCTCACTTTCTCTAAAGTCTTGCCACATAAATTCTGTCCAGGGGCAGCTGCACAGTTTTTGTCCCCATCTTGTAGAGTATACCCGGTTCCGTATGACTTTGAGCGTGTTGCCTCAAATAGGCTGGATCCGGTAAAATGACTTCCTTTCAATTCTTTTTTGTCTGACATCTCGAAAAATCTCAGTGACCAAAGGTAAAAAAAAAATGTCCCAGCGGCAGATTCGCAATCCAAGTTATTTTAATTAAATGGCCTAAGCTCCATGTCACATGTCGAATTGAAAAAATGGCCCTGTCACTTGTCACTAGTATAATCATGTCCCTCAACGTTTAAAAAAAAACCATGTCACCATGTCGATTTAAGGGCATAGGGCCATAACCCCGGGCCATAACCTTGGGTCGTTTGGCAATCAATAGCCATTTCCCACGTCACCCCATGGAGTAACTGTTACATGTACATCCGGAACTAAAAAAAAAAAAGCAATTTTAAAGAAAACCCAAATGCATGTCTTGCTGCATTTTGACTTGGGCAAGTCTAAGTATCTGGCATCACCCCTCCTTTGCCTAGTACCACAACCCTAGGATTCTCTCCTGCTGCCCAGGTTTCTCCTGCCTGCCGCAGTGCCCACCTCTAAGGGTACACTGGGGCACACCTCAGCATCCTGGAACTCCTGCTGGGAGTCCTGCTTGAGAGGGGTGCGGCCTCTCGGTCACATTTCCATTACAGCCTTACCGCTGCAGCACCCATATGTACTGCCTCACCAGTGGGTTCTCTACCTCTTGTCCCTTCTCCTCTTACCCCTATCTATGATAACCTATGATGATCCCCTATAATCCATACAGACAAGGCTTCTTAACTAAAGGCAAAGCTCTGGGCAAAGCAGGAGGCTCTAAGCCTGAGCAACAGGCCTTCTCCCGGGAGGAAGGTGACTGGGCCTCCTCCTCCTCCTGCTCCCTGCTCCTCCTGTGTGTGGAGATGCTTGAGGTGTACACACACACGCTCCAGCGTCTGGCTAAGGTGTGCACGTTCAGGAGCAGGCGGCCAGTAGGAAGCCAGCCCCCAGTTCAAACTAGCCGCCTCCCTCCCACCCACCCCTCCCAGTCATCCAGCTTCTCATACCCCCCCCCCACCTCTCCCCCCACATACACACATACTCAGACCAGCCCAGCCTCCCACACAACCCATCCTCTCCCTCCTCCCCTCTCCTACTCAGTGTTGGGCCATCAGCTAGTAAGCACGCACTGTGTTTGATCCTGTTCTCTCTCTGTGCAATCTCCACACACAAGTACTCATCACACCCTTTTGGATTACTTACGATCGAGTACCATCACCAAGACCAGGTTTAGAACTGGAAAGGGACATTTCCCTCGCTAGTATTGGAAGTTTCCATACACTCTTTGCTAATACTAAGTAAGGGACGGTTACTAGTTTGGAGGGACTAACAACCCCTACTGGGACTACTGCTATTAAGACAAGGGCAACCTTCACCACTACAGCTTCACCATGGGTCTGGGAGGATGTTACAGCTGCATCAAGTACCTCATGTTTGCCTTCAACTTTCTATTTTGGGTAAGTGTTTGAGTCTCTTCTCATATCCAGACATTCTCCAAACACCTCCAAAAGTTCCAGGACCCAGGCAGGAAAGAGCACTGCCCCTCCTGTCAAAGACTTAAAGTTTGCATGGATCATGTTGAGGCCTCCAGGACGGGCCTGCTGATGGAAGTGAGCACTCTCCGTGCTTAACACGAGTTACTCCTGTCGATAACTCATACCACTCGGTGTTATAGTTACATGTTGCTGCTGAAGCACCATCATCCATAACCTAAAGAGAGCTCATGGGAGATGCTGCTTAGGTTGTTATGTAATACAAGTACACAGGGAGTCCCACAGGAAATGCACTAACAACTGGACTCTGACTGGGGGATGGGGGTATTTCTAAAGTCATGGTCTTTTTGAAGTTTTTCTATATATCTACTACTTAGAGCAAGTTTATTAGTTTGCAGGATAACCACGCCTATAACCCCTATAGCTTAGAACAAAGGTTAGTTTGTCAGAAGTCGCCATCTAGCTTGTCTGAGTTGTCAACTGTTCAGTCAGTGACAGGGTCAGCGACCAAATGACCCCGGGCAGTGTGTTAAATCGTGACTACAAAATTCCGGGTGGGTATAGTCAAGAAAAAAAAACAAAGGAAATCGGAAGTTTGCGTTATGACGATTTCACACATATGTATGTCTGCGTCTGTGCCTGTTCAATGATGAGTTTACTAATTATCTAAGATCTAGAATGAAGCCACCTAACTTTCTTCTGTAGATTCAAACACTTTAAATGCAGGACTATTATCAAAAACAAAAAGTTATGTTACAAAATTCGTTTGATGGCTTCCATAATGGATTTGATAATAGCAGCACTGTTAGCCTGATTACATACAGTGGTGAGATAAGCACATATGTCATAACTCATTTGTTATCATTTCGCCCTAGGCCATTGTCCCACATCTTCCTCATCTGCTATATAATATGTACAATATATGCCAGTTGTGTAGTAGAAAAGTGTTTAGTGTATCGATGGTTTATGTGCCTCCTCTCTAAAAGTGCCATCAACACCACTCCATTGTTCAACAGAATTTATAGGAAACCATCACACACACGCAAACATCAACTGCTTTGGCTGATAAACACATGCCTGGGCCTTCTGCCAAATCGACCGTCTGAAACAAGAATGTTTCATTTAGGAAATAATTCCAGAAAATAAAATGAAAAATAAAAGAAACATTTGAATGAATAAATCAGGCCCCAAAAGCTTTGTTTCACGTGTTGGCTGATAGTCAGGTAGAAGAGCGGCTGTTGCAGTGTTAACAATGAAGTGTAATTATAGGCAAGTCTAGATATACATGTACCAGCTGGTACACTCCACCCAAACACCTTACCACAGGTAGACCTTTATGGACTGCATCGTACCTCCATGTCTATGTTACAGCCTGTATTGGTGCATCATGCCGACAAAGGGGGAATGCATCTATTCCTCAGGACCTACATCCGACACGGCTGGCGTGATGATGCATGAATGCAGCTCTGGTGAGTAGACTCTCCAAGGCTGCATTAATGCATCATGACAACTGATGCCATCTGCACTTTGGCAATTGGCATTATGTATTAAACACTTAGTGGTCCTTAAAGGGTTAACTACTATTAACCCCCAGCACATCACCATCACACTCACCTGCAGCTTAAGCTGAATGTCTCCTGATACTTTGTGGATACTAAAGCTACTTACAATACACCCTGCCTACACCTGTATGTTGTGGAGACAAAGGAAAATGATGTACTGCAAATATCATGAGCTCCCTTATGCCTTTGTCGGAAGAGCTAAATCACAGCACTATATGTCGCAAAAATTACTCATGTTCATTAACGGTTGTCACTAAGGAAGTTGTACAAAATGAAGTTCTTTCTACATTAGGTAAAAAGGAGACTGGAGCACATAATTATTGAATTGATATTTACAAGAAACAAACAACAACTTAGGGTTATCGAGATAATGTCATGTAGCTTATAATGGTGACACAAGCCTGCCTTTTGAAATTTACACCACTTCAATGCCTATGTCTATTCCTCATAAGGCCCTACTGACTACTGCAATATAGGCTAAAACTTATGTGGGAGATGTATGAAAAAGAGCTCTGCCTTTCTCATGTTGGCAGGTGCATTTTACACCAATTGCACACAGTATCTGTAAAAAGAGTATGACTCAGAGAAGGCTGACAGACTGTTGTCTATCTGGTATGACAGGGCCCGCAGAGCCAACTGAGGAGGGACACCACAGGAAAACTGGTCTGTGTGTGTGGGGGGGGGGGGGTGACCAGATGGTTATTAGTGTAAAAAGTGGTATAATCGGTCTAAGGTATTTCATCAATTCCATGCATATATATAGATAGAACTAAATGACCATGGTGTACAAGGTGGCCGTTCCACCACGAGGGATGGATCTGCCACTGAGGACACCAAGGGAGTTTAGTTGTATATTTATTTTATGTTTTAAGAGGGTTTAAATAAGGAAAAAATATCAAAATCCGTTACCATAGTTGCCTGTACGAGTGGCGGTCCGCCATTTTGAATGTTTACATGTGCCAGGAACGAGGCTATGGTACTGGAACGGCCGCTGTGGTGGATCGGCACACGTTACGCCACTGGGGGTGTGGCGATCAGCGGTTCAACGTTAAACCTATGGGAAGAAGTTATTGACATAAAATAAACCTGCATTCTGTTATACAGAGGTAATAAAAGAGGTTTATATTAAATCTGGTTGCATTCAATATTACAAGATACATTCAGAGTACTTCTTATGAACATGCAGCCAATGTAATAAACTGGTGTGAGATAGAAATTGTATCATTATGAATTGACATTTGCATCATTGACAGGGTAATGATTTGATTCTAGAAATGTTAATCATAATTAGACATTGTTTCATCATAGATGAAAATACACCTCTCTATGTAATAGTGTAATCATTGGACCAACGAAACCAAGGCTACATCCCTATGCTTTGAGCTGTTATAGTAACCTCCAGAACATATAGATGAAAGAGATATCAGTGATATTCCAATGTGATATAGCACATCTGCTAGATTGGACAACCCCAAAGCAGACTTTTTTCCTAAAACTTCCACTGCTCTATATCACATAAAATATGAAACAGATATAGAGCTGTCATCATGGAAGACAATGAGTCTTATTCGCCAGGTGGCGCTCCGGTGGCAGCTGTCGCACCTGTCAGGCATTCAAGGTGTCATAGAGGTGACAGTGTAGCACTCACCATGACAGACACTGACAGCTCTTATATTTAATGTCTGTCATGGTTGGCACCGGTATGTGCAGTCTTTAAAGTCAGGTTCTACTGCCATAAGGATTATAAGGGCTATGCCCTTGTGTAATTATCCTTCACTAACACACACTCGTCATGAATTATCCATTGATTACTTGTTCATTAACGAACACATCAGTATTGACTATCTAGAATGACATATGTGGATCAACACGGTAAACGGTACGCCCGCGAGGGGGTGCATGGACATACTTTTTACCGTGTTGATCCACATATACTGTGTATATTCATCGGCATGTTCATTCCTTTAAAAAGAAAAGAAAAGAGGCACCTTCTCTTTTGTATAAGAAGGTGTACTCTGCAGTTCATTTTATGAATTGGGAAACACATTTCTTTTATCGTGGCTATCGGGTTTTCCTGTTCTTAATTGTAATTTTGAATTCCAGGGGAATTCACAAATTAACAACAGTAGTGCGATTGCAACGAGACAGCGAGAAACAATCCAAACTTCTTTTTTTCATAGCACTGCCAAAGAGGTTTCTCAATAATAGTTTGAGGATATGGATCAATCGGCCTTAAAAAAGACCATAGGTGAGGCTCTACTACACGATTTTTACAGAGAATCGGAGCTCTTCTCACAAAATGGGACACAAAGACAGACTAAAGAGTATAGTTTGTTATCATTGCAAGTTAGAAATTGTATGTTAAGGGAGCCATTTGTTTATGTTGGGATGTTATTGTGTGTGATCTCAGGCATGCTCATGTTGTCAAAAAGATGTTTTTGTTTACTAAATCAAGCTGACCTAATGTAAATATTGCAGACTTTCACACTGATGACTCTCTCTAACTCAATATCAGACAGGTTTGATTTTACAGTACAAGACCCTGTGCTCTGTGTGCCTGCTGTGTTGTTATTTATATTTTGCTGTGTTGATGTTTATATATTGAACTCCCACCCAGTTTGTAAATATGGCATACATGGAGCAATATCACCCATGACATGACCCCTGAAGTCTCATGTTTACAATTTGAATCTCATGTTTACAATATAGGAATGTCAACACCCTATACCTTAGGCACTATAGGTATAACATTCCATGAGAATGTAGCAAAAAATCGCGTCGTGGAGCCTCCACTCATGTCTGCTCCTCCTTTTTGTGGGAAATTCTCTGTCCAGAAACGGTGGGTGGGGGGGGGGTAATTTGCCATAGCGGGGATGTTGTAGGGTAGATGAACCTAAAGACGACCACATACCTAGAGTTGACCACCTGTCAGCTTGCTTTTCTCACTTTCAAATGTAATACATTGGTCTTAAACCCTCATATTATTGAAATAGAGGTGTTATAGTACCCCATAGAATGATGTCCTGGAATATATGAAGTAATTGTCATTGAATAATAATACACTAAAGTTCCCATGTTTGAATGGTTTTTACCATGACCAGCTGGTCATTTAATCAAAATTCTCCAACTTTGGTTTGATAATTTGAAGATGACAAGTGCTCACATATACAACATTTTGACTCTAGGCATAGATAAATATCTTTGCTAAATGATAGCATAAGGAAAAGTGCAGAAATGTTAAATACTTTCTGTATAGGACTATTTCCTAGAACATACCAATTTCATCTTGAGATGACCACCATTTCACCTTGAGATGACCACTCTTTATACACATATTTGTGCATTTAATTGAATAGAAACCATTGAATTTGTAGGATTACATCACAAGATTCATGTACAGAATAGGTTGGGATAGAAATCTTCACTGGATTATGCTCTGATGCATACATTTCAATCTCTACTGTAATGCTACAGTTATTACTATATACAGGAACTATTTGATACTGAGAGTGTGATGATAAAGTTAAGTAATGGATTATAAAAGTCCATATTGAAGGTCTATCAAAGTGCATTTAAAACAAAGCCTCTATAATGCAGGGTTGGATATACCACCTCTGTTTTGAAGAGATTTACAATATCCATGACCATAAAATTGCCTCCAATTTCCATTCTAATGGAATCGCTATAAAAACATACATTTTCTTATGATGCAATAGTTTTAATTACACCATTTTACTGCATACCTATAGAAAGCACTTATTCTTTTTTTCAAATGAACATAGCCCAATTGAAAGGGTAGTTATCAAGTGGTCAACTCAAGGTGCAAGGTGGCCGTCTCAAGGTGAAAATAGACTAACTGAGATGGTCTTAGAAATGATGAAAAACAATAGATCGACTTTACACATGGATTTGAGACAGGTAATTGGTCCAAAAGCCCAAATAATTGTCTTTCACTTAGTACCTTAGGGAACCCTAAGAACCTATTAGACTCCAAGATATTTCCCTTACTGAAAACCTGCACAGGAATGGCCGTCTTTAGGATAATCTACCCTATATATAGAGGCATCCTTGAGGGAATGTGAGACAAGTAGTTTGAGATAGGATCTTCATAGAGAACAATGCTAGACTCAAGGCCTAGATCTACATGCACGCAATCGGTCTACAGGATACAGGGAATATAAGCTGTAGCTTCCTATACCCCTGTACTTTGAACACTTTTAATGGCCCTATAATTATAGCCCAGAACCCCATGGACTGTATTCTGGCATCATACCGAACCTAAACTAGCAAAGCGTTCATAACGTCCCACAGGGTTGGTATGAGGTGCTGGCGAGTAGTCTTCCAGTTTAATTGTTGCCAATACAAAACTTAAAAAAAACAACAATTATGACCATCCTTACTTTTTGTTCCATGCAGCTGTGGCAATACACTCCTCCAACAATGAAATGCCCAAATACATTATGCCCAAATATCATAATAATTATAAGCACCCCCTCAGTCACATAATTAATGATAATTGTTTATCAAAGCAAAACCGTACGAAATAGATGGAGCCCATTACAGCTGATTTATTGCCTGACTGACAGTTAAATGTTCTCGAAATCCCGGATTTAGAGAAGGCACTTTAGTGAGGAGTTAAACCTTGCACGTGGCTTGCTTCCAATCTAACTAGTCTTAGTGCAACAAGTACCAGTCTCAGGCTTACTGCCTGATGTTGTAGATGTTGTAGGGCAACATGGCGACTTCAAATATTATTCCATAGAGCCCACTGTTATTTAGTCTGAGAAAGTAGAAAAAAAGTGAGCAGTTGGTGAGAAGGATAAAATGATGTAGTGTTTACCAGAATTGGCCTGCATACGTCAATTCTATTGGTGTAATTTGGGTAAAAATGCCCTGTGTACCAACATTCATGGAAATGATCTGTTTGCTAACAGAGCTGTAGCTCGTCGTAATTTAATCCTAATGACCCATTATGTGATATAATGATGTGATATGATGCAGCCACAAGAGGCAAGTCATAATGGATATTTATTTTTTGTGTGCTACAGTTGTAATAAATGTTCTGGGACTATTGTGGATGCACATCCATCTCTCTATATAATGGTCTGTCCTCTCTCTCTCTCTCTCTATCTCTCTATCTCTCTGCCTTTCCACTACATTCTCTCTACCTGCAGACAGTCCCACAGATCCTCAAAATGAGAGCAGTGTACATTCAATGTCACATGGCCATATTTCGACCAGTGATGACCACAAAGGTGATTCATACTGCGAGAAGGCCTCCTGTCCACACATATATACCAACCCATCAGGGCAACACCAAAACTCTACCTCCACCTCCACACACACAATCCCACCATCATTTAGCCCCTCCAGCCAGTTAGTTGAAATAATACTTGAAATATAAAAAGAAGAGAAATAAAAAAGACAAAGGCTACGGGGGCAATTTTGATAGCAATAGAGGTACTTTAACATAATTTCTAGTGGTCATGGGAGACTACGATCTGTTATCTGATAACACCTTTGCACAATGATTGTCCATGCCGCAGCCTATAACTGCCAATATAATAGTGTTCTCAGCCTAGTGTTGTTGCTACAGTATTACAATAATGTGAATAGATGTTCAGTCTGTGTTTGAAAAAAAGAATTGATTTTACTTTTGATCCTGAATGAGCATTGGATAATGATTAATTAACATCTGAATAAAAGCACACCTCTTCAGCATTTAGCTTGTTGTTGATGTTTCACCTACACCTTGTTTTTTTTTCTGGAAGTTAAGTTATTCTCGAGGGTCTACATTCTAGGAAGACCAAGTATTGGTTGGATTGCTGCGATGTGAACATATTGTAATTTGTACCCATCAAAAGGGGATTTATAGGGGCGTCATACATATAGAACTGTTTACCCATATACACATGTGTATGTTTCTAGGTGTATGTCATTACCAGGCCTGGACTGTACATCCCCTGGAGGAGCCTCGGTTGGTGTGTGTGTGTGTGGGGGGGGGTATATGGAGGGGTATTAGGGTCAGCTAGAGTAGAGGTTTTGGAGGAGAGGGCTGGATGGGTCAGGGCTGGAAGGTTGGGGGGTCTGGTATATCCCAGAATATACGGACCAGATGTGGATGCCGCACCCATAGGTACTAGACATGGTGAATGCATCTGCATCTTGGCCTTCTAAATTCAATATACACTTTCTGAATTGGCCTTTTTCCCCACAAAATTAGGCATGCAACCTTGTAGTAGACACCATTCCGCGACAATGCTTCTGCAATTTGCAACTACTGCTTCTTGGGAGAAGGCGCAAGTGTAGTCAATATCATAAGTACATAACATAATCACAGTTCTATGACCTTCTATACATCATGCCAGTGCTAAATGTTTTGGATTTACACTTTTTCTTCCATCGGTATAAGAAAGGAAATCTCGAAAGAGGAATCAATGTGTAAATGCCATGTGAATAGGGCCCAGGAATAAGGACACTCCTTGTGGTTGTGTAAAGAGGTCCAAAGGAGTAGAAATGTAGGTTTCCATGGTGACCATTTTGATACATAGATGCTGACCTTACAAAGAGTATCCTCTATGGTCTATGTCAGTCAGCAGCCATGTATAAAGGTGGTTTACCCATAACCCGAACACTCTATTATCTGGTTGGTACCTAAAAGCCAACCACTCTGTGCTAGCTGCTTTCAGACATGATACTCCAACCGATTAACTGTGCCTTATTACAGCAGGCAGATCAATTACCGATACAAATTATTTAAAAAAAGATACCTCTCATTAAATAGGGGCAGGGCTTTAAGTAGCAGAATGGTCGAATTATTGGGTGACTACCGTAGTAAGGTGTGGTCACACTGGGTGATATGGGCGTACGGTACCACTGGGTACCGTGGGTGTGTGGTGAAGAGCTAGGGGACTACACATTCCTCTATCCTTATCATAGAAACCAGTACAACATTCCTAGGGCCAGGCCAAATACATGTATGTAACTTCATGGATGGGCCTGGCCCTCTGAATGACTAATATATCAAACACCGGAACTAGAGAACCCCCATGCTAAATGATAAAACATCTAGAATTACATCTTTTTTAATTGTCAGGGGCCAAAATGCACTAGAAATGGCTAATCTCAATTTTCAGTCCATTCTAAAATCGAATTCGAGATACGCTGGAAGGTAGTTCAGTATACTTATCAGCAGTATCAGTGCACCGTAAAAAGTGATTAGTCGTCTTGTCCAAATAATTATGGTTCTCCTGCAATTTGAGATATTGCTTTCACGGTTATTTTCACGGAGATTCCTTATAACAGTGCTTCACTTGAAATAGTTTAGTGTTTTCATGGGGCTTCATTGTAGATGTTAAATTACTTCACTGCAGCACAAATTATATTGAATCACTGTACACTGCAAAAATGGTGTTTAGATTCTAAACACAATTCTAAACATATTCTTGCAACGTTTTTGTCATCACATTAAATTCCTAAACATGTTTAGTCAAACAATATGCTTAGCTTAAGTGTTTAGATATCTAGGTGTTTAGTTTTAGAACTTTTCTGATATGAAATTTTATGTTTAGATGTCTAAATGATTAAGTTCATTCATTAGGTGCATTCATTAGGTTCACAAATGAATGCATTAAGTAAGTAATCGTTTGTTTGTTTTTTTCATTCATTTTCTGCAGCAGCGGGTATTTACAAGTGTTAAGTCTCTAACGAAGTCAGCCACAGGTATATATACATATTATGTATACACTGCATTTAGAATGAGAGACTTGAGCAAGGGCAACAGCTTAGCAGAGAGGACATTGCTTTATCCTTTGTGAAATACCATGAAATAGTTGTCTATCATGGAGCCTGTTGATTAGTTTGCACTATTTATGCTGATGTTAGGCTAATTAAGTCGATTCTCTATTGATGTTTCTATTCTGATTACATTCAATGAAATGAAACCATGTTTAACATGGGGTTTAAGGACATCTCACCACAGCAGTTGATTGTGATTGTATATAGAATGTCCATTCACTGGTAGTGCTGCTACCTGGTGTGTGATTGACATCCAAGTATCTAAACATATTGATGTTTATATATAAACACCTAGTATTCAATATGTTTAAACTCTAAACATCTAGATATGTTTAGCAAAAATGTTTAGGTGTTTAGAAGAAAAGGGTTTAATTCCTAAATGTGTAGTTGATGAGACACCCAACTGACCTATATGTTTAGGTTTTAAACATATTTAGACCTAACCATGTTTAAAATCTAAACACCATTTTTACAGTGTAGAAGTTATTGGGACGCCTGGTAGATTCAACAGTTATTTCTTACAGTGTACATAACTTAAAGAGAAAAGAAAAGAAGA